>CM065716.1:59430122-59435122 GCA_033310375.1 Conus canariensis | reverse complement strand
ATATATATATATATATATATATATATATATATATATATATATTTGTTAAAAAGTAAGGTTTAAAATTTTAAACCTTACTTTTTAACAAATGTTGCTCCCAGTACGGTTGAGCATTTTTTTTAAATCTCTGTTGGCACTTGCCACTATTATCTATCTATCTATCAAATCTATCTATCTATCTATTGTGTGATTGCAATCACAAACTCTCTCTCTCTCTCTCTCTCTCTCTCTCTCTCTCTCTCTCTCTATATATATATATATATATATATATATATATTATATTGAGTTTGTGATTGCAATTGTCTGATGAAGTCCCCCAAAACAGGGCGAAAATTTATGAAAAATAAATATTAGAATGCAGCCCAGTTCAAGACATGATTTCTTTTTAAGTATATATATATATATATATATATATATATATATATATACATATATATATATATATATACATATGTGTGTGTGTGTGTGTGTGTGTGTGTGTGTGTGTGTGTGTGTGTGTGTGTGTGTGTGTGTGTGTGTAACATATACATCTAAACTGCTTACATTCTTAAGACCAAAAGATCACTCTGTCTTGAAGGTTTCACCCACTGCGCCCAACTGATCACCCACAGTTGACAAAAGAAAACAGAAAAAACAGCAATTAAACAAAAATTAAACCCCAAAATGGCAATCCTGCAGACTGCACTTAAAATAACACTAAAGAATGAACAGTTTTTGCTCAGTCTAATGGTCATCCTCGAGGCCTCTAATAGCATAGTCACCACATTACAATGAACAAAAAGATGTGCTTCTAATAAACTGCGACTAGAACGAAAAATAGAAAGAAAGAAGGAGAGACATACAAACACACGCGCAAATACACAGGATTGTAAAAACAAAACAATACCCTGTTGCGCAACGCTTTGCATGAGCGCAAGATACTTATCCACAGAGAGAGAGAGAGAGAGAGAGAGAGAGAGAGAGAGAGGGGGGGGGGAGTGGAACTTAACAAATGCCCCTGGAATTGACAATTCCTTTCTATTTTTCCGAAATGAATTTTAAGATACAGTAGAAGAATACGCGAAAGGGCACTGATAAACCATTGAAGTTATTCGGTCTGCCAGGGAAAGTTTGCGAAAACTTGAGGAATGACAGACATACAAACAAACGCTCGTAAAATCCTAACCTTACAAACGCTCGCAAAATCCTAACCTTTTTGGTGGAGGTTACAAACAACTTAAAACATTTCACCGTACGAGAAATCCGTATATTTCGGAGTTTGCTGGAAAAGTTAATAGGTAAGTAGATCAATCGATGAATAGATTAGTTTTGTTTAATGTTAAGAGCAGACACTTTACAGGAAACAATTGAAAACACTCGGATCAGTTCATCCTCCGCTACTTGCCAAAGATCATGTGTGCCTCCTGGGAGAGCAGATTCTCCAGCACAGAAGTGCTTCGCAGTGTAAACTTGCCTGGTATCGAGACTCTCATCACGAAGGCTCAGCTCCGATGGGATGGACATGTGATCCGTATGGACGACACGCGACGTCTCAAGCTGGTCTCCTTCTCAGAGTTGGCATCTGGCAAAAAAGAAACACTGGTCGGCCACTCAAAAAGCTTCAAAGACTTCCTGAAAGCACTCGCAGGAGCCTGCGGTATTCTTCAGGTTGGTTGGGAGACCCTTTTCATTGACCACAATGTCTGGAGACTCACTGTCCTCAAGGGAGTAGATGTCTTTGAAGGAAGACGCCTACAATGTTGGAACCAGAAACGTCAAGCCCGCAGGGAGAGGAGAACTGACCTTGCCTCTGCTGTGGCATGTCCACAATGCGGCCGCAACAGCGCATCCGACTTTGGGCTGCGTGCTCACCTACCATGTTGCTTGACATTCTCATCGCTCGCGATGGGCCTCCGATAACAATGATGACAGACAAACAAACGAAGAGACGAGGGTAAAAACGTAGCCTCCTTGGCAGATGGAACAGCGACTTAAATATTCCATTGAACAATAAACACGTGGTTAGAAAAAAATGGGAAGAAATCAACCGACAAATCAGGTCACAGACATAATGCGCGTGCTAATTTATCATGCACATTGTCTGAAAGCGCCCGTTTTTTATGGGTATTTGCGGGAAAACTTAAGGGGAGGTGAGATCAATTGATTTAATAAGGCAGAAAATAATATAAGTGTCGGAGAGAGAGAGAGAGAGAGAGAGAGAGAGGAGAGAGAGAGAGAGAGAGGAGGAGAAGGGAGAGAGAAGAGAGAGAGAAATAGAGACAGAGAGAGACAGAGAGAGAGAGTGATAAAACAGATGACACTGCCTGCACGCAGTTCTCCTGCGGTGAGGATGTACCTACAATCTTTCGGTGGGAAAAACGTGTTTTTTTTCGTGGCTTCATTACATAGTATTAATATAATGATTTGTGCTTTCATAATCTACTCTGCAATCAGCCAAAACAAAAGTTCGTGCGCATGTATATTCATCAATACATCAATTTTGTGTGGCCATTTTATTTCTTTCTTTTTTTTTTCTTATTTTTCTCGTATGTTTATTTGTGCGTTTAATGTAAGCGAGGGACAGATGTTCAGAGAAATCAAAAAAGTGCCCTCTCTCTCTCTCTCTCTCTCTCTCTCTCTCTCTCTCTCTCTCTCTCTCTCTAACGAAGAACGGTAATTAGGATGTAGACCTACAGTGTTCATCCATCAGCCTGTAAAGCTGATAAGAACGCATTGTAACCCCCTGGTATGTGCAACCTGGTGAACATAATTATGCGCATGCACATTGTATGTGTGTGTGTGTGTGTGTGTGTGTGTGTGTGTGTGTGTGTGTGTGTGGTGTGTAATTGTGGGCGCGTGCGGGATTATTCCCCCCCCCCCCTCCATGCGCCCGCGCGTGTGTAACGTAGCAAATGGAAACTGGTAATACTTCTGTGAATTAAAGCATGTCTTCTTTCAATTTAATACTGACTTATCACTGATCAGTAAGTCTGTTATCAAGGATTCAAATTTTAGTCAGTATTTTGCAAGAGCATGTCTACGCAAAGCACACTTCAACATAACTATTTATGTGATAAACTCGTATCATATCATCGATCAAACACGATTTTTCTTCATTTCATTCCCAGTCACCCAGAAACATGATGATCCTGTAGCTTCCTCAGATAATCTTGGGAAACGATGTTCCTTTTTTATTTTATCTATTTTCCTTATTTCATTTATTCATTCTCCTTTTTTTTCTGTTTTCTTTCTTTTTTTTTTCTTTTCTTTTTTTTTTTTTGGGGGGGGGATCCATTCAGAGACAAAAGAGAAAGTTCGAAACTTACTTCATTCGACGAACGAGTGTTTTTGTTGTGTTTTTTTTCCATCTCGCAATCTTGCTATTTACCTGTCTTGATTATTATTTTACTTATTTCAACCATTACTCCTACTTATTTGTGTATACACTGACCAGTTTATATTAACCGAAATCCTGATTTCTAAAAGGAGAAAGGAAGACTTGAAGGTGACATTCCAAAGATTAGTAGCTAAGAAAAACAACATACAAACAAACAAAAATAAACTGAAAGCTCCACGCCACCTCTCCTTTTCCCCTCTCCCACCTACTTAAGTTCAGCACTCTTTGGCTCTCAAACATGTCTCCTGTCTGTAGAGTCATCTTTCCTTCAAAGATTAAAGTGCACTTACATGGAAAACATCGTCTGCTGAATGAAACACTCAAGTTTGTATTTCAACTAATCTGGTGTTGATATTTGACGAAAAGCAACCGTCTTTAAAAGGGAGGTAATCCTTTTTTCTTCAAAGGGGGTCCTCTAAACTCCATGATTGCTCAATATCCAAACTCTCGTCAAAACAAATAAATCCCATCCACCAAAAAAAAAAAAAAAAAAAATCCTACTCCTCATCCAAGTGTTACTCCCCACCCCCGTCCCCTCTCACAACCTCAAAAAACGAGCCGTTTGCTCACCACTATTTTTTTTTTCTCCTTGACATCGCAGCCATTTGCAGACGATTTTCTTAAAACCACCTCCACCGGGCACCACCACTTTTGAGCAACTGCTGTGGCTGTCAGCGCCGGCGAGACTTAGAGTTGGAGATTTCCACATGCAGGGGGGCGGATATTCCTACAGCGCGAGCTCTCTCCAGTCAGTGGCGATGAGGTGTGGTGTCGGCTGCCTGTCGTCTGCCAACGCTTCGCTTCCATCGCCGCGCCGCGCCGCTCCCCTCATGTCCCCCAACGGACGGGCCCGTTCGGCTGCGAAGTTGTCCCCCCTCTTAGTTAGGCAGCTGTGCGGAGTGTGGGTGTGCTGTGTTTTTTTCGTCTTTGCAGTTCTGTTTACTTTTTCACTTCATAATCATTGCATCTCTCTCTCTCATTATCATTTTAAACAGTATTTCATTTATTTTGTGACTTTGTGTTTGAGTAGGCCTATTTCATTGCTTTTGTACGTATTAAAGTGCCATGCAGTTCTGTTACTGTCTATAAACCGTTCTCCAGGGACCGACAGAATGGGCAAATAAACATTATTTATTTTTATCTATCATACTCGTAAGCCAAAATTTAATTAATCTTTCTCTCTTTCTCTCTCTTGTGAACGATTTTGCCACTTTTTTTTCCTTGCTCATTGGGACCTCTTTCTCTGTGGGTCTTCAATTTGTTTTGTCAAACTCTTTTTTTTTTTATTGCATCTTTGTACATATTACGTTCAGCATGACAACAACAACAATAACAACACACATAATTATAAGTTATATAAGATTATTGCAAAATCGCAAGTACATTTGCCATTGAGATACTTTTCAGCGATCATATTATCACATATTCTATGACAATCACTCTGGAGAAATGTATGTATGCTTTTAACCAAACTTTGCTTTTACTGCACGCACACAATAACGCTCTCTCTCTCTCTCTCTCTCTCTCTCTCTCTCTCTCTCTCAACAACACACACACACACACACCACACACAACACACAACACACACACACACACACACACACACACACACACACACACATTC
>CM065716.1:59415122-59420122 GCA_033310375.1 Conus canariensis | reverse complement strand
CTTGCAACTGCAAAGAGAGGTTTAAAGTATGTGCTTACTGACTGCCTGACGGGTAAAGTCGGTTATAAAAGCATGTGCCATGTATATACCTTTGTCCTTTTTTGATATAGCATAGCCGACCACACAGGGCTCTTGAGGCTGTCAAACTCATACAGTATACAAGTCATATTCAGAAGAGTTAAGATAATTAAAAGATACATACATATATATTATATATATATATATATTCTGATATTTAAACGAACCGATCAAAGTAATTCAACACGTGATAGCTGAGTATTGACCTACTTTTTAATATACAAAATTAAAACTAGGCTGTGTTTCAGAGTGCACGGCATTCTTCTTGATTTCTTACTCCCAGATTAAAAAAAAACCAGTAAAGAATAGTGTGAAAAAACGTCTTAATGCCACAAAACGTGCCATGAGAGTCAAATGGGCAAATAGACATAGCAGTGGACAGCAATACTTCACTCTGGACAGTGTCTACAAAAGTCGGAAATAAGAGAATGGTTCACAAAGGAAAAAAGTGTAGATGACAGTAAGACAGTCGTTCAAAAGAAAGGCAGAGTCAAAGGAAGTGAGAGAGAAGGGGTGGTTACTAACACAGAACGTTCGCAAGGCAGGGAGTTCTGTTGTACATAATCCCTCACTTGCAGGCTTTGCCTCTGTGGGGATGCGGGGAGCAGTTAAAGTGGAGTGAGCAAGGGGGTGGGGGAGGGGGTGAGTTCTTTTAGTACAGACTGCGTCTTCGTCTTCTGGATATTCTGTTCCATTCATCTTTTCTTTCCTGTCACTCTTTTTGATTGTAATTTCTTTTAACTTCAGCATTTCTTTCATGTCATTCAATCTTGGTTGTTTTTTCTGCATGTGTGGTCCATTCTTCCCTCAGTCTTCTGGAAGGCTTCGTATTTTCTTTTTTTTCTCGGGTGGAATACAAAACGTGCCAGTTTTTATTTGACGTAGAGAGACTTAGCGTACTCTACCAAGCAGACTGTGATTGTCCATTCTGCAAGGTCTGATTACACACGTGGCTTTCTTTTGGCATTTGTGTGGTAAAATTACTCTTACCATTTATGTTTTATTACCTTCGTTATCGGGGAATATAAAATAGATTACATAAGATGCTTGCCACTCTTACTTACCATGGTTTGTTATTATTTGCCGGAAGGATTTCGTAATATCAGCTATCATATTATTCATATATTTTGCAGCTGGTTGTTTGCAGTTGTTGTTTTGCAGGACTGGAATCATTTCCCCTGTGTACAGTAATAGCTCTGAAAGGACCCTGTCGGTCGTACTATAACAACAAAACTATACTAAAGATGCTGGTTAGATAAACAGATGGGCGTCTGTATGGTATATCAGTCGGGGGTAAGGAAGCCTGCAGGCCACTAAATTCATTTCCTTTCCCTGACCAAAGTAAACAAAACTCATGAAGGAATTAAAAAAAAAAAAAGGAAAAACAGTAGAACACCTGACAAAGGTTATTCTCCTCTAGAAAGCAATCTGACAAATTCGCCCCTGAATATTCATTGCTTATCAATTGTCTAACTTGTTCGTATTTTTTCCCTCTTCTTATTGTTCTTGTGATTGTTCTTGTTCCCGTCGTCCTTCTGACTAATTAATTATTCTCCCTTTGACAATTGAAATGATATTACATCCCCACCCAGCCCTTACTCCCCTCTCTCCACTCTCCTTCTCCTTCTTCCTCTCTCTTGTCATTTTCTTTATACCTGTTCCTCTTCTTTTTGTCCCTCATCTCTCAGCTTGGACATTTACCATGATTTTGCTGTGTGCATGCTGCCCAACTGAGATGGGGGTTTGGACTCAAAGTTGTTTGGGATTGATCAGTATCGAAATTAAGAGTAATTGTTGTTTTTTTTTCTGTCCAGCCACACACACACACACATATACAATACACACATTAACTGGAATCGGTTCAAACCTTCTCCCCTACAGTGCAACTTCTTTTTAATGGCTCAGCCGACTGCAAGGTGAAGGGGCATAATTATCAGGGCAGTCACATCACCACCACCCCTTAATTCACCCCCCCCCCCCCCCAAAAGTGGATTTACTGACATGACATTTAGGAAAGTATTCATCCATCACTGTCGTCGTCATTGTCAGCAATTCACCGTGTAGCACACCCTTATCATCTCTTTTTCCAATCGGAGTGAGAAGACTTAATGACGACAGTACGAACATCGGTATTGTCAAACTGCCACGTAGGCCTACTTCACTCTGGCCTGCTTCACCTGCGCTTACTCTCTGACTCATGCTGTCTCTCTCTCTCTCTCTCTCTCTCTCTCTCTCTCTCTCTCTCTCTCTCTCTCCACACACACACACACACACACACACACACACACACACACACACACACACACAGTACAGAGAATAACACACACAACACACACACACACACACACACACACACACACACACACACACACACACACACACACAGTACAGAGAATAGCACACACACACACACACACACACACACACACACACACACACACACACACACACACACACACACACACGAGCACATGAAGAGAGAGAGGAGGGGGGGGGGGAGTACATATAATCACAACTCCCATTTTGTCATCGACAACAGATCTGCCGATGACGTAGGATCTATATCTAAATTCACATACATTTCCAAAGACATTGATTGAGCCAGGCAAAACGATCCCCATGGTCTTACAACAACGACACACTTTATTTACTCACGTATTCTTTCTCCCAGCATCTTGGTCATGTACCTTATAATACGACTGCAAGATATTCTACTGTCTTCTGTATATTACAATGGTGGAAACATTTTACTGTTGAAACTAGACATCACTAGGCCTTCGTCTGTCGATACCCGGACACTTCTTTCAAACAAACATCTCGATGCTACTGATTCACAGTGGACAGCAGCTTTGTCTGTACCCCAGTTTTCAGAATCATACTGTACAATTGACTGGGTGTAACTATCTAACAATTATAAATAATCAAATAGAATGATTATTGAGCACGTATATCTTTTAATACGACAAAATGAAGCGAGATCTTTACACACACAAATAACACTTAAACGTGTGGAGAAAATGACACTCAAACATCAGTAAGCATTAATCTCAGGCATGATGTCATCGTCATAAAACACCTCTCTCTTGCACTTAAGTATCCTCCAATGCGAAGCACTGTAATGTTACTTTTAGCTGAATTAAGCTTATCTTTTAAGTAGATAGATGCAGCTGCCGGTTAAAATCTAGTTAGCTGTGTTTGTGAGCCTGGTATTGTCTCCAACATTAAGATCACATTGTCAGTTAGTAAAGAGAGAGAGAGAGGAGAGGAGAGAGAGAGAGAGGAGAGAGAGAGAGAGAGAGAGAGAGAGAGATCTGCACGAACTGGAGAGCCTGTCAAGATAAAAAAAAAGTTTGAATTCGCCACCTGAGATGCTTAAGTCAATAGTCAATGAAATGAAAACACTGGTGAAAAGGTACATGACTTCTCACTTTTAATAATTCACTATACTAAAGACGTTATAGAACTGATACTCTAACCCTACTTACAGACTAGACAGTGTCTTGATGCGATAGTGATGTAACCTGTCCCCTCTAAAGTGAACTGTTGAAGAAAGCTTTAATCTTGAAGGTTTACTGCAGGCGGGAACTGAAGCAAGAACTCCGAAGTGCTGCTGGACCTTTGCACGCAGAAGTTGGTACTAAATGGATATCACACCACACGTTTCACATGAATATCAGGTCGAAATAATTTCTTTGACATCAGAATCGTTTTTATGTTCATTTTCTTTTGTACTGCGATACGATTGTGTCTGTTTGTCATGATAATAAAAGTCTTTATGTTCAGACCTTGTGTAAACTTTAAACAACAACACCAGTATCACAATGAGTTTGACAACAGTCCAAACTCCTAACGTTGAAGGCAGACATCCCCTACACTTTCGGTCTGTCCACTGTTTATGTCTGCCGCTTTACCATTCTGTAATAAACCATTCACCGCCTCTTCGTTTTCTATACATTAACTCCGTTTTCTCCTCTTTTCATTTTGTTAATTAGTATTATACAGATCTAAAATATATCAAGTTGTTTACTTGTTTGCATTTATCTATTCTTTATATTGAATAAACAAGTTCAAAACTATATTGCTGCTCGACCCCCAAACAAATGAAACAAACTAACAACAAAAGAAAAGCTGTGTAGGTCGATCTGTAGGCCTGCTTAAGGCAACTCAAACAAATAGGAAAAACAACATGACGAAGCACATTAAATTGACAAAATCATTAACAAGGAGCAAAGAAGCGGCCTAGCTGAGAGGAAGTTGCAATTTGGAAACCGATGAATGAGAACTGAATTACAGATTTTTTGTACAAGTCTAGTCAAAACATTTGACCACAAAACTCGAAAACATATCCCGTCATCTTCATTTTATATTGCATTCAGAACATCCAGCAGTCAACTTCTTGTCGAAAACATAATGAATTCCCAACCCTACCATCCTTTCTCCCCCTCCTACCCCTCATTATTCTTTTATTCTGTTTGTTTCTGCACGCAGTTTTCTACTTGTTGTTCATCCCCAAAACACCTCTCAAAAGTCAATAAGGGTATTTTTCGCAGCTTCAGAAAAAGTGTGTGTGTGTGTGTGTGTGTGTGTGTGTGTGTGTGTGTGTGTGTGTGTGTGTGTGTGGTGTGTGTGTGTAATTCAGAAAGAAGGAATTTGACATACATCTCTGTCACAATAGAATACATTTTGAACAGAAGCATGTTGTGAAACATTTTGTTTACCTATTGACAGCCTCCTTAATCAGAGTTCTGCAGTATATATTATTTTTATTAGTATCCTTAGCAAACTTTAAGGTGTGTGTATGTGTGTGTGCGTGCGTGCGTGTGTGAGTGTGTGTATGTGTGTGTGCGTGCGTGCGTGCGCGTGTATGTATGTGTGTATGTATGTGTGTGCACGCACATGCGTGCGTACGTGCGTGCGTGTGT
>CM065716.1:59400122-59412622 GCA_033310375.1 Conus canariensis | reverse complement strand
CTGTATTCAGTCGCAATTGCTCTAACCTCTCTGCGATGTTCACGTGCTTTCTTTCCCCTGAGTGATAATGTTCACAAGCAAAAAGAGCGAAAGTTTCATCCCTTAACACCCAGAAGCTGTGATAAAACTTGAGGGCAGACAGGGCGTCAGTCGAACGAACAAAAAGGGTTGCAAAGGGTGCTTCAAGTTAAAGAGTGACTATTGTCCCATATTCTCATAATGCGCGTTTCTGTGGTTGCGTTGCTGTCGTTCGTTTGTTGTTGTTATTGCTACCTACTGTACCCTTTCTGCTTTGTTTTTGAGTCTGGAATCGTTTATCTTCACGAGAGACCCCTCTGAGTGTACTGAATGATTGTATATAGATATCTGGGGAAGAAAACCTTGAAGGATGTTACTAAGGGATGTTCTGCGGCAAAAATACAGGTAACAAAAAAGTTTAAGCTGGGAAAATCATGTTTTACAAATCAGTATTACAAATGAAAAGAACACAAAGGACACTTCGCCTTGATTTCCTTTGAGAGTTTATCATGTTTACTTCTATGTCCATACTTCCTTCAATGGACACACGACAGTTACGTGAGTCTTTGTCTGAGTTAAACACACAAATGTGCATGCACATGTAAATACACAATATAAACATGCACGGATAGACTGATATATGCACATGCGCATTTTTGTCATAATCATCAATGCCATTTTTGGCGACGGAGTTTGGAAGAGGGAGATAGGGGAGGGGAAGATGGAAGATACATATTGCTGTCCGTGAGCAATGAAAGAAAAATGTTCGTGGTTCTCATTCTAACAAAGCTTTTGGACCTCTTGAGCAGGATACACCCAGCGTTATTCAAGAGTGTTGATCTGCAAGACCAGATAACATGGCCTCATTTTCAGACTGCGCCTTAATAACAGAAACAAATGTATTGGTCAGAACAAGTCATAACTGCCTCCTTAGGAAAACTGGTGGACTACCAGGTTTTGTTCTAGGGCCGGTTATATTTTTCATCTTAGTGAACGATCTAATTTATAGCTGAATATTCCAATCCTTCTAGTCTGACAGATGTACATCAGTGTTATACGCTGCCGAGCTGCATTCAAGAGTATCTTGAATTCTGAAAAAATCTTTACTCAGCTGCTGCATCCTGGGGATCTAGCCGTAATACATTCGCACCACAGCTGCATCCAACACGCTGGCTTTACACTCAGTGTTGATCTCGCTTTATAATGTTTTTTTCTTACAGCTTTGCTGAAACAGAACATGCTGGGACATTCTGGTTCTTCTGCCAGCGTGTATCCACCTGGGGACTACTTCTTGTATTTTGTATATCGGTTGTTTTTGGCATCTGACGTAGACATACTTGTTAAAATTCTATTTTCTGTTGTGTTTTACTGAGCATTACTCTCTATTCTGGCTATTGTGTTTAGTTGTGTTCTGGTTTCTTAAGAGTTTACTCGAGTTCTTCTTCTTCTTCTCTTCTTCTTCTTCTTCTTCTTCTTCTTCTTCTTCTTCTTCTTCTTCTTCTTCTTCTTCTTCTTCTTCTTCTTCTTCTTCTTCTTCTTCTTCTTCTTCTTCTTCTTCTCTTCTTCTTCTTCTCTTCTTCTCCTCTCTCACTTCCTCTCTCTCTCTCTCACTTCTCTCTCTCTCTCTCCTCTCTTCTGTCTGTCTCTCCTCTCTCACTAACTCTCTCTGTCTTCTCTCCTCTCTCTCTCTCTCTCTCTCCTCTCTCTCTCTCTCTCTCTCTCTCTCTATCTATCTATCTATCTATCTATCTACTCTTGGATGATGGAATGAAAATATTGTTAAACAGTTCATTACCTATTTCTATAAAGCAGCCTAAACGCGAAGCGTTTATTATGTAACATAATAAAGAACAGAGTCAAAAGTAAGACACGAATAACAACGTGTATCCCTATTCCATAGGGCGATGACCTTGATAAATAAGACATTTGAGTCTTGAGCTCCTTTATCTCTCTTTCTCTGTCCCGGCTTTCTGACTCATTGTAACGCAGATCACGACGCCTCACGTAACTTGCTCATCAGTCCACTTGATGCCCTGGGATCACTTTACTGAGGATCATGAGCAAACATTAAGCCCCCCTGGATCCAATATTTCACGGACATGTTGCCGTTCCTAATAACGATCACCGGAGATGCAAACTGCTACTTGCTATTCCTTGCGGTTGGTTATGCACGCAAATCGACCATTTTGAAACGTCCTGTCGTTTACAATAACGTTTGGAAACGAGGAGGAAGTTGGAGACGAGGGAGAGGAGGTGGTGGAAGACGTGGTGAAGGGAGGGGTGTGAGGATGACAGATGGGGCATGTACGAGAAGGAGAAGTCGACAGGCAGCCTTTTCGGGGTGAAACCGTGGGCTATAATAACACTGCATTTGCTGAAGGCTCTTATAGAGCAGCGTCTGTCTGTCTCTCTGTAAAATATCTGCACGTGATTTGTTGTTGTTGTTTCTGTCCCTTCTTCTGTACATCCCCAGAGTCTCCTGTAAACCTCCATCAGACGCCACTTCCATTTCATTCATTTCATTTCATGACTCCCACAAACACAAACACACTCAGGTTTGTCCTTGGGTGACCCGTGCACCGTACACGACAGGGAACAATCAGTAAATAGGAAGTCATATGAGGCAGCCCCTCAGAGGACACATCATGCTACAGCCTAGTCACTTTAGAGGTCTTCAATGGTACCTGTCCTGATCCGTCAGACGCTTGATACTGCCTACTAAGTCCCCTTCTGGCTGAGGAAAGTGCTTAGTTGCAAAGTCAGATTAATCGACGTCCTCTAACCAATCCCCACCTCCTACCCCCCAGCCACCACCACCGACCCCCTACAAAGGGCACCGCCATGTCCATAGAGTGATGGTCAGCTTGCCAACACATAACCTTGACAAGAACTCATCACAAATACGGACATGGAGTGGCTTTCGAGCCAGCGATCACCACGAAAGGAGAGCCATGAAGGGCCAGAGAACTGATCCTTTTTTTTCTGATGGCGAATAGAGTAGAGGATGATGGGGATGATGCTGTGGTGTTCTCTTCCGGTCGTAGACTAGATAACAGGGCTGCATTCAACGATCGGTGATAAGGAGAAGGATAATAACGTTGGTGCTATGGAGTTTCTTCTGATCAGAGCACGGCTGTTGTCTGCACTTCGTTTCTTGGTATATCCAGGTGTCGAGAAGGCTGTTGAAATGCAGACGGCGATAGTGTTGGTCAGAAAAATTGACCCGCGCTACTCTCAGTGACAACTGTAGCACTGATTAGGAAATCAGACCCACGACACTCTCAGTGACAACTGTAGCACTGGTCAGGAAATCAGACCCACGACACTCTCAGTGACAACTGTAGCACTGGTCAGGAAATCAGACCCACGACACTCTCAGTGACAACTGTAGCACTGGTCAGGAAATCAGACCCACGACACTCTCAGTGACAACTGTAGCACTGGTCAGTAAATCAGACCCACGACACTCTCAGTGACAACTGTAGCACTGGTCAGGAAATTTGACCCACGACACTCTCAGTGATAACTGTAGCATTGGTCAGGAAATTTGACCCACGACACTCTCAGTGATAACTGTAGCACTGGTCAGGAAATTTGACCCACGATACTCTCAGTGATAACTGTAGCATTGGTCAGGAAACTTGACCCACGATACTCTCTGGTAACAACTATAGCACTGGTCAGGAAACTTGACGCACGACACTCTCAGTTACAACTGTAGCACTGATTAGGAAATTTGACCCACGACACTCTCAGTGATAACTGTAGCATTGGTCAGGAAATTTGACCCACGACACTCTCAGTGACAACTGTAGCACTGGTCAGGAAATTTGACCCACGATACTCTCAGTGATAACTGTAGCATTGGTCAGGAAACTTGACCCACGATACTCTCTGGTAACAACTGTAGCACTGATTAGGAAATTTGACCCACGACACTCTCAGTGACAACTGTAGCATTGGTCAGGAAATTTGACCCACGACACTCTCAGTGATAACTGTAGCATTGGTCAGGAAACTTGACCCACGATACTCTCTAGTAACAACTGTAGCACTGGTCAAGTCATTTGACCCACGACACTCTCAGTGACAACTGTAGCACTGGTCAGGAAATTTGACCCACGACACTCTCAGTGACAACTGTAGCACTGGTCAGGAAATTTGACCCACGACACTCTCAGTGACAACTGTAGCACTGGTCAGGAAATTTGACCCACGACACTCTCAGTGACAACTGTAGCACTGGTCAGGAAATTTGACCCACGACACTCTCTAGTAACAACTGTAGCATTGGTCAGGAAATTTGACCCACGGTTTTCTCAGTGACAACTGTAGCATTGGTCAGGAAATTTGACCCACGACACTCTCAGTGACAACTGTAGCACTGGTCAGGAAATTTGACCCACGACACTCTCAGTGACAACTGTAGCACTGGTCAGGAAATTTGACCCACGACACTCTCAGTGACAACTGTAGCACTGGTCAGGAAATTTGACCCACGACACTCTCTAGTAACAACTGTAGCATTGGTCAGGAAATTTGACCCACGACACTCTCAGTGACAACTGTAGCACTGGTCAGGAAATTTGACCCACGACACTCTCTAGTAACAACTGTAGCACTGGTCAGGAAATTTGACCCACGGTTTTCTCAGTGACAACTGTAGCATTGGTCAGGAAATTTGACCCACGACACTCTCAGTGACAACTGTAGCACTGGTCAGGAAATTTGACCCACGACACTCTCAGTGACAACTGTAGCACTGGTCAGGAAATTTGACCCACGACACTCTCAGTGACAACTGTAGCACTGGTCAGGAAATTTGACCCACGACACTCTCTAGTAACAACTGTAGCATTGGTCAGGAAATTTGACCCACGGTTTTCTCAGTGACAACTGTAGCACTGGTCAGGAAATTTGACCCACGACACTCTCAGTGACAACTGTAGCACTGGTCAGGAAATTTGACCCACGACACTCTCAGTGACAACTGTAGCACTGGTTAGGAAATTTGACCCACGACACTCTCTAGTAACAACTGTAGCATTGGTCAGGAAATTTGACCCACGACACTCTCAGTGACAACTGTAGCATTGGTCAGGAAATTTGACCCACGACACTCTCTAGTAACAACTGTAGCATTGGTCAGGAAATTTGACCCACGGTATTCTCAGTGACAACTGTAGCACTGGTCAGGAAATTTGACCCACGACACTCTCTAGTAACAACTGTAGCATTGGTCAGGAAATTTGACCCACAGTATTCTCAGTGACAACTGTAGCATTGGTCAGGAAATTTGACCCACGGTATTCTCAGTGACAACTGTAGCACTGGTCAGGAAACTTGACCCACGACACTCTCTAGTAACAACTGTAGCATTGGTCAGGAAATTTGACCCACGGTTTTCTCAGTGACAACGATAGCGCTGGTCAGGAAATTTGACCTACGGTTTTCTCAGTGACAACTATAACACTGGTCAGGAAATTTGACCCACGACACTCTCTAGTAACAACTGTAGCATTGGTCAGGAAATTTGACCCACGACACTCTCAGTGACAACTGTAGCATTGGTCAGGAAACTTGACCCACGACACTCTCAGTGACAACTGTAGCATTGGTCAGGAAATTTGACCCACGACACTCTCAGTGACAACGATAGCACTGGTCAGGAAATTTGACCCACGACACTCTCAGTGACAACTGTAGCATTGGTCAGGAAACTTGACCCACGACACTCTCAGTGACAACTGTAGCACTGGTCAGGAAATTTGACCCACGGTTTTCTCAGTGACAACTGTAGCACTGATTAGGAAATTTGACCCACGACACTCTCAGTGACAACTGTAGCACTGGTTAGGAAATTTGACCCACGACACTCTCTAGTAACAACTGTAGCATTGGTCAGGAAATTTGACCCACGACACTCTCAGTGACAACTGTAGCACTGGTTAGGAAATTTGACCCACGACACTCTCTAGTAACAACTGTAGCATTGGTCAGGAAATTTGACTCACGACACTCTCAGTGACAACTGTAGCACTGGTTAGGAAATTTGACCCACGACACTCTCTAGTAACAACTGTAGCATTGGTCAGGAAATTTGACCCACGACACTCTCAGTGACAACTGTAGCACTGGTCAGGAAATTTGACCCACGACACTCTCAGTGACAACTGTAGCACTGGTCAGGAAACTTGACCCACGACACTCTCAGTGACAACTATAGCACTGGTCAGGAAATTTGACCCACGACACTCTCAGTGACAACTATAGGACTGGTCAGGAAGTTTGACCCACGACACTCTCTGTGACAACTATAGCACTGGTCAGGAAATTTGACCCACGATGCTCTCTGGTAACAACTATAGCACTGGTCAGGAAATTTGACCCACGATACTCTCAGTGATAACTTTAGCATTGGTCAGGAAACTTGACCCACGATACTCTCTGGTAACAACTATAGCACTGGTCAGGAAATTTGACCCACGATACTCTCAGTGATAACTGTAGCATTGGTCAGGAAACTTGACCCACGATACTCTCTGGTAACAACTATAGCACTGGTCAGGAAACTTGACCCACGATACTCTCAGTGATAACTGTAGCATTGATCAGAAAACTTGACCCACGATACTCTCAGTGATAACTGTAGCACTGGTAAGGAAATTTGACCCACGATACTCTCAGTGATAACTGTAGCATTGGTCAGGAAAGTTGACCCACGATACTGTCTGGTAACAACTATAGCATTGGCCAGGAAACTTGACCCACGATACTCTCTAGTAACAACTATAGCACTGGTAAGGAAATTTGACACACGATACCTCAGTGACAACTGTAGTATTTTTCAGGAAATTTGACCCACGACACTCTCTAGTAACAACTGTAGCATTGGTCAGGAAATTTGACCCACGGTTTTCTCAGTGACAACTGTAGCACTGGTCAGGAATTTTGACCCACGATACTCTCAGTGACAACTGTAGCACTGGTCAGGAAATTTGACCCACGACACTCTCAGTGACAACTGTAGCACTGGTCAGGAAATTTGACCCACGACACTCTCAGTGACAACTATAGCACTGGTCAGGAAACTTGACCCACGACACTCTCAGTGACAACGATAGCACTGGTAAGGAAATTTGACCCACGACACTCTCTAGTAACAACTGTAGCACTGGTCAGGAAATTTGACTCACGACACTCTCTAGTAACAACTGTAGCACTGGTAAGGAAATTTGACCCACGACACTCTCTAGTAACAACTGTAGCATTGGTCAGGAAATTTGACCCACGACACTCTCAGTGACAACTATAGCACTGGTCAGGAAACTTGACCCACGACACTCTCTAGTAACAACTGTAGCATTGGTCAGGAAATTTGACCCACGACACTCTCAGTGACAACTGTAGCACAGGTCAGGAAATTTGACCCACGACACTCTCTAGTAACAACTGTAGCACTGGTAAGGAAATTTGACCCACGACACTCTCTAGTAATAACTGTAGCATTGGTCAGGAAATTTGACCCACGGTTTTCTCAGTGACAACTGTAGCATTGGTCAGGAAATTTGACCCACGACACTCTCTAGTAACAACTGTAGCATTGGTCAGGAAATTTGACCCACGACACTCTCAGTGACAACTGTAGCATTGGTCAGGAAATTTGACCCACGACACTCTCTAGTAACAACTGTAGCATTGGTCAGGAAATATGACCCACGACACTCTCTAGTAACAACTGTAGCACTGGTCAGGAAATTTGACCACAGTATTCTCAGTGACAACTGTAGCATTGGTCAGGAAATTTGACCCACGACACTCTCTAGTAACAACTGTAGCACTGGTCAGGAAACTTGACCCACGTTTTCTCAGTGACAACTGTAGCATTGGTCAGGAAATTTGACCCACGACACTCTCTAGTAACAACTGTAGCATTGGTCAGGAAATTTGACCCACGGTTTTCTCAGTGACAACTGTAGCATTGGTCAGGAAATTTGACCCACGACACTCTCTAGTAACAACTGTAGCATTGGTCAGGAAATTTGACCCACAGTATTCTCAGTGACAACTGTAGCATTGGTCAGGAAATTTGACCCACGACACTCTCTAGTAACAACTGTAGCACTGGTCAGGAAATTTGACCCACGGTTTTCTCTGTGACAACTGTAGTACTGGTAAGGAAATTTGACCCACGACACTCTCTAGTAACAACTGTAGCATTGGTCAGGAAATTTGACCCACGGTATTCTCAGTGACAACTGTAGCATTGGTCAGGAATTTGACCCACGACACTCTCTAGTAACAACTGTAGCATTGGTCAGGAAATTTGACCCACGGTATTCTCAGTGACAACTGTAGCATTGGTCAGGAAACTTGACCCACGATATTCTCAGTGATAACTGTAGCACTGGTCAGGAAATTTGACCCACGGTATTCTCAGTGACAACTGTAGCATTGGTCAGGAAACTTGACCCACGATATTCTCAGTGATAACTGTAGCACTGGTCAGGAAATTTGACCCACGGTATTCTCAGTGACAACTGTAGCATTGGTCAGGAAACTTGACCCACGATATTCTCAGTGATAACTGTAGCATTGGTCAGGAAATTTGACCCACGATATTCTCAGTGACAACTGTAGCATTGGTCAGGAAACTTGACCCACGATATTCTCAGTGACAACTGTAGCATTGGTCAGGAAATTTGACCCACGGTTTTCTCAGTGACAACTGTAGCATTGGTCAGGAAATTTGACCCACGACACTCTCAGTGACAACTGTAGCACTGGTCAGGAAACTTGACCCACGGTTTTCTCAGTGACAACTGTAGCATTGGTCAGGAAATTTAACCCACGACACTCTCAGTGACAACGTGGATGAAAGTCGACTTCCACTGCACTATGACAGCTGCACTGTTAACATCCCTGTGACATACATTTCTATGCCATGTTTGAGGGATTCGGCCATCCTGCTTGATTCATTACCCACAGTGTACACATATGTATTTTATGTAATATGAAATGACGAAGCAAAAAAATAGAACAAGAAGGTTAATGCAGAAAACGGCGGTCAACAGTAAAGAGACAGACAAAAAATCCAAAGGCTAAATGGAAGAGTGTGATGGAAACGGGGACATGATCAACACATAATATCCAAACGATAGGGGTACATGCATGCACCCCCATTTATACCCGGTTTTCCCACAGGGTGGAGAAAAAATACTGTAAATACGTTTAAAAAAAACAACAGATAAAGGGTCAGAGAGGCAGAAAATGGAGGACCACAAACATAAACAACAACACCAACAACACCAACAACAACAACAACAACAACAACAACAACAAAGGTAATGGCGGTAATGGGGAAGTTACTAGCACGAGGATGCAACTGATGCTGAAAGACCGTCATTCCCATGAAGAAACAATCAGCGGTGAAAGTTAAAAAAGAATCAGGAAATATGTGCATTGCAGCAAACTTATTAACGAACATTTTCTTGCAAAAAGACCTCATCCTATTGCACCCGTCCCTCACTCTCCCCTCCCCTTACCCCGGAACACATAGACATACACACACACGTGTGGCAAAGATACAATGGTGCTTCGATACACGTGACACCAAAAGAGCAATTTGCCCGCAGAGCTGAAAATCCAACAGTTTGAACTGACATACACGTGCATCCCCTAAGAAAACATTGTATAATTGTTTTTCGATGGCATAACGCAGTTCTTCAGATGGCGATGGGCAAAAACCGCTTTGATTCTTTTCAAAACATTCTTTTTACAGTTTTTGCAGCTGCTGATAAGTGTAAAGCAATCCATTGTAAGATAACATAAAAAAAAATCAAGTTCTTTTCATCTGAAGACAGTGCAGACAAACCAAATCTCAAGAATTAAAGTCTCTCTTTGTTTGTTTTCTGAAAAATGGAGAAGCAGCCCTGTCATGATTATCGGCGACTGATCATAAGCGGTAGGTTGGCAGACCTCAGACCGGAAATGAGTCATGGACAGTTGGTCGAGCTTTTAACGTCAACAAAGACGATCTATTGCTTATGAGATGGATTGGAGGCAAAAACCAGTACTGCTGACTTTTTATCCAGCGGGCGACCCACATGTTACCTCGCTCTGCTAGAATCATGTGATATATCGGCAGCAGTCAAGATACCAGTTCCTGTCAGCTAAAAACATCTATGAACAAGACTGGCGCCCACCAGTCCTATAAATGGTGATACAGTACACCTCACTTCCAGGGGGCCACACAATCAACGTCCAGCATGCCATCATGTTTTCACGACTGACGACGGCAGTCAGTTTTATTTGCGGATGAACCATGCTTCCGCGCCAGTCACTCAATGGACAGATGACAATCTAGAGACAGTCTAACGTGTTATGCTGATAACTGCGTGCTGGAAAGAGATTTCTGATAAATGTACCTTGTGTCTTGCTGTGGGATGGCATTGGCATCAATACATTCTTGGGGCCTTTTTTTTTTTTTTTTTTTTTTTTTTAACCATATCGATGTCGGAAAGAATCGGGGCTAAATACAGAGAGTTAGATCAAATAGTCCTATGTCCCGCCGTTTCTTCCTTTCTTCAATAACCACCACAACTCCATCCTCTAGCAAGACAAGGCACGCCTTTACACTGTCAGAGCTAACTACACAGCAGTTTTTTTGCAAGCACACAGCATCACAGTGTCCTTATTGTCGATCTCCCCGACCTAATCGTGATACAGTATTCTGGGTGCATCTTCAGAGAGACAACTAGGCCTCATACCTGCCCAAGACCAGAACAGTGCCGAGCTGCGTCAGATGATTCAGGAGGCATACAGCAACATCCCAGAAGATGCTGTCAGTCATGTCGTCTGGTACATGCCATGCTGCTGACAGGCTGTTACCAATGCCTACAGTGGCCACTCCCATTATTGACAGCGTGCAGGAGAACCACTCCACCATGGAATGAAATGGACTGTTGTGAAATGAAAGCAGAAGTCCATGTATTCATTCCAATGAAAAGCTGATTTTGTTAATTTAGTTCCGTGGATTTATTCACTTTGCAGACATGTTTCATGAATGTATCCAACCCTCATTTTTGCGCTTTTTTTACCGATCGGTTTACATGGTACTACCTGGATATTGACTGACCATGTAACCTGGATATCGACTGACCATGTACTACCTGGATATCGACTGACCATGTACTACCTGGATATCGACTGACCATATACTGACCGGATATCGACTGACCATGTACTACCTGGATATCGACTGACCATGTACTGCCGGGATATCGACTGACCATGTACTACCTGGATATTGACTGACCATGTACTTACTGCCTGGATATCGACTGACCATGTACTGCCTGGTTATTGACTGACCATGTACTACCTGGATATCGACTGACCATGTACTGCCTGGTTATCGACTGACCATGTACTGCCTGGTTATTGACTGACCATGTACTACCTGGATATCGACTGACCATGTACTGCCTGGATATCGACAGACCATGTACTACCTGGATATCGACTGACCATGTACTACTCGTGGATGGCCCGCAGTCAAATGGTTAGAGTTTACACCCGCAGAGTTGACAGTTGGGAGTTACAACCATTCGTTGAATCGGATTTTTCAGCTTGAAAAAGCTTCTCTGTTCACCCAACAGTAAATGGGCATCTAATTCAGTTCATTGGAGGCTAAATGCGGTGAAGGGAAAGGCTCTTTCTTCCACCATGCTGTGCTTCAGACACGGTGAACCTCTGACAGGTCGCTGCCCCTACAGCCAAAAGGCCTGTGCGTGCTTCACCCTTCAGCATTTATGCAGGCTTACAGTGCTTACTGACTGCGGAAAGAGATTTAGCGCACATGCTAACTGCCGTGACAAGTAAAATCAGTCATGAAAAAATGTGTCATGTTTATGCCTTTTTTTTTAAAATATAGTTTACAATAGCTCAACCAACCACACATTTGGAGGAGGTCAGATAACAAATATATATATATATATATATATATATATATATATATATATTCAATTATAAACGCTTATGTCTTAGATTGAAGAAATAGGGGGAAGATAAGCATTCATATCTGCAGTGGTAGATCATTCTGCCTAACTAACAGTATATGCTTAGGTGGGTGACTATAAGCTTGCTGAAGGCTCATTTTGAGAAGCATTTATTTTATTTTTCCCCATTCACCCACCTAAGCATATACTGTTAGTTAGGCAGAATGATCTACCACTGCAGATATGAATGCTTATCTCCCCCTATTTCTTCAATCTAAGACATAAGAGCAAGCTTCGTTTATAATTGAATATTTCTTGCAGTCATTGCAACACCAAGCTGCTCTGTAAGTTGCTGGAATGGTGCTCGGTACTTATCCTTGGAATTTATTAGTTTATTATATATATATATATATATATATATATATATATATATATATATATATAAATATATATATATATATTTGTGATTAAGAAACAACAAGA
>CM065716.1:59380122-59397622 GCA_033310375.1 Conus canariensis | reverse complement strand
ACACACACACACCGAACGCACGCACGCACGCACACACACACACACAGAGGAGAGAGAGAGAGAGAGAGAGAGAGAATAACAAAAGGCAATCTGAGCTGCAACGAGAGAGGGATTTGTGTGGTGTATTCCTTAGAAGGTCCTTGACCATAACGAAATGGTGTGTCAATATTACACAAAAGCAACGACAACTGAAACAAAATAAAAACAAAGCCAGACGTGCGACACGGTCATAGAACAGATCATTAAAATTAACATGAACACGTATTTATATTCATAAAACAGACATAGATCTTATTTAGCCGCCTATTTAAAAACATCAAGAAATAGTCAACATCTTCAGCAGAGTTTGACAAAACCAGCAAGACCAGTTTTAAAAACGAAAGGCTACTTACAATTACGCGTTATGAACTTATCCCTAGTATTCCGAACAGCGAGGCAGAAGAAAACCATATAACTTATTCTCACTCTTCTCCACTTCTTTGCACATAAGACAGAACAAATCATTATCATTCACAATTCTCTATCTATAATGATGGAACTCAGTTTCTAAAATACAGTCCGAATTTCGTTTTCACAAAGCTTAGATTTCCAGCCATTCAATGTGGTGGGTAGGGTTTAAATTAATGAAAATTCCAACGATGACTTTACAATCCAAATCCTACTACAATTTTGCATGTGGTCAGACTATTTTTCATCATCGACAATAAACCTATCGATGACGAAAACTGGATCTTGATGCAAATTCACATACATTTCCCACACCTTGATTAAACCAAGCAAAACTGACCCCAACTCCAAACAAACGAACAAACAAATAAACAAAGAAATACAGACGCACTTTAGTTACTAACTTGATCTTTCTACTAACATGTAGGTCTTATAACTTATTGTAAACTTTTTGGGATATTTCATTGTCTTCCATTTGCTGCAATTTCAATCAATGGTGGAAACGTTTCACTGTTGAAATTAGGTATCGCGCCAAGAAACTTCTTAAAAGCCAGCATCTCTATCCCATATTGCAGAACCAACCATATTGTACAACTGACTGGACTTGACTAGAAAATAATATGAGAATTAAACAAAAACAACAAAAAAATTATCGTATGTCTTTTTCATACGACAAAGTGAGGCATTTTAGCTAGTTAGCGAGATCTTTACATACACGAACGAAACTTAAACATGCGAGGAAGTTACATCCAAATATTTATCAGCATAAGTCTCGAACATTATTCCATGATCATAAACCATCTCTCTGTTGCATTTAAACAATCTCCCTTGCAAAACGCTTTTGGCTAAATTATTTTTTAATTACACAGATGCAGCAGCCCAATAAAATCTATTTAGCTGTGTTTGTGAGACTGCTATCGTCTCTGACATCAAGACTATATCGTAAGTTAGTAACAGGAGAGAGAGAGAGAGAGAGAGAGAGAGAGGAGAGAGAGAGAGAGAGAGAGAGAGAGAGAGAGAGAGAATCTTCTACACCAACTGGAAAGCCTAACAAGATGAAAACGTTGAATTTGTACACTGGGGTGTTCCAGTCAATGAAATGAAAACAACTGAGAACGGGTACATACCTTCTCACTTTTGAAAATTCTCTATCGGTGTACCCATAAAGACGCTAAAGAACCAAGACTCCTACCCTCTTCACGGAGCACACAGTGCCTTGATGCGATAGTGATGTAACCTGTCTCCACTGAAGTCGACTGTCTAAAGACGTTTGGAAGCTGAAAGTTATATCAGGCGTAGACTGAAGTAGGAAATCCAAGACGCTGCTAGACCTTGGAATGCAGAGTACGGTTCCAAATGGATGACACACCACACTTTTATCACGGATGTAAGGTAGAAATGATGTGTTTATCATAACAATGTAGCTATATTTTCTTCTATATTACAACTCGTTTGTGTCTATTTGTAATGGTAATGAAAACATTTATATTCAGACCCTGTGTTAACTTTAAACAAGAACGTCAGTATTCCAGTCTGTTTGACTTGACAGTCCACCCTCATTATGCTGAACATAAACCCATCACAAAGTTTTCTGTCTGTCTGTTGGCCTTGCCTTTTTCTGTGGCTTTATTATTCGGTCTACAAGCCATTCACCGTCCTGTTTGTGAACTCTTCGTTCTTCACTCATTAAACCCATTTTTCTTTCGTTGTTTTTTTTTCATATTTTGTTAATTATCATTATACGCAGCCAGAATATATCAAGTTAGTTACATGTTAGCATTTATTCTGTTCTATAAAATAAATAAACATGTTTCAAATCAGATTGCTGCTACACTGCCAAAAACTTGAAACAAACGAACAACACAAAAAGCTGCGCGTTTTGATCTGTAGGTCTTCTGAAAGTATCTCAAACAAATAGGACAACTAAAATAACGAAGCACTGACAAACTGACGAACTCGAAAACAAAGAGCGATATCCCAAGCAAGTAGGACAATGAAATACCGAAGCACTGACAAACTCGAAAACAAAGAGCGAAACAATGACTTAGCTGAGAAGAAGCTGTCTGTATCCAGCTGATCAGTAGAAACCTCTTAGAAAGAAAGATACATTTTTGCAACCATTTGACAAAAAAATCGAAAAGCATTCAATTATCTACATTCTCTATTGTATTTAGAGCAGCTGAGTCTGTCATTTTTTTCCCCTTTTCTGCAAATATGATGTCATCCTACTCCCCTTCCCCACCTGTCATTCAGCCCTTCTTTCTTCTCCACCCATTCTGACTTTTTTTCAATCCTGTTTATTTCTGCACACAGTTTTTTTTTTCCTTCGTCGCTGATACTGAGTAGGTTATACTCCTTAAGATTTAATAAGGGTTTATTTTTCACGAAAAGGGTGACTGCATTTGAATGATATGAATATCTTCAAGACAGAGAGAAGGGTCGTTGTGCACATTTTTTGTCACAAAAGATTAGTTTTCGATTGAAGATGTTCTGGAACATGTGCTTGCCTGCTAACATCCTTTTTATCATAATTCTGGAGTTAATTGTGTTCTAAATAGTATGCTTGTAAAACGTTGAGGTGTGCTTATTCAGTGTGTGTGTGTTGTGTGTGTGTGTGTGTGTGTGTGTTCTTGTGTGGGTGGGGGTGTGTTTCAGAGAGAGAGAGAGAGAGAGAGAGAGAGAGAGAGAGTTCAGTCATCACCATCTAATCCATACTTCCTGGTGGATGGTTCTTACCAATGCAATACAATTACTTGTGACGTGATAGCTGCGTCATGACAGACGACGTCACGACACTCCAGGGAGTCGGTTGATCACACAGACTCGGCCGCCGCACTGACTGAACTGCTCTGATGATGGATGGTCAGTCTTTGCCAGGGGACACTACCCGAATGACTGTCTCCTGTCCACAGGTTAGACCCTCATCATGGCAGCGAACATCATCATGGCCTTTCTGACGGATGAATCGATCGGTATGTGACAGTCGATCTCTTTCTCCCAGCCAGCCTCAGTCTGCCTGGCCACATCTCTCTCTCTCTCTCTCTCTCTCTCTCTCTCTCTCTCTCTCTCATTGCTCGAAAGTTCTTTGATAATCCAAATGGTTTTCGTTTATTTCTCTTGTTGGCCTCAACGAACAGTAACAAAGTCAGAAGTTTAGCACTTTATATTCATCAAGCGTTTAAAAATGCGGGGCAGATTGCTGTAACTTGAATGTGTATTTATGTATGTGTATGTTATATTGCTGTTGCTATTGTTGCTGATCTTTTCATCATCATATATCATCATCATCAATATCATCATCATCATTATCATCATCATCATCATCATCATCATCATTATCATTATCGATATCATTACCATGATCATCAATATTGTATTGTTGTTGTTGCTGATCTTTTCCTTGTCATTTTTTTTTTCTTTCTATCCTCATTGACGGAGCAGTGATGAGCATCAAAGTGTAAAAAGAAAAGAGAACAAGAAGAAGAACAAACACCTCGAAGACAAGGAGAGCAAAAACAAACAGAAGAAGCAGTCCCGTCCGGACTCGAGTTTATTTCCCTGTCTTTCAGGAAAGCGTACATTTCCGCAAACCTTCCTCTAAGAGGGTTCATCTGCTTACTGTCTTCATTCCTTATTGCTTTAACCTCTGGGCGATCTGCACGTCATTTCTTTCCCCAGCTTGGCTAATGTTCACAGGTAAACGAAGTGAGAGCTTCACACTTTGGAAGCCAGAAGTTATGGTAAAACTCTGGGACGGGCATGGCGTCAGGCGAACTGACCAGAAGGCTTTCAAAAGGTGCTTCAAATTAAAAAGTGAGTATTTTCCTATGTTTTCACAATGTACGTTTTTATTATTGCTGTTATCGTCGTTCGTTGATGTTGTTGTTGTTGTTGTTATTGTTGTTGTTCTCTGCGTTGTTTTTGTTTAGATCTGAAATTGTTTATGTTGAAAAGAGATTATATTGTGCTTATTGAATGATGCATGTGTCTCAAAAAAGCCTCGAAGGAAGTTATTAAGAGATGTTTGGCAGGGAAAAAAGTAACGAAGCATTTAATGACGCCAAAACGTATACTGGTCAGAGCCAGTCATAACTGTCTCTTTAAGAAAACTGGTGGACTGCAAGGTTTTGTTGTAGGGCCTATTTTATTTTGCATCTTTGTGAACGATCTGATCTGCTGTTGAATGTTCCTATCATATGAGTGTGACAGACGTACCTCTGTTGAAATATTCTCAAGCCGTTTTCACTAGTATTCTAAGCTCTGAAAGATGTGTACTCACCTGTTGCGTCCTGTGTGTCTGTCTCTGATAAATTTGCACCACAATCGAATCAGTCACATTGTCTTTTCTGCTCAGTTTTGATCTCGCTTTATGATGCTCTGTTTTCAGATAAAGCTTTGCTGGAACGAAACTTGATGGAACATTCTCATTCTCCCGCCAACACGTTGCCATCTGGGGAGCCTTTAAAAAAAATTGGCATGTCTTTTGTTTCTGACGTCTGAAGTAGACATACATGAAAAAAATTCACGAGTCTGTTTTGTTTTCAATAAGCGTTACTTTCTTTTCTGGACAGTGTGTTTATTTGCGTTTCAGTCTCTTTTCAGTCTGCCTGAACTTTCCCCCCCCCCCCCCCCCCCCCCCCCTCTCTCTCTCTCTCTCTCTCTCTCTCTCTCCCTCTCTCTTTCTATGTCAAATTTATTTCGTCTTGGCATCATCAAATGAAAATACTGTCACCACTTCACTATCTACTTATTTAAATCAAGCAAAAAGCAAAGCTTACACGTAACGTAATGAAGTCTAGAATCACCGATGTACGACGTGAATCTCAGCATGTATTTCCATTCTAAGCAGCGATGGCTGTGACAAATAAAACAGTTGAGTCTCGAGTCCCTTTTCCTCTGCTTCTCTGTCCTGGCTTTCTGAGTCTCTCACGTGATTTGCTCAACAGTGCACCTGACGCCCAGGGATCACTTTACTGGGGACCATGGGCAAACATTAAGCCCCCTGGATCCAATATTCACGGACATGTTGCCATCCCTAATAACGATTATCGGGGATGCAAACGGGTGGCTCGCAGTTTAACTTGATATTCTTTGCAGTTGGTTAGACACGTAAATCGACCATTTTGAAACGGTCTACCATATGCAGTGACACTGGGAAATGACGGGGGGAGGTGGGGGGGGGGGAGTGGCAGGTGAGGGAGGGGGTTGTGAAGAGAGAGGGAAGTGGTGAAGAAGAGGGGGATCGGAGTGTGAGGGTAAGAGATGGGATGAATTGTAGAAAAGTGAAGTCGACGTCCTATTATGATCAGGCAATCTTTTCAGGGTGAAACCATGCGCCTGTATCTCTATAACTCAAATATGGTTTGGCGTGTCTTTCCACAATTTAAAGGAGCACTTTCTAGCGTCATATGTCGTTGTTGTCATTACTGTCCCTTCTTCTGTACACCCTCTAGTCTCCTGTAAATCTCCTTGAGGCACCACCCCAATCCCCACTCAAAGCGACTCCCACGAAGACATCCACACTCAGGTTGACAGTACGTAACCTCTGCACCGCAGTCTACAAGGAACAATCACCATCAAGTCGTCTGAGGTCATCTATCAGAGGATACACCGTACTGCTCTTCAGTCACTTCAGTGGTGTCCAATAATTCCTGGTCTGATCCAGCAGACGCTTGACACCATGTACTAAATCCCCTTCTGGCTGAAATAACTGCTCAGTTGCCAAACCACCCAGCCCCCCACCCTCACCTCCCACCCTACCCCTATCACCACCAACCGCCGTGAAGGGCACCATGATGTCCATAGAACGACGGTCAACGTGCTGACATAGATAACCTTTACAAGAGCTCATCACAAATAGGACATGTGCAGTGATCAACTGAGCTTACTTCATGTTGCAGTGATCAAAACTGAGCTTACTATCATGTTGCAGTGATCAAAACTGAGCTTACTATACATGTTGCAGTGATCAAAACTGAGCTTACTATGCCCATGTGTTTTAGATATTTTTCTGATGATTGATGACTGAAGTTATATAATTAGTAGTAGTATATATAAGTAGTAGGAGTTTAGTTGTATGATATGTAGTATTTTTGTTGTAGTAGTAGTTGTTGTTGTATTTTTTATTTTCATATATTATTACTATTACAATTATCATTGTTATTATTATTACAACTATATTGTTAGTATTGTTGCTATATCATTAGTAGTAGTTAGTATTGTTATAATAATAATAATAATTATATTTATATTTATTATTATTATTATTATCATTATTAAGAACATTTCTACACATAATCGATTAAATGCCCTAGACATTTACAGTAAACAAGAATACACATCAAATTGCAAGCCAAATAAATCTGAACAACAGATAATACACAAAACCCACCTCGCAGTAACAAGCTAGCTCCGCATCCACGCATACCACCATCCAGCTTCGCCCTCTCACACTGACTCCTCACCAGTCACCCACCCATCAGACAAAAAATATTAGATGAACAAACTCAGGCATCCAAACATAGAGAATATTCCAGAAGACAGCACCGTCACATGTTCGTATATATCTATCAGATAGAGAAGAAAAGTTTTGCAAGTTTGACTTCAAAGAGGCCAAGGAGGCGGAACATCTGACACGATGTGTTAGATTGTTCCAAATAAAAGCGAGCTGATAAGCAAAGGTACAACGAAGAAGAGGATGATGGAATAATCAATTGGTGACACTCAGACTAAAATTTCAGGGACTGCCCCTTTAACGATCAATCATGATGAGGAAATTGCATGGGCTAAGAGGGCCAGAGTGGCATTACCGATGTGGTTAGAGTTAAATATAAGCGGCTGATAAGCAAAGATACAACGAATGAAGAGGATGATGGACTGATGCTATGGCATTCAATCTATGGTCTTAGACTAAATTTCAGGGCTGCGTTCAACGATCAATGATGATGAGGATGATAGGGCTGATGCTATGGCATCCAATTATGTCTTAGAGCTAAATTTCAGGGCTGTGTTCAACGATCAATGAGGATGAGGATGATGATGGGACTGATGCTATGGCATTCAATTATGGTCTCAGACTAAATTCTAGGGCTGCGTTCAACGATCAGTGAGGATGAGGATGATGGGGCTGTTGCTATGGAGCTCCATTCTGGTCAGGGCAGGGTCATACCCTTCACTTCGTTTTATGATGTATTCAGGTGTAAAAAAAAATGTCAAAGTTATGCAGGCAACTGTAGTGTCGGTCAGGAAATTTGACGTGATACTCTGGGCGACAATGTAGGTGAAAGCCATTTGTGTGGTTCCATTCTTCTTTTCTGAGCCCATAGTCTGCTCAAGGTAAGAGCCGCCACAACCAAATGCCTCCAACAGGAATCGAATCGGAAGCCTTCCAGGCTGCAAACCCTCTATCCACCGCACCATGTCAGATGCTCTGTGAACAATCCCTATGGCATGTGAATCCAAGCCGTGATCGAAGGACGTCGGCCATTCCGCTAAAATCATTACCCACAGAGTACGCAAACGAATTACTCTGTATAAAAAACAAAATCTAGAACAATGATGGTTAATACAGAAAACAGTGGACTAAGGTAAAGAGACATAAAAAAAAAATTAGACGGCTAACTGAAAGAGGGTGATGGACAAAGGGAAAATTATCACTGAAGAATTTCCAAAAGACGAAGATACATAAATACACCCCACCCCCTTCACCCCGGTTTCCACACAGGGTGAAGCAAAAACAAAACAAACAAAGAAAAAGAAAAAAACAATGGTGCATTTTTTTTCAAAAACAAAACCGTTAAAAAGGCCAGAGGGGCAGAAAATGTAGGACCACAGACCAAAAAAAAAAAAAGAAACAAAAAAAAATGAAATAAAACAAAACAAAGATGGTCACTGTAGAGAGGAAGTTACTAACACAATCCAATGCTGAAAGACCCTCCTTCCCATAAAGGAACAATCAGCAGTGAATGCGTTAAAAAAAAAACACCCAAAAAACGGTAAACGTGTGTATTGCGTTTTTGTGTAAGAATATTTTCTAACCAAAAGGCCTCATCATATTGCACACACACACACACACACACACACACACACACACACACACACACCACACACACACACACACACACACACACACCACACACACACACACACACCACCACCGCGCGCGCGCGCGCACGCACACACACACACACACACACACACACACACACACACACACACACACACACACACACGTAGGAAAAGATATCGTAGTGCTCAAATACAAGTGACGCCAGAGAAACATTTCATCCGTCATGAATTGAAAAGAAGACCATATGCAAACTGCCCACAGGGTAAAAATCCAACAGATGGAATCGACGGACATGTGCACCCCCTAATAAAACGGTTTTATAGGTTTTTTTTCGATCGTATTACGTCGTTTGTCAGATGGCAATGGGTAAGAACTCTTTAGTTCTTTCTAAAGATTTTTTAACAGGTGTTTGCAGCTCTCTCTGCTTGATAATTGATAAAGCAATCCATCGCAAGATGGTATGAAACCAGACACAAGCTCTTGTCATTCGAAGACAGTGCAAACACACACACACACACACACACACACACACACACACACACACACACACACACACACACACACACAATCCCAAGACGTATTTTCTTTTTGAATATTCTCAGGAGATTGAATATTAAAAAAAGCATTCTGAATTAACACACAAATTATATTGAATGCTATCATTGACATCTAAATTAAATGATGCAGAGCCATAAGAACACCTACCAGTTCAACTATAAAAACTGAATGTCTTTGTCCAAATAATATTTATTCAATTTTGAGAGCAAGTGCAGTGAAAGTGATAAACTGATATCATCTTAGACAGAACCTCAGACGTAATTTTTTTTAATTTTATTTTATTTTATAATTTTCAAATTTTCGCCAATGTTAATTTTAACATAATTTGACGAGAAATTGAAAAAAAAAATCCTTTTTTTCCAATTCAGGCGCAAAAAAGTTAGGATTTCTCCTTGACAGTTCTAAAGGAGGAACTAAAGGTAGGCTTAGGCTCGGACCATCCGACTCAGCTGACGGTGGAAAACAATTCGTGTGTCAGCCCCTTTACCTCAACCGCAACCATCATGCGCGTTAGCGTCCATCCTCTTGGTCAAGTGTGAGATTATTTTACTGTCAGTTAGTGAGCCACTGCTTACGTCTCCCCTGGTGGTCAAGAGAGAGGCTATTGTTTGTGTTCTGTGGGAACGTTGATCCCACTCGTGTAGAGCAGCAAAGCCTTTGAGCCCCTGACAGAATGTGGAATGCCACTCATCTGCAGCGCTCATCCATTAGTCTCTCAACGGTCAAGGAGTTATTATCATGGTATCGCCAGAGTCTTTGCTGAATTATTCAGATCCGAGGAGACCTCCCACGGCTAAACACACGCGCACGCGCAAAGAGAGAGAGAGAGAGAGAGAGAGAGAGAGAGAGAGAGAGAGAGACAGACAGACAGACAGACAGACAGACAGACAGACAGAGACAGAGACAGACAGACAGACAGAAGAAGAAGAAGAAGATGATGATGATGATGATGATGATGGTAATGATGATGATGATGGTAATGATGATGATGATGAGATGATGATGATGATGATGATGATGAGAAGAGAAGAGAGAGACAGAAGACAGACAGACAGACAGACAGGCAAACAGACACACGAACAGACCGACAGACAGACACACGGACAGACAGACATCATCATCATCATCATCATCATCATCATCACCAACAAAAACAGAAGAAAGAAAGCAGGAGGAGACGTCTCTCCGAAAGCCTAATCAATATCTCTGTCACCCGTTCTGCTCTCCATGACCCCTCTAGTCCTGCAATGCTCGTGTCTAGAACCCTAAGAGACAGACTTGACACAAAAGCTTTTACATGCTCTCTCTCTCTCTCTCTCTCTCTCTCTCTCTCTCTCTCTCTCTCTCTCTCTGGAGTAGCTTCCCCTGCGAGGAAGGCTATCAACAACTAGGTTTTCCAAGAAAGGAATATTTTTCGGTAAAACCAACGAGTAAGTACTGTTCACTGGCTCATGAACAGCTACAAAAAAAGGGAAGTAGAAAAAAAAAGGTTGTGCCTATCTCTCTCACTCCGAAAACAGGAGAAGCAACCCTGCCAAGATTATCGATGACTGATCGTGAGTGGGTGATTGGCCACCCTTGAACTAGACGTAATTTATTGACAGTTGATCGAGCCTTTTACGTCAACCCTACGACAGTATATTGCTCTCTCTCTCTCTCTCTCTCTCTCTCTCTCTCTCTCTCTCTCTCTCTCTCTCTCTCTCTCTCTACCACGTAAAGAGGCTGTAACCGTGCCTTAAAAATGTAGAATGGTATTGTAGCTGTGTTTAGTATGTTGATTCCCTCTCTATCTATCGTTTGTTTGGATTTGTTCTTTTTTGTTTTATATTCTAATGTGTTGTACTGTGTGGACTTATTTGACTTTAAAAAAAATATCGATGACTGATCGTGAGTGGGTGATTGGCCACCCTTGGACTAGACGTAATTTATTGACTGTTAATCGAGCCTTTTACGTCAACCCTACGACAGTATATTGCTTATGAAATCGATTCAGGGCAACACGCAGTACTCTTGACCTTCTACGCAGAAGGCGACTCGAATGTCACGACATTCCACGAGAATCGGGTAACAATCATATCGGCAGCACTTGAGAATCCAGTTCATGTCACCTAGCGAAACAGCTATGAACAAGATTGGCGCTCGCCAGCCTTGTAAGTGGATAACACAGTACGTCGAAGACTCGCTGGCAGGTAACCAGCTAACAGCCAACACCAGATCGCCAAGACTCGCGGCAGTAACCACTAGACAGCACACCAAGCATGACGCCAAGACTCGCTGGCAGGTAACCAGCTAGACAGCCAACACAAGCATGACGCCAAGACTCGCTGGCAGTAACCAGCTAGACAGCCAACACCAAGCATGACGCCAAGACTCGCTGGCAGGTAACCAGCTAGACACCAACACCAAGCATGACGCAAGACCTGCAGGTAACCAGCTAGACAGCCAACACCAAGCATGACGCCAAGACTCGCTGGCAGGTAACCAGCTAGACAGCCAACACCAAGCATGACGCCAAGACTCGCTGGCAGGTAACCAGCTAGACAGCCAACACCAAGCATGACGCCAAGACTCCCTGCAGGTAACCAGCTAGACAGCCAACACAAGCATGACGCAAACTCGCTGGCAGGTAACCAGCTAGACAGCCAACACCAAGCATGACGCCAAGACTCGCTGGCAGGTAACCAGCTAGACAGCCAACACCAAGCATGACGCCAAGACTCGCTGGCAGGTAACCAGCTAGACAGCCAACACCAAGCATGACGCCAAGACTCGCTGGCAGGTAACCAGCTAGACAGCCAACACCAAGCATGACGCCAAGACTCGCTGCAGGTAACCAGCTAGGACAGCCAACACAAGCATTGACGCAAGACTCGCTGGCAGGTAACCAGCTAACAGCCAACACCAAGCATGACGCCAAGACTCGCTGGCAGGTAACCAGCTAGACAGCCAACACCAAGCATGACGCCAAGACTCGCTGGCAGGTAACAGCTAGACAGCCAACACCAAGCATGACGCCAAGACTCGCTGGCAGGTAACCAGCTAGACAGCCAACACCAAGCATGACGCCAAGACTCGCTGGCAGGTAACCAGCTAGACAGCCAACACCAAGCATGACGCCAAGACTCGCTGGCAGGTAACCAGCTAGACAGCCAACACCAAGCATGACGCCAAGACTCGCTGGCAGGTAACCAGCTAGACAGCCAACACCAAGCATGACGCCAAGATTCGCTGGCAGGTAACCAGCTAGACAGCCAACACCAAGCATGACGCCAAGACTCGCTGGCAGGTAACCAGCTAGACAGCCAACACCAAGCATGACGCCAAGACTCGCTGGCAGGTAACCAGCTAGACAGCCAACACCAAGCATGACGCCAAGACTCGCTGGCAGGTAACCAGCTAGACAGCCAACACCAAGCATGACGCCAAGACTCGCTGGCAGGTAACCAGCTAGACAGCCAACACCAAGCATGACGCCAAGACTCGCTGGCAGGTAACCAGCTAGACAGCCAACACCAAGCATGACGCCAAGACTCGCTGGCAGGTAACCAGCTAGACAGCCAACACCAAGCATGACGCCAAGACTCGCTGGCAGGTAACCAGCTAGACAGCCAACACCAAGCATGACGCCATGTCCTCACCTAGTGTCACCAACAAGTTTGCCGTCAGCTTGCACAGGACTAATCTGAATGAAACGACCTGCGTTGGCGATCATTTGTATTCACGGATGAGCCATGCTTCTGTGCCAGTAATTGGATGGACAGGTTAAAACCTGGAGACGGTCTGGCGAACGTTATGCTGAGAACTGTATGCTGGAAAGAGATCTCTGTCATGTTGTGGGGTGGCATTGGAATCAATACACGCTTGGGGCCTATCTCCTTTGACTATATCGTCAGAGGAAAAGGCAGGGGGTAAACGCAAAGCACTACATCAATCAGGTTCTGTGTCCTGTCGTTCTTCCTTTCTTCAACAACACACCCCAACGCCTTCCTCCAGCAGAACGAGTCACTCCGTCACATAGTCAGGGCCAGCTATACAGCCTTTCATTCTTGTACTCTCACGCATTGCTATAATGGCCTTGCCTCGCTCTCCCGCGACCTAATCCCGATAAAGCATTCTGAGAGCATCTTCAGAGAAGGCTATGCCTCGTAACTGCCCGAGACTAGAACAGCTACCAACCACCGTCAGACGAAGCGTCAGACGATCTAGCGGACGCAAACAATATTCTAGGACAGGTTGTGAACAATTTCGTCTAGTTCAATTCACGCCACACCGCGTTACACTTCCCAGTTTGCGTGGACCAGGCCCGTTGAGTTTCCCAAATATCTCGAGAACTAATAAAGAATTCTATATAAACCGCACAATACCCACCAAGAATAAGATCAAGGTAGCCTAAAAAGCAGTTGAAACATTCATAGGCAGCAGAGAGGACAAAATCGCTGCAGAAGCATCGACGAGAGATATAGAAAACTATTATAGAGAGGTCACACTTCATATTTGAGCAGATCTGCGATGGGGTAAAAGTGCTATTTGACTGGGAAAATTGATGCTTCATCCTGAACAAAGAAGCGGGGATCTAAGCTGTTATTCCATCTACAGAGGAATGGTAATTGCTTTTGAGCATGGAAAGGTCTTGAACAATTTCTGAAGGATGAAAGCCAGGATGAAAAGACAAGTTCCCAGACAAGACTATGCACAGACCAGACCGCGGCCCTCCGTACTGTAGTTACGCAATCTTCGTAGTGAAATACTTCACTCTACATCACTTACGTTGATTACGCATATAGACAAACCATTTGATAGTTTGGACAGAGAACTCGCCTTCAGTTGCTGGGAATTATAGCATCTTAGGGAAGCTTGTCAACGTGAACTAGAATTTGTTTGAAGGAATGACCAACATCGACGTTTAAGGAGGGCAGTTTATTAGAAGTGAAGACTATTGAAAAAAGGAGTACTTACTCTCCCTGTTCCTCTTTCCACTGATCAATATATGGATCTTGAAGACTACCACATATGTGAAAGAAGGAATGACAATCGTAAAGATCTGGACGACTTTGATTTTGCAGAAGAGTCAATACAGTTATCCTACAACCATCAGCACATGCTGAGCTTGCAACAATATCCTCACACGCTGGTCTCAAATCCCCAGAGAGAAGACCATAATTTTCAAGATAGACACAACAGACATCAAACCAACCTCACTTGATGAAACGGCTTTTGTGGAGATGGAAATATTTTAGCTCCTGGACCGCGTCATTGACAGATGACGTGGGACAAACGCAAATGTAAATACTGTCGTTGTAAACAAAGCGCTACACCTTATCAACCAAAGAATTTATGGAGGCTAAGGGCCCCGAGTCACCTAACGAAAATCAAGATTTTCAAATCAAATGTCAAATCAGTATTACTGTATGGAACAGAAACCAGCAGGACAACAACAGCCATGACCAAAAATATTCATATACTTTTACGAATAGACGCCTATGGCAGATTGTCAACATCCGCTGGCTAGAAACTGTCAGTGACACCAAGCTCTGGGAGAGAAGAGATTTATGACCCACGGAGGAAGAAACACACACAAAAAATGGATCTGGAATGGCCGTACGCTGTGTAAACCAGCTATCGGCATCAAAAGATATTCCATCACTTATGAATCGCCCTACACAAGCAAAGAGGGGCCATCCTAGGATCACATGGCAATGAGACTTGCAGGCGGACATGAGACAAATGAGTTACATCTCGAACCAGCTAGAGACTACATCCCGGGTCAAACAGTCCTTCACTCTATAAAATTACTGTTCACAGGACAGTTGCCAACAACTGAGTCCTCCACACACACACACACACACACACACACACACACACACACACACACACACACACACACACACACGCACGCACAATGTGACTGCACACAAACACTGTTTCTTGGTCGGTGTCAGTTAATTCTGACAGGCCCCATCGTAATTCAACTGCTGTTAATTCAAGATGTGAATAAACCTGTTTTCTTCAATGCATATCATACGTTTAGCATATTCGTTTAGCATAATCATCGTAATTTTGTTCCTGTTTTTACAAATGTCAATAAACGCTATTGTGTTTACGTTTACATCTGTAGAATATCCATTTACTGTAATTATAGTTATTTTTCTTTGCTTTTTATTTTCAGAGGTTAATAGGCCTGTTATTTTGTACGCACATACGTTCACTTATATGTTTCTACAGCACATTCTGCTTGTCCAACAATTTCTTCCAGTCTGCATCAAATTCTGGCTAGCCATTAGCAGGTACGTCATGAATTCGAGGTTTAATAAAGGATGTATATTCCAAGCACGCAGTTGGACCGTGCAGTTGCCTCGCCAGTCCTGTGTCACATCAGTTCATGGTCACACGGTTGGGTTTGTGAGGAGGGCCCGTCGGAAGCTGCCAGAAATAGGAGATACCCGAGGCACATAAACAAAAGGAATGTCCGTCCTCTGTGTCCTGCCCTTTTGCGCCAAACCCGCAAACATTATTCGATAGTAAATTCGGAACTGACAATCTTGGGACAGAGAACCAGGATAATAATTATGTGATACTGTGACATTTATTGCGTCACCAGATCGCAAGACGATAAGCGACTCTCATTAACTGCCTGTGAGTATGCACAGGAGATTGTCCAAGACGGCATGCTGACATCTACAACGAAAATCAAGTTATCTTGTTTGGGCTAGAAAAAGCCGATGGGGATCACATCAACATCTGGGTCGCAAAATAAAATTCCCCTTCGTGCGAAGGTGTTTTTTTTTTTTCTTATTCGGGGGGAGGAGGGGGTTGTCTTTTCTTTTTCTTTCTTTTTTCTTTTTCTCTTTTTTTCTTTATATCTTTGCTTGTGCTCGTTGTTTAGGCTGCTTTTTTTATTCTAAAAAAAAAAAAGTGAAATATGCAGAGAGGTGTATTTGTGTGTGTGTGTGTGTGTGTGTGTGTGTGTGTGTGTGTGTGTGTGTGTGTGTGTGTGTGTGTGTGTGTGTGTGAAGTCAAGTCAAAATTATCATTATTGAGGGTTAAAGAGTAAGCTTTCCAGCTTTTTTTACATCCTGCCCTCACAAACAAGAAAGAAACTAATTCAACATATAACCACAAGCTCAAAAACAGTTTTAAAAGCACACAATTTCTATCATGCAAATACGTAACTCTCATATGAAATATGAAACAATAATAAAACTATTGTTGGAACTTCAAGTTCAACACACACAAAACAACACACACACACACACACACACACACACACACACAGAGAGAGAGAGAGAGAGAGAGAGAGAGAGAGAGAGAGAGAGAGAGAGATCGTATTGATGGAAATGACTTTAATTGATGCGCAGAGTTTCCATCAGATGCATTTTTAATGCTTTTTTAAATGTCTGTTTTGAGGGACATGATTTTATGGAGGAAGGCAAATTCTTTCATGCGGTCCCTCCAGAATACAGAAAACTTGATTCATAAAGATTACTTCGAGGTCTGGGAAGAGACAGTTTATGTGTATGTCTGTAACTGTTACAAATTCACACTGTAAACAAATTGAAGACAAACATAAATGAATGCCATAAGTAACAAATTGGAGTTTAAAAAAATGGGGGGGGGGAGGAGATAAGATAAGCCAAAGAGACAGAAAGAGAAAGAGGAAGATGGACGGGCACACACACACATGCACACACACACACACACACACACACACACACACACACACACACACACACACACAACACACACACTAAGGGCATAGAATCACACGGAATTAAACACAACCTTCAATAGGAATTTGAAAGCAGCTTATACTGTTTGCTTGCGAAAACTGAGAAAAGAAAATAGACGCTGCTTTACAAGGCAGCTAAATGATTCTAACAAATTTGCAAAGCTGGGGTCTAGTGTCTGTATCGCCAAAACTATTTTTTTGTGTAAATACTTTTCATATTCATTTTGACCTGCACCTCTTCACCCTCCTCCTGCACTACCCCTCCCCTCCCTCCCTGCCTTCTCTTTTTCTGACCGTCACAGCCCCTATACTTTTCCTTCCCATTTTGAAATGGTCGAAACGCGCTGCCTGTTAATGTCATTTTTTTTAATAAATTTTTGCTGTATTCTTATCTATTCTTTTTTAGTTTTTTTTTTCTTTTAATGTCATTTGTTTGTTTCATTCGTTTCGTGGCCTAGTAAGATAAACTTTATCCCCTTCTATTGCTAACGGTCACTTCAGCTTGTTCGAGCTCTACGATCCGTTCTTCTACGCTATAGAACTAGCTCTTTTTTCTTTCTTCTTTTTCTTTTTCTTTTTTTTTTTTTTTTGTTGTTGTTGTTGTTGTTGTTTATTTCATTTTTTTTTTTTACTGGACTGGGTTTTGATGCAAAGTCACTCCAGTAGCCATGATTGTTTCAGTAACGCGTAAACCATGGGTC
>CM065716.1:59367622-59377622 GCA_033310375.1 Conus canariensis | reverse complement strand
GTTAAGGAATCTTTCAGAACCATATATAGCACAGCTGAAGTTCGGAGCGGATTAAAGACCTGTAAAGATGCAGAAGAGGGTTCTGTTGGTGGTGGTTATTTTTTTTTTTTTTCATATCAGCATCCCAATCTCCATGCCCCAGATTTCAATGAAAGGTCACTGGCTTGGGACGGGTATTTTAAAGTATTACATGTAAGTTTTAGATAGAAACAAACAAACAAACAAACAAAAAATAACTAGCATCTTTCACAGCTTGAATGATAGTGTTTTCCATTCGAATTTAAGGGTCAGCAGAGTAATCTCGAAAAGTGTGACACAGGACACGTTGCCCAAAAGAGATTTAAAAAATCTAAATCCCAATCTTCTCGGCCCACCCGTGAATCTTATCAACGCAAAGCTGCAGTCGGCGTAGAGTACAAAACCATCGATTAACAGAACAGACTTGGTTTTGCTTGGTTTATTGCCATAACTTTAGATGGCTTCTAAATGAAGGTCCATGATAATACTAACTTTCCATGCGGGCGTCAAAAGCCTTTTCCCAGCAAAAACAAAAAAGAAGGAAAGGAAGTGGGGGGGGGGGGGGGGGGGGGGCTAAAAAATGCTGTATTGAAAAAAGCGTAACACACAGTTCTTCTCTGGTGGACTCAGTTCTCCGTAAAAGATTGGCAGTCTCAGATACCGTACTATTCTGTGGTGAAAAGGTCATTAGACTCCCCCTCTAACAAGCATCCATTTTTTACATCAGTTTGCAAAACCAAATGGTCAGAGATGTCGGCTGAAAATTGGTTAATGTTGTCACCCCCCCCCCCCCCCCCCCCCCCACACACACACACACACACACACACACCTTCTTTCATTGAAATTGTTAGGGAGTCTGTCTATATGGGACACTTTGGGACATTTTTACATTTATTAAATCTGCAAGTGTTGTCATCATTTCAGGTTTGATTTCTGGACTCTACTTTTTAAGTTGTTTTCATTAATGTATTTGCCTGTGTCTCCATTTTTGTGTGTCTGAAGGAAAATAGCTGAAATGCGTTAGAAGCAGCAAATCCTTTTCAAACGAATTAAGCAACGCTTACTTTCACCAGAAGTTTCCTGGGGTTGCCGCAAAGGGAACTTTACGTCATCGCCAGCCCAACAGACGTAGGTACGGGATTAACTGTCAGTTACTGGCCGGAGGCTGGTAACAACACAATGATCCTACAATTTAACAGACATGTGAAGACCTTGAGTGTAACGCAACAGAACTCATAATCAGCACGTGTCCGCGTTTCCAGTCACGTAATATGCAAGCTGAGAAACCAGTGGTATGAGGCCTAGTTATCTATATATATACTCCCAATGCTCTTTTTCCACGGGGTGATAAGAACTCTGTTGGCCGGCAAACACAAAATCCCGTATTATGAAAATCGTTTCTGTACGTGAAGAAGTTGAGGAGCATGTATAACAACAAGATACTTGAACCAAAGTTGGGGAGGCCTTTCTTCTAGATATCTACAGCAGAAACGTTTTTTCTGAAGCGTCGCTTTCCGTCTGGCAGGGCATACCCTTTACAAACATGACAACCACGTGTATGAGAAAAACAATGTTTGTGAAGCATGCACAAAAAGGATGGTAGCTTAACCTTATTGATGACGCTGTTGCGTGCTTCTATGGACGCTGAGTTGATTAGTAGCTGTACGGAGATTTGGGAAATGTAATCGGATCAGCATCGTAACTGGAAGTCTTAGGAAACGAAAGGTGTGAGACGAAAATAGAAACGACGTGATGTGCGGTTAGTAATTCCCTTTTCCTTCCTCGTCTACTCTGTGACAAATCTTCTTCTCAGTCTCCTCTCTGTCTGTATAGTCTTCACAGTCTGTGAGGTTTATTGTTATGCAAGAGGATGGAGCTGCATATATACAAGGAGAATGGGCCAGCCCTTGTCAAATCTGAGCGAGGGATGTTGAAAAATGAAAAGTAAAAGGACACACACACACACACACACACACACACACACACACACACACACACACACATACGCTCATACACACTTAATCATTGACATACAGACAGACAGACAGACAGACAGAGAGAGAGAGAGAGAGAGAGAGAGGAGAGAGAGAGAGAGGAGAGAGAGGAGGTCAGCGAAACAGTCATTATGTAGATCCACCACTGACTACCACATTTAACGGGAATTTCCACGTCCAGCGACGTGATTCGCGCTACTGTGAACCGATCTAATCACCACACCGAACCGAACTGGAAGGCTGTTGCCAGCTGCTAACTGACCCTACGTATCATCCCTAGGCACTTGTTCTCGTGTGAGTATTACTTTAAATCTATCATTTCACTCAACCGATATTTTTTCTTGACTTATCGATTGCTTTTACTTGCTTATCCTTGGGGAAAATATGCTGAAAAGTATGAAAAGCAGGAGTGGTTTTTTTTCAAGCGAATTATGCAATACCTAGCTCCAACAAAAGTCTCTCCAGACTGCCAAAATACATACCTTTACATTATCGCCAGCTTAGCAGACGTATGTGCTGAGATTAACGTTCTGTTATGGACCAAAGTTTTTTTTTATTATCAAGCTAACCTTACTGCTCAACAGACACCCAGAGGAAATAAGTAAAACACAACAGAAATTGACAGCAGACTAGCAGCAGATCTTGGCAACAATCATCTGGATTCGCACCTACAATATAGGAGCTTAGAAGTCTGCGGTATCGGTCATCCAACGCCAGCGTTGTTTTTCCACGAGTGAAGTAACGCCAATTTTATATCATATAACACAATACCCCGTTACATGACAAAATTTACAGAAATGAAAAAGATATGAACCATATAAAATGAGAGTTAAAAACAAGCATGGAAACTTTCCTTATTTGTATCTGTTTGCATTTATTATTTGCCAGAGAAACTGACTGGATCAGCAGCTCTGCAGAAACTCAGAAATGTGAAAGGTCGATGCTAAAATTAAAATGTTCACGAAAAGAGACGTCAGACAAAAATGAAAGTTACTCTATGTTAGAAAACCTAACATAGAGTAACTTTTATTCAAGACTGGCACAGCCTTTTAAACTTGAATAAAGTCAGACAAATACAAAGACGAACAATCTAATAGTGGGGGAAAAAACAAGCGCAGGCCAACATATCATATCTTTCAAATTCACTCAGTGGGATTGTTCTGACACTGCTCATTCTGCCCTACCCCCCATCCCCCAGGTTTATCCAGTCATAGTCCTAGCACCACAGTCCACGGGGAGCGCTTAATATCATATAGATAATATGAATTTGCTTCATTCATAACATTTTCAAAAACATGCTCATTTGATGAATCAAGCAGCCAGAGTGCTTGATACATGGGGGTAGCAAATGTGTTGTATAGTTCATGAACTAAACAAAAAGAATCTGTGTTTAGTATATGACAGTTAAATACAGAACTACAGTTGAACTTTCATAAATTCATGAATTTGCTTAATTCACGACTTTTTCAAAAAATCCTCATGTAATGAATTAAGCAACCAAATTGCTTGATTCATGGAGGTAGCAAATGTGTCGCATAGCTCATGAACTAAGCAAAGATCTGTTCCTAGTATATGAAAGGCAAATACAGAACTACAGATTAACTCTCACTGTGCAGTAGTTGGGCTTCTAGTTGACACTAGGTCTTAAGATTGTACATCCCAGTCAGAATTCCTTAAGTTTAGCAATGAGTAAAGTGATCATCAAGGGTTGTAGATTATTGATATAACCATGTACTGTTCACACAGGTATGTCAATCAAAACACACAAGGATGTCGCAACTCAGAAATATAACACAGCAACAAAACGGACCATCGCAACTGATCATGTCAGTACAAGTAACTACGATGCCACAGACATCCAAATCGATATAGCTATGAATCAGAAGGACAGATAAGCAATCAGGGCAGCACAACCACTTTTCTTTCTTTTAAATCTGTCTACACAGTTATTTGATTATTTATGCTTAGGGACAAAGTTGAAATATGGAGGAAGTTTGAATTCTTTACAAACGAGTTTTACCAAAAGTCTTTTCAAGCTGCCAAAGGAACTTTGCACCATAGCTGATTCAACAGACTTGGGTGCTAAGATTAACTTTCAGTTATTGGCCAGATGCTTTTTACGATAAGCTGACCCTACATTTCAACAGACATCTGAGATCATATATAACACAACGGACATTGGAAACAGACTAACAGCAGGCAGAAGTCAGCGCCTGCTGCTCGGACCCAGACACGGAATACCCAAGCTGATAAGCCAGCAGTATAAGTCAGGTTATCCACTGCTAAAACTGTTTTCACACGAGTGAAATGACGTTTGTTGGCCGGCAGACAGCACAAAACCCTGTAAAATGGCATCCTTTCCTGTAACACTAGAAGGCATGCAGACACAACGAGAGCTATAACCATGATGGTAAGCCTCGCTTTTCGGTACCCACAGTGGCTGATGCTTCACTAAGACGTTGCTTTTCGTCAGACAACACCATACCCTGAAGATGACAACCTTGTAAAGTATGCGGGAAATGTTGCCATTTAACCCTTTCAGCTTTGGCATCATGACTGGTTATGTAACCTTCCTAATCTGGCATTATTTGACTGTGCAGCTGCTAAATTGAGGCTTAATCACTGAAATTGTCATAACTCAGCGTTGGCACATAAAAAGAGCACAGCGCTACAGAAGTATAAATGTTCCTAAAACGTCTTAAATTTTCATTGTGTTTGAATTATCCAGGGAGGCATGATTCCTGGAGAAACAGGCCTGAACAGAGCCTTCATCTCCTCATCAGTATTTCTTATTCCAACAGGTTATATTCTTGTTGTTGCAGTGAAATGCAAACAAAACTTGACTGTGTCCAAGGTAAACAGATTTCCTGGACTCTATTCTTTTAGATCGTTCTTGTACTTTAACTTTAGAGTTATTTGCTGAGACCGTCCACTCTGCTTTCATCTAAAACTTACCTCACTATGACGCCATTTCACTGGCTTATGGTGTCAGAAAAACAGGGGAAAAACAACTCACATCTTATTCAAAATCCACGCACTCAAAGGAGTACAAGCTAAAGAAGAAAACTGTGTCAAAATATTTCCCCTGTACCCATTTACTACGGGTAAAATCAAATTGAATCGAGACTGACTCCTGACCTCTGGTTCGGCGCCAGTGACCACAGGCGTTCGTGTGCGCCAGAACAGAGTTCGGACAAAGGGCGGAAAGATTACACAATATGATGACGTCATTGCAAGTTGCTAAAGACGCTGAGTTGATTAGCAGCTGTATAGAAAATTTCAAAATAGAATCCGACCAGTGCTGAGTTTTGAAAGTATGACTCACGACAGACATAAAATGGAAGCGGGAAACATGCTTTGCTGCAAATGTTCCCCTTCTTCCTTCTTTCTCTTCTCTTCGTGTCTGTTTTCTTCACATGTTCTCTTCGTGCTTACCTTCACACTTTTCTCTTCGTCTCTCTGGTCTTTACACTCTAACTGTGTTATTGTAACATAAGATGGTGGGGATGTATATGTACAAGGTGCAATCCTCCATCAAATCTGATAATGTGCCACACACACACACACACCACACCACACCACACACACACACACACACCACACACACACACCACACACACACACACACACGAAAGAGAGAGGGAGAGACAGAGAGAGACAGACAGACAGACAGACAGGCATACAGACAGACTAATAAATAGACAGAGAGACAGACAGATAGAGGGAGATAGGTAGTGGAAGATGAAGAGAGAAGAGAGAGAGAGAGAGAGAGAGAGAGAGAGGAGAGAGAGGAGGAGAGAGAGGAGAGAGAGAGAGAGAGAGAGAGAGAGAGAGAGCAAAACATGCGAAACAATCACAGTAAAGGTCGACCACTGAGAGCCGCGTACCTCCAACAAAGCTTTCGCCTCCAACGAAACGATTCACCTGTTTATCTCAGACGTTTTTGCCTCCACTGAAGGGATTAACACTCCAATTAACCCATTAACCACCACGCTGAGCCAGCCACATGTCTAGCGCGTACCGAAACTGGGAAGCTGTTGCCAGCTGGAAACCAAGCTTTGTTATCTCCCGTTGGCATTTCGTCATAGCTATTCTGGCTGTATTCTTGGTCAACTCCCTTCACGCTCGTTTCGCCCATATAACTGCCTGATAATCTCATTGGAAGAACTAAACAGACAGGTTCTCTGTTCCAGGCTAATAATTGTCCACATTCCTGGATTAGTCGTGGTTTTATTCCTGCCGTCCTCATGATAACTGATGACTTTGTCACCGGAATGTTGCAAGTAGATGGGAGGGGGGGGGGAGGTGGAGGTTTGAAAGCTGAGTGAAAAGTTGAAGGGGGAGCAGGAGAAGGTGGGGGGGGGGGCGTGGTTATGAAGGGATGGTAAAGGATAATGGGGAAGGAAGTGTACGGAGATGGGGGGGGAGGTAGATTAGAGGGAATGGGATGGGATGAGACTGGGGCTGAGGGATTATGGGAAAGAGAGGCAAGGCAATGGTGTTACAGAGCAAATGATGTAAGGGTTTGTTCAACTGAAAAGTCGGCCAACATACTACCTGAAAGAGAGAGGGGCCTGAGTGCGGCATTAGGCGGAGATTGCTTTTCTGGAATCTCTGTCGACTTTTACGAGAACAGGGCATTGTAAGACTTACTACCATGGTCGGGGAAAGACTGGTGTTGCTTGGTTGTGTGCTCAGAGAATACTGTGCTACATGACCTGTGCGTTAGTTTAATGTGTATGACAGGTGCCCGCTAAGTCTCTTCTCTTCAATCAGTCTCTGTTTCTAACCGTTCTTTATTCATTTAGCCCTTTATCGACGTAACCTTCCACTGTCTATCCTCATGGGTTGGCAAATGACTGTGGTGTTGATTACATGAACTGTTCTGCATGGAGCGACCTTCTCTTTGACGAAACAGAACCTCTGTTTCCAGTTGCAAGGCCGTCATGTGTGTGTGTGTGTGTGTGTGTGTGTGTGTGTGTGTGTGTGTGTGTGTGTGTGTGTGTGTGTGTTCAGAATCTATTGCGAGCTATTCTGAAGTCTCCTAGTACAGAAATGTAAGATCCTGTTAAAATGTTGAATGTTCACAAGAAATATTTTTTCAAACAGAAATAGGCCATTCTGTCAATGTTATCTTTTAAGGTTGAGGAGAGGAAGACAGTGATCTCCAGTCACCGAGAGCATCAGTCTGCTGAAGATCTGAAGATGTAGTGTAACACTGTCAGAGATAAGCCCATTTTATGACATGTGCTGCATTGTATTATGTTGTATTGTATGTACTGCATTGTATTGTATTGTATGTATTGTACTGCATTGTATTGTACTTTATGTATTGTATTGTATTGTATGAGAGCCCTTTGCCATAGTACGGGGCAATGTCTTTATTTTTTCTTTCCTGCATTTTTCGTTACAAGTGGATATTTATCAGAATTTTCGCATGAACAAATGCCATTACGCCATGGTTTCTTTTTGTTGTTCTGATAGGTGCACGCCCCACGCGTGACTTCGTTTTGCTGTGCCATTAGAAAGAAAGACATAGCACTCACAGACTGCCATCATTGAAGATCTCTTGCACACACACACAGAGAGAGAGAGAGAGAGAGAGAGAGAGAGAGAGAGAGAGAGAGATCTTGTCGCTTTCTAGCTGAGTGGCGTTCATCCACCAGTCCAGCTCTCCAGTAATGAGATGAGACAAATGATTAGAAACGAAGCCTCTCACCGTGTACGTTGTTGCATAGCCAGATTAGAAAGATTCTGGATGACAAGGAATCACTCATCCCCCTCAGAGCCAAAGGAGCATCACAGCAATAACACCACCGCCGCTTTTCCCTCGCCTCGCCCCTCATCTACCGCTATCGCCTGCATCTTCCCGTCCTCCCTGTTGTATAATCTTAACCCAGAGGGCTTAGAACACGACCTTGAGGTGCTTTGTTTTGCTCCTCCCACTGGAAATCTTCTTAACAGACTTCGAGGAGGTCTTCGACCCATGTCCGTTAGTGTCAATGCCCTCTTTAGCAGTAAGATGGACCATTGGGGACAACGTTCTCCATGGAGTTATAAATGGATGTCTTGCTGTCAATGATGTCTCCATTGTGTCGGCCTGGGTCTGTGCCTTTGACTACTGAAGTGTTCTGTTTGGTGTCATTTATATTCAGACTGAACGTCTACGCCCTCTAAGGAATATGCGGCAGACTCAGGGAAACCATCCCAGATGAGTGGGAGAATAGGACCTAGTTGACACTACGTTTGGACCACCAGAATACCAGCATATTGACATGGGTGGCAAACGCATTTCTCCTTGTCTCATCTTTCGTGCCATTTCAGTGGCCTCAGTCCTTCGCTGCTCATTCACCCCCCCCCCCCCCCCCCACCCCCGTTCAAAGTCACAGGCTGGTTTGTCTTATGGCTACCCCTGGCCCGGCAATCCACTGGGAGCAGGCAGTAATTGATTAGTTGTAGTGCCAGTGTGAGGGAGCGACCTCCTGTGGAGGGTGCCGCCAAGTCCTTCCAAAGACAGTTTCCATCAATTTGCCGATACTGTTGACCTCGACCTCCACCCAAATTAACCAATAGCTTTAACGAGGAAGGGAAATTGAAATTAAGGTCAGCATCCACATTAAGTTCAAGGACTTACAGAGACAGACAGACAGACAGACAGACGGACGGACAAACAGACAGACGGACAGACTGACGGACACACACACAAACACACACAAACTCGAACTCGAACTCGAACATTTAATTGCACAGACAAACGTCCTTACAATGTCTGAAGACATCCAAACAAAATGGAACACAATACCTGTTATAAACAACAAAATAGACAAATCATGCAGAGCTATAAGGAGGCACACACACACACACACACACACACACACACACACACACACACACACACACACACACACACACACACACACACACACACACTGAAGTGTAGACCTCAGCCGTACAAAATATTAATTTTTCATGGACAGCGACTTGTTTCAGTTCTAAGCTTAAAGCAATCTGTCAGATACTTTGCAATCATTAATGGGGTCAAACTTCTACTTCACATGTACTGTGATAAACACAGAGAGAGAGAGAGAGAGAGAGAGAAGAGAGAGAGGAGAGAGAGAGAGAGAGAGAGAGAGAGAGAGAGTAGTTAATCATTTTTTTTAGACGAAGCAATCTGTTGTGGTAATGTGTAATTTTCCCTATATGCCAGACAAAGGTGTATATACATCCATAAACAAATGTCTAAGCTCTGGTACATTTTCTCCAAGTAGACAATACACAGCGAAGTTTTGTTTTGTTTTGTTTTGTTTTTTCAACTAGCAGTGCTCATTGTCTTCCTGGAGTTCAGATACTTATTGTCCATGGTGATCTGCACTGCACGCTGGTCAACACTGTACACTGGTCAGCATTGCAGTAGTCTGACCAACATCGCTCACTTTGAGGTAAGTCCGCTCGCACCGGAAACAGAATTAGTGAGACTAGTGAAAAATAGAGAAGTGGTGTGGAAGGGAGTGGAGATGGAGACGAGCAGGGGATGGGGAGGGGGTTGGGGGGGGGGGAATTACTTACGCTTTATGCATTTAACACCGCCCGAAAAAGAAATGAGATGTCTGTGACCGTTCTTTTGCTGCGAACGCTACAAAATATCTTCTTTTGTTTCTTTCTTTTAAAAAAAAACAACTTTTCACCCACACAGCACTTCAAAAATGATTTTTAGAATTTCTTTTTTGTTTTGAGTTTTGAAAACGGGGTCTAGAGAGCAGAAGGGGGGGGGGTGTACAGATGGGGTGTGAACTGGAACTCCCATACCTTTCCACCTTAATGTCCCGACCCTCAGGGACAAATGAGCATGTTGGGGGGGGGGGGGGGGGGGGAGACAAGGACTCTAACGTGATTTTGACAATACTGAAAATGGCAGAAACACTCAACTTGGCAGTTTAAGCGCCGCAAGAAGGAGGACACGTAGAAGGGCGGGGTAGGGGGAAGGGGAG
>CM065716.1:59352622-59357622 GCA_033310375.1 Conus canariensis | reverse complement strand
AAATGACATCCAGAGCGGAGAGGCAGTCCGAGGGATGAGAAAGTCCTTTTGTGCAGATTGATAGACCATCCTATGTGGCAGGACCAAGGCTGTGAGTTCAGTAGTATAGCTAGAACTGTCAGAAGGAACATGTTATGAACACTCTAGGAAAGGAGAAGTTTAGGACTAAGCCGCAGACACAGCTCCTTCTTCAGACATGGAACCGTTGGTAAATATTCTTTGACAAGTTTGGACGTTATGTACACATTTCAGCAAGTGCATACCACAGAGATCGTGGTGTCCTTGCGAAAAGAAACAAGACCAAAGCGGATCTCCGGTGATGAAAAGGTTCACGGTGGATTGCCCGGAAATATGAAAAGACTGCAAGCATCTCTAAGACCAATGTTGGCGTTTTGCACATTGGGAAGAACAGGTAATGATAATAGCGATAGCATTCAAATTTCTTTTCAATTTTGAATAAAATAAATAGTTACGAGGGGGGTCCCTATCTTCAGAAAACAGGTTCAAACAACAACCTAAAATTGTTTTCAGTCTACGGTCGGAGAGAGATGGTTCCCCACCTCTGTGTACACTCTTGGAACAGACTGCAAACAGGGTGGTATAGAAAGCCATTAGCCCCAGGCGAAGCCCTTGATGGTGTATGGGATTGAGAGTTTCGGATTAAGGAGTCGCGCAGAACCAGAAAAAGCACAGCTGTAGTTTAGGTTGCAGCAGATTAAAGCCTTGTAAAGACGCAGAAGAGGTTTTGCCGTTCTTTGTTCTTTTTTTCTTTATCAGCACGCCAATCTATGTGCGCCACATTCAAAGTTCATTGCTTTACGGCGAAATATTTTTTTCCAGGATTTTCTTTTTAAATGTTGAACTTTTTTTTAATCGAAAATAGCTCCCTAGGTCAGCAGGTATTTTTGAAAATAAAACCTGACAGAGGACACTCCGGGTTTTCATGGACTGCTAAGTTCAACCACCATCGGATCTTATTGACGCAAAGCTGGAGTCAGCGTCGTACACTTCATGACTGGCTCCAACTGCACAGCATGCGACGTCTTCGACGAACAAATATGTCTCGGAACCCTGGTTTACTGCTTTAATTACATCATTAATTTTAAATTTTATGATGAAGAGAACAGTGGAAAGGAAGCTACCCTGTAGAGCATCTAACTCCTGCTCGTTGATGTCTGAGAGGGTAGTGCATACGCGAACGGGAAACAGTCAGTCTGCTTGAAAATGTCTGATGGAGAGGGAGTCATGGGTCAAAATCTCGAATTCATAAAGATCCAAGACAATGCCAGATTTTCAGGTGGTGTCATAACCTTTTTTATATGTAAAAAATGGCTACAGCAGGCTGTATATTAATAAAAGCACTGCAGAAGGTAGTTTCTAGAGGAGCTAAATGACTTACTAAAGAATGGTAGTTTCCAGACCCCACTGTTCCACGGCCAAACCCACCCTGGTTTCCGGCTTCCGCATAATACAAGGCGAGTCGGGTCAAGTCAAGTCATAGTAATCATAATCCAGCCGATCACGGAGGCCATATCAAAGCTACTATCCAGTTTAAAATGAAACTAAATATATTAAATGAGCCGACAATTCTATCATCTGTTTACAAAGGCCACTGGTCTGATGAAGAGGCTGAAGAGTTAAGCAAATCTTTTCCATTTTAAACAGATGGAATATTCAGGGTTTTCTACCCGAAGGATGAAAAGAACCGGGTGGTCCAAATGTGATTGCAAACTTTGAAAATGATGTGGTGACAGCTTTCAGGAAGCTGTTTCAAATGTTGTGAGTTAATTTCATTGTAAACGGACAGAGTTTATCTACTGGTCTGGCAAGCTAATCTCAGTCTATTTAGATAAAAGGGTAGATTTCAGACTTCAACATATTCAGAGGAAAGCTACAATGAAGTTTATTTTTCAAAAGGAGAGCTGCATTATTAGTAGACGAAATGTCATTTTAGATGATGGGGGTCAACACATTTGCAATGAACTTGCTTGCATGTGGTCAGGGTGTCTGCAAATCTGAAAAAGTGGAAAGATACATTTTTGTTTTTCATTTTCATTTGGTTATTTTTTTAGATTTTTTTTTTCCCTTTAGGAGTTTTTGCGGTCAGCTTTAAGCAAAACTTTATCGAAGGGCCGGTGACGTTTGCCCGGTTGTAAATATAAGTAGATGTGGCTCTGAGTTTCATGGAGGGGGGATACAGAGGAGTTATCATGGAAGAGAGATACAGAGGAATTCCCATGTTGGAAAGAAACAGTGAAGTTAACATGCGGGGTATACATATGCTGTTGGGACTTGAAGACAGGCACACGGGAATGAAAGGGAGCGAACACCGTAGCGAATTCGAGAGACAGGAGAGTTATTGCCATGCATGATAGACACAGGTCACTTGATACTGCCGAGATATATGGGGGAGGGATGCAGAAGAATTAGCCTGGAGGACAGGTGTTGGTGCCCATATGGTCGCCGGCCCACAAAGTCGCCGGCGACCATATGGGCAGGGACTTCGGTGCCCGTACGGTCGCCAGCTGCCCATAAGGTCGCCGGCGACCGTACGGGCACTGAGTGTAGATATTTTCTGCAGTGAAAATACAGACTTGAACGACTTAGTAAATATATGACCTGTAATATGAAGTGCTTCTCTCTCTCTCTCTCTCTCTCTCTCTCTCTCTCTCTCTCTCTCTCTCTCTCTCTCTCTCTCGTGTGAGTGTGTGTGTGTGTGTGTGTGTGTGTGTGTGTGTGTGTGTGTGTGTGTGTGTGCGTGTGGGTGGGGGGGAGGAGGAGAGGGAGACTTAGTAAATATATGACCTGTAATATGATAGTGCTTCTCTCTCTCTCTCCTCTCTCTCCTCTCTCTCTCTCTCTCTCTCTCTCTCTCTCTCTGTGTGTGTGCGCGCGCGCGCGTGTGTGTGCGCGTACGCATGTGTTTCGTTTCATTGGTATACCTCAAGATGGACGACGACAAATAATGCATGATTGCTGCAGTCGGAAATCGACTGTTTCTTTGGGACAAGTCTGATAGAAACCATTTCAACAGAGACATGATTGCTGCAGCATGGACACACATTGCAAAAGAAGTCGGAGGAGGTGGTAAGTGTTCTGTTCATTTTATTATTTATTTATTTTATTATTCCACTAGAAAAATTCTCTCTCTCTCTCTCTCTCTCTCTCTCTCTCTCTCTCTCTCTCTCTCTCTCTCTCTCTCTCTCTCTCTCTCTCTCTCTCTCTCTCTCTCAAGCTCCAAGCTATTTGTTCTTCTACCATCGTTACTAGCGCCGAGTTTGTCTAACCTTTGCCCGTCTGTCATCGCGTCATTTACCCTCGTCGACCAAACTTCCTCTCGAAGAACAGTATGAACGCAAAACACACGCACGTGCGATTAGTGGAGGTGTTAAGATTTACGATCTTGCGTTTTTTTAGTAGAAACATTCCCTCTTGCACAATGATACTATGAACCATGCTGATTATGTCTCGAGAGGGAAACACGATCACAGCCCCCTGTGTTAGGAGCAGTGATCGATCAAAGTTTTCAATAACTGATTTTTTGAGACAATCAGAACACCATAGCACCAGCCCAAAGGATCCCGCAGCCGAAGGTAGGGGAGCAGACTCGCGCCTGCGCCAGATCTGTCATCGCTGCCAGCGGTGTATAGTCAGCGGAGTTACCGACGTGAAAAGTAACACGTTTCACTTGGTGTTCTATTAAGTTTCTTCCGTGTAAAGAACGTTTGAGACATGTGAATATCAAATAAAATTGTAAACAGAAATGTCTATGTACAGTACTTGTAATCAGGCAAAAATACATATAAGACTGATATGGTTGCATCAACGTCCTTCCCGTATGGTCGCCGGCGACTTTATGGGCCGGCGACCGTACGGGCACCGAAGTCCCTGCCCATATGGTCGCCGGCGACTCTATGGGCCGGCGACCATATGGGCACCAACAACCCTGCCCATATGGTCGCCGGCGACTTTATGGGCCGGCGACCATATGGGCACCAACAACAGGTCAGGGTGAGTCAACAATCAGAGTCAATACACGTGGTCAACATGGAAGAAAAATGCGCGGTGTTAACAAGGAAGAGTCACAGGTGAGTGAACATGCGGGATACATACAGGCTGTTTACTTGCTGGAGAGGTACATGGAAATTAGCATGAAGGAGAGATAGAGAGGAGTTAACATGGAAGAGAGACACAGGGGAGTTAAGATGGAGAGTTACACAACAGGTAGCGTGGAATAGAATAGGTAACATGGAGGAGAGATGGAGGGGGTGGGTTAACATTGAGTGTAGGAACCGGGAAGTTAACATGGAGGAGAGATACAGGAAGTTAATGTGGCACAGAAATACAGGGAATCTGATGTGATACAGCGATATGACAGAACTGAAACAGGTAATTAACTTTCAGGAAAGATACAAGAACGTAGACAAGGAAGGGCATATTGGAGGGGGGGGGGGGTGTGACATGGAAGGGGAGATACAGGGAAATTAACTCATTAAAGGGGGTTCAAAGAAGTTAACACTGCAGGAAGATACACAGGAGTAAACACGGAGGGGAAAAAGGCCGATGAGCATAAGCTTTAAAAAGCATCTTGAAATACAATTATGTAATCCTGAATCTAAGCGATCCATCAGATCGTTGTGATATCAGAGGCATAATCAGATACTACAAGAACAACAACGTGTATTACAATAGATGATGATGATGATGATGATGATGATGATGATGATGATGATGATGATGATGATGATGATAATTTTGACACAAAGGGCGTAAACAAACCGAAAAAAAAAGAAAGGTTCATCACAAGCTTGAAAACGGCAGTGCAATCATTCTCCAATATAAACACGATTTGATACGTATACAATTTGACATTGTGAGAAGGAAGAAATATAGAGGCAGATAAATTAAGGTGGCTGAAAAAAAATGTTGCGTTTTAAGGAATAAAAACAAAATAAAGAAAAAAAAGTTTCAAAAAGAGGTTAGGGGTCATTAAAGAAAGT
>CM065716.1:59320122-59330122 GCA_033310375.1 Conus canariensis | reverse complement strand
ACGGATTGTCGTTACGACAATCCGTGCCGGTAGACCCATAGCAGGTCCGCAGGATTGTCGCATTCGTGAATTTGCGACAATCCGTGCCGTTGCGACAATCCAAAGCGTGCATTCTGGGAGGCCCGTTTCAAAATGGTCATAGAAACACGTCTTCAGTACACACACACACACACACACACACACACACACCACGCACCACGCACAACACGCACGCACCACACACACACACACACACGCACGCACGCACACGCACACACACACACTACACACACACAAAGATTTCAAAGATTTCAAAGATTTTAATCCTGCGACCCCTTTTGGGGCATGGAGGACTTGAAACAAATCAAACAAATAGAAATGAAACAAATCAAACATCAAAATTTTCCCTATAATTAACATACTGAATGTAATGTTACACAACTTTACTAAGTTTCAAAAACTTCGCTAAGTTTAGCAACACTTTCTTACTACCACAAAGCAAACGACAATAGTTAAATACGGACTTTGTATATGTAAATTTTCTAGGTATAAACTGATTTCTAATGTCGTTATATTTGTTACATTTCATTACAAAATGAAATTCATCACCAAGGTCATTCTGGTCACACACACACACACACACACACACACACACACACACACACACACACACACACAACACGCGCGCGCGCGCGCGCGCGCACACACACACACACACACACACACACACACACACACACACACAACACACACACACACACACACACAATTAGGCCATATGCGGGTTTCCCACTCCTTCTCCCCAGTCAATACACATTTCCCATTGAAAAACTATCATTGAGTGCAAAGAGAAAAGTTTTGATGCTAAACTGCCCCTGCCACCAACCTTCCCCCCACCCCACCCCCACTCCACCCCCCGTCCTCTTCGAGGCCCTCTCTCTCTCTCCCCACCACCCTCTGCGACCCTCCTTTCCCATCCCCACCCCTCAAGACGTGTTGGCCTCTATAGAGCCCTGGTCTAGATGAAATGGTCTGCCTCTGGCACCACATAGAGGTGTGGTGTTGGCCTCAGATTCTGGCATCGTTTCCATTCTCTGCTGACGAAGCCAAAAGACTGCAGCTCAGGACTTTCAGTAGGCTTCAGGATCGTTTCCACAAAACGCAGATTTGTGCTCTAATGCTCCAAGTGTTATCTCGCCATGTGATAAATACATTCTCCGGGCGTAAATTTGGCGAGAACATTTCATGGAAAGCGGACAGCACAATACCATCTTTCATACTTTGTGTCTTTCCACAGTGGTGTCATAAAGAACACTGAGTGTTATAGATCCTTGCGAAACTTCAAAAGGTTAAAATAACAAAATATTGTTTTAATCGTGACAGCGGTCGCAATCATTCAGAAATCGGGATTATGACTGTTTTTATCATGACAATAGTTATTGTCATCCTGAAAACAGGGATAAGTATGGTCCAATTGTGACAACGGTCACTGTCATTTAGAAAGTATAGATAAAAACTGCTTTCATCGTGACAGCAGTCATTATCATCATCCATATAACAGGGATAATGATGGTTCTCATCATGTCAACAGTCTCTGTCAATCATGAGACAGGGGGTAATGACTGTTTTCATCGTGACAACAGTTATCTTCATTCTTAACACAGGGATAATGACTGTTGTCGTCGTGAAAACAGCCAATATCATCCAGAAAACAGGAATGATGACGGTTTTCATTGTGATTACTGTCTCCTCGCCTAAAACAGGAGACCTTCTCACTATTTTCAGCGTGACAACTCTCGGAAGATTGTTGAAAATAGTGCCCACGTATGGAACCCGAGGTATGTTTTGCACTATGACAAGTCAAGTACTCACACTGCCGCTCAACCTCTTGAATTCCTCAATGACAGCAAAGTCCAGCTGGGTACCTAAGCACTGTATTCACTAGATCTCGCCCTTGCGACAGTGCCTCATCCCTTTCGTTAAATAACAAGATGCAAAGCATATAAACGTACTCCCAGCACAGTGCCAAGATGGGAGACAATTTCCAGTTAGTGGAAGAAAAAACTCGACAGTGTGGTGGTTATTTCCCTTATCGGACTTATTTTTTTTTAATTGTCATTTTATAGCCGTTAGTAACGGTTATTCTGGTGAAATAAAACATCAGACATCATCCGTGACCCATAATGAACATACCTACAAATTTTCAGACAGATCGGCCCAGAAGTTTTGTCTGGGGCGAGTGGAACACATTTTGACCACGGACGGACAGATAGACAGACAGACAGACAGACAGAATTTCTTCGTTCCCATTGTAAAGTTCTCCCTATTCTATAAGAACTGGGAGTACAAAAAAAAAAGCAGCAGTGATGGGGGAGGGGGGGGGGGGGTCCTTCAGAGCGATAAAGATGTCCGAAAGCATTTTGAAGGTCTTGTGTCAGGCATACGGGAAGTAAGATGGCGTCACGCCATGACAAAGTGGTTTCAGAGAATGGCAAAGTGCATAATGCGCTACCTGAGGATTCATTCAGAATTGGGATTTTTTTTCTTCGCTAACTTGTGTAAGTGCATGCGTGCCTGAGTGCAGGTGTGTGTGTGTGTGTGTGTGTGTGTGTGTGTGTGTGTGTGTGTGTGTGTGTGTGTGTGTGTGGTGTGTGTGTGTGTGTGTGTGTGTGTGTGTGTGCGTGCTGTGTGTGGTGTGTGTGTGTGTGTGTGTGTGGTGTGTGTGTGTGTGTGTGTGTGTGTGTGTGTGCTTTATGTGTATGCGTGTGTGTGACGTGCATGCATGGGCAACTACGTGTATGCCCAAATTTGAAGTGTGTGTGTGTGTGTGTGTGTGTGTGTGTGTGTGTGTGTGTGTGTGTGTGTGTGTGTGTGTGTGTGTGTGTGTGTGTGTGGCAATTCTGAATGTGTATGTGTTAGCATAAGTGTCTGTGAATACGAGGGTCGTGGGCTGAGCTCGAATTGGTGGTGGTGGTTGGGGGGGGGGGGGGGGGGTAGATTCAATACTTGATAAAAATGAAATTATCAGAATCTCGTCATCACAATCTCGTCTGTTCTTTTTCTTTTAATAAAAGAAAGAATGAAGTAGACGACAACAACCACAAACACAACAACAACACACCACCACCACCACCACCACCACCACCACCACCACCACCACAACAACAACAACAACACAGAGAGAGAGAGAGAGAGAGAGAGAGAGAGAGAGAGAAAGGGAGGGAGGGAGAGAGGCGCGCACGCACGCGCGCACGCATCTAAAAGTAAACAACAGTAACAGCAAACACATAGAATGAACAAAAAAATCAAAACAGGGAATGAAAGGCGAATATCAGATAAAAGAGTTCATTAAACGTGCACCTTACCTAATGGCATCGAAGGTCAGAGCTCTCGTTATTCATTGCGAACCCGGCGGATAAAACAAAAACATTCGGCTTGATTCTTAGAATGCGACTCGAACGCGCCTGTGTGTGTGTGTGTGTGTGTGTGTGTGTGTGTGTGTGTGTGTGTGTGTGTGTGTGTGTGTGTGTGTGTGTGTGTGTGTGTGTGTGTGTGTGTGTGTGTGTGTGTGTGTGTGTGAGTGTGTGTGTGTGTGTGTGTGTGTGTGTGTGTGTGTGTGTGTGTGTGTGTGTGTGTGCGTGCGTGCATGCATGCGTGCGTGCATGTGTGTATGTGTGTGTGTGCGTGTATGTGTGTGTGTCTTTGCAAAAAGAACTTAATGCCTTACATATATATTGCACGCAATGGCAATTAGAAGTAAATCCAAAGAAAACAAAAATAGTTGTCTTTCATGGTCGAAATAGTATGCGTGAATTTTTTTTCTTTGGGAATGAAAAAATAGAGGTTCTTAATTCAATGAAATACTTAGGCATCGAATTCAGCAGAACAGGTTCTTTTTACAAAGCAAAAAAATGTGCTTATAATCAGGCTCTCAAGGCAATGTTTTCATTATTACAAACTGCAAGGAAGCAGAAATTGCCAATAGATGTTTGCATACAATTATTTTATTCCATAGTTGTACCTGTGTTGTTGTATGGTTGTGAAATTTGGGGTTATAAAAATGTTGATATATTAGAAAAGTTACAGTTACTTTTTTTAAAGTATTTATTTAGATTAAATAAAACTACAATGGCTTCAATGATTTATGGTGAAACCGGAATCTATCCTTTATCTGTACTGATTAAAGTGAGAATGATAAGGTTCTGGGCTAACTTATTTGTTCCTGATTTTTAGAAGTATTCAAACAAAGTATATAATATCTTACATGAACTATATACAAAAGGAATTTTCGTTTCACCATGGCTTAGTTATGTTAAAAGCATTTTATTTGAAACTGGTTTTGATTGTGTTTGGGAATCTCATTCATTCACAAACAGAAGTAACTTATGTAAGTGTGTTAAAAAGGAGTTGCAAAATAATTATGCTCGTGATTGGCGCAGTTCTCTTGAAAACAGCAACAAGTGTGTATTCTATAAAAGTGTAAAGACTGTCTTTGGAAAAAAACATTATATTTCTACCTTACCAGATATTTATGTTATATCTTTATTTAAATTTAGATGTAGTAACCATAAATTGCAACTGAAATTGGAAGACACCATAATGTTCCAAGAGAATTGCGTGTTTGTCGTAACTGTGAAATGGGTGAAATTGGAGATGAATTTCATTGCATCATGGAATGTCCAAAATATAATGAACTTCGTGAAAAATTCATCCCTAAAAAAATATCTAAAACCAAAGTCTGTTTTCAACTTTTGTAATTTATTTCAAAAAGGAAGACGCATTTGTTTGAATATTAGTAAGTTTCTAAAAAATGGGAAGATTGTTTAATGAGATAATTACAAAATTTAGAAAGAGAGGGTGTTAGTTACCGCCAATGACATTGACAAACAAAGCTCATGACAAGACACGATGCATTTCAACCTCTTGGGTCTTCTTCAGGCGAAAAAATAAATCACATTTAACATTTAAGACAGTACAAACAAAGAACGAAAATGACTCATCTGTTGTTGTCCATGTGGTGGGGAGAATAGCCGCTAGGCGGAAATGACAAGGGGATTATGGGAGAGGAAAAGGAGGGGGGGGTTTCGTGGGGGGAGGGGGGGGATTGTGTGATACGATAGGGTTGTGTGTCTAGTTTAGTGGGGTGGTGTGATATCTTTGCGACGGTTGTGGTAATGGTGGATTGATAATAATGGTAAGGGGGGGGGGGGGAGGCAAACTGGAGAAAAAAAAAAGAAAAAAGAAAACAAAATTATATATAGAAGGGGTAAATAAGTACATGAACAGAAGAAACTGTTTAAAAAAAAAAAAAAGAAGAAGAAGAAGGAGAAAGTTTAGGTGAACAAAATAAATGATTTCGCTGGGTGATGAAAGAGGTGGTGGTAGTTATGCGTGGGTAGTTGTGAAAGGTGTGTGGGTAATGTTAATAAGGGAGGGAAGGGGATGGAAGATAAATGGGTGATAAGGTATGATTGGGAGAGGGGGGGGGGGAGAGGGGGTTGAGAAAAAAAAAAGGAAGGAGGAGGGTAATGTGTGTGTGTGTGTGTTGGGGGGGGGAGGGAAGGGGGGCAAGAGAAGGAGAGCTCATATCTCTTCATCCACTATGGGGTGGGGGGTGGGGGTGGGGGTGGGAGGTTGGGAGGTTCATATTAATAGTGTTGTTTAAAAAAAGTAAATAATGCTGTGGGATGATGTTCATTGTAACAGGTGAAATAATGTGTTGGCATCAATATGCTGCTGTTTGTTGAGAGAAGATAGCAGTGATCAATGAAAAACAGGGTGACATGTGTTGCACACACACACACACACACACACACACACACACACACACACACACACACACACACACACACACACACACACACAACACACACACACACCACAAAGGGGGGGGGGACCACATGTAAACAATGTTCTGGGTGAGTTAAGATCATGTGATCATAATGAGACTAACTGTGGAAAGTTTTCACACACACACACACACACACACACACACAACACACACACACACACACACACACACAACACACACACACACACACACACACACACACACACACACACACACACACACAAAGGGTAAAAATTATTATCATTAATCAGTCACTGATGGGTGATGATCATATGAGATCAACGGTAGTGTAGGAAGAGATTCTTCTCCGTTCCCTTAGGCAGGAATGGTGGAGGTACTGGCAAGGGCTTCTGTATGGTGAAGGCCCTCCAGTGGTCAATAAGGTTTTGCATTCATCATCAGTGTGTTGGCAGGCCAGGATTCTTCTTTTGGTGTTGTTGGGACTGTTCCACCGTCATTGGGGCTGCATGGATAAATTGAAGACCCGCCAGGGTGGAGTATTGCAGAGATGTTATGTCATAGTCTGGAGTGCCCGGTTCTCAGTATCACAAGATAATTACAGTTCACCAGAATTCAGCATTTCGCAACTATGTTCACACATTGTTCTGAGTGAGTTTCGTATTTCTCTTTGTTACATTTGTATCCTCCATGCCCCAACAGGGGTCAAAGGATTAAATTTGAATTGAATTGAATTGAATTGTGTATGTGCGTGCGTGCGTGCGTGCGTGCGTGCGTACGTGTATGTGTGTGTGTGTGTGTGTGTGTGTGTGTGTGTGTGTGTGTGTGTGTGTGTGTGTGTGTGTGTGTGTGTGTGTGTGTTGTGTGTGTACGGCTAGCCTATAATGGTAAAGTTTGTCCAACCCTTTGTCAGAAACCCAGAAAATGGGTGTCTTTTCCCGCAAACCGTTTTCTTTATTAAATACCACTCTGTTTCCATATCCTGGCATCTTTTGTGTGTGGCATCCTGGCACACTTTATAAACAATGGCGATCCTCTAAACAGCTCTTTTATACGATGAATATGAATGTTCCTTAAAAAAAAAAGGTTTAAGATGTCGGGAAAAAGTCAACAAAATGTCCTAGAACATCTTAATATCGCAGATATGAATGGATTTATTGTGAGAACGGCATGAATCCTCTTTCCATTCTTTCCATAGATTAGGACACTCTTAAAATACATTTGAAAATTCTATGAACAGTTGTTGTGCGTGCGTGCGTGCGTGCGTGCGTGTGTGCGCGCGGGTGCGTGTGTGTGTGTGTGTGTGTGTGTGTGTGTGTGTGTGTGTGTAAGAGAGAGAGAGAGAGACAGACAGACAGACAGACAGACAGACAGACAGACAGACAGAGACAAAGACTTACAGCGAACATCACAAGTGAAAGTATATAAAATTATATCGAGAATGAGATCTGCGATCTCTTCTCTGCAAATGGAATCACTGAGGTCAGTCCGTATCTCTCCGTATTAACAACATCACATTTCATGCGTTATCCCAACTCTTCACCTCCAACAGCGCCCCCCCCCCCCCCCCATCCTTCCCCTCCCATCCTCCCCCGCCTCTCTACCTCACCATACCTGCCCTCTCGTCAACTCTTCTTATAGAAATGCTTTCCTGATCAGGTCTATAATCTTCCTTCCTGACTTTTACCCCCATGGAATACTGTATGCGAGTATATATATATATATATACTACTAAAAACAATTGAAGTACCACCCCTAATTTTTGTATGCAATTTTTAAAAAGCTCTGATACACCAATTAATATTGATAATTGAATAAACTCTGCTGGATAAGCTTACCCGGTTCTCAAATACTACTCCTCGTGCATTTTTGTTATGTTAAAGTCGGTCAGCAGTTATCTACCGCGTCGCATCTGAGGCAAAAAAATCCCGAGAAATTATCGAACTTGTGTCGCTCCCAGATTTTGACACAGACACAGCAAGAAAAAAACATGTGATGCACGTGAAAGCAAGGTCTTTTCTGAGCAGAATTGCAATCAGTTAGCACATTTGACGGGTATAAAAAGTCGCGAAATTTAGGAAGATTTAACCAAGCCTGCGAGACAACGACTAAGCAACACCGACAGAGGAAGAGCGATAGCATGGTACCAAGAAGGTATTGGCTTGAGGGAGATTGGTCGACGGCTTGGAGTGAGTCACCCAGTCATTCTGAGGCTCAGAGACCGTTGGCTTAACACTGGAAGTGTTGAAGAACAGCAGGGACGTGGACGGACGAGAAGCACCTCCAGACAGCAGGATCGGTTCATTGTTATCGCTTGTCTGAGAGACCGTTCAGCCAGTGCCACAGTACTCCGAGACCAGCTACGACAAGCCAGCAACGTCAACGTCAGTACCCAGACAGTTCGGAACCGGCTCCACGACGCCAACTTGAGGTCAAGGTCCCCAGCAGTGAGATCAATACTGACCCCAGCGCATCGAGCTCATCGTCGGGCCTGGGCAGCATGTCATAGAAGGTGGACAAGAGCTGAATGGGCAACAGTACTCTTCACAGACGAGTCAAGGTTCACCCTCAGGTTCAACGACGGGCGGGTTCGCGTCTGGCGACGTCCTGGAGAACGCTACGTTGACGCTGCCGTCAGGGAGCATGGCCGCTATGGAGGTGGGTCCGTGATGGTGTGGGGTGGGTTCAGCCTACGTCACAGGACCCCCTACACCGTGTTGAAGGCCGCCTGACCGGTGCCACCTACCGCGACACCATCATCCGCCCCCTTGTGATGCCCGCCCTGAGGGCAGTTGGCCAGGGCGCCCAGTTCCAGGACGACAACGCGCCGTGCCACCGCGCCGCCATCGTGAATCAGTTCCTACAAGGGCAGCAGGTGACAAGAATGGACTGGTCTGCCAGGTCACCAGATTTGAACCCCATAGAGCATCTGTGGGACGTGCTGGGGAGGCGAGTGCGGGCCCACAACCCTCCAGCAGACACCGTGGACCAGCTGTTTCAGTTGCTGGAGCAGGAGTGGCAGGCGATCCCCCAGGACACTCTCCGCCGCCTGGTGCACTCCATGAGACGTCGATGTGACGCTTGTTTGAACGCGAACGGTGGTCATACCCGTTATTAACATCATGACATCTACCATAGACTCTTGTTACTTTTCATTTTGGGGGTATGCCTCTTTAATCAAGTGTAAAACAAAGATAATTTTTTGTCACGGTGTTTGAATAAATTTGAATGGATTGAGGAATAATAAACATAAAATATTCAATCATTAAATTATGTTCAGCTTTGTTTTCTTTCGAATGACAGCAGTTTTCCTAAGTGGTACTTCAATTGTTTTGAGTAGTGTATATATATATATATATATATGTGTGTGTGTGTGTGTGTGTGTGTGTGTGTGTGTGTGTGTGTGTGTGTGTGTGCCTGTGTTATTGTGTGTCTGTGTGCGTTAATGTGTGTGCATGTGTGTGTGTGTGTGTGTGTGTGTGTGTGTGTCTGTGTATCGGTGTGTCTTTGTTAGTGTGTGTGTGTGTGTGTGTGTGTGTGTGTGTGTGTGTGTGTGTGTCTGTGTCTGTGTCTGTGTCTGTGTTAATGTGTGTGTGCACATATATGCGTGTGTGTGAATGTTTGTGTGTGTGTGTGTGTGTGTGTGGTGACAGAGAGAGAGAGAGAGAGAGAGAGAGAGAGAGAGAGAGAGACAGACAGACAGACAGACAGAGACAGAGACAGGGAGAGACAGAGACTTATAGCGGACATCACAAGTGAAAGTATATAAAATCATATCGAAATTGAGATCTATGACTCTTCTCGATAAATGGAACGCTTGAGTTCAGTCAATCTCTCGCCGTAATAACATCACATTTCCAGCATTGCCCCCCCCCCCCCCAGCCCCCCTCACCCGCCCCCACCCCTACCCTCCAACAGCATCCACCACTCCCATCCTCACTCCTCCCCAAAACTGCACTGCATCACACCTCCCCTCTCGTCCCTCTTCCTCAGGGAATGCTTTCCCAGTCGGGTTTATAATCTCTGCCATCTTCTTTCATGACTTTTACCCCCATGGGGATACTGTAGGCCAGTATGTGTGTGTGTTCGTTCGTTCTTCAATTTAACGTCTATTCACATATAAAGTGATTTTAGACAGAGTTAGGGAAATAGCGTGTGTATGCATGCGTGCGTGTGTGTGTGTGTGTGTGTGTGTGTGTGTGTGTGTGTGTG
>CM065716.1:59300122-59310122 GCA_033310375.1 Conus canariensis | reverse complement strand
AGAAGGAACGGGATAGTGGATGTGGACATGTCAATTGTAAATAACTGTTATATCACTGGTGAGTAAAAAAAAAGTTTCAAAACCCGTAAAAGACTTAAATCAACACACAACCCCCACACACACACACACACACACACACAACACCCACGCGCGCGCGCGCGCGCGCGCCGTCAAACACTCAAGCACGTGCGCACGCACGCGCGCACGCACGCACGCACGCACGCACGCACGCACACACACACCACACACACACACACACACACACACAACACACACACACACACTGTTTGAGTGAATACAAATATTGTTTGCGGACAACAATCAACGGCATATGCATGCAGCATTTCATTTTTCTTCTGTTTGAAAGCAACGGAAACTTGACATAGTTTCTCATTCCTGTCGCGTAAAGTTGAGGTTTGTATTCAAAAGGCACCCGTCTCTGTTGTTGCTGTTGCTGCTGCTGCTGCTGTGCTGCTGCTGCTACTGCTGCTGCTGCTGCTGCTGCTGCTGCTGCTGCTGCTGCTGCTGTTGTTGTTGTTGCTGCTGCTGCTGCTGCAGATGAGAAGCTTTTTCTATGCTCTGTCTGATGTTGTTTCGTTGTTCCTTTTTTTGCATTAGATAACATAAATGCTGAAACGCCAGTCCAGTGAAAGTGGCGTCGATGTCCTTTTTGAAAACAAATGAATTAGCATAATTTTTAAGACACAAGTGTGACTTGGCCTCTCTCCATCTGTCTCTGTCTCTGTGTTTCTGTCTGTCGGTCTGTCTGGTTGTCCAGCTGTCTCATCTCTCTCTCTCTCTCTCTCTCTCTCTCTTCTCTCTCTCTCTCTCTCTCTCTCTCTCTCTCTCTCTCTCTCTCTCTCTCTCTCTCTCTCTCTCTCTCTCTCTCGTGTGCGTGGTGTGTGTGTGGTGAGTGTGTGTGTGTGTGTGTGTGTGTGGTGTGTGTGTGTCGTGCGTGTGCGTGCGTGCGTGCGTGCGTGTGTGGTGTGTGTGTGTGTGTGTGTGTGTATGGTTTCATCTGCTTTTATGGCTGAATGCTTCTTGCTTATTTCCCCATCTCATTCTATGTATGTGTCTTTGACTCTCTCCCTCCTTGTACGCTCCTCACCATCACCCTAACACCCACCCACCCCTCTCTCTTTCTCCCTTTCTTTCTCTCCCCCTCTCTTTCTCCCTCTCTCTCTCTTTCCCTCTCTCTCTCTTTCTTTCTCTCTTTACACACACACACACACACATACACACACACATGCGCGCGCGCGCGCACGCACGCACGCACGTACGCACGCACAACAGGTGTGTACGTACGTCTATACAGGCACCCACATGTGCAGCTTTTCATTTGTGATGCAAGATATTATGAAAAATATACACCATGTGTTTACTATATCTTACCTGGCTTTTTAGAATAATCAATAAAGAAGCGATTAATCAGTGGATTTGTTCGGATCTTTTGATGTAACTGGCATGAAATATATTATAAAAAAAAAACAGTTAGTGATAGTATTCGTGTTGGATGTTTTTGAGAAGAGGACAGCAAAGAAAACAGTTTATTTGGAGTAAAACGAACAAACCAAAACAAACAAAATAGGACCAGAGTATTTGGTCTGGGTATGAGACAGAGAGAGAGAGAGAGGAGAGAGAGAGAGAGAGAGAGAGAGAGAGAGAATCATTTTTGTAATGTTGACGGTAATGCATGTGCATGATGGTTGTCTTTTTCCATTCAGTCATCATTAACTCATTCTCCCCCCCCCCCCCCCTCTCCCTTCTCCCTACGCCTGTTCCCAGCCCCCTCTCACACTACTGTCTTGCTCAGTACCACCACTGTCTTCACCTACCCATTCTACCCTCCCTCGACCAAACACAGAAGGAACAGATATCGGCAACAATAAATAATTAACCGTAAGTTTACGTATATGAAGAGATTGTTACAGGAACGTACATACTCTGGAGGTCAGGGACACAGACCAAATCTTCACCAGAATCTTGCCAGTATCCACATTGCTGGTAATCATTCGTCTATCACTCCCAACAAAATCTCATCTAGTAGTGTGTGGCGGAGGTGGGGGGATTGGGGAGGGGGGAGGAGAAGGGAGCGTAAAAGTAATCTAGCGTGCCACGCCAAATTTTGAACTTCCTACCAGCCTCCGTGGCGAAGTGGTTAGCGTCGCGGACTCCCGGCTGGGAGGTCGTGGGTTCGAATCCCATCAGAGTCATGTGGGTTTTTCTGCCCCGACCGGCTCCTACCCAGAGTTGAGTTTGCTGCGGACTCAGTTGGGAAGACTGGGACCACACAGTCGAGTTTCATCCACTTAAGGGATGCGTTTCTGAGGGTGTTGCTCAAATTTCCTGACCAACACTGCAGGTGCCTGTATCTCTCGGGCCTGGTTGACGCCGGGATATATCATGAAAGGAAGCGTAGAGTACAGCCCTGTCATGTAGTCTCAGACCGAAATGGAAATCCGTAGCATCATCTTAATCATCCTCATTCTCATCGATCAGCATAAAAAATGTCTCAAATTCTGTGGCCCTTCATGCCCTGCTCTCATAGTGACCTCAGTTTCGATGTCCTCTCCACGTCTGTGGTCTTGGTTTGGTTCCGTCGGGGTCACCGGTATCGGCGAGTCCATGGGGGCTGTCGTTGGACGGACGTGGTGGCGCCCTCCGGAGGGAGAGCTCACTCACGCCGGCTCTGCGACTAAGCAATTATTGTCGTCAGTAGGGGGCTTAGTAGGTGGTGTCCTGCGTATATTAGATCAGAACAGGCGCCACTGAACACCACCGAAGTGACTCGGCAGCAGTGCAGTGTCTCCTCCGGTGGGTTGCCTCTTGACAGCTTGACATTGACTGCTCCCTTTGGATTGCCGGTGCCGGGGCTGCGGCGGGGCTGACGGGGCTGTGGCTGTGGACGGTGTGTCGGAATGAGCGGCGTGGGTGCACTGCCTCTCAGGTGGCGCAGAGGTTGGGACAGCTAAAAAAAAAAAAAAAAAAAAAAAAATTTGAACTTCCTCTTCCGCCCATCACCCTCATTCCCATTTCTCTCCCCTCCCCCCCCCTCCCTTTCCACCTCTCCATCCCCTAAGTCCTCGACGTTCATCCCCAACGCATGAGCAGACAGTGTTTGAGATCACTACAGTAAGGGGGGGGGGGGGGGGGCGGGCAACGGGCACGTGCTAATCGTGCTAGCTGCTTGATGAAGGTGCATTGCTTGGACAGACCTCCACAAGACCTGCAAACTTTGTTAAATGCGGGTTTGGAGAGGGAGGAGTAGGGGGAAGAGGGCAAGGGTATGAGCGGAGCAGATAGAGACGAGGAAAGAGTGGAGGGGTGTTTATTCCTCAAGGGGATTTGTGACGTGTCTGCTCAGTTTGGGGTAGGTAATATTTCAAACATGAGGAGCACGCGCGTGCGAAAAAGAGAGAGAGAAGAGAGAGAAGAGAGAGAGAGAGAGAAGTAATGAATTAACAGGGTCATTCAGATTCATTTCTTATGAGATGTTGTTTTTATAGTCATCCATCATGTGTGTATGCGAAGAAATTGTCTATACAAAAAAGAGAGAATCACACACACACACAACACACACACGCCGCGCGCGCGCGCGCGCGCGCGCACCGCCACACACACACACACACACACACACACTCTCTCTCTCTCTCTCTCTCTCTCTCTCTCTCTCTCTCTCTCTTCTCTCTCTATCCCCGCTGTCCTCTTCTTCTCTTTCACGGCCTTCTTCTCCATGTGCTTTTAACTTCCTATTCAGCCTCTTTCTTCGTTTTTTTTTTCTCTTTGTTCGCTTTTCCTTCTCTCATTTCTTTTCTTTCTGTCTTCCTTTTCTTTTTTCTTTATATCCATCTTTTTCATATATTTTTCTTCTCTTCGTTCTTCATTTCATACATTCATTCTTTCTCACTTTTTTTTTGTGTTCCTTTATTCTGTCTTGCTTTGTCTCATTTTTTTTTTCCTTCGTTCCTTTTTTCTGGTCACTTTCTTTAGGCCCACTGAGATTGTATTCTGGGGGTGTCAATTTGCTCTAATTTTGTAACGTTTTCATCTCCGACATGGTCTCCGTGTAAAGTGCAGGATGGTGTGTGTGTGTGTGTGTGTGTGTGTGTGTGTGTGTGTGTGTGTGTGTGTGTGTGTGTGTGTGTGTGTGAAGTCAAGTCAAGAACGCTTTATCATCTCCAAAGAGAAATGAAGAAATGTGTGTGTGCGTGGGTGCGTGCGTGTACATGTGTGCGTGCGTGCATGTGCGTTCATGTGCGTGCGTGTGCGTGCGTGTGTGGGTGTGTGCGTGCGCGCGCGCGCGCGCGTGTGTGTGTGTGTGTGTGTGTGTGTGTGTGTTCGTCTTTTTAGCCTCAAGCTAAATGATCCTGTCTGCGAGCATTCACCTACGAAGAAGAATGGCCTCGTCGCAGGAACTGTCCTCGTCTACAGGAACTTCATGGAAGTCTGTCTAACAACGCTTTCTTCTTGAACTTACGAAGGGAAAAGGAAAGCCTTTGAGCCAACGCTTTGTAAATTAAGAACTAAAGAATTTGATACAATAGTGCTTGATCATATCATGCGTAGACTATGCAGAACTGTCGCACTGGTACTCTTGGTGCTGGTGAGTGCCTTCAGGAGTCCCGTCTTCATGTCTGCTTCTCAATTGGGTCACTGTTTCCTGTGCTGGGCAGTGCAGAAGCTGTATCCATAAAAGCTCGAGGAAGGAAAGTGTATGGTAAGGAAGGAGGACGTCATTGATGTTTCTGCCGAGTCCCACACACTTACTATAAACACCCAATGTGAGTGTGCTTGTACATACACAAAAATCAAGAATCAAGAAACGTACTCCTTTGACTCCTTTTTGGGGGCATGGAGGATAAACAACAAAACATTTTGCTTAATAAAATGGGTATTAACAATTCTTTCTCAGTTGTCGATTTGACAAAATAGAATATGTTAACGATATGTGTAATTACGGGTGCAAATAGGTGGTGATGCTGTGAAGAAAGGAACATATTTTCGTAACGCCTTCCCCTTTTCTATGAATTTGCATTCGTCGAAACAAAAATCTTGCACTGCTTTGAATAAACTGCAAAAATTAAAACACTTCCATTCTTTTAAAAGATGATAACATTTGGTTATTCTATGGAACAAAAAGTGAACATGTTAGCAGAGGAAGGAAACTTGACTCAGTTACATCAATTTAATAACTGCAACAAATACGTAATTTCCGTGGAACGTCATAAGTGGTCTGTTACTGCTTCGTCTGTGCTGAAATTAAGAGGCTATATATCCATTTAATAGCTAAAATTTTATTTCTCTCCTCAAAAATCATTTTTCAAATTTCTAGTAAATAAATGTTGTTGTGTTTTTTTTTGCCGTTCTTAGGTGAATTACATTAACTACGAACATAAACACCTTGCAATTTCTGTGAACACGTTGATATGATCTCTTTCTCTCAGTGAATGATCAAGATTTCCAGACACAATCAAAGCTTGTCTCAAACACATGTTTCGTTTTTAGATGATGAAGCCATGGTTAAATTAAGATTTCTTCCGTACATCATTCTTACATAGCAGTATGCAATTTGTTAGAATGTTTTTCAAATGCAGCTGTTTTTTTCATCAATTCAGAACCTGATCATTTTTCCTTTCACGGGAACTGAAATGGAACAGATACCTGTTTTGCTATAAAGCATACAATCATTTCAAACAAAATCTCTTAGAGACCTGCTTAAGGCTCTGACAGGGCTGTTAAAAGTTAATATTCCAGCCTACTTACAAACTTCCAGTTGTAAACGGTCGTTCAGAAATCAAATGCAAATATCATACATAATTGACGGTTGAACCATATAATTTTACTATGTGCAGTCAAGATAGTTTTCAAACCTGAAGAAATGGTTGCAAATCCATTGTCAGTTTTCGTACATTGTGTAATTTGGAATAGTGTCATGATCTTTCAGAATGTTCTGTCAAAAGAACCTGGCCGGTCATCTTTATATAAGTCCAGTCAGCCGTTTCTGTACCTCGCCCCAGTCACCAAACACTCTCTCCCAGCCTGCACCACCGTTTGCCGACAGACGAAAGACCCATCAATGTATCAAAGTTTACCTGCCATGTTTCAGTTCGAGAAGAAATGATCTGACAAAAACTAGTTACATCAGGCAGAACATTTTGAAACAATTTCGTAATAGAATGTACAGCAAAAGACTTCTGTTTCATGTCACACGCATCCTTATTTTCTGAATCAGAAAATGTTCAATGTTGAGTGATTCATGACACCGCTCACACCATGGCGCCTACTCATTCTTTCAAAGGTAAAAAAAATGAGAGAGGTTAAAATAGAACCAGTATGGTTATTCAGCCCACACAATATCTGCTCGTCTGTATGGCTTCTAGAGACAGATGGGTGAAATTCGTTTCAATATACATTTGCCAGACGTAATGTTCATCATTCGCGTGAAGAAGAAAACAGGAACCCTCCAGGCCTGTGACGACCTCTCGAGGGGCTTTTCAAGAGAGAAGACGGCCAAAATCCTGTGGAGCTCTTGGACACACCATGGGAGCACGCCATCTGTCATTGATGGTAGGGGACTAGTGTGGCTTCAGTAAAGAATAGAGATGTTCTTGACAGACTGCTTGCTGCCGGCAAACACTAGGGGAGATATGATGTGTGTGTGTGTGTGTGTGTGTGTGTGTGTGTGTGTGTGTGTGTTTTGTCTTTTGTCTGTCTGTCTGTCTGTCTGTCTGTCTGTCTTGTGTCTGTTGTGTGTGCAAGCGAGCGTGTATGTGCCTGCATAAGAGCACATGTGCTTTTGTACATATGTGTGTGGCTTGCAGTGTGTGCACGCATGTGTGTGTGTGTGTGTGTGTGTGTGTGTGGGGTGTGTGTGTGTGTGTGTGTGTGTCTGAGGGGATGTGAGTATGTGTGTGCACGCGCGCGCGCGCGCCCCGCGCGCGCGCGCGTCAGTGTCTGTAGTGGCGTGCTTTGCGATGCGTGTAGTGCTGTGGCGTGCGTGCGTGCGTGCTGGTGTGTGTGTGGTGTGTGTGTGTGTGTGTGTGTGTGTGTGTGTGTGTGTGTGTGTGTGTGTGTAAAAATAGCAGAACAACGTTTTCTTTAAACCAAACGTGGATGTCGTAATAAGTTTATAACCATTAGGTTTTCTTGCAGAAAATGGCAGTGCATTAAATGATGATCATAATCACCCCTGTGCCTTTTCCATCAGACACAGCATCACACAAGACGTGTGAAGTTTAGCATTCTCCGTCCATTAATCAACACAGAGTCTCCGAAAACAAAAACAATCTAATAGACTCCACACGTGCTGCCACACCACTTAACCCCACTAAACTGGTGGAAATAATTTCAGACAACTGTATCATACTTTCTTCATGAGCAATTCTTTTGCAGCTGTCCTTGAATAAAGTCCACGATGGTTCCACGTAACATTCCTAAAACCTGAAAGAAAGATGAAAGAGCAGCCTCAGTAAAGCATTTCTAGAACAGAACATTTATTTGTTTTATATGTGTTCCCATCACCAGAACAAAAGCTCTGGAATGGTTTCAGAGAAGGGGTCACATCATGATAGTGGAAGCGCTTGTCTTGCTCTATACTACCAAACCGGACTCTCATCATCACGAAATAGACATTTCTGAAACGTCTATAGCAGGGAGACTGAAGCATCAGGTCTGCTATCACTGAGATAGTCTTTTCTGCTTGAATCATGGCTTGGGGTTATGTTTTCTTCCCCTTTTTTTCCATTTTATGTTACCCTCTTACCGGACTTCAAATGATTCAGCTCGAGAGATCGATTTTTTTTGTTCTGAGTGTTGCTTTTTCTTTTCCCTCTTCTTCTCCTTTTTATTTATCTTCTTGATTCTTCTCTTTTTTTATTATCTTTCTTTTTCTTCCTTCTTTCTGTTTTTTCTTTCTTTCTTTCTTTTTTCTTATATCCCCCTAATCCTCTTTTCTGTTCCACCTCTCCGTCCTGCTGCTTCATCTTCTTCTTCTTCTTTTCAAAATGATCTTTGAATTGTTATAGTTCACATGGGGGCTTGAGTGCCAATTTCCTGAAATTCACTGGATTTTTGTCTCAAACCCGATGAAAGTCTTCTCCTCTGTGCTCTGAAGAAACACTTCGTCTGAAAGGTTGAACACACATTCTGGACTTTCCAGCTCACGGTGCGCGCGCCGCGCGCGCGCGTGTGTGTGTGTGTGTGTGTGTGTGTGTGTGGTGTGAGTGTATGTGTGTGTGTGTGTGTGTTGTGTGTGTGTGTGTGTGTGTGTGTGTGTATACAAGCGTACGTGCGTGTGTGTGTGTGTGTGTGTGTGTGGTGTGTGTGTGTGTGTGTGTGTGTGTGTGTGTGTGTGTGTGTGTGTGTGTGTGTGTGTGTGTGCGTGCGTGCGTGCGTGTGTACGTGTGTGTGTGTGTGTGTGTGTGTGTGTGTGTGTGTGTGTGTGTGTGTGTGCACGCATGAGCACGCGCCCATTGCGTGTGTGTATGGTGAAAAGAGAGAGACAGAGACAGAGAGAGACACACAGAGAGACAGAGAGGCAGAGACAGACAGACAGACAGGCAGCCAGGCAACCGACCAGCCAGCCAGACATTTGACAGACAAAGACTCAGTCAGAGAGAACAGGACGTGGTGCGGAGATAGATAGCCCAATAAACCGAGTACATCAAGACATTAGAAAGGTGAAAGAATTGGTAATGGACAGCATGGTACGATAAATCATAATGAGACAGATTCCTGTCAAGAGGCTGTTAGAACGACTGGCATTGTCTAGACAGCCACCGATGGCAGACAGGACAGGAAGTTAAGGGAACTTGGAGAAAGACAATTCTGATTCCGTACTGTCTTCCTTGACGGACGAGAGCTGGTATCAGGAAACAGATTTGAACAATTTCCTTGTGTGAGAAGTAAAAGAAAGCAAGCAGAATTCCATGGACAATGGAGTATCGAACAGAGCAATGTATAAGAAAAAAACAAGATGCAAAGCATATAAACGTACTTTCAGTTTATCTTGAATACGCGTGATATATTCCATACGGAGGAAAAACCGTTTTGGGGCCGTTATAGCCGTTAGTAACGGCTATTCTGGTAAACATCGGCCATCATCTGTGACCCATAATGAACATACCTACTAATTTTCAGAAAGATCGGCCGAGTACTTTCTGATATTTTCCATAAAGAAGAAAAACCGTTATGAGCCGTTATATCCGTTTGTAACGGCTATAACGGTAAAATAAAACATCGGGCATCATCCGTGACCCATAATGAACATATCTACAAATTTTCAGAAAAATCGGCCCAGTAGTTGTCTGGAGCGAGTGGAACACATTTTGACCATGGACGGACACACACACACACACACACACACACACACACACACACACACACACACACACACACACACACACACACAGCATTTCTTCGTTCTCATTGTAAAGTACTCCCTGTTCTATAACAACTGGGAGTACAAAAAGCTCTATTGGTATATTCACAGATGATTCGAAATGTATAATCTTAAACAAGATGAATTTTTAAAGTAATTATCATGACTCCACCAAACAACGTGGACATTCGATTTACAAAACAAAACACGACGCGTTTCGACCTCTTAGGTCTTCTTCAGGCAAGATAGAGAGGGAAAGGCCGATGATGGCCGATGTAAGCCAGGTGTTCAGAGATGCGTTTCTCAAGTGTGCGGGATGTCTCACCTACATAGATCTTGCCACACATTTGGCACTGTAGGTGAGACATCCAGCACACTTGAGACGCGCAGCATCTCTGAATCAACAACAAACCAACAACAAAGAAAAGATAATCCAAAGTGTAAATTAAGGCCTCGGAATGGGGGTGTGGGGGTGGGGTTATCCCCAAATGTACTTGATTACCCCTTACCACGACTTTTCATTTTTATTTCATCTCTCTCATCGTTTTCAATTTTTTTTTTTTTTTTTTTTTTTTTTTTTTTTTTTTTTGCTGTCCCAACCTCTGCGCCACCCCAGAGGCA
>CM065716.1:59292622-59295122 GCA_033310375.1 Conus canariensis | reverse complement strand
ATACATACATACATACATACATACATACATACATACATACATACATACATACATACATACGTACATGTTCTCATTATGAATGACCGAAGAGAGAGAGAGAGAGAGAGAGAGAGAGAGAGAGAGAGAGAGAGAGAGAGAGAGAGAGAGAGAACATTCATATGTGTGCGTGCGCGCGTTCGTGCGTGCGCGCGTCAGTGCGTGCGTCAGTGCGTGGGTGCGCGCGCGCGTGCGTGTGTGTGTTATGTGTGTGTCTGTCTGTCTGTGTCTGTATGTATGTTTACAATGGTTCTGTGTGTTAACTTCTTGCTTCAATCTTCTCATACCTCCTCTCGTCCCTCCTTCTTCTACCTTCTCTTCCTCCCTTTCCAATCCTCTCCGCACCCCCCCCCCCCTCCCTCTCAATGCCATTATCTCTGCTCTGGCGTTGGCATTTCACTCATGACGCTCATTTGGACCGACCGGATTTCATCTCAGAAGGGTATTGAGATCCTTATGGTCGCTTCTGTGTCTCCATTTAACCCTCTCAGGACAGGAAGATCCAGGAAGCATGCACACAAACAAAAAGCAAACAAAAGATACACAAGAAACGAACAAAATAAGGGAAAAGAAATCTGCAACATATAAACGACAGCAATATGATAAACCGCTCTCGGCTCTCATTCACACACATACACGCGCGGACGCGCGCACACGCACACACACACATACACACACACACCACACACACACACACACACACACACACACACACACACACACACACACACAACACACACAAAATCGCGCGCGCACACACACGCACTCACGCACGCAAGCACACACACACACACACACACACACACACACACACACACACACACACACACACACACACACATGCACGCACGCACGCACGCGCACAGACACACAGACACACAGACACACAGACACACACACAGACACACACACACACACACACACACGCACGCACACAACACACACACACGTTTATACACACACACACACCGCTGCCCTCCCCGCCCCCCCCCCCCCCCCCCTCTCCTCTCCATCCCACATTACCCCATTCAGTCCAGCCGCTGCCCACTATCCGTCGACTCAGACGCCAGAAGAGAAGCAAGGAAGCTAAACAGCATTTAATGTTCAGCCCAAATATCGATTGCATGGAACAGCAGTAGAGAAAAGTATCAGGAAAAGTCGGGCCGGGGGGGGGGGGGGGGGGGCGCGGAGGGGGGGGGGGGGGCAGGGCAAAAACAGCTGCGTTTCTTCACCTCCCACTCTTGTGCATAATCGCATATCTGCCAACCGCACAAAAGTAAAAGAATAAGAAAAGAGAGAGAGAGAGAGAGAGAGAGAGAGAGAGAGAGAGAGAGAGAGAGAGACAGAAGAAGACAGACAGACAGACAGACAGATACAAAGACAGAGAAAGAGAGATAGACAGACAGACAGAGAGACAGAGACAGATACAGATACAGATACACAGACAGATACAGATGCAAATACAGATACAGACAGACAAACAGAGCCAGATAGACAGACAGACAAACAGATAGACAGACAGACACACAGATAGACAGAGGCATACAGGCAGATAGGCAGAGAGAGAGAGAGACAGACAGACAGACAGGGATAGAGACAGACAGACAGACAGAAAGGGCGGGGCATAGAGAGAGAGAGAGACAGACAGACAGATACAGTGACAGAAACAGAGACAGACAAAAAGACAGAGAAAGAAGGATTATATGTAGGCGGAAGGAGAAGGAAGAGAGGAAGAAGGATTATATGTAGGCGGAAGGAGAAGGAAGAGAGAAAGAAGGATTATATGTAGGGACAAGGAAGAGAGAAAGAAGGATTATATGTAGGGACAAGGAAGAGAGAAAGAAGGATTATATGTAGGCGGAAGGACAAGGAAGAGAGGAAGAAGGATTATATGTAGGGACAAGGAAGAGAGAAAGAAGGATTATATGTAGGGACAAGGAAGAGAAAAAGAAGGATTATATGTAGGCGGAAGGACAAGGAAGAGAGAAGAAGGATTATATGTAGGGACAAGGAAGAGAGAAAGAAGGATTATATGTAGGGACAAGGAAGAGAGAAAGAAGGATTATATGCAGGGACAAGGAAGAGAGAAAGAAGGATTATATGTAGGGACAAGGAAGAGAGAAAGAAGGATTATATGTAGGGACAAGGAAGAGAGAAAGAAGGATTATATGTAGGGACAAGGAAGAGAGGAAGAAGGATTATATGTAGGCGGAAGGACAAGGAAGAGAGAAAGAAGGATTATATGTAGGGACAAGGAAGAGAGAAAGAAGGATTATATGTAGGCGGAAGGACAAGGAAGAGGGGAAGAAGGATTATATGTAGGGACAAGGAAGAGAGAAAGAAGGATTATATGTAGGACAAGGAAGAGAAGAAGAAGGATTATATGTAGGGACAAGGACGAGAGAAAGAAGGATTATATGTAGGGAGGACAAGCAAGAGAAAAAGAAGGATTATATGTAACGGA
>CM065716.1:59280122-59287622 GCA_033310375.1 Conus canariensis | reverse complement strand
AAACCAGATATGCAAACCACAAACAGTCATTTAATAAAGAAAAATACAAAAACCAAACAGAACTGAGTAAATATATCTGGAAACTAAAAGACGCAAAAACAAACTACAATATATCCTGGAAAATCATAAAAAGAGCATCATCATACAGCAATATTTCAAAAAGGTGCAACCTACGTTTAACTGAAAAATGGTTAATACTATGCAAACCACACTTAGCAACTCTAAACACCAAAACAGAAATAGTAAACAACTGCAGGCATAAATGGAAATCGTTGTTAGTGAACACACCCAAAACAAAAACCTGAAAACTTCAAAAAACACGTGCAGCCAACCCGCACGTGCAAACAACCGCAAACGGGAGCCCACACGCTATATAACACCGGCGGTGGGCAAATCAAAATCATCCTGACGATAGCGCAAAGCTAGAAACAAATTTGTAGACTGTTTTTTTAAACCTTATTTTAACAAATGTTGCTCCCCAAGGGGTTGAGCACTCTCAAAATCGTTTTAGGAATTTTAATCACATTGATATATATATTATTATAGAGAGAGAGAGAGAGAGAGAGAGAGAGAATGGAGGGCCTGTGGGCCTGGATTGGGGGAGACTACGTGAGAAGATGATGATGCGTGTGTTGTGTGTGTGTGTGTGTGACCTCATTTTATTTTTCTCCTAGAAATAGATTTTTTTTTCCTGTAATTCATATTGGTGCTAGTTGCAGAAGCAACACGAAACACAGATCATGTTTATTTTCTTATGTTCGTCAGACCCCCTTCCTCCCCCTCCCTCCCCCACGACACACCGCCCCCCCCCCCCCCCCCCCCCCCCCTTTCTTTTGCTTTCCTTTCATCCGATCCCTCCACCTTCCCCTCTTTCTACAACGCTTTTTTTTTTAAACTGCCGCTGGGTAAAGAAACGATGCATTAGAGGGCAACGTTATAGTCCTCTCCTCCCCCCCCCCCCCCCCCTCACTTCCCCCAAGACCCCCTCCCCACCAAATAAAAAAAAAAAGAGAGAAAGAAAGAAAGCGAATTTTTTTTTTTTTACATACATCGCACGACTGACGTGCTGGTAGACTACGTTGCTGAATGTTCTTGACAAATATTCCAGAATTAGCTGGAAACTCTCTCGTTCTTCTTCTCCCTTTTCTCTATAAGTCTCCGCTAACTTCTTTTCCCTCCGATGTCAATAAATCATCGCCGTCAGTCTCATTGCCTATTGCCCCTCAGATCTCAAGAGTCATCTTCAGGCAAAGGGTATGCAAACGAAACGCTCCACTCTGAAGGGAAGGCCTCAATAATGGGACATCAATATACTGTAATGGGGTGAAAGATCACCCACCTCTCGCCCTCCCCCCACCCCCCTCTCTCTCCAAAAGAAAGAGAGAGAGAGAGGGGGGGGGAGAGAAAAGAAAAAGAAGGAACGGGAAAAAAAGAACAAGAAACGAAAAAGGGGGGGGGGGGGGGGGGGGGGGGAGGCGGCAAAAAGGAGTCATCGTTAAACCGAAACATTCCATCAAATAAACTAGCTCTAGTGCCAAACATTCATTTGACGTTTTTGGAGCGGAGTGGTAAACAGATCAACAGATGACTTAATCACTGGATTAATGTATAAATATGTACATGACTAAAAGAAAAAAGTTTACAAACAGATCAAGTGAATAAAACAGTAAGAGACATAACCTGTCCCTTGGTGGTCGTCGGGGGGGTGGGTGGGGGGGTGGGGGGGGGGGGGCTATGGTGAACTAATATTCAATAGCCTCCTGTGTACTGCTGGTGCTGAGATTATGACTGGGCGAGTTTTTAACTAGCTGTGTATATACAGAGATCGGTTTTAGCGTTGCGGGAGTAAAAACCTGTTTGAAAAGGCATGTAGGCGGAGACCAAAAAAATGAATGATTTATGTAAATACATGCATTTTTTTTTAAATAGGGAAAAAAAATCAACGCGCATCATAACGCACTTCCAGGTTTTAAAAAGTGAAATCTGTCTGCTCTTCTGCTTAACCGATTTTTTGCATGTTTTGGGGAACGACCGACCCTGATGTGCCTGGAACGAATGGGTGTGAGAATTTCACCAGCGTAGTGGCAATGATTGATCACTTCATTAATGAACAGCCCCCTTCGCCTTGCCACATCCCGTTTTTTCCATTTTGTTGTTGCTGTTGTTGTTGTTGTTGTTGTTGTTGTTGTTGTTGTTGTTGTTGTTGTTGTTGCTCGGTTATTTGATGGTTTGCTTTTTGAAACTTGAATTTTCTTTGTTTCTTTTCTTTCCGAAAAAGCAATCTTTTTGGCCATCTTGATTTATCTTGTTGTATCCCTTCCTTTACAAAGGTCACATTGTATACATATCATAGTCTGTTGATCAGACTGGACAATAACTGCACAGCAGTTTTTAATGTTGGATGTTCGTTGTGATCAATCTTAGTATATTATTGTTATTTCTTTATCATTATCATCATCATCATTATCATCATTATTGTTATCATTATCATTATTATTGTTATTATTATCATTATTATTATTCTAATTGTTGTCATTATTTTCAGTATTATTATTATCATTATTATTATTATTATTATTATTATTATTATTGTTGTTGTTGTTGTTGTTGTTGTTGTTGTTGTTATGTTGCCGTCTTGATTTATTTAAGAAAAGTAAGAAAAGTTTTAAAATGATTAGTTTTCATTTGCCTGTGTGTCTAAAACCACCCTTAGGTAAGGGTTTCATTGACAATGAAAGGGGGGTTCACATTCTGATTCACATATGCTCTCACGCAGCTGTGACATGGCACGGTATACGCCAGAGTGAGAGGGGGGGAGAGACAGACAGACAGACAGACAGACATAGAAAGAGACAGACAGACAGAGAAACAGACAGACACACAGACAGACAGACAGAGACAGAGTGCTAGCAATTTGTAGTTTCAGCATTCAACATAGCACAAGTTTGAAAAACTCTTGATATGGTTTCTTTTTGGCATGGTTGTGGGCTCAACGATGACTGAATGCAATCCGTTGTTTCTTCCTGCTGAAGTCTTACATGGTGAGAAGAGGTTTCCATATTGTGTGTTTTTAGTTTGTTTTCCTTACACTGAAAGTTTTTTTTCTTGTTTTCAAAATCTAACACACGTTCTCCAAACTTGTTTAGAAATACAAATGACACAGATATGAAAAAAAAAAATACCCGTATACATCAAAATTATGAAGTCTCCTTTTAAAATCGTAGTAGAGGTATTTCAAAAATTATGTGAACATCAATATACACAAAGTGAAGCCAGACATGTAAGTCTATAGTGCATCAGCAAACAGTCTCTGAGTCTTTCGACTTGTCGTTAATGTAATCAATTAAATGGCATCAAGAGATAATTAATTTTAATACCATAGATTGTGTACATTATGAATTTGCTCCCTGTTGCTGCCACAAATATTACTGTTAGTCCATTGTCGATAGATAGATAGATAGATAGATAGATAGATAGATAGATAGATAGATAGATAGATAGAAAACGTTTATCCCCCAACAAGGCGAGGCACCGTACCATAGAATTCGGATCAATTTTTCAGTGCGGATGCTTAGCACGACTTCGTATAAATTTGTGGTGGGTATACTCAGTACGAATTCGAATCAATTTTTGTCGGAACCTCAGTGTGATTTCGTATTAACATGTGTTATGCATTGTTAGTGTGACTTTGGTTTAATTTTTCGTGCGAATCTATGTTGCTAATTCGTATCAATTTGTGGTACAGATACTTAGTGCTAATTCAGATCAATTTGTGGAGCGGATCCTCAGTGCGAATTGGGATCGACATTTGGTGTGCATCCACAGTGCTAATTCTGATGAATTTTTCGTGCGTATCTATAATGTGAAATTCAGATTAATAAATTTGTGGGGCGGATTCCTAGTGCAACTTCATATCAATTTGTGGTGCGGATACTTAGTGCGAATTTGGTTCTCAACTTTTGTGCGGATCTTTCGTGCGATTTCTGGCCAATTTGTGGTGCGGATTCTTAGAGTGAATTCGGATCAATTTTTTTTTTTATATAGATCCTTAGTGCGAGTTCGGATCAATTTGTGGCGCACATCCTTAGAGAAAATTCGGACCAATTTGTGGTGCGCATGCATTTCAAAATTTGATTCGGATCCTAAACCCGAATTTGGGTCAATTTGGGGTGCGGATTTTTAGTGCGAATTGCGATCAGTTAGTGCTGCGGATCAGTGAGTGCTAATTCGGATCAGTTTATGGTGCGGATCCTTGGTGCGAATCAGGACCAAAGACAGCGAATCCAGGATCCGTTCAGCCAGATTTTACAAGCAAAAACCTGAAGCAGATTTGAACAACACTTTATGAAAAGATAGGATGTGGTTCAAAGATGGTCATGTTAAACTTTGGTGTGGTTCCGTGGTGCGAATCTGGACCAAAGGGGGATCCAGGAGCCGTTCATCTTGGCGGCGATCCACGCTCTCCTGTGTGCCCTTTTAGTTTTCAGTGTGTCTTGGGGATGCTTACCTGCGCTTCGGTATACTTATTTACTTTGTACTGTAGTCGAAGCCATTTATCACGCACGAGCATACACGCGCACACGCACACAGACACACAAACACAGACACATACATACACGTGCGCGCGCGATCGCACACACACACACACACGCGCGCGAGCACGCACGCACGCACATACGCACGCACGCACGCACGCACGCACACACATACACACACGAATTAAAACCCAAAAAATCTGTTACCGCACGCGACTTTTCTACATTTTTTGGAGAGGGAAGGGTCGGAGAAAACGAAGTGAAGTCGGGGGAGGGGTGGGGTGGGGTGGGGTGGGGTGGGGTGGCTAGTTACTTATCTTTTCCCAGTAGAAAACAAATGCCTTTCTAATTACTTTGCTATCTGTAAATTTCTTTAAACCAGCAGCGGTTTGCGTGTTTGCTTGTTCGTTTGTTTGTTCGTTTGCTGTTTTGCTTCTGTTTTTGTTTGACTTGTTTAAAGATCACTAGAGATAGGACGGTCGATCAGGATTGGAAAATGGATGAGAGGGATGTATTTTCCTTTCTCGTTATTGTTTGTTTGTCTGTTTGTTTCGCTTTCAATATGACTGAAGAGTCAACATTTTTCATTACTTAATGATACAGGTTTTAGGCAATGTCTAGTCATTCATCATGTCCTTGCCCACAGAATCAGGAAATGAGGTAACAAACTAACAACAACGACAGCAATAACAATCTAAAAAGAAAACAAAGGCAGCAGCAGAGTAATCAGACTAGTGGTAGAAAAAGAAGAGGAAGCAGAGAGCTTGAAGGAGACAATGAAAGACAGGGAAGAGAAGAAGAAGAAGAAGAAGAAGGTGATGATGATGATGATGATGATGATGATGATGATGATGATGATGATGATGATGATGATGAAGAGGAGGAGGAGGAGGAGAAGAAGAAGAAGAAGAAGAAGAAGAAGAAGAAGAAGAAGAAGAAGAAGAAGATGATGATGATGATGATGATGAAGATGATGATGGTGATGATGATGATGAAGAAGAAGAAGAAGAAGAAGAAGAAGAAGATGATGATGATGATGATGATGATGATGATGATGATGATGATGATGATGATGATGATGAAGAGGAGGAGGAGGAGGAGGAGGAGGAGGAGAAGGAAGAAGAAGAAGAAGAAGAAGAAGATGATGATGATGATGATGATGATGATGATGATGATGATGATGATGATGATGATGTGATGATGATGATGGAGAAGAAGAAGAACAAGAACAAGAACAAGGTGATGATGATGATGATGGTGATGATGATGATGATGATGATGATGATGATGATGATGATGATGATGATGATTATGATGATGATGATAATGAAGAGGAGGAGGAGGAGGAGGAAGAAGAAGAAGGAGGAGGAAACACGGAAAAACACATGTTGAAAAGAGGAATAGAGAGAGAAGCGTTCATTAAATTTTATATTTAAAAAACCCAAACAAATAAAGACGAATAGGCAAGAAGCACGAAAATGCAGTATCAAGTAATCTACGAAGTACCAGACTTGGTAAAGGTAAGCGAGTGATGAAGCAATAAATTCACTAGCAGGAGGAAGTAAATGAAACAACAAAAGGTTGTTGGAAGAAGAAGAAGAAGAAGAAGAAGAAGAAGAAGAAGAAGAAGAAGAAGAAGATGATGATGATAAATAGACAGACAGACAGACAGACAGACGGACAATATGGCGTCCCTAGTTTATTCCTTTTTGCCTGGACACATCTCCACAGCAACAACAACTAGAGAAATGTTAATTTTGTTTTTGTTCATTTCTCCAGACGTTGTTGCTGTGTAGATGTGTCCAGTACGGGGGTATATAGGCAAGCTCGGAACATTCTTTTTGGGGATGTTTCCTTGTTTGTTCTGTGTGCTCTGTGCTGTCATATCTGCGAGGCAATTCGGTGTCGTAAGCAGCATTCGTTTGAGTTATGGGCGTGTATTTATTTCAATATGGGAGCAAGAGTTCCGCTATTTTTTTCCCAATTCTTCATCTCGGCTTTTTTTGTGTTCGGTGTAAGTAAACATTCTTCCAACACTTCCTGGAAAATGTTTCTTTTTGAGGTTTGATATGATTCTACTCTTTTCCAAAACCTCAACGTGGCTGTTTGTTTGCATGTGTAGTGTGACTTTTCCAATGTTTTAATGTGCCTGTTTTTATGTTTGCTGTGAATTTCCCTTTCTCCTGTGCTTTAGTATGATTGTTTTTGTGCTCGCAGTTCTTATAGAACAGGGAGTACTTTACAATGGGAACGAAGAAATGCTGTCTGTGTGTCTGTCTGTCTGTCTGTCCGTGGTCAAAATGTGTTCCACTCGCTCAAGGCAAAACCTCTGGGCCGATCTTTCTGAAAATTTGTAGGTATGTTCATTATGGGTCACGGATAATGCCCGATGTGTTACTTTACCAGAATAGCCGTTACTAACGGCTATGAATGATAATTTTGAAAAATCAACTCCGATAAGGGAAATAACCACCGCACTGTCGAGAGTTTTTTCTTCCACTAACTGGAAATTGTTCTCCCCTGTCTGTCACTGTACAGGGAGTACGTTTATATGCTTTGCATCTTGTTAATATTTGGTTTGATTCTACACTTCTCCGGCACTTCAATACACCCGTTTTTATGTTACATGTGACTTTACACTTGTCCAATATTTCAACATGACTGTTTTCATGCTCGTGACTATACACTGTTCAATTGCTGATATATTTGGCACATGACGTAACACTTCTCCAATACTTTAACCTGATTGCTTGTGTTCATTTTTTTTTGACTTTACGCTTTTCCAGTACCTTTTTTTTCTTTTTTTCTTTTTTTTTTCCTTTTTTTTTTTTTTTTTTGGGGGGGGGGGGTAGCCCTTTTCCAATGCTCCTGTAGAATCATTGTTAGGTTTGGAGTGATCTTACACTTTCCAAATAACTGAAGATGGCTGCTTTGCTGTGTGTTTTCATAATTAGTGTGTTAAGAG
>CM065716.1:59255122-59262622 GCA_033310375.1 Conus canariensis | reverse complement strand
CCGGTGACTGTAGCCAGAGTGGTACTCATAGACTGGTTCTCCCTATGTCATCATAAAGTGAGGGCAAGGGTCTGATGGGTTTGAGTCCAGGTGGTAAGCTAACTTAGCTTTGCTTCGGAGAGGGTAGTTGATCTCTCCTGTGGTTGGTGACTGCCCCACTGGTGTAGATTGGTCGTCTGATGTCGCCCTGGTGTTGGGCGAAGTCCCAGCTTCTGGTCCAGCTGCAATGTGTAGCGTGTCCAGGATAGGGTGACCAGGATCGCGTGTCCAGGAATCGTGTCCAGGATCCCAGTTCTGCGATAAAGAGAACTTGGTCTGTAGGTGAGAATCTGATGGCTGGTTTGTCGAGTGCACACATTTACCCTTGTTTACTTTCAGTACAGGTGTGAGACTCAGCCAGCAAAGTATTCTCTATGGTAGAGTTTCTGCTATAACTATCAATCTCCACTTTTGTTTAAAGACTAAGTTAAGCTTACAAAAGGGTAGGAGACTGTAATACTATGTTACATAGTTTCAGTCAAGCAACTCTTCCATGTTTCTTATGAATTAAATCATACTGACTTGGGCTACACTTAGTCCAAGTACACATGTGGTGTAGACTTAAAGTCATACACTACAAATCATTCCAACAATCACCAGTATTTATAAATCAAGGTAGCAGTTCTTAACCTAGCACAGGCATACTGTTTTCCTTACCAAAACAAATCAATGAATTATTTTCTTAATAGACAGAATTGCCTACTGGCAAAAATCAGGGTAAACACAAAGAACAGTGATCAGATAGTAAACAAAGAATAATAACCACTGGGAGAGAGCTTTTGCCATATGATGGCAAGCCAACTCCTACACAGACTAATCATTCATCAGTTTGATACATGCTGCTAAGCATTTGTACAAATCTACAATGTTAACACACACAGCATACATAAAATCAATACATAGATTCGAAAAGGTAAAACAGAGTTCCAACTCACTTTTCCTGGGAATGAACAGTGAATGACTGGAGATCAACGAGGTTACCGGGATTGTCCCACGCCTTCTCTAGTTGTCTCTTTTGTCTTCACCGGTCTGGTCTACAGGTAGTCTGGAGGGGTCAGTGAAAGTGAGCCCTGTGTGTCTGGTATATATGCATTCTAGTTGCCGAACCCGATTTTGACAACCTGTCACTCACACCTCAGGGGTGAGAGGGGGAGGGATCTAGTCTTATCGCTAGTCGCCTCGGAAACCGTTTGATCCTAATCGGCATATCTCACTGACATCCACGGCCAGTGTAATTTATGCGTCCGTATAGAGACATACTCCGGGAACGATCCGCCAGTGACATAATTTATCGGGTCAGCTAGTGCACGGACCGTACATAGGAGGGGGGGGGGGGAGAAGGAGGGAGGTTTGGCATTGCCTTTGTGTCACTGGGTAGAGAGGGGGGGGGGGGCGGTGAGTGGGGAGGGCACGGCAGTGGCGTTGCGCCTTTGTTTCACAGGAGAGAGGGGGGGGGGGGGGTAGAGTCGGGAAGAGGGGGGGGGGTGATGAGACGGGAAAGGGCCACAATGTAAATGAACTTTCCGTGCCGCTCAGAGTGGGGAAGGAGAGTTGGGGGGGGGGGGGTCGACAAGAACGAAAGACGTCACGCGTTTATCGTTGTCATAGCCCGTGTCAGTCGTGCGATGCGCGCCGTCCTAACTGGGAGAAAGGGGTGGGGGGGGGGGGGTTGAGCGAGGGGAGTGGGCATAGATTTGAAATCTTTTTTTTTTTGGTTTGGGGTTTTAGTGGGACTGATCGGATGGTGTTGTCAAGCGTTTCGTCACAATGACAATGAGCAAAACGCACACACACACACACACACATACACGCGCGCGCGCGCGCGCACACACTCACGCTCACAAGCACACACACACCACACACACACACATTCAGAGAGAGTGAGAGAGAATCTCATGGTCGTAAACTGGCTCTCGTTGCTCTTTCACAGAATCGACGAATACCATTGCCTATAAGTAAACAAAAACAAAACAGAAAAAAAACCTACAAACTCAAAAATTCGTAGAGAAATGGCGTAATCAGTAAACGATCAATATAAACAGGTGTATCGACAAACCTTGGAAGTCGCATGTACCTTCATCCAATCTTTCGAAACGAAGGAGAGCAGAGAGTGCGTGGAAGTTTTGTCCCTTTGTGGTACGGATCTGGATCAGTGATAAAAGCGGGGAAACTTCAAAAGAGAATTTGCCTGGATGGATAGGAGGAACAGGAGGCAACATGCCAAAAGTACTAAACAGTTAATAACAAACGGGTAGGGTAACTCTTGCTCCCACGATGAAATAAATACACGTGCATTACTCCAAATGACACACTGTTCACGACACCAAATCGCTTAGCAGAAATGAAAATACAGAGTACGCAGAACAAACATGGAGAAATCCCCCCAAGAGGATGTTCCAGGCTTGCCCATAAACCCTGTACCTGACACATCTACACGGCAACAACAGGTACTGTGTAGAACTGCGGCGATTTGGTGGTGTCATAAGCAGCATTCGTTTGGAGTGATGGGCGTGTATTTATTTCATATGGGAGCAATACTTACCCTACTTGTTTGTTATTCAAAGATAGACAGACAGACACACAGACTGAGAGGGAACGTGGTAAAGAGGGGGACGGGCGAGAGGGGGGGGGGGGGGCGGGAAATAACCATAGCTTATCATTTTGTTTCCTAAATGGGCCATCAAAAGCACCCTGCGGACATTGACCTTGACACTACGACCAGTGCTAGCACTTCCCTGACACTTGTTACCGTGTCTGTTGGTGATAGGCTATCAGTTCCAGTGGCCGCCATTTCTCTTCAAGTCAGACCACTGTGATATCAGTTCATACAGCACGTTTTTCTTCTTATCCCAGTATACGCCAGTGGCTGACATTATTAATTTTCATGGCACCATTTTCCTCCCCTAAGTAAAATTATCACGATATCTCTCTGGATCGTATGCCATGCATTACTGAAGCACACCAATGGGGCTGTTACCATGTTCTCTGATAATTAGCGGCAATGTAGCATAAGGATCTTCATCCTGGTGATGATTATTATGATGACGATTATTATTACTATTTTCTTCTTCTTCTTTATTTCTTCTTCTTCTTCTTCTTCTTCTTCTTCTTCTTCTTCTTCTTCTCGCTAACGATGTTGTCATTCGTGGAAGCATGGTGGTAGTGTCTTTTTTATGATGACAATGATGATTGTTGTTGATGGTTACGGTTGTGGTATTACTATTGTTGTTACATGTATGATTGTAACAGGTGCTGTAGTTCAACTTGCCTTTTGATGCTTCTGTGTGTGTGTGTGTGTGTGTGTGTGTGTGTGTGTGTGTGTGTGTGTGTGTGTGTGTGTGTGTGTGTCTGTGTGTGTGTGTGTGTGTGTGTGTGTGTGTGTGTGTGTCTGTCTGTGTGTGTGTGTGTGTGTGTGTGTGTGTGTGTGTGTGTGTGTCAGTGTGTGTGTGTGTATGTATGTGTATATGTGTGTGTATGCGCGCATGCGTGCATGCATGCTTGTGTGTTAGTGTGTGTTTGTGTGTGCCTGCGTGCGTGCGGGGGGGTGTATGTGTGCTTACATGTATTGTGTGTGTGTGTGTGTGTGTGTGTGTGTGTGTGTGTGTGTGTGTGCGTGCGTGAAAAGAGAGAGAGAGAGAGAGAGAGAGAGGACAGAGAGAGAGAGAGAGAGATTCAGAAGGTCATTGCCCCGTTGAATGGATGTGGTTATATAACAATTCACGCAGTCCATCACTATTAGTATTATCATGGAGCTATCTTGACACATCATTTGTTTTTTTCAAATGCCACCTTGTTGTTCAAAAAAAAAGGAAAAGTGAAGTAATGCTCTTGATTTAACTCATCTCCATGGCAGGGAGACAGAGAGACAGACAGACAGGCAGACAGACAGACAGACAGACAGACAGGCAGACAGACAGACAGACTAGACAGACAGGCAAACAGACAGACATTCAAACAGACACTGAAACAGACAGACAGACATATTGAGAGACAGACAGACATATTGACAGAGAAAAGGGGGCAGAGAGAGAGAGACACGGCAAGGGATGAGACAAAGATATGGAGATAAATAGAGAGAGAGAGAGAGAGAGAGAGAGAGAGAGAGAGAGAGCAAGAGCGAGCGAGCGAACGAGGAGAGAGAGAGAGAGAGAGAGAGAGAGAGGAGAGAGAGAGAGAGAGAGAGAGAGGAGAGAGAATTATGACCCAGAAGACATGAGACCGGTAATCGAAGATTTATCTGTAAGTCAATCCATCATAACACTGTTAGCATCCCTATAGGATGCAGCAGTCCACTCCATTTCTTGTTTATCCATTTCTTCGTTCTTTTGCACTTCCTCTATTTCCTTGACTCGCTCTCTCCCAGTGGAAATGGGCCTCTCACGACATATTCGCCATTGTGGTCCCTCTTTTGAAATACTGCTACATCTGAATTTGTTTATCGTCTTTTGTTCCTCTGACCGTTCTGTAGAGACGGCTGGAATACTGACTAGGTGATCATCACATCATCATGACCCATTATCATCATCATCCTCATCCTCATCCTCATCCTTATCATCATCATCTCCTTCTTCTTCTTCTTCTTCTTCTAATTCTTCTTCTTTCTTCTTCTTCTTCTCTTCTTCTTCTTCTTCTTCTTCTTCTTCTTCTTCTTCTTCTTCTGCAGTACACCAAGGTTCCGCGTTGGTGAGATTTTTCCCTTTTAGACCATTTTTAATCCTACTGCATGGACAGCTACATTTTGTGCTCAACAGTGTTGGTAAAAGCAGCACACACACACACACACACACACACACACACACGCACGCACGCACGCACGCATGCACACGCACGGACGCACGCACGCACGCAAGCACACACACACACACACACACACACACACACACACACACACACACACACACACACACACACACGCACGCACGCACGCACGCATGCACACGCACGGACGCACGCACGCACGCAAGCACACACACACACACACACACACACACACACACACACACACACACACACACACACACACACACACACACATTTAAACACGCTTGTCGAGAGAGGATTGAAGGTAAGATGAAGCAATAGCATACTTATACGTAGCAACCATATGGTGAAGGAACAAGAAACGCATATTAAACGTCATCCAGCTGGTGCCGCCTCCACTACCCCCGCCTCCAAATCCTTACCCTCCCCCCCCCCCCCAATCCCCTCCTTCCCGGCCCCGTTCCCTCCCACACACTGACACAGCTTCACCATCTTCACACCCTCTCCTTTCCCCTTCCTCCTGGACCTGTCGTCAACTTTTCTTTTTCCGTGAATGCGTTTCTGTCTGGCAGCGGTTTGGATATCTTCAGAAAATTGCCTTCCTCCTCTCTCCCGCCTCTCGCCATCTACTCCCACCATGTCCTCCTACGCCATCCTGTTATGGGAGCAGACACATTACGGTATTTGTGTGGGGCTTAGAGCTTTCTCTCTTGTGAACTGCCGCCACCTTGGTTTAGATATCCTACCAAAGAAACCTGGCAGTGCAGTCATGTCTGATTTGCAGCTTTGTATTCTGACTCTTTCCCTTCCTACCCCTTGCTTTTCCCTCCCACGGTCTGTCTGTCTGTCTGTCTGTCTGTCTGTCTGTCTGTCTGTCTGTCTGTCTGTCTCTGTCTTCTGTCTCTTCTTCTCTCTCTCTCTCTCTCTCTCTCTCTCTCTTCTATCTATCTATCTCTCTCTCGTCTGTCTCTCTTCCTCCTCCCTCTCTCTCTCTCTCTCTCTCTCTCTCTCTTCTGTCTCTCATTTTCCTTCCCCCCCATCTCTCCCCCAGCCTCTCTCTCTCTTCTCTCTTCCCTCTTCCCTTCTGTACTACTCCTCTCTCTGTCTCTCGTTCTCTGTCTGTCTTGTCTGTTCTGTCTTCTGTCTGTCTCTGTCTGTCTACTTCTGCTCTCTTCATCTCTCTTCTCTCTCTCTCTCTTCTCTCTCTCTCCTTCCTCTCTCTCTCCCCTCTCTCTGTGTCTCTCCTTCTCCCTCCCATCTCTCCCCCCCTCTCTCTCCTCCTTTAGCTTTCTCTGCCGCTGTCTCTCTGTCTCTGCCCTGTCTGTCTGTCTGTCTGTCTGTCTTCTCTCTCTCTGTCTCTCTCTCTCTCTCTCTCTCTCTCTCTCTCTCTCTCTCTCTCTCTCTCTCTCTCTCTCTCTCTCTCCTGCCCCTGCATCATTGAAAGGAAACATGCTCCCTAAGAAGAAGAAACATGGGAACCTAGAATATTAGAAAGATGAACATTGATGGAAACGAGATGAAAAAGTGAAACAACAGTGGAGCATCATTCTGCACAGCGAGCGCCCCTAACCCCCCCCCCCCCTCCCCCCCCCTCCCTCCTCTCTTCTTCTCCGCCTCACCCCTTCCAACTTCCGCCCATCAACGTCAATCCACCCTCCATCCCCACTCCTACCCCTTCTCCACTTTCCTGAAAAAGAAGTTAATTTGGCAGTGAATTTAGCATTGCTGTGACTATGGATTTTTTTGTATGGGCAAATCCGCACTTCACTTCAATTATATGGAAAAACACCTTTTGTCAAGTAAAGCATTGAAAAGCACAAAACAAACATCAATAATGTCATCACATGCATATTTAAGGAGCTCACCAGCTATTTCATGTGGTCTAGCAGATTTGCCAAGTTTCAGTTTCTCAAATTTTAGAAGGATTTCCCTTCTTAGAGATTTGTCGATTAGAAACATTGTTATTCTCATTATTATCTACCTCTACGGTATCATGTGTGGCGTCACTTTAATCAAAACTTTCCATTTTCTTTTTCAAGTAATGATTTGAAATGTTGAAACCAATCAACCTTTGTAACACTCTTTCCTTATGATCTACGCTTAGAGGAAATCCTGTAGACATTACTCCAAACTTCCTACTGATTTTGTACAGACTCTACATCAGATTTAACAATACTGTTGTTGGAAAGTCTTTTCCTTCGTTTTCAGTAGGTTTTTCTACATTCGTGTCTTGCACAGGTTTCGACACGATGGCTTGCACCAGGTGTGCGGCCGTTTCTTATATAACATCTTAACTGTTCTTTTCTTTACACTATATTCCTTATCATACCAATTCAGTGATTTGAATTTATTACAGACCACAAAGAGAGAGAGACAGACAGACAGACTGAGACAGAGACCGAGAGACAGAAAGACAGAGACAGAGAGAGTTTTAAGCATCATGAATACAAAGATAAAAGAACATGGAGGAATCAAAATCAAGGTCAAATCAAACGATCTTCTGTTGTTGATGCTGAATTTCTAGCCGGTTCGTCATGACGAAAAACGACATTGATGCCAAATTTGCGGTAATTCCCCGCCTGCTGTGCCCTCGGCATGTCTAAGTCAAAGGATAAGCTGCTTTGTTGTTGTTCGTTTTGTTGTAGTTATTGTTTTTCCTTTCTTTTTTTCCTTTCTTTTCTTTCCTCTTTTTTTTTTTTT
>CM065716.1:59240122-59247622 GCA_033310375.1 Conus canariensis | reverse complement strand
TAGATGTAAGTTGTACCATATTTTGAACTTACTCGTTCCATGTGTGACAGGCCTCGAAAAACTTGGATAGGGACAGTTAGCATACTGGTGTGAAATGCCTTTTTTGTCCTAAGATTATATGAAGCCCTAGGGCTGAATAATCAAGTTGTTTTTCTTACCTTCAGTCTTGTATTCAATTCAGTGGGGTAGATTTTGTATTCCTACTTTGCTTCTGAAAATGTTCCTGCTTTATTCTTTGGATACATTTTGTACTGAGTGTCGTATTTCTTTGTATGCGTATGATTCTTTTTTCAGTATCATCCTTCATTGCATTGATTTTGACCGGGACAGTAACGTTAGCGTATTGAAGTGGCCGAGTAAAGCTGAGTTCAAATAAATCTTAAATAAATGTTAGCGAACCGCCCAGAGAACGTGGACAAACGAGTCACAAGATTTCCGCCTGCAGTCCTCTCGCTTTGCAACTAGATGAGTTCAAATAGTTTACCTTAATCTATGCCATTTAATGAACAAACTGTCAGATATGCCTTCCATCTTATCCAATTCAAATGACGGTTTTCATTCATTTGTTTGTTTTTTTTTCTTAATCACGTTTATCTAGTGCAATTTCTGACGATGTAACATCGATTCCGGGATAGGACTCTCTTAGACGAGATGGTACTGAGAAACTAGAAACGGGTATAGTAGCTTATGTTCACCAGTCTGTAAATTATAAACGGCTAAATGTATTTGACAAATATAGAATTGAATGTATATAGCTATAGATTTACTTGAAAGGAACAATCTGGTTTTTTGTTTGTATGTTTGTTTTTTACAAGAAAACCCTGGAAAAAAAAGAATCGAGTGGTCGAACGTTTTAAACTTATGCTGGAAAACGTATTAAGTTATTCTGTGGAAATACAGGGTCGAACTTTAATTAAGGACCACTTATACACAGTCTCACAAAACATAGAAAGAAAAACCGACAAACGACAGAAACTTTATAAATGTTTAATTTCATCATCAGTGAACAACATTTTGTCACTTTCATCGAAAAAATCATTCTTTCTGATTAGACAGGGGAGCCTGAATGAGACTACCCCCCAAAATGACATTCACAAAAAGAGTGTTTCTTTACAGTCTGATCAAAACCGAGTGTGCCCCCCTCGTGCTGCCACACAATCCACACAGCGCTGCCTCATGGTGTTGACTGTTCTTGTAATGAATCCCTGGGTGAGGTTTGCCCACTCCTGCTGCAGGTAGTGCAGCAGCTCCTGTCGATTTGCCGGAACATGGTGATTTTCTTGAACTCTCCTCCCAAGCTCGCCCCAGATGTTCTCAATAGGGTTCATGTCCGGGCTGTTTGCCGGCCATGGCATCCTGGTGATGCCAGCTTGCACCACAAAAGTGTTCACGGCTCGACAACGATGTGGGGTGGCATTATCGTCCATGAACACAGCCTGAGCCCCAATCTGCTGGAGTGCTGGGACAACCAAAGGCCGTAAAATCTCCTGCAGGTAGCGTTGGCCGTTCAGGTTGCCATCCACATGGTACAGGGGAGTCTTGTGGTGACTGCTGATGCCCCCCCATACCATGACGGAGCCACCACCAAAAGCGACGACCTCCTGAATGACGTCATCTGCCAGCTGCTCCCTAGGACGCCGCCACACCCGAATGCGTCCATCTCGTGGCTTCAACTGGAACTTGGACTCATCGGTGAAAAGCACCATCCGCCACTGAGCCCGTGTCCATGTTCGATGAGCTGTGCACCAGGCCAGGCGACGTGCCCGGTGGGCCGCAGTCAGTTTTGGTTTCCGGACTGGGCGCCTTGCTCGAAGGTTGGCAGCATTGAGGCGCCGCCGTATGGTCATCTCACACACTGCTGTGTTAGTGGCAGCTTGGAGCCGACGCCTGATGGTGTTGGAGGTGGTGGTCCTGGTCCGAAGAGCATGTCTGCGGATGAACCTGTCATCTCTTGCAGTGGTCTTCTTTGGCTGGCCTGGACGGGGTCTCTCTTTGACAGTTCCAGTGGCTTGAAAACGTTCTCTCAGCCGAATGATGACGGAGTGGGACACTTGTAGTCTTCTGGCCACTTCTCGAACGCCAACTCGATCCTGCAGCCATGCAATCGCCCGGGTCCGGTCAAAATCAGACAGCTTGCGTCTTGGAGGCATTTTTGTGTTATGAAAAATTATGCACGTTGGGCTGCTTTTAGGGGCATTCCAGTCAGTAAAATGCTCTGCAATGCATTGGTTTTTGCACGTGCATTTGGAATTTCAGTGCAAAACCGTTTGAAGCAGTGTTCACTCTTGCTTAAAAAACAAGCAATTTTGACAACAATCTGCAACTTTCACCCCCCCCCCCCCCCTCCCCCTCTCTGCATGCCGCACGTGACAATAAGACAGCTTTCGCAAGCTTTGCGGAATACTCTGTTAACCCCTTAAACCTTTCCCAGTCGAATTCTTCGAAAAAATGCATTGCTTGTATTTTTGGCCAATTTAAAAAGAAAGGGCCTTTTTTCGGGGTGGTCCTTAATTAAAGTTCGACCCTGTAATCTTGCTTGGAGGTTTTAACATCGATTTACTAAAATCACAGAATAAATAGAAACTTATGTGTAATTTAACTCAATCAATACATTCACCTACGAGGAAAACATTACAGACAAAAACGGTAATTGATCGTATTTAAGTAACTAATTCTAGCTATATAGTAAAAACTGTTATACCTGCGTATGGTCTTAGCGATCACTTTCCAGCGTGTTTAACTAGTCAAAGAAAGGAGTTGAAATCCCCAGAGGCGCTAATACGTGTTGTTTTTCACAGCTATTGAAACTTCCACACTTAAGAATTTTTGGCTGATTTACGTAGAGCAGATTTTTATTGTGTTTATCCATACAATCATCCTGATGATGCACTTGCAGTATGGTACATGATTTTTGTTCCTGTTTTTAATAACTATGTCTTGCTTCGGATTAAACGTATTAAACTAACTGAGAAACCACAGTGGTTAACAAAGGAGATAGAAGCTGAAATTAGAATTCGTGACAACCTATTGCAAACGACAGTAAAAAAAAAAAAAGCCAACAACGGAATAAACCTACTGAAATGAAAAGAGCGGAAGGAATATCTTAGTGATTTGATTTCATCAAAACAAGATTCAATCTCTATCTGGAAGGCTATAAATCAGTTGCTCGGCAAATACACACGCACACACACACACACACACACACACACACACACACACACACACACACACACACACACACACACACACACACACGAAAAACACCACCATCTGCTTCTCATTCTACCAATTTCTCTGTTTATTATATGAACAGACATTTTACTACAGTAGCAGGTAGAACAATAAAGATAAACAAAACACAAGCTAGCGATTTAAATTCGAAATGTTTCTGCGAGACAAAACAAAATAAATAGTCGATTAACTCCATGTTCCAATCATGAATGTTCAGGATGTGTATCAGGAGTTAAGTGCATTAAAGCTGTAGAAATCCCGTAGTTCGGATGGGTTGGACAGTAACGCTTTGAAGACATCTGTGCCCGTTATCTCTGAATGTGTTACATATATCTATAACTTATGCATTTAAAAACTTTATTATCCACAAGCCTTCAAAGATGCCGTTTTGTTCGTTATAAAATCTGGTGACCTCTCTGACCCCTCTGACCATAGACCCACATCTATATCTGTCCAAACACTTTGGAAAATAACACCAAACACTATCTTTGATGCCATTTTATAAAATATGACTTGTCTCACCCAAATCAGATTGGGTTTAAAAGGAGTCATTCGTCTCATACCATGATGACCAATCTTATCGGAAATGTCATTTTAACATGAATCATGATTTATGTGCTGGTTCAGTTTTTGTCGATTTTGTGAAAACTTTCGACACCATTGATCACAGTGTCCTCTCTAGAAAACTAAGCATGTATGGTTTAAACGAGGACTCGGTGAAACTCATATAATCTTTTCTTCATAACAGAAGACTAGCAGTCTTTCAAGATTCTACTTTATCTTCTCTTGTGTCGATCAGATATAGAGTTCCCCAGCGATCGGTTTCTATGTCCTATATTATTTTCAATTTATGTAAATGACCTTTCACTTCCTTTGATTCACCGAAAGGGGGAGAGAATGATGAATCCATCGGTGCTCAACCAATCACGACCGCAAATCCCAAACGGACTATGAACATGGACCAAATGGAATATCCATGTGTCTGTGGAAAGCGTTTCGCTACCACCCGTGGCATGAAGATCCACAGAACAAAGATGGGATGTGTGAAGACTCATCTGAATGAGCAGCAGCGCACTGCATCAGCAGATAAGACGTCGGAAGACCAAGGCCAGGATTTAAACCACAGTGCCAAGGACATCCACGCTGTTGGTTCGGATGAGGAATTTGCACAGGCCCTCGATGCCAGGCGCCTGAAACTCAACCTGCCACGAGCAAACGAAACTGAAGATTGGGAGAAACTGGATGCAAAAACGTCCAAAGACTCGATGCACTGATAGGAAAAAGCACCCTGGAACACAAACTAGCCACATATGGGGACATTGTGTATGTCACATGTAGAGACGCCTATGGAGCAAAACTACCCAAAGAGAAAACACCTCCAAAGAAATCCAGACGCCAAGAAGAGATGGACAAGATCAGGGTCCAAAAGAAAAACCTCAAGAAGCAAATGAAGACCGCACTGCCAGCTGAAAAACAAGGTTTGGAAAAACTGTGGAAAGACCTGGAAGCAAAACACAGCGCCCTCAGCAAAGCGGAATCTGCGAGGAAGAGGAAGAGCAAAAAGAAGATGACACAAGAGCGCTTCTTCAGAGACCCCTTCCAGTTTGCCAGAACACTATTTGAGCAGCCAAAATCTGGGACCCTAAGTGTGGACAAAGAAGTTCTTGAGCAGCATCTGAGGAAAACATACTCTGACTCACAGAGCAAAACACCACTCGACATTCAAGGTCTGGTGTGGCCAACCAACCCTGAGGAACAGTTCAATGACAAGCCTCCAACGTTGGCGGAAATCAAGAAGGTGGTCGACAAAGCCTTCTGGCTTGCCACCTTTCTGGACTGACACATCCAAGTACTTGTTTTCCATGAGGTACTTAGTCATCACCAGGGCCAAACGGAATACCTACCAGCTGTACAAGAAATGTCCCAAGGTGCTGGAGTGGCTCCACAGGCTGCTGCTATCAGCTTGGAGAAACCAGAAGATCAACAGCCAGTGGATGACGGCAGATGGTGTGTACATCCCCAAAGAGCAAACTCAAGTGACATCAGCCAGTTCAGGCCAATATCACTACTGAACGTCGAAGGGAAAATCTTCTTCTCTGTCATGGCAGCAAGGCTGACTAAGTACCTCATGGAAAACAAGTACTTGGATGTGTCAGTCCAGAAAGGTGGCATCCCAGGCGTGGCTGGCTGTGTAGAACACGCCACAATGATCTGGGACGCAATCCAAAGAGCAAAAACAGAAAAGAGAAACCTGACGTAGTGTGTCTTGATCTGGCAAACGCATATGGATCTGTACCCCATGAGATGATACAGTTGGCTCTTGAGATGTACCATGTGCCAAAGAACATCCGCGACATGCTCAAGAAATACTTCAATGGCTTCTCAATGCGGTTCTCTACCAAGGAGGTACACAACAGATTGGATCAACATGGAAGTGGGCATTGCAATGGGCTGTGCAATTTCCCCAATACTGTTCGTGTTGGTAATGGAAGTCATCTTGAAAGCAGCAACAAGCAACGCAAAACAAACAGACCTTGGCGATGGATACAAGGTGCCCCCCTCTCAAGGCCTTCATGGATGACACTACAGTGATTTCATCCAGTGAAGACGAGACACGTCATGTGCTGGAGAGGCTTGACGACATAGTTGCCTCATCTAGAATGAAGTTCAAGCCAAAGAAATCACGGAGTCTCTCACTGAGGAAAGGAAAAGTGGCCGAATCTGTGGTCTTCAGTGTTGCCAACCAGGCCATTCCAACAGTCACAGAAGAGCCTTCAAGAGCCTTGGAAGATGGTATGATGATACGCTGAAAGACACACAAAGAGCAAAAGAAAACCAAACAGATGTCGGAAGAAGGTTTGGAGACCATTGACCAGTATGGGCTCCCTGGCAAATACAAGGTCTGGTGTCTGCAGTTCATGCTGATACCAAAGCTCCTATGGCCTCTGATGATATACGACATCTGCACCAGCATAGTGGAGGCAATGGAAGCCAAAATCAACAAGTTCACAAGGAAATGGCTTGGTGTCCCACCCTGTCTGACTGACGTAGCGCTGTACTGTCGCCAAGCAAAGCTGAAACTACCACTGAAATCCATCCTGGGGGAATACAAAGCAGGGAAAATCAGACTTCAAAGCATGCTGAAGGACTCAGGAGACAAGGTGGTAGAAGCAATAAGGCCCCAGCTGAAGACAGGCAGAAAATGGAGAGTTCAAGTGGCGATGGATTCTGCAAAAGAAAGTCTCAAGATCAGAGAAATAACAGGACACACACAGACCAACAGACAAACTGGGGGTGACCAAAACTGAATGGTGGTCAAAGGCCAAAGGAAAAGCCAAAAGAGACATGATGATTCAGGAGATGAGAAAAGAAGAAGACCAAAAAAGACTTCAAAAAGCAGTCCAGCAGAGCCAGCAAGGGCAATAGACAACGTGGGAGAATGCACTCCAAAGAAGTCTCACTTGGAATGACATTTGGCACATGGCCCCTCTCAGGATCAGCTTCATTCTCAGATCTGTATATGACCTTCTGCCCTCAAATGCAAACCTGGTGAAGTGGGGAAAAACAGACGATCCTGCATGCCCCCTCTGCCATGGAAAACAAACAGTGGAGCATGTCCTAAGCTCATGTAAAGTAGCCCTGGCTCAAGGAAGGTACACATGGAGGCACAACCAAGTGCTCAAAGAGATTGTACAAGTAGTCTGGGCTAGTACCAACACCACAAAAGGGAAAATCAGGACTCCAAAAGCACCCGCAACATTCTTCACGGCAGGAGGCAGCAAATCATGGCTAAGAACAACAGTGCCACTCGGAACATGCAGGCAGAGTCTGCTGTACGGGGCAGGTGACTGGGAGTGCACTGCAAACCTCCCAGAATGGAAGAGTCACCCAGAGATCATCAGCAAGAGTGGCATGAGACCAGACATAGTAGTCCACTCTCAGTCAACCAAGCAGCTGATCATGATCGAGCTCACGGTGCCATATGAGAACAGAATGGAGGCAGCTCAAATCTACAAGACTGAAAAGTATGCTGATCTGGCAAACAGCCTGAGGAGAGAAGGCTATCAGGTCAAAGTCCTCACTGCAGAAATTGGAGCTAGGGGGTTTGTAGGAACGTCTGCATGCAGCCTCATGAAACAGCTCTCAGTTGCAGGGAGGGAAAAAACCAGAGCCCTGAAAGCAATGGCAGAAGCGGCAGAGAGGTGTTCAAGCTGGATCTGGTCAAGGAGGAACAAAAGTGAACTTCAGAAGGCTTAACTTTCCTACAAA
>CM065716.1:59222622-59230122 GCA_033310375.1 Conus canariensis | reverse complement strand
CGGATGTGGTGTAGCGTATATGGACTGTTCCGCACGCAGTGACGCCTCCTTGATGAACCTAAAACTGAAACTCTGTGGTGTGTGTGGGGGGGGGGGGGGGGGGGACGTGCATTCTTGTACGTTATGGCGGCGGCAGAAGGGGGAGAAGGGGGGCGAGGAGGATCCAATCTCATGTATACCAAACCGTTGCATAATTTTAGTACACCTTGCATCAAAATATTGATTAATTCAAACATAGGCCTTCTAAGGTTAGTGCTTTGGGATTTTTTTTTTAATTGAAGATCAACAGTTATGAGAAGTGGTTTCTTTTTGTTTTCCAACCATTTTGCTGTATTAAATACTAATGCCGTGAAATATGGCTGCTGTCACCATCATTCAGTGGAATTTAGACACTGACTAAAATTTCGTATGAAAATGGCCGTTGAGGCTATATTTCACAATTTTTCATGATTGAATCATGTCTCTCGTATCGAATTTGTCCCCAGTCGATTTTGACACAAAATTTCAGGTCAACCCTGCAGGGAAAAAGTAACGCATGTATAATATGAATATGGACGTGTGGCCATCATTTATGTGACATTCGGTTAAAATCTTTTTTTCATTGCAAAAAATGTTTTACTTTTGTATCAAACGTGACGAGATTTCAAATAAAATACGATTGCTGTTTCTTAATACGTTCGCCCTTCTTAATCAAGATTTGTACATATGGTTAATCTTCTTGTCTGTTTGCTCGTGGCGAATGTATTAACAGACTGAATGTGCCAAAATGCAGACTTATTGTATATGTTTCATATAATGTCCGGTGGATGTTTCTGCATTTCAAATTAAAATGTTGATCGATTAGATGGTCTTGAATCCAGTATGTAGCGTTTAGTGCATTCAATAAGCGCGTTTACTCATGTCGCTAAGTGTGAATGACTAAAAGATCAGTGGAATAGCTTTTCATGAAAAGGTTTGATGATGTGTAGGGTGGATGATGATGATGAACGTACGTCGCTGATTGCTGCAATTCAAAAGGGAGACAAGAGAAGTGGAACTTCCGCGAAAGATGTCATAGCAATGATGACGAATTGCAAGCCTTTTACTTATCGCTTTTAGATCATCTCTGTATTTTCGGTCAGTGTGCTAATGTTGATTTATTTAAAACATTTGGAAAGTGAACGTATGCATGATTGTTCAGTTTTGTTTTCGGATCGATTGATAATGCTATTGGAATATTCAAGATTATGTTAGAATGTTTACCAGGTGTCCGTAAGTTGCTTGTGTATTACCGAAGGTTCGAAAACGTAGAAGCTGATCATTGGTTGAGCTTACCGATATGCAGAACATTCTAGAAAAGAATGATCGATATCAGGGTCCACAGTGTCAAGAACATTTATTTACTGGACAAAAGTTACAGACTTCTTTTGCTCATAGTTTAGGCCCTTACCTTTCAGTCTGGATCCGGACCCAAGTCATTCTTCTGATGTGCCACTTGAAAGGGTGATGCAAACATTGCTACATATGCGTCACCTCGCATGCACGCTTTGAAGCTACTCTAAGTGCATAATACTTTGAATGTTCAGGTCTAAAGTGCACACATTGACTACATTTTAATGTTAACTACATTTTAATGTTAACGACGTTTCTGCAAGCACTTTTGAAAGTTCAAGTTAAATATCTCAAATGTTTGCTTTACTTAGGTCAAAACAGCGGAGTCTGTACTGTCAAGAATGTGGCAAAGAAAGGCATTATTTTTGGCATTTACATGAACAGAGTTAGGTGCAACCCAATTCCCTGCATGAGCATCGGCTAGTCTGTGAGCAACCACATTCACTTTTACATCCACAATGAATCAGTTCTCTGCATGCTTTTGCAGCTGGTTCTGGAGAAGTCCAGTATGGTTGATATGTCTTTGACGACTGGCTTTTGGTCCAGCCCCAGTCCTCAGGTGAAGGCAAGGCATCCTAGGGCTCATCGCAGGTTGCCCAGATACTTGCCTGGTACAATGCACGTTTTGCATGCTGCAACAGAGCTGCTCGACTGGGAGGAACATTCTCTATTGCTTTTCCCTTCTGGCAGAATAGAGCCCTTCGAAATTCGTTCACTGTGTCCAGATTGCTGGTTTTGTCATACATGACAACAGTGAAACGTTCAAGCAGTTTGAATTCCTCACAGTCTTCCTGGAGATGGCAGAAGGTTTCTTCATTGGTTTCTGGAAAGCTTTGGTAGCATCTGGATAGCAGTGCCAGGCCTCCCATGCTGTGCTTTTCCTCGGCCAAAGAAAGCTGACACACAGTCACATCCTGTAAAGGCGTGGAAGGCTGGCAAAGCTTCTGCCTTGTTCTTTCCGATTCTTGAGAAAATGTCATTGATGTGTATGTGTGTAAAGTTCTTTCCAGTGCCAAAGTCAACCCATATGCTTAATTCTGGACAGATCACTTGTAGACTGTGGAATTTCCCTAGGAGGATTGCAATAACATCTGTGTCAACAGTACGAACGAGGCAATCAGTTGCACCTTTCTTCACTGCATCAGTTAAATGAAACACAATCCGAGTGTCAGCTTCTTCTTGATGGCAATCTGGATACCGTCACTGGGACCATGAACGATGGCCTTTCCCCCTCCGTTTACAACAACTACTTTCTCCAGATGGGAGTGAGTTTCTTCAGTGACAACTGATAGGAAATCCATGAGTTCTGTTTTGTTCTCAGGATCTCTCAGGAAGTCTTGCCATTTGTGCGGGATCTTGGTTTGCTTTTCAACCTTCCTTCTAACTCCTCTTCCGCGTCTTTCTCTGGTAGATTCTTTCAGGCTACTTTCAGCATACGTATCCCACACTATGTCTAGTCTCTTCGTATTCTCCAACTGCTGAGATACGTATGGGAGGAAGACATTTTTGCAGAATCATCAAATGTTGAGCTACCTCGAGGGGATAAGAAATGAAGTACAGCAGTACCATCCAGCACCTTGACGTCAGACATGACAGAGGGATCAACCACTGCAACTGTATCAGTTTTTGTTTCAACAGTTTCCACGTTTGGTGTCAGTTGTGAGGTACCTAACAGAGCTGCAGGCACTTTGGCAAGGGTTTGAGCAAGGTCTGTGTCATCAGTGTCTATACTGTCGATTTCATCCAATTGATAAGCAGATTCCAGATCCCCAAGAATCGCTTGGACTTCTGCTTGCTCAGCTCTCAGCAAACAAGGCAACAGGTCACTCTTTGTGCCTGCTCGAAGCTTGCCTCTGTCCGCCAGTGAAGGTGGGTACACATGATTTTCATGTTGGAAGAAAGTATCAAGATCAGCACCTCTGCTCTCAGCCACGACATATAGGCGTGACAACAAGCTGACGTCTTCCTTCAGTTCTTTAGTTTTGTTTGGTTGCTTCTGCTTTGAAGATGGACATCTGAAAAGACGAAGGGAATTCCTTTTGATTGGTACGTGAATTGATTTGGTCCCTTTTTACCAACACAGATTCCATATAGTCATCATACTGCTGCTTTCCAATGTTCTCAATGTTTCTTACAGTGTCTACCACATCATCAGGAAGAACATCACGAGAACTAATGTTCAGCAATTCAGGGCCAGATTCTAAGGGTTCCCCGTTGCCTTAACACTTTTGATCAGAGAAACTGTTTGCTTCTTGAAGCGTTGAGTTGCAAGCCCCTCTTCATGATGACTGGAATCCTCATTATCAAGTAATTCTGCCTCGAATTCTTGCATCAGTCTTGCATGTTCAGGACCAGACAACATCCACCTTTGAAAAGCTGATGGATTTTGTGTCAGACCCACTGCCCCTCCAGACCCCTTCACCAGTGAGTTATTCTACTCGTGTGCTTGATCGATTGGAATTGCAGATCGTCTTTGTCAGAACAAAGTGTCCCTGCTGTTCAAACAAGTTCTCCATGTCTCTGATGTGGACTGGGAGCCAGCGTGAATAGTTCTGGTGATCCAAAGCAAAAACACCAGGGGGCCATAGCCTTCAGTGTCTCGACATACAGTCTGAAATTTGCTGTTCTGATCGATCTGACATAGACCAATCCTAGAAGCTCTAGACTGAGTATTGAGTCCCAGAAATGAAATGTTGGGCTCTTTGAAATCATTTCCTGTCTCCATGTTTCCATCGCTTCTTCAGTCTGAGGTCCAGGTGAAGCAAGAAATGCTTCTTTCTGGAGCTGTGCAAGTGCTACAGCACTGATTTGATGCGCATGTCTTGTTCTTGTCAGGTATGAACAACGCAAGAATGACTCTGCAATACCTGAAGACGCAACCTCTGCCTCTACCAGAGCAGCAGTCCACCCTGAACATTCCAAGTAGTCTCCAATGGTATCCCAAAATTTCATCTCGACATAAAGACCTCCAAGCATAATGACTATGGCATTTTCACCATACATCTCAGGCCACTTCCATTTTATGTGCTTGGCCAGCGCAAACAGGGGTGCGTCCACAGCCATTACAGGTATCTGCCTAGGGTTTAGAAACTGAGTGGACTGGCGCAGAATGTCCATGCCATGCTTTAGCAGCTTTCTCGTAGAAGATGGGGAATAGTTGCGAAAGTGCTGGTTCTCTCTGGTCTCTGTCCCACGCATGTTGTACAGAAACATGGAATGCTGACCAAGCTAAAGTGTCCCCAGTTTCAAGTTTCTCTTTCTGTAGGTATTCCATTGCTTTTGTTAGCCACTGATCTTCTTGTTTTCGTGCAGCAGCCTGTGTCTGCAACCACTCTCTCTTCATTTCATCGAGCTTTGGTGGCTCGACTGTGGATTCTTTGAGAGAGACTGCAGGCACTGTGGTGTAAGAGTCGGGCAAAGTCAGGCCAAGAGCTCTTCCAGTGTCAGAAAGGGTGATCTGAGTGCGGCACTGGCCCATGTTGATCTTCGATGGAGACTGGAACAAGCCAATGCCTGTCCCTTGGAAGGAACCTTCAGCAGCTGTGCTGGAGGGGTTATAATCCAAGTTATCGAGAGCGCCAACTGTGAAGAGGTTGAATCTCAGTTGTGAAGGGCAAACAACACCTTGCTCTTTGAACATGTGTAGGACAGCTGATGCTAACTGCCTCTCTTGCTGAAAAATTCTCCCATAATTAGGACTCAGTCCCAAACGATACAGCATTGTGATAAGTGCTTTTGATCTTGTCAGTGTGTGAACTTTCATGCCCAAGTACAAGGACAGAGGGGGTTCGCGCTCAAGTGAGTGACGACTTTTCTCTCCAGCACCAGCTTGACGTCTAACATTCTTCCTGCAGTTTAACAGAATTGTCTGACAAACTGTAAGACATGCTTGTGAATCCTTCTTCTGTTGTTGTTTTAGGTCTGCTCCGTTTAACAGCATTGAAACAAGCATCTTCAAAGAAGAGGGAACTGAGTTTTTTTGGCATTGAGAAGGGAAAGAAGCGTCAAACTTGAAGCAGTCTCCACTGAAAATATCTTGGCGCACTATTCTGGCAGCTTTTGCTAAGGTAGCAGCGTCTTTGTTAAAGTCAGTCACCGTTGCTTGTTTCAGCAAATTTTGCATGCCTTGTTCAAAGACAATGACTTTGTTCTTACCCCGGTGTTGCTCTTGGGCTTCAGGGAATTGCTTGAGTAATGTTTCTTTTAAAACAGTTCTGTTGACTGAAGCTTCCACCCCAAGAGAATGCAGACGATCTGTGTACAAACTGTCTAAATCAGACAATTGAAAGAAAAAAAATTCCATTTCTGACTGAATTCTCTATGTATGCAACCAATTCAACAAATGCCCTAGGCTGTGCTCTTCCCTCTTCTGTCCGAAGTTTGGCTGCCCTTTGACGCTGTCGCAGAAATCAACGATGCCGATTTAGGAAATTAATCAAACAACTAAAATGGTACTTTCCTTCAAGTGCAATAAATCCCAGTTTCCCAGTCTGGTCAGCAGAACGGTGTCTTCAAGATCTTGAGCCATCTGTCTAATATTTGTGTCCAACCCAAATGTGCATACATCATGCAAGTGTCCTTTTGGTTCCGTACAAAAAATGCAGGATTCCTTGGCCATGATTGTTTCCTCTCTACGTGGCTTTTTACGATCACCATCAGAAGGTCCTGCCTCTTCCATGTCAGCTTTTCGTTTTTCCCTCTCCAAGCCATATGTAGTGAATTTGTTGTAACAAGATTTATGCCACTTTGCTTCATGTTGAATGAGATCTTCAGCAGTGGTGTCTTTGTCAAGTGCAAGAGGCACTGGAAGGCAGTTCAGCCTCCGAAATTCAATTACATTTTCAATGAATGTCCTGTATAGTTGTATTCTATCTTCTTTCCTTTTATTTTTAGAGGACATCTCAGCTCTTCATCTGCTAACTTCTGGCAAATGACACATGTAGTCCAGTCCATTGTGTTCGTCATGTACTTTCTTCAGTGTTCACCTGAAACATACGAAAAGCGACTTCTGGATTTTGATGGATGATCAGTTAAAAAGAAAAAAAGAACCATCTATTTACACACAGTACATGCCCATCAGCCTTGTCCATGCCTGCAAAAACTGCATTATGATATACATATGAATGATGTCAATGAAACAGGATTTACGTGCGCCTTTGCAGGGACGGGATATTTACGCACATTATGACGTAAAAAGTATGACGTTTTAAGCGATAAAATGCATATTTTCCTTGGGTCCGGATCTGAAATTAAAGTTTAAGATATGTAGATCAAATGTGCAAAGTGTGGTACTTTTGTCCATTAAATAAATGTTTCTGCCAAATTCTTGACCTTACGGACCAGGCTACGAGTAAGTTCGAGAACATTCTTCAGATAACATATAAGAGGATGAGGGCTGTGCGAGTGGGAGGGCGAAATGAGAGTGGTTGAAGAGTTCTAGTCCTTGTCGAGCACAAAAGTGTTCCAGTCTTCATTGAGTTTGAGTCTAGTCGATGAAAAGCTACCGTTAGTATGATATTGGCTGCTGCATGTACGAATGAGTTCCTGTACGACTTATTAAACCTGGAGGTCAGTTAATTGCTGTTTGTTGTTCCTATATTCTTCAACGTGTGTAATTCAAAGGATCGTCTTCGTTTCAATACCGCCTGGTGTATTTTGTCGTCTGCAAGCTGAACACCTACCACAGGATCTACAACGAACTCTTACAAGCAAGAGTACTGCACTAACCTCCCCTACGTGTTCACTCACTTTGTTCTGGGGAAGTCAGTGGTCTAGCGTGTAACACTGATAATCTACACCAGTACGAAGCACGCCTACGTATTAGCAGCGTGATCCGTTTCATTTCACCGATGTTTTGTCATAAAATATCACAGCACAAGATAACATGTTTTTCTTAATTTCCTTCAGATGAGTTTTTACTTCAAACCTACAAATTTCCGATTTTTCATGTCAGGTATGCACTCGACAGGACTTACGGGAAAAAAAAGTTTCATGTAGTCTTATGTCACGTGAAATTGTGAAGTTACTGTAGCAGCAGCCTTGTAGTGAAATATGGCTGCTGCGAACTTGGTTCAAGTGAAAGTAGGGCACGAAGTAGTATTTTACATGAAGTGTAGACACTCCGTGAGA
>CM065716.1:59177622-59205122 GCA_033310375.1 Conus canariensis | reverse complement strand
ACTCCGTAGTGTACCTCTGTATGAGGAGACGGATTGAGCGGTAGGGAGAGTGAAGGCACTGCTCTTATTGCTATTACCATTTCTTTTACTTTTTATTACCGTTATCATTAATATAACTGTTGTTACAACTTCATAACTGTTACAGCTATTATATTTAGTACTATAATCAATGTTATCATTATACTTTACTATATTCAATACATTCCAACCTACCGCTTTTTGCAGCCTCCTATATCATCACTATCATTACAGTATGGTTAGAATCATGATTATCTTTAAAACTACTACTATACCTATAACATTCCATCCTTCCCATAATGTGTATCCTCCTCCTCCTCTTTGTCCTTCCTGTCCTCCCCCTTACCCATCCTTCTTTTTCTTCGTCTCCTCCCTCAGTAGTATTTATATTATTGCTATTATTGTTATCATTATTATTATTGATACTATTTTCTATTATATTTTTGTACCATTACTTTTATTGTTATTACTATGATTACCATGACTGCTATTATTATTGTTAGTATTATTATCATTATTATTGATACCCGTGTTATTATTGATATTACCATCATTATTATTATCATCACCATCTTCTTGCCCACCAACACTGTTGCCACGACAATCATGCTGTTTGACAATCCTCTAACCCCTCTCCGTACAACTGCTATTGTCATATTGTCACCAAAAGTGGTAGAAATCCTCTCTTTATTTTTTTCTTTTCATATTTTCATCATCATAATTATCATTATTATTATTGATGTAAGTATTATTATTGTCATCGTCACTATTTAAACTCACATTGTCTCCCTACCGACAGCCTCGTTTTCAATCAACGCCCAGCTTGCGCCGAATTTGATTAGATAAGTGATTGGTCCTTCTACATTTCGTTATCTGAATGTTGTTTATCTTGCCTGAAGAAGACCTAAAAGGTCCAAACATGTCGTGTTTTGTCTAGCGATTCGTGTGTTTATGTTTGGTGGTTAAAATACTTCAATTCTTTACCACTTCTTTTCAAGGTGGACAATATTGGAAGTTTCTGGCATTTATGCTTCACACACACACACACACACACACACACACACACACACACACACACACACACACACACACACACACACACATCTCTTAGTTCGTCCTGGGCAATATCTCGTCTTTTGATAAAGTCTGATTAGGATAGGTACCACACACACACACACACACACACATTAGCACACATGCACGCACTCATAATCTCTCTCTCTCTCTCTCTCTCTCTCTCTCTCTCTCTCTCTCTCTCTCTCAAGAACGAATACACATACCACATAGATACACACACAGGCACGAGCATACACGCAAACATACACACACGCGCGCGCCCGCGCGCGCGCGCGCACGCACACACACACACACACACACACACACATGCACGCACGCACGCACGCACGCACGCACGCACGCACGCACGCACGCAGCACACACACACCCGCGCGCGCGCGCGCGCGCGCGCTCAAAACCAAACATACAAGGATGAAGGGATAGAGGCAAAGAACAAGACACAGAGCATCATCTGAATCTCGACAAGGATGGCAGCAAGCTGTGGAAACTGGCTAGAACCCTCAGTAACGAAACAACAAATCAGTCCACAATAACAATACAAGAAAATGGAAATTACCTCTCTGGAAAGAAAGCAGCAGACCACTTCATAGACGTCTATGAAAACATCAGCAATCTAGAAGTCCCTCCCGAACATAGAGCTGCAATGCACAGGGCCCAAGGTGAACTTCATGAGAGAGAGCCCAAGAGGAAGTCATGACCACAGCTTTCACAAAGAAAGAGCTGGAGGAAGCGTTGCAGAGCCTCAACCTGAAGAAGTCACCTGGACCAGACGGAATCACCAATGAAATGATTCTGCATCTTGGGATGAAGAGCAAGGCAGTCCTTCTAACAATTCTTAACTCCAGTGGAAGACAGGATCAGTACCACAGTGTTTGAGGGAAGCAGACATGATCCCATTCACAAAAAGGGAAAGGACAAGTCGAAGGCTGACAGCTACAGACCCATCAGCCTTACAAGCTGCTTAGGAAAGCTGATGGAGAGACTTGTCAACACAAGGCTTGTCTGGCACCTTGAGGAGCATCAGCTGCTGAGCCCTGAACAGGCGGGCTTCCGCCAACACAGATCAACAGAAGATCAGATCACATTCATCACTCAAAGCATAGAGGACGCTTTCCCAGAAAAGAAGAACACGCTTGCTGTCTGAATTGACATGGAGAAGGCGTTCGACAAAGTCTGGAAGGACGGACTCAGGCTTAAACTACGGCGATGGTGTGTGTCTGGGAGGATGTACACCTGGATCAGCCAGTACCTACACAACCGCCAAGCCCGAGTAAAGATTCAGGGCCAAAAGAGCAAGAAGAAGGTGCTGAGACAGGGAGTACCACAAGGAGGAGTCCTTTCGCCAACGCTGTTCCTCATCTTTATAGATGACATCGTCAGAGATCTGCCAAGAGGGGTCAGAGGAGCAATCTATGCAGATGACCTGGTACTATGGTGCTCTGAAGAGTACACCACTACAGCACAGGTACGCCTCCAGACTGCGCTCAATAAGATCAGCGACTGGACCAAGGAATGGCTTGTCTCTGTCAACTCAAGCAAAACAACCTACACAGTCTTCAGCCTATCCAGCAAGAAGCAAGAGGCGAAGCTGACTCTGAACAACCAAAGGCTTGCTGAGGAACCCACACCTACCTACCTGGGAGTGACCTTTGACCGCAGGCTCACTTGGAAACAGCAGATCACCAGATGCTGTAGCAGGGCCAAGCTGAGACTGGCGATCATGAAGAAACTTGCAGGAACGGACTGGGGGGCTGACGAACGTATCCTGAAGAGACTCTATACGGGGAGAGTCCGACCTGTAGTTGAGTACGGGACATCAGCATGGGCATCAGCTGCAAAGTCTAACCTTGACCATCTCAACAAGATACAGAACCAAGCTCAACGTGTCATAACTGGCGCCATGAGATCCACCCCAATTCTGAAGATGGAGGAGACCACTGGGCTACAGTCATTGGAGGACAGAAGGGACACAAAGATCCTCATCCAGGCAGCAAAATTCAAACGCCTTGAAAACCATCCAATGAACGACAGATTGAGCAGACCCACCAAGAGCCGGCTGAAAAGAGGCAGCTTCATCCACCAGTCAAGACGCCTTGAAAGACAAATCCCAGTCTTGATGGAACACGAAGCAAAGCCTATCGCGGCAAATGTCACCCACCCATCTTGGAAGAGGCAGGTGTTCCCAACAGTCGTCACCAACATTCCCGGAGTGGAGAAGAGAGGAACACAGTTAGACACCCAAAGGAAAACCCTGGCCATGGAGTACATCTGCAACCAGTACCCTCAGGAAGACTGGACCCATGTCTTTACAGATGGCTCCGCCACAGAAGCAACGAGGGATGGTGGAGCTGGAATCTTCCTCCAATACAAAGACGGAGATGAAGAAATTGCAATCCCAACAGGAAAATACTCCACCAACTTCCGAGCTGAGCGAGAAGCTCTCTGTGAGGCAGCCACAACAGTCTCGCAGAACTCCATAAGAACAACAGGGCAGGTGGTGGTGTTCTCAGACGCTCTCTCCATGCTCCAAGCCCTCAAGAACTCCCGCTGCAAAGAACAGAACCATCTTACTTCAGCCCTTGTTGCCCTGAGTGCCAGAGTGGAGAAAGTGGTGATACAATGGATACCAGCACACTGTGGTATCAGAGGCAACGAAAAAGCGGATATTCTGGCAAAAGACGGTGCACAGAAGGAGCAGACCAACAACCTGGTGTCATACGATGAAATCAAGACAATCATCAAGGCGCAGCAAGGAATAAAGTGGCGCCTCCAGCACCCCAAACACAACCCAGAAGACAAATACCATTTGCTGGGACGACGGGAACTGGTCAAGATCTCCCGCCTGAGGACTGGACACAATCGCCTGCTCCACCACATGCACACAAAATTTGGCATTGGACAGAGTGGAGAGTGCCCTTGTGGTGAGGGACCAATGACAACCGACCACAACCTTCAAGACTGTATGACGCATGCAGCATCCAGAAGGAAGTACTGGCCAACACCGACAGCAGTGGAAGCCAAGTTGTACGGCACCCTGGAGGAGCTGCGGTGGACGGCAGCCTTCATCGAGGACACCGGGCTGCTCATCTAATGGGAAGCGAACGAGGAAGAAGAAGAAGAAGAGCATCATCTCTTGTCCAGAAGTCAACCAGTCCACTAACATCCCGAGACTTGTTCCTCGAACTCTTCCACGTAAAACGACTTTCGTTTCATTCTGTCTTTTCTTCACTTCATGTAGTTTGCATCAGAATTACTGTCCTCAGCGTTTTCAAGACAGTGATCTACCAAGGTCATCTGTCCTAATGGATCGGTGCTCCTGTGGGGATTGTATCTTTCAGGATGGTCTGTGGTACAAATGGCCGAACTTTCAAAGCAGACACCGTCTTTCCCAACAACACAAAACACCAAAGAGAGAAACGCTATTTACTGGAACTTACTGTGGGAGGGGGAGGGGGGAGTCAGGGGAGATTACCACCGCTTAGACTGTAGAAGTCTGGGTCAGAGTAAACTACCTCAGACCAGTCGATGACAGTCATTCAGAAAACAGGAAACCGCTTTCCATGCTCAAACCTCACTTTCCTTCCCACTTATCTCTTCTCTCCACAACCCCACTCATGTACACGCACGCACGCACACACACACACACACACACACACACACACACACACACACACACACCACACACACAAGTTACGACGCCATAAAAACAGTCATTATCGACCACGAGCTGAAGACGTTCCACGTTGACATCGTCGTGCTGCAAGAGACAAGCCTCCCCTCCAGTGGCAACCTCATGGAGAAGAAATACACGTTCTTTTGGCAAGGACTGGAGCCAGAGGAGCACCGACTGCATGGCGTCGGATTCGCAGTGCGAAACTCTCTCCTGTCCTTAGTTGAAGCACCCTCCAAACGGACAGTACGAATCGTCTCTCTACGGCTCACAACCTCTACTGGACCAACAAACATTCTTAGCGTCTACGCCCCCATACTCTGCACTACAGCTGAGGCTAAGGATGAGGTCTATGAAGAGCTGAAAGCCAAGATCAGAGAGGTACCTGCAAAGGAACACCTGTTCTTGCTCGGGAACTTGTTCAAACCTCACTTTCCTTCCAACTTCTCCCTTCTCTCCACAACCCCACTCCTGTACACGCACGCATGCGCGTACACACACACACACACACACACACACACACACACACACACACACACACACACACACACACACACACACACACAAACACACATACACAAAAGCTGACGACGCCAGAAAAACAGCCATCATCGACCGCGAGCTGAAGAAGTTCAACATTGACATCGTCGCGCTGCAAGAGACAAGCCTCCTCTCCAATGGCAGTCTCATGGAGAAGAAAAACACGCCCAGGTTGGTGCAGACCACAGCTCCTGGCCCCGCCACATCAGCTGCACTGGCATCGGCAAGCTCAATGAGAACGGACAGCGGCTACTTGAGCTTTGCTCCTATCACGACCTCTGTATTATGAACACCTTCTTCCCCACCAATCCACACCACAGAGTGTTCTGGGGGCACCATAGATTTCGTCACTAGCATCACTCAAAGACCCTTGCTCAACCACGTGCTCGTCACCCGCAGTTACCACAGTACTGACTGCGACACTGACCACTCCCTGGTCGGCAGGAAGATGCGTCTTCGGCTCAAGCGAATCTACCGCTCCAAGCAGCAGGGACATCCTCTAATCAACACAGCCATGACGTTAGAGCCCGAACTGCGCGAACGCTTTGCCAGAGCCATTGACAAGGCCCTTGAGGACTGCCCGACAGACAGCGCTTCATCACGGTGGAACCACATCCGCGATGCCACCTACCAATCCGCCTCGGACACTTTTGGGAAGAGAGTGAAGAAGAATGAAGACTGGTTTAAAGCAGTAATCGTGGAGATGTAGCCTGCCATCGCTGATAAGCAAACCGCACTCTTCGATCACAAGAGAGAGGCCTCTGCAAAGGCATTGGATACACTCCAAAAAGCTCGCAACAACACTCAGCAGACCGCCGGTAAATGCGCCATGAAGCTCATGGAGATGACTGAAGAGAGAACTCTCCTTGCCGGGTTTGAAGGCTTCTGGCGGAATGCCGTCGCTATCTGGAGCCTGTCCACCTTTGCCCTGTACAGCACTAAATTTTCTTTTGTTGCCAAAGAGTCCACTCTTTTCATGATATCCTATACTTGGGCTTGTAGTGCCATGTCACTGTCTGTCTGTTCGTCCCCAGAGTCCGAGACTTCAATAAACAGTTTCTTGCTGATGTGTCTGGTCCGCTCACTGCTCGTGCTGGTGGATGTTGATGAAGTTTTTTTATTCTGTTGAAATTCATTAAGGTAATGACATATGGTGCTTGACCTAAGCAGACAGCAAAGTAGAAACAATAATGGGAAATATTTTGTATGCTTCATCATTGAAAAATGTACATCACCTCCGAATAACATGTAAGCTTAAATATAAGTGCTGATGAATGTTGAATAGAAAAAAAAAAAAGGATTCCAACACATCTCAACAATTTTCATTCGAACACTGCAAAGAAACAAAGAGAAGAAAGAGTTTCCCCTCCTCCTTAAATTCAAAACCCGTTATCAATATAACAGTTTACATTTGAAAAGAATCAGACCATTGGAAGACAATTAAACTGTGGAAGGTAGTGGGAAGAAAACACTTTGTATGCATTCATTCATTTAGCAGCAGCATTTCCCCCAACATTTTCTTTTCCCTTCCCGCTGAAATTGTCATCAGAAAGAGGGTGAGGGGGGGGGGGGGGGGGGTTGGGACCGCACGAAGGGAAGAGGTCAGAGAGAGAAAGAGGGAGTCATCACTCACAGAGATATCCAAACATTCCACCACCACCGCTACCTAGACACAGACACACGAACCGACGAGAAATTAGAAGTCACGGTTAATTCATGGATTAAATGCGAAATGGCAAATGCATTTGAAGACCTTAAAACGACCGAGGTGTGACATTAAGATGGAAGCACTTGAAGGGAGCTTCAATGAAAGGAGACGGGCAAAAAGAAACCGTGATGAAAATCGATGAAGAGGGAGAGTTAGATGAAGAAAAAAAAATTCAGCTTCCCAATTTCCAATCCAAATGATGATGATGATGAGGTTCTCAATGACAATGAGCTTAACTTCAACAAAAATGGACAGCTTGACAATAGTCAATCTCGCCAAAATTCTGAATACAAGATTAATATTCAACCATGCCTTTTAACTGGTTTTCTAGTTTGCCCAAAATGTTTCTACGCCTCCCTTGAATGTAGGCATAGTACCCTTTATAGTTCTACCAGTCAAGAAATACATAACGACGCTTTTTTCATAGCCAACTAAATCCACGTGTTTGGCTCCCAGTCACCCTATCAGTGTCGTCTGGCTATGTTAAGAACCCACGATTAATCTGTTGATCGTTTAGGCACCTAACTGAAAAAGAGGGGGTTACTGTTATTTTGAAATACAAGAGTAAGCTTATGTGTTAAGTACTTCGATCTCAGTTTTTCTATCAGGCCAGGGTAATGGGTTGAAGAAATGGGGATAAGGGGGAGGGGTAGTAGGCTGATCATTGCATTGTTCAGATCGACTAGCTGGATATTAATTTTACAGAAATACAGAGCTTTTGATTTTAGAATACTACTTGTAAGCAAATACAAAAAAAGTTGATTTACTGAAAATATTATTGAGACCATGACACCAGTCGGTAGTAGAGTCTGATTTCAGTGAAGTTGGCCAGGGCGGACATGCCAGCCGCCATCTGCCACCACGGGATGATCGTCGTAACACTAACAGACAATCTTTTCTCAGGTGGCTTAGGCTGCGCCTTTTTTTTTAATGGAGGTGGGGGTTAGTGGAGGGGGGTGGGGGGAGCTAAATCTGTTTGAATCAGCCGCTGAGAAGTTCTTGTGGTTGGACAAAATCGTGACTAGCATGAAAAGAAAGAAATCATCCTACTTTCTCCTTGATTCATACAGAAACAAGAAGGGAAAAAATCAGAAAAGTTTAATCTGGATCTTTCCTGACGTCGTGCTTTTCGTTTTTGATTTTTCAGCATCTTCTTCAACCGCTAATTAATTTTAGCGAGCAAGATGGGCCAACCGTCAGAGAATATTCATCTTTCTTTTAGGCTGAAACGATGTAAAGACATGTTTCTCCAGGAACTTTTCAGCAAAGTAGCTAGTGTCGCAAACAACTTTGGAATTTAGATATCGACCTACACACAACATAATTATACTTAATCGAGATCTGATTACAAATCTAGATCTGATTACATTGTGTGCTAATATACTCTATTTGAATCAGAACTAAACCATATCTACACATTTAGAAAGAGAGGGTGTTAGTTACCGCCAATGACATTGACAAAGCACAGGACAAGACACGATGCATTTCGACCTCTTGGGTCTTCTTCAGGCAAAAAAAAACAACAGATCACATTTAACATTTAGGACAGTACAAACAAAGAACGAAGAGGTGACTCATCTGTTGTCCATGTGGTAGCGAGAATGGCCGCCAGGCGGAAATGAAACATATCTATACATATTGGGGTAGGGGATTAAGACTAACTAATAAGATGACTACCTAATAAGGCGTGTATGCATACAATTTTGCTGGTCAATCCGTTTCCTTTTCAACATTTTTCACCAAAGAACAAAGAATGAAACAGCATGGGCCCACAGCCAGTAGTTTTCTGGGGCCTGGTTAATGTTTGAACGTAAAATACTGATGAGCAAAAACACTGGAAAAAAAAAAGTTTACTCAGCGGAATTAGTAGTGTAAAATCGACCGACAGATTTGAGTCGGAGCCATCTCAAGTTGCACCTTGAGGCCCGGCTGCGCATGTTGAACCCTTTGATGTCACCCGTCTGTTGTTTACAGTAGCTATCTGGACCTCCCGGTAATTGGTGTAACTTACGTTACACTCCCCATGCTTGAAAACCGCGCTGTCTGGACTTGACCAATCAGGTGATGAAACTCCGTCACCTGACTAAAGGGAGCCTCAGAAAGTCGTTTTGAGGCATATCTCATTAGATGGACGTCCAGATAACGTGGATGGTCCAGATAACGTTGGTCTCGTTTCATGCTAAAGTCCAGACGACGCGGTCCAACACACACACACACACACACACACACACACACACACACACACACAGCACGCACGCACGCACGCACGCCGCGCGCGCGCGCGCACAACACACACACACACACACACACACACACACACACACACACACACTCAATCTCTTAGTTCGCCCTGGGCAATATCTCATCTTTTGATAAAGTCTAATTCGGATAGGTTCAACGGTTTTTATGTAACTGTGCTGACAAACGAACAACAACAACAAAAAAAAAACAGAGAAAGAAAGGAAAAAACTTGGCTGGAGCAATGAATAAATGAATGAAATCAGTTAACAGATGTCTGTGGAAAAAAATAACAAACAAATAATGAAAAAAAAAAACAAAGGAATACATGAATGCATGCAACAATAATTTTTGGTAGTAATAGATAGGAAAAAGGAAAAGAAACGAACATGAAAAATAAGGAACAAACAATGAATAAATGAGCGATTGTCGCAAAAAGAAAAGGAAGACAAAGCAACACAAAAAAAATGAACGAATGAGGTGAATGGATGAATCAGTTCGTCAAAAGAAAGAAAACAGCAAATCATATAGCGAAAACAAATCAGAGACAGAAATAGAAACACAGAGAGAGAGAGAGAGAGAGAGAGAGGAGAGAGAGAGAGAGTGAGTTGTTGTTGTGAAAAATATGGTTAATATAGGATGGAAGGGACAGACGGAAACGGCAGCCATAAATAAGATCCTGGATTTTAGAAGTTGAGCCCCAACTCGCTCGTGGTTGGAGAAGAATATGAGCATAGCATATGCGTATGGTTCCATGCCAAGAGAGACGGATGCAAGCTTTTGTCACAATTAGAGTCACCGCCCATTCTCCATTTGTTTTTTTTTTCCTCGCTATATGAGAATATTTGTCAGTCGGCAGTGCTTAATAATCAAATATATTGCAGAGTTTGTCTTGCTTTTTTCCTCCTTTTGCTAGGGGATAACGTTTTTTACTTGCGTCGTTATTATGTTTCTTTGTTCGTCTCTCAGAAAGATTAATCACAAACTAAAGAACAGATGCCAACAAGATCTGGTGGAAAGAGGGAAGGTGGTCCAGAGACGAAGCCATTAAATTCTGGCGCGGATCCAGAATAGGAGGCTGGGTGCTAGATGCGCTAAGCTAATTTGTTAGAAATTTTCCACTGACCATGAACACGACAAAGTTACTGTCTACAAATTGATAACTGTCTACACAGCAATGCATTCTGATAGAATATCAAAACATTCTGGTGCTACAAACGTTGAAATTTCTTAATTTTGCGTATTAGAAAAAGAAAAGAAAAGTACATGGGGAGTAATTCTTTCGGTCCATACTTGGTATTACATCCCCTGGCGATTAAGGAAAAGAACTACAAATCAACACACACACACACACACACACACACACACACACACACACAATATACATATATATATATATATATATATATATTTAGAGAGAGAGAGAGAGAGAGAGGGGAGAGAGAGAGAGAAAAGAGACGAGTCGAGATGAGAAGAGAAAAAACAATAGATTCGCAGACACACAGAGACAGACAAACGCGACAGGTATGCAGAAAGACAGAGACTGACAGGCAGACAAAGATACAGGCAGAGGAGAACTCACAACACACCAACACACACACACACACACACACACACACACACACATGAGCCGTATTCCATCAGTGGGCACATGTGTGTCTCCCACAACAAAACAAGAACCGACGTGAATTCAATACGCATAAGTTATCGCAGAAACCTAGGCCAGACCAGATGGCGCTCGAGATAACCGAGACAGTGTTTGCTGGAGAGAGAGAGAGAGAGAGAGAGAGAGAGAGAGGAGGAGAGGGAGAGAGAGAACAGACAGAGACAGACAGAGAGTCCTTTTGGGTCCTTTTTTTTTGCTGATAATGGTCCATGTTCAGACTCCTCGAGCAAGCATCGGTTTGTTGATTCCAGATGTCCGTTCACGTGACATTTGGCCATTCCTCAGCCTGTCCCTCACTGCTTCGCTCCCTTTAGTTCCTGTCTCACTCTGTCTTCATTGCCTGTGTGTGCACATGTTGTCTCTTCCATTACTTCATCTCTCTCTCTCTCTTGTCGGTGTCTGTCTGTGGGTCTCTCTCTCTCTCTCTCTCTCTCTCTCTCTCTTCTTCTTCTTCTTCTCTTCTTCTTCTTCGTATTATTATCATCATCATCATCACCATTTATTATTATTATTATTATTACTATCATTGTCATTATTATTCCTATTCTCCCCCCCCCCCCCCCTTCCCCTCTCACTCCTCTCTCTGCCATGACCTAACATGTTCAGTATATGCGTATCATGGAAAATTTGGCAGGTGTTTTGTGCACGTCTGTACATGCTTGAGAGCAATAAGGAAGTGACTGAAACCATTGCATATAACACGCGTGCACGCGCGCGCGCGCGTGCACACACACACACACACACACACACACACACACACACACACACACACACCACACACACACACACACACACACACACACACACAGATGATGATGATGATGTAAAGATCGGTAGCGGGATCACGCAATACAAGAAACGTGCCAGCAGTTCTGTGATGGAGATGGAACAGTTTAAAGAGCACTTTGTGCACAAACTTTTAACGATGACAGAGATCCTGACTATTGCACACGATAAAGCAGTCAGTTCCGCATGAAACTGAAGATTGCCAGACAGGAAAAAAGAGCATGGCCCTCTGTTTTGGAGTGAAAGTTCTATAAAGTTAGCAGTATAACGATAATCGTAAGACGGTTGTATGTATTGATTCTTACTTTGTGACCCGAAGTCTGTCTCGTGTCCTCCATACCTCCTCAAGAGGTCAATAGTCAAAATTTTCTGGATTATTTCATTTGGATCAGATGTAGCAGGTTCGTGGAACAGGAGAGAACTTTAAAGCAGAGTATACATACTTTGGTGAACTGGGAGTCAGTGACAATGGTGGTGCAGAGGACTGATGTGTGCAGACTGAGATGATTTGAAAATGAACCTGACTCCCTAGCGATGAGACTCTTGAAGATCTGAGACCAAACGTGTACATTATAAATAAAAGAGATAGTGCGTTCACATGTACTGTAACATAAAAGTGGTCACGACAGACTGATCTCTTCGTGACACTGCTCCCTATAACCCTGTGAACACCATTTCCAGGTCTGCCTCTACTGGGGTGGACTTCAAAGAGCCACGTGGCCAGACCAGACAACTGTGAGAAGTATTTAAAAAGAACATCTGCATTCCTTTGGGGCAACAAGCGTTAGCAAAAAAAAAAAAAAAAAAAAAAAAATATATATATATATATATGGACAGGCTGCCCAAGCAAGCTTTTTCTATGCATATTAGGGATTCTATGCATATTGGGATTCATCATTTAGGGATTCTATGCATATTACGGGGGTGGAGGGGAAGATGGAATGACAGGTACCCAAGCTTAAACATGCGCTTATAAAAATCGGACGTGCTTTGTTTTGTTTGGTTAAACGAAAGTGTTGGAAATGAACGATTCTCCCTGACATTGTTCGGGACTGAACCAGCGTATTTTACTCGACGATTGATCGTGAGGGAGTTTCCTTGTTGTCAGTGCTAGACTGAAATACTGAGAGTGAAAGGCAGGTTGGGCAGCAATAGCAATAATAACACTGAATATTACACTGAATACGTAAAGGAGGCGAAGACAAGATGATGATGATAATGAGGAGGAGGAAGAGGAGAAGGATGCCACTGCTGCTGCTGTCGTTGATGTGACTGATGATGATAATGCTATGTGCTTAAACCTGTTCAAAATGTAAGGGGTTTCTGAGGGATGAACAAAATACTCCCTGATACGATCCCTACAAAATGTCAAAGGCAAACGTCGAGTATTTCCTTGGCCTGTTAAGTTACTGGGTATAGTTATGGAAGTTGAGAGAAGACGTGTTGTAAGAAGTAACAAGAGATTTAAGCGGTTGCGCACCCGTCCTTGCCTCCTTTCACTTTGCGCCTTCTTTAATGGACTTAATTGCAATGGGGCTTGCTTTCAGTAAAGCTGAGGGATGAACTTAATTTCATTGGGGCTTGCTTTCAGTAAAGCTGAGGGACGGACTTAATTTCATTGAGGCTTGTTTTCAGCCACGCTGAGGTCTTTTGTTTTAGTTTCCTTACAAAAACAAAAATTAGACATCCTTCTGTTTTAGCCTGACACCCAGAAGGTGATAAAATCGAGTGGCTGGCCAACCACTGCAGCACAATAATTGTGGCAGGCTGGGCGTCAGAACTTTTATCGAACACTTTCCTGGTCTTTCAGGATTTGGCATGGAAATCGAAGAACCGTTTATTCATTCTTCGGTTCCAACGTTTTAATTGTATATTTGTCTTACCTAAAGAGGAAGCCCAATAGGTCGAAGAGCGTTGTGTCAGTTTTGTCGTTTGTTTGTTCCATTCGTTTGGTGGCTAGCGCTACGTTTTCTCTTCTTTCTCTGAAGATGGGAGAATTTTGATAGGGTCTCATCCATCCCACCAGCCTGTACGTCAACGCCACGTTTTCACTAATACAGATATAACAGGCATGTCGTTGAACGAAATGGTAGCACAGTGTTAGCCTTTCATGTTTTTTTTAAACACTCTCTGTATGCTTAGGACAGGATCAGCACAGAAGACCGTCAGAAGCTTCCACTAGAATAAGCACAGAAGGAAACTAGAGAGAATGGGCGCACAAATTCCGCTTGGGTCGAACGGGAAAGGCAATGATTAGAGAATCGACAAGAAACTATGAGCGCCTTTCAAGTTAACTCCCGTAGCTACCTATCCCGTGTAGAAATTGCTAAATAATCATCATGTCAGGCCATCGCTTTTAGAAGATTTGCCTCAATCCACTTGGACTATATGCCAAAGCTGTGAGAGTCCGCTTAGAAGCGAAACAGCTGCTTGTCCTTAGTACCTTAAGATCGTGTCTGTTTTTATTTTCTATTAAAGAAAGAATGACCAAAAAAAAAAGAAGGAACAAATGAAAAACAAAGAAGTCGGTTACCAAGGATGAAGTCGGAGCGCTGCTGCTTTTGCCAAACAACATCCCCAAAGCACACAAAGAATGTGTGACAGCTGTAGACATTTACAGTCCTTCAGGAATTACCGACATAAATCTTCCAAATCTTCTAATCTATTCTCGCTAACTCTCTAGTTTAGGGAACATTAATAACATAATTTCATCTTTTATCAAAACTTCCATACCTTACAGATATCAAGGTGTTTTCGTTGTTGTTCGCGGTGGTGTTGGTAGTTTTTCCTTCAAATAAAGCAAAGTAAAGTAAAACGTTATCAACCCTTTGGGCCTCTTGGAAATTCAAGCGTGTTCTTTGATTTGCTGAAAGAAAATTAAATAAAATTCGCCTGAAATTAAAGAAAAATCAAATCAAAATTAAATAAACGAAACGAAGGTTAGAAAACGAGATAAGATCAAATAAGATAGAACACTAAAACACTGGCAAGATATTATCCACATGCTTTTATCTTTTTGCTTTTTTTTTTCTTTCTTTCTTTCTTTCGGTTTTTTTTTTTCTTGTTTTTGTTTTTGTTTTTTAATGAAATAAATTAGCTAAAAGAAAGCTACTGGCTTTTGGACGTTTCAAAGTTTTGTTTAACATCAAGAAATACTGCGTTTCTACACATTCTTATTTCTGCAAATAATAGACAGAGGAAGAAACAGAAAGAGATGGCAATGTGAAATTGATCCCGTCTGCTTTTTTTTTTTTTCAAAGGAGGGGGACAGGGGTGTTATTCCTTCCAAACCCTTTACCGAAGAATATAAAGTTAGAATCAATGAAATCCATTGTTGTCAAACCGACGATAGCACTCGGGAATTCTCACGCTATCTTCCGATTATCTCCAGTGCACTCAGTCTGCACAACGAGCGATCAATCACGTGACTAGAATGTGTTGATGTCGGCCAGTGAAACATCAGTAGGTCTCGTGAGAACTGAAAGGCAAATGTTCAATCACTTTTTGTTTTGAAATGTTAAACAAATCAACGAGTGTCTCTTTTATGTTCTTCCACATCCCAATGTTTTTACACTTTGAGTCAAACAAATCACTCTGACAAGAGCCTCAGCTGTCTTTTTTCCACCCAAGATAATAGACAAACATCGAAAAGCATCTAGTCATCCAGCTCTCTCTCTCTCTCTCTCTCTCTCTCTCTCTCTCTCTCTCTCTCTCTCTCTCTCTCTCTCTCTCATTAGCCTGAAATTACATGATTCGGTGTAACATTTGGACTGAATAAGTTTTATTCTAAGATTGCCCAGAGCAGGACAGCAAAACAAGACATGCAATTCATCTTCACTCGCTCTAGTACAGAGCCGTCATGTCAGTTCATTTTCAACAGCTTTACTATGCCGGAGGCGATGTCATGCGATGTCAGACATGCCAAATCTAAATTTTGTCCGTACACATGTGATAAATCTATTCATTTTTATCCCAATACAAGGTTCTGACATACTGTGTCGATTTAAAGCGTTTATAGTGAGCAAATATATTGCTATTAAACATATGGTAGTGCCAGTCCTGAGACAGAGAGAGAGAGAGAGAGAGAGAGGAGAGAGAGAGAGAGAGAGAGAGAGGTTAAGCCATTTGTACATTTGCGTGTGTGTACAGAGCGCATCTAAATCATAAGAAATCCTTGAATATTTTCGTCAACAATAAAGGTTTTTTATTTTCGTTTGTGGAAAAACTGGAGAGCGACATTTTCTGAAGTTGTGTAGAACTTGAAAATTTGCATGACACTTGAAGAATACATAAAAAACCTTGCACGCCAAACATGTAAGCTATGTGTTGAGTGTTAAGAGTATGAAAAGCTGGGGATATTTGTGGAAAGGAAACAGAAGAAATTGAAAGTGGGAAGATGTGCAAACATAAAATCGATATCAATCTGTACTGTGACCTTTTCCCATTTCTGTATAAACACTCTTAGGTGTTTAAAGATATATAATCATTTCATTTTATCTCAGTATAAGGGTGTGTGCGTGGGTGTATGTGTGTGCGTGTGTGTGTGTGTGCGTGCGTGCGTGCGTGCGTGCGTGTGTGTGTGTGTGTGTGTGTGTGTGTGTGTGTGTGTGTTGTTTGTTTGTGTGTGTGATGTGTGTGTGTGTGTGTGTGTGTGTGTGTGTGTGTGTGTGATATGCATATGTGTCCGAGTCCGTCCATGATATGTATTCGTGTGCAGTGTGTGTGTGTGTGTGTGTGTGTGTGTGTGTGTGTGTGTGTGTGTGTGTGTGATATGCATATGTGTCCGAGTCCGTCCATGATATGTATTCGTGTGTACGTTCGTTCGTGTGTGTGTGTGTGTGTGTGTGCGTGTGTGTGTGTGTGTGTGTGTGTGTGTGTGTGTGTGTGTGTGTGTGCTTACAGGTGTGGAGGGGGGGGGGTGCGTGTGTCTTCAAATCTGTCTGTATGCGTGTGTGCGTGTGCACGTTCGTTCGTGTGTATACGTGTACATATGTGTATGTTTGTGGAAGCGTGTGTGTTCATGCGCGGAGGAAATGGAGCTTTATGCAAGTGATGTTGAAAATGTGTCTGGCAGACATTTTATTTTGAATGTGTGCAACAACTACGTGCATCGTTATGTACATCTAGCGTTGAGAAGTGAAAAGATTGCAAGATTACTGCTCAGTTTTTGTCCCATGCCTTACGTTATTTTTCCTGTTTGTCATTTTTGCAGTTTCTGAAAATATCTTCTTTTTTTCTTTTACAAAAAAACATAACCAACTGTTCGTTCTGGTTTCTCAGGAGAACATCTAGTGTTCGTTGGTTTTGCATAAAGAGACGGACATTGTGGGTCGTGATCAGCGATCGTGTCCTTGTGCAGGTGGTTATCAAATAAAAAGACTGTTTTCTAGCTCTTGCAATTCAGTGACTAACCGTGCACATATGTCACTGAATGCAGAATCCATGAATGCTTCAGCCATATTGACTTATCCAACGATCTACATATTTTCGCAATGAGATTTCTTTCTTTTTCCACTGGCGGGAATAAAACCGTCTGTGGAGGCAGGACCCGCAGTTTCACGAAAAACCAATTTCCAGAGACTAAAATATCATGGATGCTTAAGGTACACACTTTCTTAAAACCCTTTGACTCCCAGAACTATTTGTAATTTTGGGGAAAAAACACCAACCTTCCAAAAAAAATCGCACAACTTCAAGTATTACTCTAAAGCATACAGAAGTATACATTTTCTTGAAGGAAAATAAATGGAGAATATAATTATTATATGTTTCATGTCGACAGGATGAGATAACTCACAATCATGGGAAGATAACCAAGATTTTAAGAAAAAATAGACAATATTTTGAAAAAAAAATCCATGAAAATTCAAGTCTCAATATATCATAGGTGGAAATGGTATTGAAATGTACACAAATCTATAGGACATAACAACCAAGTGCAATTATTTACTAAAAAAAAAAAAAAAAAGCACACAGTGTGTTCAGGGATGCATTGAGTAATGCATGTCAATGTCAGCTAGAGATGCGACGTTTACTAGCACTTCACCCGTCATACAAAAAAATTGGCAAAAAATTAACATAGCAAGTGTTGTCAACCACTGTCACTGGCGTCACACTCTAACAATTTTTGCGTCACATTTTAACAATTTTTTCCTCTCCTATCACGTCCTCAACTACGCCCACTACCAGCACGACCACGCCCCCTACCTGTCGATGTACTTGGTAGATCAATATCTTCATCCGGTAATCCGAATCACTTGACTCATTGTCAGGATGATCGACAACCACGTCACCTTCATTTTCCTTTCACTTTCGTCGTTGCTAATTTCACCTTCGTACGACGTTTCAAACATAATTCTCACCACCTCTTCGGCAGTAAATCTTCTGGCAGCCATGTTGATCTACTCGACTAATTTTCGTTTTACAAAACGCAAAAAAAACGCGTCAAAATCGACCCAAAACTTGCTGAGAAATCGCTTTAAACACGCTGTATGGGAGCCGTCATTTGCAAGCAAGTAAACAATATCATGTGACCGGTCAGATGATCCAATTATGCGATGACCCTTGAACCGCGGCTATATCCGCGGCCGGGAGTGAAAGGCTTCAGGCGAATCTTACAGTAAGTTGGATATTGTGATTTTATTCATTGGACAGTGCAGTCACAATACAAGCAGTTTATTTTGACATATCCTGCGCTTTTGATAGTGCGTGATACATGGGAACCTTTCGAAAACTCCAAGCGAATGGCGTCTAAGAAACACTATTAGACTTGTTCATTTGGTTTCTTTTTATTATTCGCATTTGACTAGCTGTTATTAATGGTGACGATTCAGACTACACTGAGGTTCCTTAAAGCATTTCCTAAGGCTCACTTCAAACTACTTTTATTTTCATAGATGTTGATTATAATACAGACATTGTTAAATGAAAGGAAATACTTTTCGAAAGGAATACAATCATGCCTTTTTTACTTACTACACCTGGTATTTGCATGAGCGATCATAATCCACGTCTTAAAAAGGTAAACTATTGGGCTAAGCATTGGAAATATAAATTTTTATGAAAACAAAATCACTCGACTTCATATGCGGTAGTACCCCACTTTTATCTTGAACACTTGGATTTACTCCTCCGTTTAGGCATATACAAACACAAAGCATCTTGGACATGTACTCCAAAATAATTGAAAATGGATGAACACGTTGACAATATACTTAACACGGTCATCATTTTGGTTTTCTCGTTGATTTGACCACAAAATTGCAATTTGTTTCTGGAAATCCCCAGAACCCATATACAGATTCTTTTGGTTATGCTGATGTTGTTGGGACAAGTGCTGAAATTGTCAATCTAATTATCTTCAAAACCTACACATACAAACTATGTGAACTATCGTAGGAACTACTAGTGGCATTAATTAGCAAACTCATATGAATAGTCTGTGTCGCCTTGCTCATTCAAGTAAAGGAGAAGAATACATGCAACTGCATAGTATTATGAAAATGATACGTTGTGTGTACTTGTTTCACAGGCCAAGACTTCTGGAGCGATTCCCAAATAAGACGCTGACTTTCTTAAAGGTCTTTTACTCCTTCGGCTACATTTTGTTATGAAACTGTCTCCCACTTCATATCAAAACCAGGTATTCGTTAAAGTGCAGTGAAATTGTTTTCTTTCGATTATCCCTCTGTGCTCTTTTCTATCTGGGAAAAGCAAAGCAGCAGATCAATATGTGCTGCCATTGTCCCGGAAGCACTGTACTGATCAAAAGGGAAAATGATGTAATAAACCGCAGTCTTCTGGAAGACCATCTAAATGCTTGCTGAGATAAAACATAACAACAGAACATAGTTTATTTTGTGTCCTCTATTCAACGATGCCAGCGCAAATGTGGTTTCAAATCTTCAAAAATTGAATTTATTTTCAAATTTTAGAAAAGGAGAGTTGCGATCTATGAATACTGATATTTTGATATTTGAAACTGTAAACAGTTGCATATCTGAAAGTAGTCAAATCACTGTTTGAAGCGTACGGACATGACTGGAGCAATATGAGAATTTGACAGATTTTCCTTCATTTGCACTTCATGGTCTTGGTCAGATCAGGAATTAAGTCGACTGAATATTCCTCCACATGTATCTCTCTTAAGTTTTCATTTTTTTTGTCCTAATGTCGGTTTTCTTTACATATGTTTTGCTTTATATAAATTACAATGCATTCGTCACCAAAGTTTTGATGTAACAATGCAGTTTGTTTATTCCTGCAGTTGTGTTCAGCATCTGTCAAACTGGTCAAATGTAAAGCAAAGTTGTAAGGCACAATAAAGGTGTTACGCTTGGTGTTCTCATGCATGTTCTCTGTATGTTATGTACCTAATCATGACTAAAGATTTGTTCACCTTAAAATCACAGGAAAACGCTTGGAAAAAAATAATAGGCCTGCTAACTGATGGCGTCTTTGATGTCGCAACAGAGATTGCTTAAAATGGGCACGAGACGTGTCATATGACACGTTTCGGTTTGCGTGACGAATGTAACTACACATAAGGTGTCATTTTGCCAGTCCTGTCCCCTACCCCTAACTCTAGGATTTCATTTTTCCTTCAAATATGAAGACTTGTTCACATGCTGGACGTCTGTCGCTCTTTGCGACACAAAAAGGTAAGCTTAACTGGGCAGTATCAGCAAAGACATGCAGTCCTATGTAATTAATGTGAACAATCCAGCTTTTGCAGAGAAAAACAATATGACTGAAAATGTTATTTCCTTCGTGTGCAGCAGATGTCATAAATTGTACTCTTTGCTCGGTAATCAAGAGGAATAATTCTCTCTCTCTCTCTCTCTCTCTCTCTCTCTCTCTCTCTCTCTCTCTCTCTCTCTCTCTCTCTAGCCGGCCTCACACACACATTAGCTAAATTGTCCTTTCTAAATTGGAGAGAAGAAATAACGCTTTTATTTTCTAATTACCCAATGGGCATTCTGATTAGCTTCATTTCAAACAGGGGAGCCTTTGACGAAGTAGGAAAAAAAGCTAAATGCACAGTGTCATTCGTTTTGGAATCGAGGTGATCCAGCTTCTGCCCTGTGATTATCCCAGATTTCTTATGATGGAAACAGAATGGGCTACATCTATCACCGAAGAATGTGGTGTAGCGTACAACGGGGCCATCATTGTTATCTGTGTAAATTACTGACCGACAAGAAAGCATTCACTCACACAAAGCATGTACACCTTCAGATTCACGCCTACTTACACACTGTCATGAGCGCGCGCGCGCGCGCGTACACACACACACACACACACACTCTCTCTCTCTCTCTCTCTCTCTCTCTCTCTCACACACACACACACACACACACACTGAGTGCACATATACCTCTCTCTCTCTCTCTCTCTCTCTCTCTCCTCTCTCTCTCAAAATTGTGCGTTCAAAAGCTAGCCAAAGTCCATGCAAGAGTGAAGAAGTCGGCCGTGAATACACTTTTTAGCTGGGTAATTCGTTCTGTTCTGAACATCTTTATAATTCATACCAAAATTTTGAATTCAGTTGATTCCAACACATCAGCTCTGGTGACAACCATGAGTAAAGAAATGCAAAGCCTATATTCCTGTGTGCCAGCTGGAGGTTCCTTTATGTGAAGGGTAGTGCCCCGTTTGTTCCATAAGCTTCGTCTCAGTGCCTGCATATGAGCTACACAAATTAGTGGTGCAGCAAGCAACAATAGTTTAGAATTAAGAATACGTAATATGGCCGTTGCGAAAAGTGCTTCGTGCTGAAATATATAAACGTGCTACATGTTTAGAATTAAGAATACGTAATACGGCCGTTGCGAAAAGTGCTTCGTGCTGAAATATATAAATGTGCTACATGTTTAGAATTAAGAATATGTCCGTTGCGAAAAGTGCTTCGTGCTGAAATATATAAACGTGCTACACGGTGTTACCAGCGGTTATATTTGTCATTTTTGTCTGAAAAAAAGAAAAGAAAAAGGTTTGGAAGTTGAATCGCATGTCATTTCATTTCTCGTCGTGCTGCAAGTTTGACGAAATCGTCTTTTTCTTTTTTCCCACTCAGCATCATGATTCAATGAACGGCACTGAAAATAAGCACGTCACACTATGCCTTCTTGCTTGAAAATCAAACAGCGGGCGAAAACTGGACAAGCCCGCTCTGGTCAAATTCTTGATATTATTAAAAAAAATGTTTTGGTTCATTCCATTCCATCGCCATACCCTGTAGGGGTCCAATATTGAAATTTGAAAGGAACAGGCATCACAACCCTGCAGACAAACCTCACCTATGATGAATGCTGAATACCAGCGCCAAAATCAGCATTGCAGTGCTATGGCTCGAACGTGCAGTTTATCTTTCCGCGGATATTCTTTTCATGTGACATGCTTTTAAACAAAAATCCTCGAAGTTTTCGTTGCTCTAAAATGAGTGGACATCTTTGGGAATGGGCATGTCCTGTCCTAAATTTTGATCACAGATTTAAATGAATATATCTATATAATGCTGAACAAATAAGTAGTGGGAGAAAACAAATGCAGGGTAACAATTCTTCTATCATTATAGTCATGACTTAGCAAAGATATGAATTAAAAAAAATTGAAGATGAAAATAGGGGAAATATATTATAAGCGTTAGAAACCCTTCTCTAGCTGTCTGAGGAAACCATCGTACTCCCCTGCGAAGACAGATGTATTGTCTGCTCCTAGGCCTCCGGTCCGCCGGATCGGGCTTTTGAAGGAGACACGGCCGACTGTGTTTGTGCGCCCAGCGCCAAACAGAGACACACCACAGTCCATAATTCTGTGGTGTTCTCACCACCAAGGGTTCAAAAAAGAATCCAACAGCACTCCTAAAGCAGCCAGCCAAGGGTATTAAATGGAACAAAACGGAAGTGTGGAGAGGAAAAAAGTTGCTGAAAAACTAAAAGCATTATGCAAACAGTAAAAAATGTAGGGGACAATCTTTGAGCCTATGCTTGAGGATCCATTCAAGGATGCAAGGGAGATCAAAAGATATGGAACAGTCTGAGCGGTCAGCTCTGCTGTTCAATAACCCAAGCATTGTGAGTGGCTAGGAATTGTATATATATGTGTGTGTGTGTGTGTGTGTGTGTGTGTGTGTGTGTGTGTGTGTGTGTGTGTGTGTAACATACATACATACATAAAGAACTAACAAAATTCCTTGTATGTGCTTTTTCATTTGGAAGAACTTAGCAAAAAGTAGCACGTATCAATGACCAGTACGAAAGTTAGTAAACCTTTAGTCTGAGGCAGATATTTGACCCAAATTGAGGAAAGCATGCCATTTAGAATGCTTTCGTTTACCCCTTTATCTTTTTTCCGTTTTTTCTAAATACTTTTTATCACTGTTTAATAAACATATAGTTGTCATAGTTTCTATGTAAACTTGTAATTTGTTCCTGTCGTTGTGTTCAGTATTTGTGAAAGCAGTCAAACTGGAAACAATTTTGTAAGGCACATTATACGTTTTACGCTTATTGTTACCCTGAGTTTTCTGTTTCTGTCCCATGTCATTATGATTTCAGATTCGATTAAACAAAAATAACTGAAAAGGTACAAAGAAAAAGAAGGCCTACTCGCTTATGGCCTATGTAGTGTGGGTTATCACACAACACAGAATGTTGAAAAATGTGCACGCAGTGACATACTTTGGCTTGTCTGATATGTAACAGGACGTTTTTGCCATTTTTGCAGTTATGTCCCCATACCCGTAACTTCACGAATTCTTTCCTAAAATTCTCAATTACTAATTTAGTGTACATTTTCGACTCTATATTTAGCACAAAAAGATAAGTTTAAAAGCGCAAATATTCACAAGACGGATAGGTCTGTAGAATTAATGTAACAGGTCTGACATTTTAAAGAAATAACTAGATAAACAAAGAAATAATTTCTCTGATAAATTCCAAATAGAAATAAGCAGTGTTTCTAAGGTAACCTTGATTTTTTTTGGTTAATCTGATTCTTAATGTCTCTTCTGCTTCAGTCGCTGTAAATCACTATGTAAAGTATGTACGGTAATCAGAGAGAATAATTATGTTGCTCTGTCAGGGGCGATGATGCCTTTGTGTTAACAGCACTTTTCACCGGAATCGCTCACTGAGGTATCAGAGTTGTCGTAGTTTCCTCTTCGCATCTGTCCCAGAGTGAGCGTTTCGTGAGACATGGCAAGCAAACTGGACTCTTTAGGGAATGCTATCGTGCGTTCTTGCTGTTATTAAAACACGGCGCTCGCTTAACCGGGCAAATGACTCTCTCTCTCTCTCTCTCTCTCTCTCTCTCTCTCTCTCCTCTCTCTCCTCCTCCTCCTCCCTCACATCTCTCTCTCTCTCTCTCCTCTCTCTCTCCTCCCCCCCCCCTTTCTCCTTCCATGCACCCATTAGCTAAACTATCTTTTCTCAATTGAACCGATAATAATGAGGCTCGTTAGTGCCTAATCACCCTGTGGGCATTCTGAGTAGCTTCGTTTCGAACAGAGGCGCCTAAGATGAAGTAGAAAAGAAAGTGAATACGCGGTGTAAATCTATTGGAAATCGGACAAATCCAGCTTCCGCCGCTATCATTAGAACAGTTTTCTTGTGGTGGAAAAGGGGTTTGGACAATATTTGTGACCAAAGACTGCGGTTTGACGCCCAGCACGACCATCGTTGTTGTTTTCGTGAATCACTGACTTACTTAGTGGCTGTTGATTATCCGGTCTGGTTTGTGTATGCATTTTTAGTTCAAGATAACGGCTTTCAGACTTAGCGCAAGATGAGCTGTTTTGGACGTTTATTGTTCATGACGCTGTTGTCGTCGTTATTGTTGCTGTTGTTGTTGCTGTTGTTTCTTTTTAAGAGAGGTTAAATGGTCATGTAGAAAGTTACTTATACGCATCGCTTCAAAGCACGCAAGCATGCAAGCAAGCACTTATCACGCGCACTCGCAGACCGAAACGCATGCACACACATACACATGAACATTAACACACACACACACACACACACACACACACACACCCCACACACACACACACACACACAGTATGTGCACATACACGCATTTTCTGTCTCTGTCATCTGTCTCTGTCTTCTCTGTCTCTGTCTTCCTCTCTCTCTCTCTCTCTCTCTCTCTCTCTCTCTCTCTCTCTGAAACGCATGCAGTCTTAGGTGAATCCCCTGGCAGGAGGTGGGATGTTGAACGCGAAGACACACTTAGCTGGACAACTCGTTTTTTTACGATCACTTTCTGATTCATAGTAAAATTTTGAGAGCGAAGACTTCCAGCATCTACCCAAGAGACAAATATGACTCCAAAAATGCAGCACGTATGTTCCTCTCTCTCTCTCTCTCTCCTCTCTCTCTCTCTCTCTCTCTCTCTCTCTCTCTCTCTCTCTCTCTATTTGACAGAGATTCAACTGCTGAATTAGACCGAGTTAGAGAGAGAAGGTTCTGTAACATGGTATGTGTGGGAAGGAGGGAGAGCGAAGGGATGGTGCAGGGGAAGATAGGGGGAAAAGGAGGGGAGTGCATTCATGAAATCGCACATTGCCAACAATACGTGATTCTTTGACGATTCTTTTCTTCTTTTTCTTTTTCTTTTTTTTCTTTTTTTTCTTTGTGGCCACTTTGCTTTGGGTTTTTCCCTTGAAAGCGCTTTCCAGGTCTTCTTTCTTTCTTGCTTGCTTTCTTCTTCTTGGCATTTAACGGTGCAGAGTGTCGCCCGGATTCCATGGTGCCTAGCCTTTCCCTCTCCCGTTTCTTTCAAACCAAAAATTGTTCAGATTCTGTCAGTGCCTGGACGAGGCGGAAAAAATAGACGGCGATGGAGGTTTTGAAGAAGGATTAATTAAGAGGATGACAGGATAAAAAAAAAAAAAAATCAGACAACGGAGGTAATGATGATGATGATGATGATGATGATGATGATGATGATGATGAAATCATGAATGCTTATAGTCTACAAAACAGCTCCACAAAATGCTTTCATTCTTCCCCGTGTGTGTGTGTGTGTGTGTGTGTGTGTGTGTGTGTGTGTGTGTGTGTGTGTGTGTGTGTGTGTGTGCGCGCGCGCCGGCGCGCGGCGCGCACACACACATTGTTTGTGCAATTCAGTCAATAATTCACGCTGCCTTTAAGATTAAGCCCCGTTGCACAGCGGATTCGAAGGCTTTTCCACGTTCCAAAAAAAAAAAAAAAAAAAAGACTTCATTGAACTCAATGGCATTTGATTCCATGCGCAATCTCAACACTCTCACCCCTTAAACACACAAAGAAGCTGACAGTTCCTGGCAGATCCAGACCTACTTTCGGAGTGTGCCATCTTCAATGGATGTTCTGGGTGATGTGTCATGCCTCTTTGGCATGGAGACAGCTGCACAAGAAATATTCCAGAACGCAGAAGAAAATTGACACGATGGCCACAGTCAGAGACACGGGTCGGTCGGCCACATGTTGCGGGATGGTTCTTCCCACATTGGGTGGTGGCAAGATCGCCAAGAAAGTGGACTTGCTGATGTAGATTTGCAGAAAGTCCTAGAAATGGTTTTGGAAAGTTAATGTCTATTTGCAATTCTTTCAGAAATCTGAATGTGACTTGCAGTATCATGTGTTGAGAATGTTCTCTCTTTCTGTCTCTGTCTCTGTCTCTATCTCTATCTTGATGTCTCTCTTTCCGTCTTTGTCTCTATCTCTCTCCCTGTCTCTGTCTCTGTCTCTCTTTGTCTTCATCTGTGTCTGTCTATTTGTCTGTCTGTCTGTCTGTCTGTCTGTCTGTCTGTCTGTCTTCTCTCTCTCTCTCTCTCTCTCTCTCTCTCTCATGCATAGACCGACACACATACACACACATACACACGCACGCACACACAACACACACACACACACACACACACACACAATGCACGCACATACACACATATACACGCACTGCGCGCCGCGCGCGCGCGCACGCACGCACGCACGCACACACACACACACACACACACACACACAACACACACACATACACATTCTATGTTCAATTCCATCTATAAGTCATGCAACTTTTAAGATCAGTCACCACTGCTCATTGGATTTGAAGTCATTTTCACCTTCAAAGAAGATTTCATGGAACTTAATCGCATCTGGCGTAATCTGTGTTCCAAACACCCTCATCCTTCATCCCTTATTCATCCTAGGAAGCAGCATGGCAGGCTGGCTTACAAGTTTCCAGTGGAACTGAAATTAATTCCTGCGTGTGCCATCTCTATGGATGTTCTGGATGACTTGTCATGCCTTCCTGGTATGGGCCATACTGCACAAGACATATTCCGAAGTGCAGAAAAAAGAGACGTGATGGCTTTGTCAGAGGTACCGGTCGGCTGGCTGTACGTTACAAGTCTACCTTTCCCAAAGAGTCTAGAGGCAGGGTCGCCACGAAACTGGACTTGCTGATATAGAAATGCAGAAAGTTCTGGAAACAGTTGTGAAAGTTTGTGTCCATTTGCAATTCTGTCCGAAATCTGAACGGGACTTCCAGTGACAGGTACTTAGAATTCTCTCTCTCTCTCTCTCTCTCTCTCTCTCTCTCTCTCTCTCTCTCTCTCTCTCTCTCTCTCCTCTCTCTCCTCTCTCTCTCTCTCTCTCTCTCTCTGAATGACAGGTCCACGTTCAGAAGATTTACGTAAATATTCCTAGAATTCTTTTGATATCTGCATTTCTTCGTGTTGTTTTGCTTATGATGAATCAAAACAGGCTGGTACTGAAAATGTGTCCATAATTTTGCTTATGCAAAGCCTTCAAGAGACG
>CM065716.1:59170122-59175122 GCA_033310375.1 Conus canariensis | reverse complement strand
TTAGACTCAGAAAGCTGTGTATATGTCTCCATACCACATGAGCTTTAATTACCACGAACACATTAAGAGGTTTCTGTGGGCCTGTTGTTTGTTTTCAAGGGAACCTTTTGCCTGGAAGTGGCCCCCCGTCCTGTTGATCTCTGAGATCCCGTTCTGACTGAGTCACTGAAGACTGACTGAATGGTGGAACAGCTGGTGAAACAGTCAGGGTTTGTTAGCCATCGTTGGCAGCCCAGACTGGGAGAAGCTGTCCAAAACATGTGTTTTCAGCCGCTTCCTTTGCTATCCGCTGTCACTGTTCACTGCTCACATCCTTTTAAAACTGTTTGAACAAGATGTAGAGTTTCCACCCCGTTTGCAGAGAGGAAAAGTTTTTATACTAATACTAGTTCAACTGTTGAGCAAGTGTGTGTGTGTGTGTGTGTGTGTGTGTGTGTGTTTTGTGTGTGTGTGTGTGTGTGTGTGTGTGTGTGTGTGTGTGTGCACTGCCGAAGGATATGTATAGACTGAATCGCATGTGGCATTCGTTGTGACTGTGTTGTTTTTATATTGTCCTTTTTCTCGTCTTTTCTTTCTTTCCTTCTTTCTTTCTTTTTTTTTTTCAGGGGTGGGGGGGGAGGGTACTATTTTACTTAGTTTTTATGCTGCGGTATCAAAGACTCCTCACTGCTGTTATTTTTTTGTTTAGATTTTTTAGTTTGTTTGTTTCTCGGCTTTTGACTCCGAGGGTCACCACTGACTAGGTTTTTCCGTGTGTAGCCATTTTCAGTCCCACCACTGAAGTATGCACATAGCATCTTAGGGAACGACGTTGAAACACGACAGCAGTCTGTATATTGTTGGTTTTCGATTTTGTTTGTCTTTTTGTTTACCTGCCTTTGCCTTCTCTTCTACCCAGGAGATTTTTTTGTAGTTTTTGCTGTTGTCGCAGTTTTACTTTGTTTTGTTTTTTGTTTGTTTGTGTGCGTATTTATGTTTTGTTTTCTTTTGTTTCTTGTTGGTTTTTTTTTTGTTTCTGTTTTGTTTGTGGTTGGGTTGTTTGTTTGGGTTTTTTTTGGGTTTTTTTTTTTTTTTTTTTTTTTTTTTTTTTGGGGGGGGGGGTTGTTGTTGTTGTTGTTGTTGTTGTTGTTGTTGTTTTTGGGGGGCGGGGGCGATAAGGATGAGTGGAAGGGGTGTGTGTTAGTGTGCTCTTAATGCGAGGGTTTACTCATATGACGTCAGTTTTAAGTCTCGTCCGACTGACCTCGAGAAGGGCGGACGTCTGCACAGATGTATACTCCAATGAAGAAAATCACTCTCCAACGACCCCCACAAACGACAATTGAACCCAGGGTGTTTGGATGAAGAGAACAATAACTTTTGACCACCAGGCCAACGAGGCCCCACGTCAGCCACATCAGATTGTACAGCGGACTGCAACAATGATCTGTACAGACGAGATCATCACTGGGACACTGATCGTCTTGTTGCAGATGACGTCGAGCCATCTCACTGAGGACCTGGGTAAAAAGACGTTTTCATTCTGTCTCACTTTCTATGCTGCTTTTGTGGCATTGCCCCCCACGCCGCTTGTTCCGATCCCCGTCCATATCTCTACCCCGGCTTTTCCCCCGCCCATCTCCCCCCTTTACCCCGCCTCCTCCGTCCCTCCTGGAATTGCCGATCCACAGGGAGCAGTCCGTGTCAGGTCGTCATGAGGCAACTCACCAAAGCAGACACTGCACCGCTGCTGAGTCATTTCCGTGGTGTCCAGTGGGGCCTGTTCCATCCAGTTCAGCATACGGCAGGACACCACCTAACAAACCCTCGACTGACGACAATGATTATTTAGTCACGGAGCCAGCCTGAGTGGGTGTCTCTCCTCCACCCCCACCCACCCCCACCCCCGTCCCCCCCCCCTCCTCCCATCCCTCCGGAGGGCGCCGTCATGTCCGTCCAACAACAGGTCCCATGAACTTGCCGACAATCGGCGATCCTGACAGGAACTCACCGAATGCGGACGTGCAGTTGAAATCAAAACAGGTAACCACGAGAGCAGGGCTTAAAGGACCAAAGAATCTGAGACCTCTTTTTATGTCGAAAAAGTTAGGATGATGAAGAAAACGACATGAGTTCCTTTCATTCTGAGACTGCATTGACAGGTGTGCACCCTCTGCTTTCTTTCAAGATATATCTGGGTATCAAGCAGGCCCAAGATAACGCAGATGCATGCAGCGTTGACAATGAAATGTGATCTTCTATTAATGGATGAAATTCGACTAAGTGGCATCGACCCCCACGCCACTCATTCCAATCCCCATCCATAGCCATACCCCAGCTTGCCCCTCCACCTTACCCCCCCACACCCCTCCCTCCCTGGTCTGCCCAACAGAGCCCATAGCTGATTCAGGTCTGGGTAGGACCCGGCTAGGGCAGAAAAAAAAATCCCACAAATTAGTGACTATGATGAGAATCAAACCCACGACCTCCCAACCGGAAATATGCGACGCTAACCACTGCGCCACTACGGCCGATGGGTAAAAAGACTGTAGCTCAGCCGCCATCCTTGCCGGGCTATTGAGGATGGGACTGGCTGGCGATGTAACTAGATGGATAGTATGGGCTCGTCAGCCTCCCTGGCAGCCCAGTGTGGGGAAAGGAAATGATCTTAAGCCTCTCGACCGCTGGCTTGGAATTAACTAATCTGGGGATCCTGTCTGTCTGAAAACCTTGAAGAGGAGATGGGGATTCCCAAGAGTCCACCCTCACCCCGCTGCTCCTTGGCAATGCAGCCAAGGGCATACGTGAGAAGTGGACAGCTTAAAGTGTTCCGGACACATTCGCAGCCCGCAGGGGATCGATGGGTGTAAAGAAAAAGTCTTGGTGTTTATTGATTTTATGTGGTACCAGGTTAGGAAGAGGAAGCAGCATGCTACTATTTTCAGTGCCAGTTGTACCAGAACGCAAGCTTTCCCGACATCATATGAATTTACGGTTAGTCCCTATCACTGTTTGTGTCCTTATCGTTTCTGAAACACTTTTATCTCTAATCTTTTTTGTAATGAAATTACAATGGCCGCTATTTTAGAATCCACCATGGGCTGAAAAGCTGTTTTCCAAGATCATGTCTAGGGCTGGTACATCAATAAGACACTGGTGCTGTATCTGGCTGTAATGTTGTTGCTGCATCGGCTTAAAAGGATTAAGACAAGGATCATCACTCCTTGCCTTTTTGCGAAATCGCTACCTTTTTTGCCGAACGCTGCATGACCTTTTCAGTAACAACATTTGTAGATATTTTAACGAAAATATCTTTACCCTCCTTTTCCTATGCTATTTTTTTCAGTGACTATATATGAACAGGCATCCACATTTGAACATTTGTATCCACAAAAACAAACGTCTGTTTTCTGTCACAAACCCTATCAATATAATCTCTGTATGAAGTGTATTCACTAACTACATATACAATCACCCTTATCAAACCGCCAACTTGACAGGATTTCAGTTCCGCACGTGTTCTTCGATCGCGCCTCTGAACTCATTTCACACGAACCTTTATAGCTTTAGCGTGCCTGTGATAATTTTCCCCTTTCTTTACGTTTTTTTTAAAAACAGAATATTTTACAAAATCAAAAAACTTTTCATTTTCCTGCATTGAAAAGATCGTAATGACAGTAGCAGAGAACCACAACCAGTTCTCATTTTCATGCTAAAATAATCCGTTATCTGATGTACACTACTCATAGCAAATTAAGGATGAAATGTAAAACACAGTAACCTAAAGAGCTCTCATAGAGAGGGGGGGGGGGTTAATAGATAGCCGTAAATTGCACCGTATTCTTCAGTTCAGAACTGTATAGTAGTGTGACAGATTCACGCAAAAAGTGATCAGTTTCTTTGTCTGTACCATATTTCGGTTATCCACATTCACTCACTTTCCTTTCGTTAAAGCTGCAGAAAATATTCATAGCGAATTTTGATGAGTACAGTTATCTCCGTTTGTTGGTGAATGTGTCCATCATCACGATTACGGCAACAACTGTGGAACCGATTTCATCGAAACGTGGTGGGAGGCTGGAATGTGGTCCTAAGAGAACCTTTGAATTTGGATGCAGATCCGGAGCAAAGGTCATATCCGGCGGATCTGTTCGACCTTGGCATTGGCCTGCGCGCTTCCCAGGGTCCTGTTTGTTAGCCTTTTCTCTGTGAGGCGAAACGTTTTGCGTTCTTTACCAACTGGGTATGCATTTATTCATAAATTGTAACATAAGGCATGCAGAGATATTATATTTCTGAATGATGTGGGTATGTACATATCCATACTTCTGTTTATAGAAAATAGCTATCTGTTCGTGTCTGTGTTGTGCTGGTGTGCACATATCATACTTCTGTTATAGGAATAGATAGCTGTTTGTATCGGTACAGGCTTACTCTGCACACACCCATTCCTCTTCTATAGGACTGCTTCTAATGAAATGTGGGTGTGCTCACACCCAGTCAAACAGAAAGAATTGATTTTCGTTTAGTTTGTTTATTCATTTCATTATTCTATAAAACATATCATTTAGGAGAGAAGGTCGGCTCATGGATGATGATAATAAAAGTCCTAACATTTTCGCTCGGAGGAACCATATATGTCCAAATTCTGATAGTTAGAACGAAGTCTGAGTATACAGTCACACACAGCATTCAAAAAAGTTTAAACTGTTTTCTATAATCATTTGGCCATACATCTGTTCCCCCATCATTAGTATTATTCATAGTTCCACAATCTAGTGTAGACCAACAGGGCATACATGCACTATTAACTATACACATAAGCATCGACCCAGTTCATTATATGACTAGACAAGGTCTATCCAACACTGGTTGTCAGTGGCAAAACAGTAGTAAGAACGAAGTTCACTTCGACAACCTCCAAAGGCTTGACAAACATGTTGCAGGCAACTCGAATTTTCCACAGTGCTTATTCGTTCAAATATTAAAGAAGAATGAGTCTTCAATAACCATGCAATTTG
>CM065716.1:59160122-59162622 GCA_033310375.1 Conus canariensis | reverse complement strand
ATGGTGATCATCATCATCATCATTATCATCATGTTCAATGTTTGAACCTATCACTGTAACTGTTATAGCTGTAACTTACTTCAACTCTCGATATCATTAACTTGTATGCGTAGCAAAATGAATCTACATGATCACATGTTTCGGTCGTCTGTCTGTATATGTGTGTGCGTGCGTGTATGCGTGCATGCGCGTGTGTGTATGTGTGTGTGTGTGCGTGCGCGCGCGCGCGCGTGTGTGTGTGTGTGTGTCTGTGTCTGGTCTGTGTGTTAGGGAGCGGGGCGTGCGAGCGTCCACGCGTGTGTGTGTGTGTGTGTGTGTGTGTGTGTGTGTGTGTGTGTGTGTGTGTGTGTGTGTGTGTGTGTGTGTGTGTGTGTTTTCTAATCAAATTTAACGTTGGCTTTTATCCCTCGGCAATTACGATCACTACGACAACTGGACTTGGCGGAAAATAAATAGCAATATATCCAGCTGTCCCATACATGAAGGTTTTCACCGTGTCGAAAGGGCGTACATCTGCTAAAACATCTTCAGCTATGCTGTCTTCGTTGTTGAAAGGTATCTTAAATGATATGTTATGAAAACATTGCAGCAAATGTTAGCTAATATGCTATCAAGATCAAGTCATTCAATTCAGTTATCTACCAAGCGGAGGAGCATACGTATTTGTAATCTTACTGAATGTCACACAAATATTGGCTACATATGCGTCTGTTTTGACAAATACAACAAAGCAAGTGTTTATCGTGTGCGTTTAATCAAGCGAGTGACCGCATATTAAACCCGTTTCTTCTATAATGGTTACCAAATAATATCAGTGCATAATAGATTCATCATTGTGACCCTCATCAAACACATTTGAACAGCACCGATAAAAACTGGAACATCTATGACGGATGGAGTCAAACAAAATAAATAATTATTATCTATTTCGTCGATTGCGAGAGCATGACGAACATTTACAACAAATCTGAGCTAAAACGAGTACGTGACAAAATCAAAGAAAGGACAACCTTACTAGAGACTCACTCATACAGGTTCATTTACAACACACAAGACATTTTTCCATTCTCAGGGAAATTGAAAGTAAGCAGCAACCAACCCTTCTTCCCCCTGTATTCCCTTTCCCGTCCGCTCCATTTATCGCACGTGAGTCAAAGAAGACAAACTGCCTATTTTTGTACTCCCAGTTCTTATAGAACAGGGAGTACCTTACAATGGGAACGAAGAAATGCTCTGTGTGTGTGTGTGTGTGTGTGTGTGTGTGTGTGTGTGTGTGTGTGTGTGTGTGTGTGTGTGTGTGTCTGTCTGTCTGTCTGTCTGTCCCGTTCGTGGTCAAAATATGTTCCACTCGCTCCAGACAAAACTACTGGGCCGATCTTTCTGAAAATTTGTAGGTATGTTCATTTTGGGTCACGAATGATGTCCAATGTTTTATTTTACCGTTATATTAGTTACTAATGGCTATAACGGCCCATAACGGTTTTTCTTCTTTATGGAATATCTCAGAAAGTACTTGGCCGATCTTTCTGAAAATTTGTAGGTACGTTCATTATGGGTCACAGATGATGGCCGATGTTTACCAGATAAACTGAGAGTACATTTATATGTTTGCATCTTGTTTATTTTCTTTTTTTTATTGTTCTCGTTGTCGTTGTTGCTGCAGCTATGCTTATGGAATGCTTCTGTTGCAGAGGATGCTGTTTTGTTCCTGCTAATGTTTTAAAATGGTCGCTGCTCTTGTATGAAGGTGATCTTGAGATGTTGATGGCGACGTTCGAGAAAATGATACTGGTCAGGCTAGGGGTGTTAATAATGATGAAGATGGTGCAGATGTTAAAAGGAAGACAGATGATGCAGATGTTAAAAGGAAGACAGATGATGCAGATGTTAAAAGGAAGTTTATCCGCCTGCTCAGCTGCTGGCTGGCTTCTTTCAGCGCTTCTTTGTTTGGGGCAGTAGAATCAGAGTTTGTTTTTTTTTTTCCTCAAAAATATTTACTGACTCTGAGATCAGTGCAGGGAGCGTTGATTTGTAAGCAAGCTTACCATCCAAATATAGTCATTTAAGTATCCATCTTGAAACAAAGGTACATAACTCCAAACCAGTTCCGCCACGCTATCCGACAGACGTACTCCCAACAGTCAAATGCTGGGCTAAGTGGGCAGCAGCGATGATAAGCTCATTGATCTCTGTCAGATGTAACCAATTCTCTCCTGCTATTTATCATATTGGTAACAGAACTGACAAAATTTATGACTGTAGGTTTACAATCAGGTAAACATGACAACAACCACAACTTACATTACCAATATCAACTGCCTGATTAGGTGTTGTGATTTTTATAACGTAAAAAAAAGGAAATTAAACAAAAAAACTAAATAAATAAACGCCGAACATTACCTACTACACTGTCTAAACCATCATCAAATCAGCATAAATACGATTCTGACCTATCCTTCCAACTGTGTTCGTACGCATACACTCTTCTACGGTTATTGAA
>CM065716.1:59145122-59155122 GCA_033310375.1 Conus canariensis | reverse complement strand
AAGGTGTAGGTGATGTCAATGAATTTTTGTGTCTTTCGGCAGAGAATAATTGATTGTTGATGGCAAGAATGGAGTGAACACGTGAATGAGAGTGATAGGTTTTTAAGTTTACAGAACTTTTTTGTAATCCGTGTGGCTCTCTACCTAAATATCTATGCATGGATCTTGACAGGCATTTAAGATATATTATAATTTAGTTTAGATTTGGTATTTCTAACTTGTCAGTTCACTACTACAGGTATAGAAACCATACGTGACAAGATTTTATTTGTAAACTATGTAAAATTGCTGTCAAAGACGAAAAACACTTCTTATTATGTTGTCCATTTTACAATAACATAAGAGAACAGTTCATTGCTCAAAAGTTCTCTCATAATCCAAATGGTTTTCGTTTATCTCTCTTGTTGGCCTCAACGAACAGTAATACACTCAGAACATTAGTAATTTATATCTATCAAGCGTTTACAGCGCGGCAGACTGCTATAACTTGAATGTATATCTATGCATTTGTATGTAATGATGTTTACACGTATTTGTTTTTTGTTCCTCTCTTCCAAAGAGGGCCTTGGCTTTAGCGAATAAAGATTTCATCTCTCTCTCTCTCTCTCTCTCTCTCTCTCTCTCTCCTCTCTCTCTCTCCTCTCTCTCTCTCTGTGGAATACAGATTTCATTTCATTTCATCCTCTCTCTCTCTCTCTCTCTCTCTCTCACACACACACACACACACACACACACACACACACACACACACACACATACACACACGCACGCACGCACGCACGCACACACACACACACACACACACACACACACACACACACACACACACACACACACATATACAAGCATGCACAGACGCACGCACGCATGTCCGCTTGCATACATTCACGAGCGCGCGCACGATCTCGCACACACACACACGCGCTGCGCGCACGCACGCACGCACGCACGCACGCACGCACGCACACACACAACACAACACAACACACACACACACACACACACACACACACACACACACAACACACACACACACACACTGAAATAATGATGTAACAACGTTATTCGGCGTCATTAGCTTTAAGCTAGCGTGCCCTCGTTGATTTGCTGTTTTCCTCAAAAACCAGTCTTTCATTATTACCTTCCGACACAAGAGCCCAGAGTCAGTTTCAATTCAGTTCAATTTTGCTGAAAGCGACTCCGGTCTAAGTAACTGACATCATGGTATAGCGATTAGTCTCATATACTGCGTCTCTGGAGGTCGCGTGTTCGAAACCCATCAAAAACCCTTTCGGTATCACGTTCTGAGGTCATTTCATTTTATGTTTGTTTGTTTGTTCAGTTTGGTTCGTTGTTCTTGTTATTGTTTCCAAGCTTCTATCCAGAGTTATTGAGCGTTCTTATGAATTAAGATGGGAAGGCTTGGACAGAGCAGTCGAGATTTGTTCATGTCATGGACGTGTTTCCCAGTACGCTGCTCCAGTTTCTACACTTACGCTGCAGGTGTCTGTATCTCTCGGGCCTGGTTGACTCAGCGATATACCATCAAAGGAAGCATAGTGGAAAAATCTGTCAGTTAGACTAAAATACAACTAAATAACATCGTCGTCGAGGCACCCGTATTTCTTGATCATCGTTAAATGAGGTTTTTAAAACAAATTATTTTCTCCTGTTTGGCTCCCAAAGCCGCCTGGTCTTAAGATGAACGCAGTCTTTATGTCATCACAGCACGTGGTCAATTCTTTAGTGCTGGCAATTCTTTAGTGCTGCGACGAAGTAGAATGAACTATGAAGAGTGACCCGACGTTTGCAATGTGTGATGCGAGTGTCTGCTTTGTGTGCGTTCGTGTCTGTGTGAGTGTGTGTTTGCGTGTATGCATGCTTGTGAGTTTGTGTCCTTGCTTTGGATTTTGATGCCTTTTTCTCATGTATGATTGTTATATATTGTGTGATTTGATGTCTGTTGTGATATTGTAAACGCCTAGGGCATTCAATTGATTAGGCGTCATAAATGTTCATAATAATAATAATAATAAAAGAGTATCTCGCTTCGCTGTCCCAATGTCCGCCTTTGTCGGAGTGCCATTCAATGGCGCAGGCTACTGGCGAGAGGATTGTTCAGCTGGCTGGGTGCCTGTTCAGGTTACCATAAATGCCAGTTTCTTATTTTCTGCTGTTTAGGAAGGCAGGTCCACTTTCTGTACGTGGGCTCCCCCCCCCCCCCCCCCCCCCCCCCCCCCCCCCCCCGCCCTCACCAAGCTTTTCACTATGTGTGCGATTCATAACTTAATAATTTGACTGTATGGGCTGTGCAAATGTGTGAGACAGACAGCCAACCTGTAAATAGGAGGCAGGCAGAACCAGCCTTCTTCTTTGATATGGACAGTAAGTTTGGTGAAAGAACTTGGTCGGTGGCAGTCTCCTTTAGCATGTGTGTTTAGCTGCCACCCTCCCCCACCACCATCACACCACACCCACCCCCGATTTTTTTCGTTTTTCAGAAATTTCTGTATTTTCAGGAATTGTTCCAGAAATCATGAATTTGGTGTGGGAAAGGAGGGGTAAAGAAGAGAAAGAGAGAGAGAGAGTCCTGAAATAGTAATAATTTTAACGGATCCTGGTTCTGTCCTTTGATCGGGATCGGCTGTACGGATCCACACTAAAACAAAATGTCTTCGTTCTAGCGCCACACTGCATCATTCCACCAAGTTTGGTCAAAATCGGTGCGGTAGTTTTGTGTAAAACCGCTAACATTCAACAACAAACGTGTGAAAAATATAATCTCTTTGGCGGAGGTAACAAATGGCAATTTCCTACATGACTAATCATGCTGATGGTTCTGCACATTCTGACATCTATGCACGCTACGATTATTTGCGGGGCAGGGTTTGTAGTTCAGGCAATTATCATAAACCTGGTCCCAACGGGCCGTGAGAGCCTTGAGTCATTCCAAAGCGCATGAGTGCAGGGATTTTCCTTTCCGGCCCTAGGCAGTCCGTGTCGGATGCAGATGCGCAGCTTTTAATCTTGTCCGCACGGATGCAGTTTCCTACATCGCTTGACAATTCTTTCTGCATGACTGACAAAAAGTGACGAGCCGTTTGGAACAGTCTTGGAAATATTCTGGACTTCATAAAAAAAAGTGCTTAGAGGTTAGATATTTTGGTTCATAACTCCCGTTTTCTCCCCTGGTGTATGTTAACTTCGTTGAGTGTTGCATTTAGGTGTTTGAATAGTAGAGCCCTGTATTCGCGTTCAGAATGTTGCAAGTTCAAATCCCGTGTGCCCAGCATAGAACAGACGTTTTAGTTGTCACCCCCGCTCCACTCCCCTAGCATCCCCTTACCCCTCTTCAGCCATATCATTTTAATATTATCAATTTTATGTTAGATCTCTCTCTCTCTCTCTCTCTCTCTCTCTCGTCGATCCCTTTCTCTCTTCCCGTCCTCACTCCGCCATCTCAACTCTCTCGGAATCCCCGTCAGCAATGTATCTTGAGGTTGTTCTTATTTATCAATGCATTTATTATGAGTAAGTTATACAGCGCTCATCCTCGGTTAGAGACCGAGCTCTCAGCGCTTTACACAATCCACACTGCAGTTTACACAAGGGGCTGTCTACTTCGGTAGAGCCGACAAAAGAGCTGCCTGCTGGCGCTACGTTCAGTCGTTTCCTGTGCTCCTTCTGATCGAATATCTCACTCAGTTTCTCACTCATTCTTTCCATTTTGTCACAGAGAATGCATGCTATATGTATACATGCCATCCATACTCACGGCCAAAATGGCCTTCTCTTCCGAAAATTGTTGATGGGGTTTTACGTGTGTGTGGAAGATGTGATGCGTGCGTTCACACACAAAACCTCGGTTTCGTTACACTGAAACCTAAATTAAGCTATCATTTTAACCCTGCATGCAACAACAGCAAAAATGATTAAAGCAAATGTAACATGGTGAGAACGAGAAAGGAATCCAGGACAGCGCAGACCCCTATCAAGGTCAAGCGAATGGATCCGCCCGAAGGGATCAGTTCTTGAACGAAAACAAACTTTTTTGCCAGGGAGGAAATTGTACAGACAAAAAGAACTACTCTTTTACTCGAAAAACATGGAGAGGAAAATTGGGGTGGGAATAAGAATTGTTAACTTATTATCAATGTTGTTTGATTCCATGAAAATGCATTACTTTATAAACAGTTATCAAACATAACTTTACAATGCTAATCTTTTGTGGAATCTTGCAGAACATTCTTACATACATCGCTTGATCCAATGTGACTGCTTACAAGTCAGTAACAGTTCTATGATATTTCTTCTTTTTTTTTTAATGAATACTCAAACTTTCGAGTGTCATAAATGTTGGCAGTTCGCATTTTTCCATATTCTGCTTAAAAACTACATGGGAAGTAAGCATACCTCTTTCAGTGTGTATGTATTCTTACTTCCCCTGCCAGAGAAAAACAAAGAACTTGCATTCACGTAGCAACGTATTCTAAGGGCAGTCTAAGTTCTGCCTGACCTTGGCAAAAGCTTTCGCCGGGGTGAGTGCCCATATTGTTGTCAGATTCACGTTTGAAATGGACATCCACCTCAGTAATATGGGCGACATGGAAATCATCCCGAAAGAGGTGGGGATGGCGGTCAGGGGGACTATTTAACACTACATCATACCCACCAGAACGATGACACTTTGAGATGGGGATCGACAATGCAAGGAGGGGGTGGATGGATGGAGGGGGCGGGGGGGGGGGGGGTGCCACCTTGGGAACTGAACTCACAACGTCTGATTGCGAGTTCGACTGCTATTCCAGTTGACCGACCTTTGCACTCCGCGCGCGCGCGCGTGTGTGTGTGTGTCTGTGTCTGTGTCTGTGTGTCTGTGTGAATGTGGTGTGTCTGTGTGTGTGTGTCTCTGTGTGTCTGTGTGTCTGTGTGTGTGTATATGTGTCTGTGTGTGTATGTGTCTGTGTGTCTGTCCGTGTGTTCATCACCCGTGTACTCAGCACGTACGTAGCCAGCTGACTAAATGTAAAGCTAGGATTAAGCCACAGAGTTGTACCAGTCTCTTTGGTAGCACATCCCACACTCTATCCATCCCTCTTGCGCCTCCTATCCCACCCCCTCCTCCCCTTTACGAATGTTCGAAGCTATTTTCAGTTGGTAATATTTTGGATGGCGAAAAACTACAACACACAGCACATAATATTACACTGTAGTACAAAGCTATGTAGTAGAATACAAGAAAATAATATATGATATACTGACAAATTAACAAATCAAATAATCAATGGATTGATGCATTTTGGAACAATCGGTTCTTCAACCTCCCAAAACACACCTAAATAAGATTAACAATGTTTAAAAACCTAGGTGACAGTTTCTTTGTGTTAAATTCACGCACGCACACGCACAGCACACACATGCGCGCACATGCGTGCATGCTCTCTCTCTCTCTCTCTCTCTCTCTCTCTTGCACGCGCGCGCGCGCGCACACACACACACTACACATACACACACACACACACACACACACACACACACACACACGCACGCACGCACGCACGCACGCACGCACACACTCACACACACACAATCCACAATCTTCAAATTAATTCAGTAAGTAGTTCCTCCGAAAAGCTAACGAACCCCATTATGAGACAAAGCGAAATACAGGCTAGGACCTTTTACCACAATATACCATCTGTGGGAATACTCGTTCACCAGTCTTCAAAACAATTAAGTGAATTACTCGAATGGTTAAGATACCCAATGTAGGCCTAACATAAAACGCAATAACGACTGAAACCTTTTACCACAGTATGCCACCTGACCAATACTCTATAAACGAGTAGATTCTGCAACAGTCTTTTCTCCCCCTTTCAAACTACACACACACACACACACACACACACACACACACACACACACACACACACACACACACACACACACATTATTCCAGACTATACTGACCAGTCACTTCTTCTGGCCCACTCTCCTCTGACCTGTTCCATATTCGTCACGTCGCACTCTCACCATGCTCTGTATCTGACGAACCAGGTAGACTGCACGTTAAAAGACCTTCGACCACTGAACTGAAAGACTGATATGGTCGAGGGGAGAGCTCTTTCTTTGTCGACAGCCCTTCATTTCGTCTTTTGACGCCCGTTTCCCAGTTCCATTTCGGCGAGAGGCCTGCCGATGCGACATTGGCGAGCGGAATAAACTTATTTGTTGTGTAATAGGTGGAGGTATGGTGGTGGAATAAACGAGTGTAGTGTGTGATAGGGGAGGAGAGGGGTTATTAGGGGGATGGGGGTGGAAAGGTCGGGGGGGGGGGGTGAAGATGAGAAGGTGGAGGGGGGCTGCAGAGAGACCCTCAGTGAAATGGTTAGAGTATTCCGCTGAGGAGATGAGGCTCGTAAGTTTGCACCTCTCAAGGGGGTCAGAGCTTTCACCTTTCACCTATCCCAGATTCTTAAAGATGGTTGCTGCGCCACAGAAGACTTCGCAAAACCAGCTTCCTCCACTCCTCCCGGTTTTCAGACGCTCTTAGGCAGTCGCTGAGTACGAGACCAGTCCATGCACTGATGTTGTCCTCCTATCTCTTTCTCTCGTTCTTTACGGCTTAAAGACGCTCTCTGTCCATCCAGCAGCAAACTGGATGTCTTGGATTCAGTTCAGGAAAGGTACAAGCGGCGGGAAGGAGAGAGCTGACTCCGCCTCCCACCACTATGCTGTGTCTATGACACAGTCAACCTCTGAGACCTCATTGCTCCAGATGCCGCTAGGCTGTGTGACTGACTTTGGTTTAGCGTGGGTGGAGAAGGGAGGAGAAGGAGGTTTTGTGACCAGTTCACATCTCAGACTTTATGTGTCACACCAACATGTGAGGTTGATACTAAAATGCATGTCTGTATATATTGGTAGTACTACTACTACTACTAACCACCATCACCACTACTACTACTATACTACTACAAACCACCACTTCTACTACTGCTACTGCTATTACTACTAATTCTACTACTTTTACACCTACTATTACTACTACTACTACTACTACCACCACCACCACTACCACCACCACCACTAACTGCTACTGCTACTTCTACTACTATTACGCCTACCACCTCTACTGCTGCTGCTGTTGCTTCTACTACTGCTGCTGCTGTTGCTTCTACTACTGCTGCTACTACTTCTACTGCTGCTGCTGCAAATGCCGCCACTTCTGCTGCTAGGACTACTATTACTACAACAGTCTTGCTGCCACTTCTGCTGCTAGGATTACTACTACTATCACTACAGCCTGAAGATGACCCGATAAGTCGAAACGCGTTTCGCCTGCTTTGTAATTTGTTGGTCCCTTCGTTTGGTGACCCAGTAGTTCTGTTTTCTGCTCAAGATGACAACAAACCAATCAACCCACGCACACACACACACACACACACACACACGTACGCACGCACGCACGCACGCACGCACGCATGCACGCACGCACGCACGCACGCACGCACGCACGCACGCACGCACGCACACTTCCATAGGGACAATTCAATCGTATAAGAACAGCACCAACAGAGTAAGAATCCCCCGGCGGCATCAGTATAATTCACTGATTTATGCGATACTGCCTTCTGTCGATGCGGAATTAATCCAGTTTGTGCCCTGGGTGTCTTTTCATGACGGACCTTCTCGTTCTGCTACGTCCAAACCAGCTTTGCTGGCGTCCGAAGAGGGCTCATCATACGGGTCGGTCTCTCTCGTTGAACAGCGCGTTTTGGTACCTTGCAGGTTTAGGGGGGGGGGGGGGGGGGGGGGGGGGGGGGGTTACCTTAAATTTTTTATTTTATATATATATATTTTTAATGTTTTTTTTTTTTTTTAATCTTAAGATTTTTGTCGCTATCAGTCCGGTCATTTTGATATCCAAAGACATCCTACACAATCCGGAAAATCGGTGACTGGTTTAGGAGGTAGGTTTTGCTGTTCTCAGCATACGGAATATTACAGCTTCGTGGTACGTCTACTCAGCTAACAAAATGGCAACGGACGGAAGTATTTGTGAAAGGACCGACCTAACGCAACCATCTGCTCCAGCGATCTAATTAATACCAGCCTTTCCAGTGTTCGTGACACCTCTTTTGAAGATTGTTTCATTACAAACGTACAGAAAATGAACCTGAGGGAGATGGCGTTGTTGAAACCCTCTGCACCTGTTACGTGGACAAGCGATGCAATTTTGTTTTCAAAGCGAACTTCAGTGGTCCTGATACGCGTCTTTTGAAAGGTGTTATAATTACATTTCGACACTGTTTTGTTTTATTCCCAGTTTCTTTCTCCCTCCTGCACCCTTTTTCTTCGCGTACATATAGGCCTACGACCTTTCACGTGTCTTCTTGCGTGCGCACACACGCGCGCGCGCGCGCTCGTGTGTGTGTGTGTGTGTGTGTGTGTGTGTGTGTTGTGTGTGTGTGTGTGTGTGTGTTGTGTGTGTGTTGTGTGTAGTGTGTGGTGATGGGTGTTGTGTGCAGGTGTGACTGACATGCAGGACTGCTTGCACCAGCAAGTACCCTGACAGTTCGACCACCTCGCATGTCAGTTTGCCATAAGTATTAATGTCCTGAACAAGAGCGGGTTTTAACGAACAGAATCGTCGACCATCTCAAACAGCTTCAGTACACACTCGGTGCAAGAAGCTACCAAAGCTGTCTCCTGTTCCGATTAGAAGATTTACAGTCAGTGTTTAACTGACTCCACCTTTTCATTCAACAACCATTTGCGCCGAATATGAGAAGATAAGTGGTTGTTCGTTCGTCGTTTTCATTGTCCTTAATGTTGTGTGTTTTTCCCTGAAGAAGACCTAATAGCTCGAAATGCATCGTGTTTTGTCCTGTAATCTGTTTGTTAGTTTTATGTGTGGAAATGATGTCTTTCCTTTTCAAAAATTTGCTTCAATTTCCGCCTTCAATCTCTTCGCTTTGAAATTGTCTCCCCTATCATGCGCTCCCGGGCATCCAGTGCGATGGTTCTTTTTCTTCTTTTTTTTTTTTTTTTTCGTTTAGTTTGTCAATCTCTCCTCTTCCCACTCCCTCCCCCCCCCCCCCCCACACGCACACACACACACACACACACACACACCACCTTTCACCTTCCACTCCTTCCCACAACCACAAGCGCTTCCCACCGGTATCTCCTATTCCAATTCCTTGACGTAGGGGATACAAATCTTCGTGCGAAAATCGTAGAACTGTCCAAGAGTTCTTTCCCTTGGGCATACCCAAACCAGCTACTTTATTGCAAAGCCTATTATTTTGGTGGTGGGGGGGGGGGGGGGGGGGGGGGGATAAAATCTATTTTTGTTTGTATTATTTCAATATGGCTTCCAGTTTACAAAAAAAAAAAAAAATTGATTTGGAACGGAAGGGGGATTGGCGGGATGGAGGGGGTGATCCTAAGCAGATGTAAAAAAGTGGACGTGGAATGAACTCAGCACTCTTTTTATCATTCTGTAGGCATTAATGTGCTGCAAAAACTGAATTCTGACTTCTCCTGTTATCAGTCGGAAGGAAGTTTACAAACGAGACCAGGGCAAATCAAGTAGATCGACGTACACTGTGAATTAAGAGAAGAAGAAGAAGAAAGAAGAAAAAAAGAAGAAGAAGAAGAAAATGAAGACAGAGATTAAAGACAATGACGAAGTGTAACTAGTCTGGTTTCTAATTCACCTTCTCTCTGTTTAAAAATCCGCTTCTCTCTTCATTAGAAACCACATTAATGTGTGTGTCTTGATGGGTTTGACGTCGAAAATGAAGTCTTTTCAAACTATGCTGATCCATTATTTCACGCCCTACCCACACCAACGCCCCCGTTCCCTGCGAGGTGGCATAGCAGCGAACACCAAGGGAGAGATGGAAGATCTATACGGGACACTGCGCAGCGATCCTTCCCAGCTACCTCCTCATCCGGTGTGTATGTATGTATGTGTGTGTGTGTGTGTGGG
>CM065716.1:59065122-59140122 GCA_033310375.1 Conus canariensis | reverse complement strand
GTGTGTGTGTGTGTGTGTGTGTGTGTGTGTGTGTGTGTGTGTGTGTGTGACATTTAAGCATGCATATACCCAATAATCATGTTCTAGTGAGCGTCTGTACCGGCTCTCTTATCTTTTGATATATGAATTTTTTTTTTTTAAAGGACATGGTGTAAAAGGGATTGTAGCTTACCCATTGTATCCTCTATAAAACATTCGTATTGTATACATATTCGTATTCTCTCTCTCTCTCTCTCTCTCTCTCTCTCTCTCTCTCTCTCTCTCTCTCTCTCTCTCTCTCTCTCTCGTGTGTGTGTGTGTGTGTCATACTCGACTTTTCTGCCTCAACGAAGTTCTTCCCATCGCTCATCCGGGGGACAGGTTAACGTCACATTGAACCACCGAGTTCCTTTTGAGGTACTGCTCCAACTGACACGAATTTCTCCTTCCTACCCTCCCCCTCTGTCCCTCATCCTCCGTCTATGTCCCCATTCCCAGCTCCTCGACCCTCCCCCCGCCCCCTCCCCTCCGGGGCATCTAACACTGTGCCCATCACCTCAGCGACATACTTTCCTGCCATCCCCTGTTTTTGTGCTTCTCTCTCTCTCTCTCTCTCTCTCTCTCTCTCCTCTCTCTCTCCCTCTCTCTCTCCTCCCCCCCCCCCCCCCCTCCCCGCTGTCATTGTAAAGTTTGAGCCGTCACTTCAATGTCAGGATAATTTCCCCCAACCCTCCCCCTCTGCTCCCCTCCCCTGCCCCCACTGACGCACTCTCCCGTCCTCTTCACTCCCTTTCCATCTTCCTGCCCCACTTTTTTTCTTCTTTTTTTTTCCTTTTTTTTTTTTTTTTTTTTTTTTGGGGGGGGGGGGGGGGAGCTTCTCTTCTTTAAGATGCTCATAAATTGTGTGTATTTCATTTCCTACTAGCACTCGGCTTAGGTGTAGATCTTGTAGACACAAGAGTGGCTTTTGTCTGGTATATTTGTCTCTGTGTTGCATCAGTGTGAGCGTGTGTGCTGTGTGTGTTGATCCAGTTTCTCAGGGAAATAGCATCTCTGGATTTCCTGTTTCAACAGTGCGTGGGTTCCGTCGTTGGTTCTGTGCGTTTTGTCTGGATAAAAGCGACGCTTCTTTCAGGATGCCGCCCTGGTAAGTTTTTAAGTTAAAATCCGCAGTGTGTGTGTGTGTGTGTGTGTGTGTGTGTGTGTGTGTGTGTGTGTGTGTGTGTGTGCGCGCGCGCGCGCGCGCGCGCAAGCGTGTTTATGCGTACGTGCGTACGTGCTTGCTTGCTTGCGTGCGTGCATGCGCGCTGTGTGTGTGTGTGTGTGTGTGTGTGTGTGTGTGTGTGTGTGTGTGTGTTGTGTGTGTGTGTGTGTGTGTGTGTGTGTGTGTGTGTGTGTGTGTGTGTGTGTGTGTGTGTGTGTGTTGCTTGCTTGCTTGTGAGCGTGCGCGCGCTTGTGTGTGTGCATGTGGGTGTGTGTGCGCGCGCACGGGCGCGCGCGCGTGCGTGCGTGTGTGTGTGTGTGTGTGGCGCGCACTGTGTGTGCGCGCGCTACTCTGTGTGTGTGTGTGTGTGTGTGTGTGTGTGTGTGTGTGTGTGTGTGTGTGCATGTGAGAGTGGAGAAAGAGAGGATGGGGGAAGAGAGAAAATGTACCTGTCTGTGTGAGCGCGTGCGCATGTGTGTGTGTGTGTGTGTGTGTGTGTGTGTGTGTGTGTGTGTGTGTGTGTGTGTGTGTGTGTGTGTGTCGTGCGTGCGTGTGTGTGAGTGTGTGTGTGTGTGTGTGTGTGTGTGTGTGTGTGTGTGTGTGTGTGTGTGGTGTGTGTGTGTGAGAGAGAGAGAGAGAGAATGGAGAAAGAGAGAATGGGGGAAGAAAGAGAATGTGCCTGTCTGTGTTTGCGTGTGTGAGCGCGTGCACATGTGTGTGTGTGTGTGTGTGTGTGTGTGTGTGTGTGTGTGTGTGTGTGTGTGTGTGTGTGTGTGCCTGTCTGTCTGTCTGTCTGTCTGTCTGCCTGGGGTGTCTGTGTCTGTCTCTGTGTGCGTCTATGGTGCTTGTGTCTGGCTGTGTGTATAGCTGGGTGTGCCTATGTGTGGTCGCACGCGTTCACTCATGCTAATGTCGAAATAGGGATTGGGATAGAGATAGAAGAGGGTGTTTAGAGTGTCATGTTTGACAGTCATATTCCCTCTCTCTCTCTCTCTCTCTCTCTCTCTCTCTCTCTCTCTCTCTCTCTCTCTCTCTCTCTCTCTCTCTCTTCCCCCCCCCCTCCCTCTGTGCCTTTCTTTTTCACAGAAAAAAACATTTCTGACATTTTCAAACCTTTTTCTTATTGTGTATCTGTCCTCTTTTTTTTTTTTTTCATACACGTATCATCGTGTATCATTAGCAGCTCACAATTTGCACAAACTTTTTGTTGTTGAATTAAGTATATTTCTTTTTGTCTGAACTTCTTTCATTTGAAATCTAATTTTTCTTTAAAAAAAAAAAAAAAAAAAAAAAAGGTTAACAAAAGAATATCTTGAGCATTCATCGGTTACCTGTAGTCTCGTCCGCGCTGTGCAACAGCTGTGTAACGTAAATCCTATACCCTTGTGGATCTTACTGTCAAGTACTGTAAGACCGAATCTTTCATTTAGTTTCAATCTCTTTTTGACGTTACAATAAAGAATTGTAAGAAGTTGCTGCGCTTCCTGTAGTTCGCACTCTTACACACTTAATTACAGGCTCACTTGGTGGGGCGAGTGTGGAGCGGGGGGAGGGGGGGGGGGTTGTCTGTTGGTGGTATGCCACAAGTTAGGCACTCGAGAGGGCGAAGGGGAGGGAGTACGCATCTACCTGATTTTGATGCCCATGTTCATGGAAAATAATAATAATAATAATAATGAATACTTATGTAGCGCCTATTCTCGGCTAGAGACCAAGCTCTAAGCGCTTTACAATCAACACTCGCTTACACAACGGGCTGCCTACCTGGGTAGTGCCGACTGAAGAGCTGCCAGCTGGCGCTTCATTCAGTCGTTTCCCGTGTCATCCAGTCAATATCATTCAATATCGTTCACTCAGTTTCTTTACTTCCTCCATTCTTTCCATTTCTTACGCAGGGTGCATGCTGTGTGTAACGTGTCATCCATACCAACGGCCAAACTGGCCTACTCTTCCGAAAGTTGGTGATGGGATTTTACGTGTGTGCAAGATATTATGCGTGCGTTCACACACGGAACCTCGGTTTATAGTCTCATTCGAAGGACTGTATGGGAAAAGGAGTCAGAACTAATGTTAACTCCGAGGGAAAAATCCCCCTGCACCGAAACGCCCCGGCGGAGATTCGAACCCGCAACCCCAGGATCACCAAGATTACGAGTCAGGCGCTCTACCAACTGAGCTATTCCGGCTCCAAAAGAGACCGGGGGGAGAGGTCGGAGGGGAGAGGAGAGGCACTGGATAGAAAAAAAAAGAACAGTCCATCAACGAGTCAGAATATGGGAGCATATCAGCGTCCAATGGCAGTAAAGTTATTGTCCTAAAAACTAAATGAATAAATAGATAATGATAATAATGATGATGATGATGATAATAATAATGATAATAATAATAACAACAATAACAATAGTAGTAATAATGATGATAATAACAATAATAATCATAGTAATAATGATGATAATAACAATAATAATCATGACACTGATAATAATAATAATAATAACAATAATAATAATAAACATGTGATTAGCCTGAGGATCACAATTATTATCCTAGGGATCACAACCGGTTTTCCTGTTTTCCTGAAGATAATGACTGTTCTGTCTTAGGGTTACTCTTGTTTTCCTCTTTCTCCTCGGGATTATAAGTGTTATCCTTGTTTTACCGAAGAAAACAGGTATTATCGCGGGGAAAAGGTTAACAGAAAAAATAGCTATGATCATTGTTTACCATGATAAGCGCATACGCGCTGGTATCATTGATATACAGCGAAAGAAAAAAGAAAAAAAAGTTATTATCCTGAAGATCACAAGTATTTTCTGACATAATTATCACAAATGTTTTCCTATTTTAGTTGTGTTTCTTAAGGATGATAATTGTCTTCCATGCGGAAAACAAGGAAAACAGTGGTGATACTTTTGGATAATGCGGATGACTGTTTTCCCTGGGGAAAAGGGAAAACTCTTGTTATCCTTGATGAAGACGGGGAAAACGGTTATTGTCCTTAGGAAAACAATGGTGTTCCCCACATGTGCATAAGGATCGCAGTTTAATCTCGTTTTCTAAAAGGACAATAACTGTACTTGCCGGCTTTTGAGGCTAATATGCTACCATATCAGAAGTGTGCGGAACGAATTGGTTGCCGCTGGAACTCGTAATAAAGATGGGCTCCCCGATGGCCCTGCAGATTGTTACTGGAAATGGTTGCAAGACGGTACTCCCCAGAGAAGGGGTATTCTCCTGAGAGACAAGGACTTCTTCTGACAGAGACAATTTCTTAACGTTTTCCATTATTCCAAAAATTTCTGAGTTCATATTCTGGTGTGCTTGAATAGACATATTTCTCAATTTTTTCCTTTACAGTCTTTGATAAATAAAATAGATTAAATGAAATTGAAATGAAAACAGTTGTACTGGAGTCAGGGGAATCTCGTTTTTCTTCTTCTTCTTCTTCTCTTCTTCTTCTTCTTCTTCTACTACTACTACTACTACTACTACTACTACTTCCTCTTGAGATTTCATCGGATCTGAGATTTTACAGTGGAAAGATTTTTAACAAACTTTCGGATCGGTTTTTCGAAGATGCATTTTAAAGAATTGTGTGAATGAATGACTTGTGAGTTGATTTTAACGTGGTGACAGCCCTGATGTGGCCCTTTGCGGTCGGCTGGGCTATATGCAACATTATCTTATCTTACCTTATCTTATCTTCATCTTTTTTTATTGCTAAAAAAAAATCCTGTTTAAACCAGTTTATTTTGAGGGGTTTTTTTTTCTAATGGTGCTTCTGTTAACTTCTTCTTCTGAAAGAAATAATAAAGTGCATAAAAAGAAGAAATAGGTCAAGGTTTATGCAAATATACAACATACCATCGACGTGGTTGTTGTTTGTTTCTTTGTTTGGACGTTTATATGTATCATCTCGCGCTCGAGACAGAGGGGGGGTGGGGGGGGGGGGAGAGAGAGAGAGAGAGAGAGAGAGAGAGAGAGAGAGAGAGAGAGAGAGAGATGGATGGATATATATAGATATATCTATATCAAGCTTATGCTCGTCAGAACAATTACGATTTGCCTTACCATCCCTTGGTTCTTTTTTTTTTTTTCTTTAAGGCAGAAGTCGTGGGCCAGCAGATATTTCCCTGACACTGAAGATGCTACTTCCACTTTGACGGTATCGACTTAACGGCTCACAACTGTAACGTCACAAATATGAGCTCCGACGAGGATGACGTGGAGATCGTTCATCTCCAGGAGGGCACGGTCCGCATCGTCCTTCCGCCAGCTGGCTTTGAATACAGACATGATGGCGGTAATATTGATCAGCCTCCTTCTCTGGTATCGCCATGGCCAGCATCCTCTTCACAAATCTTTGTTATGGAACCTGCCAGAGCCCCAAGTCAGCAATCTCCCCATCCTGGAAAAGAGACTGAGAGTGAACGCGTTACTCGCCCCATACCCTACACATCTCAGAACCTAGTTTCTTCCAGGAAGACGTCCACACCAGGAAAAGGTTATGCACAGTCAGATACTGAAACAGAAGATAGATTTGATCATATTCAGGATCAAACTCCGATGCTCACGTCTGCAGAACAAGGAAAGGAAAATAACCAAAACAAGAACGTGAGGAGTGGAATTAAAAGAAAGAGCGTTGAGGGACAGCAAACTGAAGACTTGGTAAAGAAGCATTATTATTCTGATGAGTGTGGTGTCCCTGGGGAAGGAGTTCCAAGCTTCGCAGCTAGATACACGAGCAAGGCAACAAGCGGCGATGAGATGGAAACAAGCGAAAGACAAGGTCACACCATCTATCATACATTCACGGGACCGACCCCCGCCCTAAAGCAGAGCAGTTCAATGTCAGATACGAACACCATCTCGCTCTCAGCTAGACCTGTGAATGAAAAGAGTCCAACTACTCCCTTCCCTAGCTCAAACCCAGACTATAGACCATCTGGAGCAGAGGCCACAGCAGCCAAACTGTTTGAACAACGGGGAATCATGAGTGACAGACAACAGAGCGAACAATCATCGCCATTCGTTACTACTCTGTCCTCAGGAGTTACCAGAATAGTTGTGCAGCAATCTCTTGTGCAACAGGAACCTGAAATTAAAGACCTACATGCAATGGACAGTGAACGAACAGCGATGTCTGGTGACACTGGACATGCTATCGATTCCGGTGACGTCTCGAGTGATGATGACAACAAAAGCCTCGTGTTCAGTAACCTCACCTTCGATTGTCTTGAGGACGTTCAGGTGTCCTCAGAAAACGAGGAGCAACTCGCTCACCTTCTGTTGACGGCCGACACATCCGAGAACGACAGCGACTCGCTGCAACATTCTGCTCTCTACACGGAGATGACGCGGGACAGTAGTCGTGAAGAAACAAACCCGAATGATGACTTTGATAGAAGCAATTACGGTGCCTCAGACCAAGGTCAGGGCAGACTGCACTCTTCCGGAAGATTCCCTAAGGATCATCATCCCTCGTTTACAGGCACCACTGTAGGCAGAGAACGGTTTGTCCTAAGTCCACTGGGTGAAACGCGTTCGAGAGGAAGAAGGAAGTGGACAGGAGTCAAAACTTCCCCGCCAGAATCTGAAGACACGAGAAAGCCCGGGGTGTCCACCTGGAAGACACATCTGACAGCGAAGGTGTCTTCACTGGACACACCTACAGCCGAGCAATGTGGAGAAGTATGTCTGCCGAAGCTGGTCATCTCGATCCTTCTTTCAGCTCCAGAACTCCTCTTCACGCGGCCTTCTCCACACTTCAGCACGAGCAGTCTGGCTCAACGTCGTCAGATGAAGAGAGGATGAAACCATCAGCTGACCGTTCTTTCTTTCGGCGACACTGGCCAGAGAAGATATCACGCAAGTGGACACAGAATAAGTACATTCCTAGGGAAGCCTGGCATGACAAGTCTCGTTCTGAAGATACCAAAGATCGCGGGATGCAAATGCGAATGACAGATGAATCAGACACAGACCATAAGAGTGAACGACGTTATCTTGAGGCGGCACTTGCCTTGGCCGAATCCAAACGAACAAAATCAAAGGTTTTCCATGGAAAACCGCAAATAAAAGATATGAAAAGCGAAACGTCGAGCAGACGGCCCCATATTCAAAAGAGGAAAATTACAACAATGGAAGATAGTCGAAAGTTTTCTTCCGTTCCCTTGTCAACAGCATATCAGGGTACCTCTTCAGGCTTATTTCATACAGAAATAAACAGGACTGACAAGATACTTCCATCAAAAGCAGATTCAACAGACAGGCAAGAAAGAAGCAGTCATGTGTTAAATGCAACGTCATTATCAGCGGAGTCACAGCACTCGTCATCAGAACTGACGAGTTCAGATTCACCCAGATCTGCTTCTCTAACCCCAATAGAAAAAGACGAATCAGAGTCGACATCATCTTCTTCAGCAAATTCTGTGCATACAATGTATTTTGTGCCTGAGAAGTCTGCCCGTGGGGATGAATTTGAAGGGTCCGTCTCTAAGAAGTCACCTATTGGATTTAAAGACTCATATTATACTGTTCAGAAGAGTTCGGGGAATCTGCATTCGTCGTCTGGCCCTGAAGTCTCAGAAAGAGAAGGAAAAGGTTTAAAGAAAAAGAAGCCCAGGTTAGCACCTTCCCAGCAGCAAAGCCTGGCCGCGCGTGACACTGTCAAAGCCAGAGCAAAACAAACAGCTGGAAAAGGTGCCGCCCATGAGATACCAACAGAAGCAGATATGTTGCAACACGGTGTAAAAGACACACCATCCAGTAACCTGGCAAACTTTCAGACAGAAAAACACGACAACTTAAATTCACAGTTTGTATCAGATCCCAAATCCCAGAGAGCATTCAAAATGGACCGCAGCAAAACACAGCCAATGGCATCTTCACTTCACGGTAGCTCAGAGACCTTGACCGGCAGTGGGTCTTTCCGGAACTCCGACTCGGGCCACAAGACACCCATGTCCAGATCCTCCAGCGACGTCCTGCTCACCTCAGAGTCCGAGGTGGGTCCTCTGGTCAGCTTTCCCAGGACACGGAAGACGACCTGGGAGGCGTGTCCAGTCTCTCATCATGGGCGGGGGAGTCACTGGTGGGACAGGAAAGTGAGCTGGACAATGTGACCGCCGTGGAGCTCATGCGTCGTTACTCCACCGAAGAATACGTGCCCGCTTCCCCTTACGCCGGTTTCCTGAAGCGTCATCCCTCCAACCTGTCTGATGGTGCCAGGCCGCTGTTTCTGCAGGTAAGGATGTGACATGCTATGTTTCTGCAGGCAAGGATGTAAAAAAAAATGCTATGTTTCTGCTCGTAAGGATGTAACATGCTATGTTTCTGCAGGTAAGGATGTGGCATGCTATGTTTCTGTAAATAAGGATGTAACATGCTATATTTCTGCAGTAAGGATGTAACATGCTATGTTTCTGCAGGTAAGGATGTAACTTGCTATGTTTCTGCTGGTAAGGATGTAACATGTTATGTTTCTGCAGGTACGGATATAACATGCTATGTTTCTGCCAGTAAGATTGTAACATGCTATGCTTCTGCCCGTAAGGATGTAACGTGCTTTGATTCTGCAGGTAAGGATGTAACATGCTATGTTTCTGCAGGTAAGGATGAAAAATGCTATGTTTCTACAGATAAGGATGTAACATGCTATGTTTCTGCCGGTAAGGGTGTAACAACTGTTTCTGCAGGTAAGGATGTAACATTCTATTTTTTGTGACCACGTTTGCTTTTTTCACCCCCTGGGCATCTAGAAATTGCAAGTGTCAAGGTCTTTGTTCGTTTTGTCCCCACTCTCCTTGTCTTTCTATTTGTACATTATGTAAGACAATCCCCACTCTCCTTGTCTTTCTATTTGTACATTATGTAAGACAATCCCCACTCTCCTTGTCTTTCTATTTGTACATTATGTAAGACAATCCCCACTCTCCTTGTCTTTCTATTTGTACATTATGTAAGACAATCCCCACTCTCCTTGTCTGTCTATTTGTACATTATGTAAGACAATCCCCACTCTCCTTGTCTTTCTATTTGTACATTATGTAAGACAATCCCCACTCTCCTTGTCTGTCTATTTGTACATTATGTAAGACAATCCCCACTCTCCTTGTCTTTCTATTTGTACATTATGTAAGACAATCCCCACTCTCCTTGTCTTTCTATTTGTACATTATGTAAGACAATCCCCACTCTTCTTGTCTTTCTATTTGTACATTATGTAAGACAATCCCCACTCTCCTTGTCTTTCTATTTGTACATTATGTAAGACAATCCCCACTCTCCTTGTCTTTCTATTTGTACATTATGTAAGACAATCCCCACTCTCCTTGTCTTTCTATTTGTACATTATGTAAGACAATCCCCACTCTCCTTGTCTGTCTATTTGTACATTATGTAAGACAATCCCCACTCTCCTTGTCTTTCTATTTGTACATTATGTAAGACAATCATAGTGAATAAGATGATGATCATGATCGATAATGATGATGGTAGGGGTGGTGGAATAAACTGATATTCGTCATCTTTGACAGAGAACGGTTAGGCCGCCTGCGTCTACGTATAATTAGAATGATAATAGGTATGATGATGAAAATGTTAAACACAATAATGTACAAATCTGTGCTCGCAATTTGACGGAGAGAAAACCCTCAGTGTCGTATGTGCAAACATTTCTAGTAATGGCTAAAATCATGCATCGTTCTCTAATGAACAGGAACTATAGAAGCAACACCAAGGGAATGTGTTTTCATGCACCCACTCCACACCTGCCACCCCCGCTGCCATCCACAACCCTCCTTCCCCACCTCACGGCACACCTCCCTTCCGTTGCCCAAAGAGACAGACAGACAAGACAGAGAAAGAAAGCGAGACGGTGGAAAGGGGAGGGGGAGAGGGGGTGTCATCAATCAATGAATGCCCATCAACCTACCCTTTTTATCTCACTTGGCACAGTAAACACACCTCTCTCTCTCTCTCTCTCTCTCTCTCTCTCTCTCTCTCTCTCTCTCTCTCTCTCTCGCTCTCTGACTTTGTGTGTGGTGTGTGTGTGTGTGTGTGTGTGTGTGTGTGTGTGTGTGTGTGTGTGTGTGTTCTTTTCTTCCAGAGACCACGATCCCGTTCTCGCAGTGGCTTCGTTCGCCAGGTATCCCTGGACATCGGGGAAGAATGGGAAAGCGTCCACTCTCCCCAAGCCACATCGCCCCCTGCCGAAGACGACAACTTGTTCTTCGGCCCGAGCACTTCCTTCGACTGCAGAACATCCTCATTGCAAGAACACATCCCCCTGCAGAAGGTGATCAGTGACGACACGCCCAAACCTTCTTCCCTCAGGAAGAAATCTCACCAGACGTCGGCCAAGCTAAGGCTGCTCTACCCCAACCCAGCCGACCCAAGATGTGTCTCCATGAGCGAAAAGGAGCAACGGGAACTCTTGTCCACCCTCACACGGGCGGAACTGGCGCGTCTTCGACAGGCGGGGTCTCCGCTACTGGGGTTGCTGGAGGGCCCAAAGAAAGACGGTGCTGACAAAGTGAAGAGGAGCGAAAAGGAACGGAAGGAGGATTCGCCACTCCCTGCTCCTCCGCCTGCATCCCCTGTGGAACGCATCAAGCAGCAGCAGCACCTCCGTTCGTGGAGACTGATCCCAGATCCCAGAAGCCTACTGTGACCGTTCAGCCCATGCGTCAAGTTCCACAGAAGTGTGGTTCTGGTCCTGAAGGTGAGGGCAGAAGCGGGGACGTCATCATGGCGATACCTCCAGATCCCTCCAGGGTCCTCCAGTCTGGCGGTGTGGGCGCTCTCCCTTCTTCCCAACGTCGGTTGCTGCCCAACCCGTTCAACCGGCTGAACCAGCGCTGCCATAGCACCTTACAGTGTCCCTGCTGCTTCTTCTTCTGCTTCCTCTGCTGTGCTCCCGCCGTGGTCTTCATGAAGCGCTCCGATTTCGAATTTGACTATGGTTCCCTGAACAAGGCCAAGTACTTCGGTCGCAGAACCACGGTGCTGTACGTAATTGGTGCCACGGTGGCTGTGTGTCTGTGGGTGACCAGTATTGTTACCACCGTCCTCTTGCTGCAGGAACCGCTGCTCCGGAGGCGTGGGTGGTCCTAGTGTCTCGCTAAATACTGATGACATAAAAAAACCAACAGCCTTGGCTCGGATGTGACCCTTTGGCTGTAAACAACATGACCGAAAATGGCGCTGGCTCAGCGGATTGGGAGATACAGTGCTTCTCAATCAGTTCAATACCTGTTTTATGTTATGAGGTGTCAGGCATAATTCTTCACAGTGTGTAGCTTATGTGATATGCACATGGCCTGATTTATTAACCGGACCGACATGATTATGTTCAGCTTGTGAGACGCTGTTTTTCTTGTCGTTTTGATATGTTCTTCATTGAATGTTCTACTGGTTTTTGTTTGTGTTTACTTTTCGCTTTTGTTTGTTTGTTTGTTCGTTTGTTTGTTGATTGGTTGGTTGGTTGATTGGTTGGTTGATTGGTTGTTTGGTTGGTTAGTAGGTAGTGTTAGTGTTTTTTTTTAAAGCAAAATGTTCATTTCTGTAGAGATTTCTTTATTCGTTTGTTTACATTCAAAATGTAGGTTGATTTGTAATTCTTGTCCAATGTAAGCAGGTCGTAAGGATGTTTGCCGTGACAGATGCTTAGGCATTCAGCTATCTTCAAAGCCCTCTGTCATCAATCAGCTGCAGCAGGGAAGAGGTGTTGAAATCTTTTTGACTTTATGTAGTCCTTTCAGTGCCCTTTTTTTCGACTGCCTCTAAAACATCTGTTCTCTCTGCTGTATTCAGTGGGATAGTCATGGAGACGGAATCATGGAGATGCACATGCCCGGAACGAAGTTGAACGCGCTTATAAACTCAACTGCTAGAGAATGTGTGTACTCGCCGCCTGACGTAATGTTTTATATTCCCCCCTATGAGATACATACAGATCGAGTGTCCGTCTCAATGAAACACTTTGTCGCGAGTGCTTGAATTGTCCAGTTCTGCCGTCTATCAGCGTCCAGCTCTCTCATCAAGACTGAAGGATAGAGACTACAGAGCCCATGAGGTTAACTCAAAATTCACCCTCTGTCGCAGAATACGATGTGCGAATAATCATAACAGAGAAAATTTGTTTAGCGCATAGATTTCAACTGATATAAACACAGCGAAATACCGCAATAACTTTACACACACACACACACACACACACACACACACACACACACACACAACTGTGCATGACAGTCGCCAGTAAATAAAGCGTGATGGAAGAAAGATGGCAGCTGTCGAGTTTGTTGTCGAAAAGTGGAAGGGAGCTTACTCTGTTCTGGTTTGCAATGTTTCTTAACAGTGTAGTGCGGTGACATCTTTAAAATACCGGCCTTATAGTAAGTAACTCTGACACATTTGAAGACTGGTTCATCTGTTTTCGAGGCAGCCAGTCGGGGAAAATTATATATATATATATATATATATATATATATATAGAGAGAGAGAGAGAGAGAGAGAGAGAGAGAGAGTTAAAAATAATGCTGTCTTGTTGTCCTGAGCTCCGCAACTTATAGAACAATCTGAAGTAAAAACCGGAGACGGTAAAATACAAGAATAAAAACAAGAGTCTTTTCATGTCTCAGACTTGTATTTTCAACAAATTTTCCCTTTTAAAAGCTTCTTTTGACAGCGAAAATTTGTTTGGCCTGATGAAGCTTTTAACTTTGCTTTTATTTTTGAATTCAGTCTCTGGTGCTAGCCAGTTCCTTTTCCTTACCATCAATAATAATAATAATAATGAATACTTATATAGCGCCTATTCTCGGCTAGAGACCAAGCTCTAAGTGCTTTACAATCAACACTCGCTTACACAACGGGCTGCCTACCTGGGTAGTGCCGACTGAAGAGCTGCCAGCTGGCGCTTCATTCAGTCGTTTCCCGTGTCATCCAGTCAATATCGTTCAATATCGTTCACTCAGTTTCTTTACTTCCTTCATTCTTTCCATTTCTTACGCAGGGTGCATGCTGTGTGTAACGTGTCATCCATACCAACGGCCAAACTGGCCTACTCTTCCGAAAGTTGGTGATGGGATTTTACGTGTGTGCAAGATATTATGCGTACGTTCACACACGGAACCTCGGTTTATAGTCTCATTCGAAGGACTGTATGGGAAATGGAGTCAGAACTAATGTTAACTCCGAGGGAAAAATCCCCCTGTACCGAAACGCCCCGGCGGAGATTCGAACCCGCAACCCCAGGATCACGAGTCAGGCGCTCTACCAACTGAGCTATTCCGGCTCAATCTGGAAACTCCTTCAGCATTTCTGCAATGTTTGAACCGACCTTAATGAAAGTTTTACCAGCAGATTCAACAGTGAAGATTTTGAACTAGAGTAATTAAAACACGCCCAAATCGCAAGGTTACAAATGTTTCTGGGGTACTGGTTTTTGCATTGCACTGTCAAGAATTGATGGGAGTGACTCTCTCTCTCTCTCTCTCTCTCTCTCTCTCTCTCTCTCTCTCTCTCTCTCTCTCGTATATTTTTTCATGACGTTGACTATAATCTTGATTCTACAATTCGCGATGTGCTCTTTTGACTGTGTTGTGTTGACTGTCAGATAAAATAAAGATCATCCAAGGTCAAGCAAACATCAAGAAAAGTAACTCTTTCTCCCATGATGAAATTAGTTACTCGCCCGTTACTCCCAAACGAGTGCTACTTACGACACGAAATAGCCCAGCAGAAATGTCTACACTGGGCACACAGAACAAACCAATCAAATCGAGGTTACCTGTGTTTGGTACTGTTTGTTCCTGTGTTTGTTTGAATATATTCAAGATCGAAAAGGTTGTGTCGGTCTTGAATAAATGTTAGTTTGTGTCTATCGCCAGTTGCCGTTGCTGAGTAGATGTGTCATGAATACGGAATATGAGCAAGCTTGTAACATTCCTTTCGGGTATATGACTCCTTGTCTGTTCTGTAGCGTGTAATTAATTTTCGTCATGGGAGAAAGAGTTGTGCTTCTTGTTCGTTATTCATTACCATTTCCTGCCTCATTTCAGACTTCTTTTCAAATCAGTCAAAACCTAGGTTACCCGTATTTCTTACTGTCCGTCCCTGCGGGTGTTTTTTTCTGTTTTGTTTTGTTTCATTTGTTTGTTTTTGTTTTTGTTTTGTTTTGTTTTTGACTATGTAATCAAGACCGAAAAGGCTGTGCCAGTCTTGGATAAATGTTGATTTGTGTTCGTCCATTTCTCCAGTTGTTGTTACTATGTATATGTGTCATGCACGGGGTACATAGGTAAGCTTGGAACATCCTTTTTTTTTTTTCTTTTTTTTTTTTTTTTTGGGGGGGGGGTGGTAGGATGATGATTCCTTGTTTCTTTTGTGTGTTCTGTGTTGGCATTTCTGCTAGGCGATTTGGTGTCGTAAGCAGTATTTCTTCCCAGGTATGGGCGTGTATATGGGCAAGCTTAGAACATCATATCTTCTTTGGATGACTTCTTCCTTGTTTGTTCTGTATGTTCTGTGTTGTCATTTCTTCTGCTAGGCAATTTGGAGTCGTAAGCACCATTGGTTTGAGGCGTGTTAATTAAGCTTAATTTCATTAAGGGAGAAAGAGTTACACAATATGTTCGTTAAGATTTATTTTCAAGTCAGTCAAACCGAGATGACCTTTGTCTGTTTCTGTTCGTCCCTGTGTGTTTTTGACTATATTCAAGAAATCTAAAACGTTGTGTCAGTCTTGAACAAATGTTAGTTTGCGTTTGTTCACTTCTCCAGTTGTTGTTGCAGTGTATGTCAGGCACAGGGTATATGGGCAAGCCTGGAACACATTTTTTGTTTGTTTGTTTTGTTTTGTTCGGGGGAGGTGGTGACTCCTTGTTTGTTCTGTGTATTTTGTATTGGATTTCTTGTGGGCGATTTGGTGTATAAGCAGAATTCGTTCGGAGCTATGGACGTGTAATTAATTTCATCGTGGGGGAGAAAGAACAACGCTACGTGCTCGTTATTTAGGCCTACTGTTTATGATTCCATGCCTCATTTCAGATTTCCTTTCATAACAATCAAAACGAGGTTATCTGTTACTGTTCAGCCGTGTGTTTGTTTGACTATATTCAAGATCAAAAAAGGCTGTGTCAATACTGAATAAATGTTAATTTGTGTTTGCTGTGTCAATACTGAATAAATGTTAATTTGTGTTTGTTCATTTCGTCGGTTGTTGTCGCAGTCTAAGCGTATCAGGTACAGGGCACATGGGCAAGTTTAGAACGTCTTTTTTTTTTTTTTTTTTTTTTTTTGGGGGGGGGGGGGAGGGGGCGAGGAGGGAGAGGATGGATGGGGGGGGGGGGGGGGGCTCTTTCTTTGTTCTGTATGCTCGATGTTGGCATCATTTCTGCAAGACGATTTGGTGTCCTAAGCAGAATTCGTTTGGAGTTATGGGCGTGTTAATTAATTTCATCATGGAAGAAAAAGAGTTACGCTACTTGTTCGTTATTTACTGCTTACTATTTTCCCCCGACTCGTTTAAGATTTAATTTTGCACCAATCAAACTGAGGTTACCTGTATTTAATGTTCGTCCCTGTGCTTGTTTGACTTTACTCAAGATTGACAAGGCTGTGCCAGTCTGGAATGAATGTTAATTTGTTTTGTTCATTTCTCCAGTTGTTGCTGTGTATACGTGTCAGATACAGGGTATTTGAACAAGCTTGGAACGTCTTTTTTTAGGGGATGGCTCTTGGCTTGTTTTTTCTGTGTGCCTTGTTTGGGCATTTCCGGTTTGTGATTTGGTGTTGTAAGCTGCATTTGTTTATCATATCATAGAGTCATGGCCCAACATGCCTGTGTAATTAATTTCATCATGGAGAAAGAATTACGCTACTTTTTCGTTATTTACTGTTTAATATTCCCTGCCTCGTTTAAGACTACTTACAGCATTTCTGCCATATTCTCAAGGGAGGTTTGAACCTTCTTTGACGACAAGATGCACAAATCATGCTAGATCGGTCAGAGTACTTAGTAATGAATTGGAATTGTCATTATTCCCTGTGGAATTGCCTTTATTCCCTGTCCAGTTCTCTTTCCCTCGAATATCTTAAGATCTGGCGATCACAATATTGACCGTGTATCATATGTGAGATGTCACGGAAATGTGCTGCCACACTTTTTCCATCTCTCCCTAACTCCATGTGTGCGCAGGTCCAACTGTTATGTGCTGCTCGTTGTGTTTAGCGGGTGGTGTCCTGTGTATGTTGGATCAGAACAGGTACCCCTGAACACCACCGAAATGACTCTGCAGCTAACCGTGCTGTGTCATCTCTGGTGGGTTGCCTCATGATGACTTGACATCGACTGTTCCCTGTGGATAGCCTGTACCGGGGATGTAGTGGGACGCCATTAGTTCTAAAAGTTAATGAAAAATGGTATGAACTGTGTGCGTTGTTGTGTGCTTGTTGTGAGCGCTCGCACATATTGCCCATGAAGTTTGAGGACGAGTGCCACTATGTTAGTGCACGAGAGGATGTTAAATGTGAAATATTTGTGTTGTTGTTGTTGTTTTCTCTCCGACAATACCTATAGGTGTCCGGTGTGGACAAATCACTAATGCACGTCATGGTGTAACACCTGATCATGTACAGAGAGAGAGAGAGAGCAAACGTGCCCAAAATCAGCACCTGAAAGTACGAATTGGCTGCTTTGTTGACACTTGACTTATCTCTCTCTTCAGTGCGCCCTCACACTATTTCATCCACACGCGCCTTCTCATCAGTCGAGTTTGTTTTACGTGTGTGTGTGCGTGTATATCTGTGTGCGTGCGTGCGTGTTGTGTGTGTGTGTGTGTGTGTGTGTGTGTTCTCAAAGTTAGGTAATGCTGCTGTGCAACACAAATAATATCATACACAATTGCGAACTACTGCATTCACACGTTTCAGGTCAACTTGGGTCGGAGATACTATGCAACAGTCTTCGCATTTTTCCCCTCAAAGACCTTAAAAAGAAAAAGGCTACTGGTTATAACGGACAAAAAAAGGTCAATTTAAAGAGATCATAAACACTGAAGCCAATTAAAAGTTTGCGAGAGAGAGAGAGAGAGAGAGAGAGAGAGAGAGAGATCGATATCGATCGATCGATTTCCCTGTCTTATCCTCCATACTGCTCTTGATGGCTGTTCTCACACCACTCATTCTGGCTGCCCCGTTCAAAGCTGCATTCCACTTGTAAAAATCAAGTCAACATTGGACAATCCACCAAAGAACATTCACTGTAATCACAGCCACTGGTCACCAAGTGATGTGCAGCACGCCTGTTCTGATCCAAGACACTCGGGACACTACCTGCCTAGTCCACTAATTGCTTTGTCGCGGAATCGGCGCGAGTGCACGCACATGCCCCTCCAGAGAGCTCTATCACATCCATCCATGACAGTCTCAATGACTTGCTGATACCAATGATCTTGACACAAGCCCACTACCACAAGTACAGGTTGCCGAGATGGAATGGAAACGGACTTGAAATGCCAGCAAGTGTTGGAGAATTTAAGGCTTCTTCTTTATGATGATCAGCAAGGATCAAGATGATGCTATAGGGATCCATTTCTGGTCTGAGACTGCACGACAACAGTTGTACTCTACATTTCTTTTCATAATGTAATCCTGAGTTAACCAGTTTTGAGAGATACAGAGACCTGCAGTGCTAGTCATGAAACCTGAGTTGATAGTCTCGGAGACACTTGCATTACATGGATGAAACTCCACTGTTCAGTTCCTGCCTTCCTACTTAACTCAGCCGTGGGCAGGAACTGGTTGAGGATGAAACATCCCACAAACAAATGCCTGAGATGGGAATTGAACCCACAACCTCTTCATTCCCAAGTCCACAACGCTGGCCACCACACTATGACTACAGGCTATTCCTAAAATGTTTGCCATTTGATTCCATCTCAGCAACAGAGCACCAAAAGTGACCTTTCCCCCCAAGTTGTATTTATTCAATAAACAACAACAGAACACCACAGGTGACCTTTCCCCCAAGTTGTATTCACTCAATAAACAACAGAATACCATAGATGACTTTCCCCCCAAGTTGTATTCATTCAATAAACAACAACAGAACACCACAGGCGACCTTTCCCCCAAGTTTTATTCATTCAATAAAATGGTCAATGAAAATTCACACACTTCTCACGGGATCACACAGCATGATTATTTCAGAACACTTGAACACACCCTGTCACATTTTCTAATTCATCCATTTGTGCTTCGCTGGGCAAGTGATTTACCGTTAATCTCACACCAACCATCTTGATCACCAGACATAAACTAAACTTGGCATGTTGATCACAAATCCAAAGCATGTTCTTGTGGTATGCAAGACTTCAAACAATCCCAAACACATAAGCCAATAATTTTGATGCGTAAATCATAATAATTCAACTTTTATATGATTCATGATGGAAGACACATACACTCTTAACACCCAAAAGAATATGTGTTCATGCAGAAGTGTGTGTATGACGTTGTGTATGCGAACTGGTTGGAAAGGTATGCACACATAAGCACAAGCATGTGCCTGTACATTTGCATGCATACAGTAGTTCATAACATCATGTATGTAACTGTATGTAATATGCATATGACAGATGGATTTGTGTGGTAGAAACAAAGGGTATGATCTTCCATACTTTCAGTTCTACGATGGCAAATCAAACATCCAAAAATGCTACAAACTAGCAGTTTACACTAGAAACAAAAGTAAAAACTTTTCTGACTGAATAGCCTCAAGCACTGAAAGCCAGAAGTAAAAACATGCTATGAACAACTGAATACTGGCAGCAATCACTTATTTCATTCCACTCTTTCTTTGCATTTATTGAACACCAACTAATTCAGCCCATGTTTTGCAATGTTCACAAAACTTTTCACAAATGCACCAAATGTCTTGAGACAAAACAATACTACTCCCTGATATAGAAAAATGTATACAAGCGATTATGTCCTCAACATTTCTTCCCACATGAATACATATAAGAAATAAAACAACAGCCAACAACAACCCAAAAAGATCTTTCAGCAGAGCACCCACTGTATTTCAAATGATTGCATGTAATTAAAAGCTGCTATTAGCCAACTTGATTACTCTAACTCTTGTAGAGTAATTAAGCTGAAACTAGCCCATGTATCTGCAGCCAGGCAACAACCCACTTCCCACAAGTCCTCTCCCTGTACCCAGCATATGCCCCTTTTAAAAAACAAAACAAAAAAACAATAATAATAAATGTAAACGATAAATATTTCTGTCGTATCACTAGCAAGGAGAAAGGGCAGGTAATGTTCAGTGAACACTGTAATTTTCAAGGTGATTATTGAGTCTGATGTCAAGTTACAGCATAAAAAAACAATGTAATTGTACATTATTTGACCCACTGAAACCTTCAGAATAACCAGTGAAGGTGCAAGCTTAAGACGTCAGAAATTCCATTTTTGTCAAAAATGAAATCTAAAAAAAAAAAAAAAAAAAAAAAACCACCTTGGTATCACGAGGAATTTCAGCAAAAACTGTTTAGTTCTAAGAAAGTCTGGTACTGTTGAGGATTATCTTTCACATCCCTTCGCTTATTTCTATCTATTATACTTACACTAATCCGAAAAAAAAAAACAACCCCTAAACATTTCAACATAGTGAAAATCCCAGTTGAAAAACGGTGAAATGAAGAAAAAAAAATTGTATTAGAGCTTAACTGAATTTCAAAAGACTCCCCACTCAGCGAACATGCCCCGCTCAAAAAAATTATCATCATTATAAAATAAAATACTATAAAAACTATATATTAAAATAAAAAAGTAAAAAAAATGTGAAACAGAGTTGGACACCAAGTTCTGAGAAAGCTGCTTTTGTTGAATTGTGGCTCTGGTTAAGAAAGCTGATGATACTGAATTTAGCAGTGGCCAGTACGAGAACTTTGTATGGGCGTATGGATCTAGTTTAAGAAGGCTATTTATTCTGAATTCATGCTCTGGTTGACAAAAGTCCATACATCAAAATGTTGTACTATCTGTTTAATTTATAAAGCCAATTATGTCAGCTGTTTGGTCTGGCTGTCCACGCTTTTTATGACAAACTTTAACCTCCAGTTCTTCAGAAAGCCCTTTCCACCAAACTGATTTCATCTTCGTTTTGGATATAACTGACACAGGCTGCATTTCAAGTTATAGGACTGACATCAATTATTTACCTGCTTTTCTGTAGATCATTAATTCACTCATCTTGTGTCCACACTAGTAATGCAGGGCAAGACCTTTCCTTGAAAGCTTATGAAGCCTACAGATGTAGAAAACAAGCACTGGTCAGACCCGTCCTTAAACTTGACAGCCGAATTACCTTCTACATTATGGCTATCTTTCCCTAGCAATGTTGCTTGCACCACCAATCAGAATAGCTTTCTGTTATCAGGAGTAGATAACCCATGCAGGACTTACTTCCTTTCTGAAATAACGACTTGTTTTTATTGGTACCCAATTCATTCATGAATTCCATCATACTGCGTAGTCAAGTTCAAACAAAGAAAATGCACAGCAATGAAAACAATGAATTGTGCATGCAATACCAAAGCGCATCATACTGGAGTGTGGAAAAATCGCTTGAGTAACTGAGATGACCAAGTCACCATACCATACAGCAACAATCTCTAAAAAGAAAATGTATATTTCAGCAGGGTGGTGTAACCAAGTTTACAGGTATCAAAGCACTACTGTATTACTGCATATGTCTGACCGTTGCCAAGGTTTTTATTCTTCATTCATGTTGCATGACTCTCATTTCCTCTGCGCCAATGATGGGCATTCCCGCCTTCATGGCAGAGCGCGCATGCATAAAGCAAGGTAAAAGGTTGCTTATGTAAATGACTACACAGAGTGTCTTGCATGTTGCTGAGTATGTCTGTGGGGATAACACTGTCTGAACACAGTAAATTTCTCCTGCGTCTGCAGGGCACCTGAAGATCATCTCTGAATCAATGTTGCTTGCCCCACCCAATCGCAATCATTTTCTGAGATCAGCGTAGATAACCCTCGTAGGTGTTACAAATTACTTCCTTTCCGAAATGGTGACCATTTTCCCCAATGCTAAATTTTAATTCAGTCATTCAGAGTATTTATTTGTTAAAAAAAATGCAGAACAATTAAACGAATTGTGCAGGCACAGAGAAGCCTGTCCGACTGTGTAAAATCAGCTGGAGATGAAAAATGTGGGGAAAATGGTTTTGTAAAGCGTGTGTGTGTGTGTGTGTGTGTGTGTGTGTGTGTGTGTATGTGTATGTGTGTGTGTGTGTGTGTTGTGTGACATCGACCTAGTCACCGTACCATGCAGCAACAATCAAGAGTACAGGGCTGTCAGCAGTGTTGCATAACAAAGTATACCTACTGATTCAGTTATCAGTAAGAAAACATGACCCTTATTCCTTAGGTCTGACCACTGCCAAGGTTCTGTTTCATGAAATTTTAGCATGCTGTGTCAAAAGCATAGCACTTTGCAGCTCTGTACACACTTCAGAATACTCAAACAAAAAAAAACTAAGGCGGTCCTGACCACACATTTGTCAACCTGCTTTTCATTGTAAAAAATGCTTGAATCTTCCAATGCCATACAACAGAGCTTGCTAATTTTTATTTATTCCAACTTCATTTCATTAGCTTTTAGGATGAACCGTGACTACCAAAGAGTCATGCTCTGCATGATTTTCATATGTTGTATGTAAACTATGATCAAAGTTTCAATCAGGGTTCTTGATTTTGTAACACCGAGTGATACCAAACTGACTTTAGCACCAATTCAAACAAATTACACTTTACATTCAATTCTTATAAAAAATTTTTAAAAAATACGAAGTAAGTAAACACTACCATATTTACATGGACTGCGACCGCACAGTGTTGACGACCAACCATGATCATTATTGTTCTGACAGGCATGCCTCTTCATCTTTCAGAAGAAAAAAAAACCCACCTTCAATGAATGACAAGATAAAAACAGAAAATATGACCATCACACCCACCTCTGAGTTTCCACAATACAAATGGAAAAACAAACAGCAAAAAGGAAAACCGTCCTACAGGACAATTCCATGGAAATACGGAAATCATACAAGCAATGGTCCAATAGAACTTATGTTGCATCAAGAGGCGACAAATGAAGGCCTAAGGCCCTGCACACTGAACTATTGAGATAAATGAGCTACAAACGAAAACATGGAAAAACTTATAAACAAAATGAAGAGAAAAAAAATATTCCAAACCACCACATCGTTGAAATTTCCATTCCCCACCTGACACTGAGCACACACCGGTCCACTTATGCTACACAAGATTTGTACTGCATTATCAATGGCAATTCCCTCAACCTTCCCTGACCAAAATCATATTGTAATTGAAAATGGCTCAAGATGCATTATGAAATTCCTTTTTTGGCCAACACATTCCCAAATCACAATGTTTTCATGGTGATAGATGCCATCCTTGACAGTACAGTAGAAATATAAAAATGTGTCTTATTCCCTATTTACATAATTTTGGTATGGTGTGTGCTAGTTTCAATCAAAGTAAAACCACACCTTTTCCAGTCTTGATAATAAATCTCCCACTCTTCGTGCTTTTTCAGCTTCAGTTATTCTAGTTTAGCATATGAGCAGTCCTAAACCTCTCCCCCTTCCGATTTTCTTTTTCAGCCCAAATCTGGTTTTCATAGACTTTTCAGTGATTTTAAAGCAAGCTGCACTCAGGAATTTCCCAGACTCCTCCCCCCCTCCCCCCCCCCCCCAAACCTCTAAGGATCCTAGCTGCAGTCCATCTCCTGAGACATAACTATGAATCCTGCTTTTAATTAAAACAAGGAATCAAAGTGCTTTTCTGTGTGCTGCTGTTGTTAATCTTCCTTACCACACCTTCACTTAAAAGCTTAGTTTAGAATCTGTTTGGTTCATTGCTCTGTCTTACGCTTGCACACACACACACACACACAACACACACACACACACACACACCACCACACACTTTCCTTACTCTCATGAATTCTCTCATGCACATACATGCACAAAACCAGGAGAAAGGACAGCACCACAAAAAAATCCCACCAGACTGGATTTCAATTATCACAAAGTCATGACCAAACTTTTGGTTTTTTTCAACATCAGCAGTTAGCAACAGCTCTGTTTCCATGTTCAAATGAATGAAGTGGAAAACAAAAATTGAGCAAAGTGCATCAGCAAAGTGTTGTCAGCTAACTATAGACAGATCGAAGACGCAGCTTTTCAGATAGGATTTTTTTTGTTTTCTTTTTAAATTCACTTTTCTGGTTGTCAATTTTCACACACTTGCTTCCTTTGGAATGGTCTTCTAGATATCCTTCTCTCGCATCCAAAGTCAAACAAATTATGCGCTTGTTCATGCATGCACACATGCATACACTCTCTCTCTCTCTCCTCTCACTCACACACACACACACACACACCACACACACACACACACAAACATTGTCTTTGTGAAATGCCATTTCACAATGAAAAATAACAAATCTAACAAGACTTGAGGTATTTTCATAACAGAGAGAACATGCACATCTCGTCTCCACTCTTTCCCCCACACACTATCCTACATATGTATATCATCCATTTCTGCAAGTATCCCAACCATAACTCTGTTCTCTCTCTCTCTCTCCCTCTCTCTCTCTCTCTCTCTCTCTCTCTCTCTCTCTCCATACCCACTTAACACTGAGGCAAGGATCTAAATTAACAATGGGATATCAATATTTACAACAGAAAAAAAAGGAAGTAAAATAAGAAAATTAAAAAAAAGAAAACACACACACACACAAATAAAAAACAACAAAAAAAAAAAACAGCTGAAGAAACAAACTTGTTCATCATTATGCAAGGAACATGAATACTTCTGAGAATCCAATCTTCCACACTGTCCAGGGACCAGACTCTAACTCATTGATCGGCACATGATCACAATTCAAAGAAAAGAAAAAAAAAAACAAGAAAAAAAAAAGAAAGAAAAAAGAAAAAAAAGGGAGGGAAAAAAAAAATCCTACGATTCATCTTCACACTATGTTTTCACACGTGGTTTCAATTTTTCATTTGCTTGTACTGATGAAGCCAGGACTGAAAATCATTCACATCGACGCCCTGTCCCAGGTGGAACTCGTTCGCCTTTGCAAAGTTGCCATCTGTAAAATAACAAATGTATGTCCAGGCCCATCACCACAAAATGTACAGAGAAAGCAAACTTTGAGAATGGGGAGGGGGGTGGGGATGATAAAAGCATGCATTTCAAAATGTCTGTGTCCACTTGCATTGTTGCAACAAAAAAGCATCAAGTCAGGTGTTTTCTTTTTAAAATCTCATACTTTCTTTAATTACATGATCCACTTTTTTATGTTCAACAACAGTGCATGTGCACACATGCATCTGTCTTTATGTGGAAGTATCTATATATAAATGTGTGTGTGTGTGTGTGTGTGTGGTGTGGTGTGTGTGTGTGTGTGTGTGTGTGTGTGTGTGTGTGTGTGTGTGTGTGTGTGTGTGGTGTGTGTGTGTGTGGGGCAGAGAGAGAGAGTAAGCATGAAGTAAAACAGATAGAAAATGGAGACAAACTAATAAGAAACACACTGACAGACATACTGATGCAGAGAGAGAGAGAGAGACAGGGACAGAGACAGAGACAGAGAGATAGACAGAGAGAATCCTTTTAGAGTACATCAGCCTTAGTACAAAGGGAAGCGAGTAGGGCTGGGAATGGGGTGGAGTTGATGCATATGTTATCATAAACAGAATAGAAAAGTATTGTAATAATAATCTCCCAAGGATATGACTAAAAAAGATGATACATCATATTTAAACACAGCTGTGAGGCCAGAAATCTGCCTTTTAAGCCCTGTTGCTTGTTAAGACTCAAAAGGCTTTTTCAAGTCAACAAAAGCTTACATATCAGTTCTCTCTATATCTAAACAACCATTCCTTGATTTCCTATGTTGACTATCACTGTGGTCAACTCTGGTGATATCATTGTCCACAGAAGGGGTCACTTGCCCATCTGCAAGCTGTTTGAACACCGAGTGTTTTTTTTCTACTTCCTCCTGAAGCATGCAAATTGATTCTGCTGAGTCTTTCAACATGACAACCCACCAGTCCTCAGAAATATTTTGTCTGGCCACGTCACTTTAGGAACATGTATCAGGGACAAAGAGGCACACAATCATGTCTGTTCCGGCCTCTTGGTCTGTCATCTGAGCCGGTGATGCTGTATGAGCGGTCTTACTCGTCCAAGTAGGCAGACTGCATTTTCTCAAGCGCTGGTAATGGTGTGGAGGACTACAATTGATGCCTGACTGTTTGTTTTTTTTGAAAAAATTACAACTGTCCTAGGTGTCATCAGCACTGTTCCTCTCTGAGAGCTCCAAGTATTGGCGTCTATTTCTCTGAGACTGCACGCTTAATGAACTCCTCTGCTCGTGTTGTACCTTTAGTCTTCAGGGGTTCGTATTCGAGGCCAGGCTTTTCCATGTTCCCATGGGGCTGAGGAGTGTCCTTCAAGTGTCATTCTATGAAGACATCCGTTGCTTCCTTTCTCTGATATGGAGCTTCCTGCTATGAATACATGCAATTTTGCCAAGTCCTCAGCAAAACACCACCATCTATGTCCTGATGTGAGGTCGGAAGCCACCCTTATGCCATTTGTCCTCAGACTGTCTCCGAGGTCTCCATCCCCCAGGTCAGATACCTTGTCTGCCCATGAATAGAACTGGACCAGGATGGATCAAGGGTACCTTCTGTGACACTATGATTTTCTGATGCGGAACGCCCTTGCAATGTCTTCATGTCACCAGATGTCACCGTTTGTGTGGTTGTTCAGTGCATCAATGATTATTTGGTAGGTAGTGCGCTCATCTTCCCACGCTTCTTCATATACGCTGAGGAATCTGATATTGCAGGCTTTTGTATCTTGTTCCGCTATCTTTATTTTCCACTCCAACAAATCCAGTCTTTCCATCACAAAAGTCTCGTCTTCTTTGAGTTCATCTATGTCATTGATATTCGTGGCAATACTCTTTCAATTTATTTATTTCCGCAAACCTTCAATAACTGTAAATTATTCACGATTAATTTTCACTCTGTTTACTAACGTTTTCAGAAATCCAATAGCACCTTTACATGCACACACACTTCATGGATTCATATGTCAAAAAAATAAAGACAATCAAATCATTTACTTAATTAAGCAACCAATTTTTCGTAGGAAGGGTAAGTGCTGAGTAACACAACCACCACTTGTGAACTGCTTCACATACCCCAACAGACAGAGAGAGAGAGAGAGAGAGAGAGAGAAAAGAGAGAGGGGGGGAGAGAGAGGGAGAGAGAGAGAGGGAGAGAGAGAGAGACAGCGACAGAGAGAAAGAGAGAGAGAGAGAGAAAGAGAGAGATAGAGAGAGAAAGACAGAGACAGAGAGAGACAGAGAGAGACACAGACAGAGAGAATTCTCTATCACCCACCTAAATCAGAATATTTGTTGGTGCAAAATTCCCGCCTTCCTCCATAGCTGATCTGGAAACCTGATTCAGAGTGGCGACTTCCAGCTAAAACAAAAAAAGGAAAGAGCAAGGATAAATTCACAACAGGCTAGAAACAGTCCAAGGTCTCAAAATCTCTCTTAATGACCTGTCCTGAACAGTTCTAAAATGTCTACATTACTTTTACGTATCAAAATCATCAGTGTAGAGTATCATTATTTGGAAAAGTCCTAAAGGTTTCCTTTGCATTCCGTGAGCTCCAGCCCAGTGATATGTTGGCAGCAGTCTGGGTGATGCAAAACAGGCACAGACTTTGTATGCAGTGCAAAACAAAGCAGAACCAAGCAAGTATATCATACTTACAATCTAATCAACCTGTTCCCTTCCTATACATTTTCTGCTCTTGACATTAACGCTGTTTGCAAAATAGGTAATTTTTCCACAAATTTTGGATTAAAAATAAGCTACAGCATGAAATCAACCCTTTCAGTCTCCATCTTGTCCATACACCAAGTACAGGAGTGAAGTCCAAGTGATATTTCATTTAAAAAAAAAAAATTTCAAATAACTTGAACTGCAGACAGAAAGGTTGCAAGGTCTAATCCCATCACTGGAATTCACTGGTGGGATTTTCCAGTCCCAACCGACTCCTTTCTAAACTGGGATTTACAGTGGCAGCGAGAGAACAAACTAACAGAACAATTACATACAGATACTGGCCATATTGGGAATAACTGAATACATTTCTCACATCAACAGGAACATGGAACACTTAAACATTCTGAATAAAACAAGAAATGAATGCAAAAAGGAAATCCCATTTTATACGAACATTTCTGTCCTTTCTTTCTTTTTTTTTTTTTTCACTGATATCACTACCACTATTATCAGCACACACTAAAATAAGCCTACCTTCCACCGCTTTGTGGGCATCCACAGGATTCCGGTATGTCACAAAGCCATAGTTGTCTCTGAAAACAAAATCAGATCGTTATCCATGAAAAAAAAATAAATAAATAAATAAAAATACCATGGTCACAAAATCACAGATTTGTCTTTACGATCACTTACAAAATCTTGATATGACAACCAGTCAGTCCCTGTCTCACAACTTGCCATTCCAAGCATGCTTGTCATCCACCATTTAAGACATGACCTCCCAAACATATGGTCTTATTACACATGCACAGGCCCACAAAGACAAAAGCATGGGCGCATGCACGCGCACACACACACACACACACACACACACACACACACACACACACACACACACACACAGCTTATTCCATAGCAGTTTAACACAGTGTTTCGATTTAACAAAACTAAAAGGAAACAGTGAATACAATCTCCTGTATACCGTTTCTATGTATTGTTTGAAGGAATACAGTTAACATAGCAATAAAATATATCCCACCATCGACATCCACCATCAAAATAAAAATCATTTGAAAGCATTAATTTGTTGCTACAATATTTCAACTGAGTACCAATTAATAATTAACTCACACAAAAAGTAAAATGGATGCTATGGAATGCTTTGCAACTCAGTTACAACACCAAAGAGAAGGTACATGACAAACTACGTACTGATCCTCCCTGAAATGTACGCTGACAGCTTCAATAGCACCGTATATCTCAAACTGTCTTCGGAGCTCGCTCTTCGTGTATCCACTGGGGATTCCACCAACGTACACTATCTTGCGTCTTTTCTGCAAGCACATGCAATGATTGTAGATGAACAGGAGAGTGGCAAATGAGAGAAAATCGACCAATTTCAAGTATGTGCCCTAAATATTCCAGCAATATCATTGTACAAGCATTGTTCATAATGACTGTATACACACACACACACACGACTGTCAACCCAAAAACATTTTGAAGTTATTCTAACATCTGGCCTTTCACCTCGCTTAGTTTAAGCGTGTGCACTCTGGGTCAAAGGTAAAAAGCTACTGTTGCATACAGATGACAATGATTTGGAACCGACATATTTTTTTTGGCCAGATTACTGATTATCAAGGCAGCAGCACACAGAGCTACACTAAAACACTGATTCAATACCGACAAGGACAACAGTTTTGTATATATACACATAACCTTACAGATAAAGATATACTTGTACGGCTACCACTCCTGTTCATGCATGGCTCTACTGAGTCAGCTTATTACTGTCATACAAACCAACGCCTGAAACACTATTCCAGTCATAAAGGTTTGTCTGTCCCTCTACAACATTAATTTCGTAGCTGCGTGCATATTAGGTAGGAAAAAAAAAAAGTACATATAAGAATCAAATACTGATTAACTCACCATATTTTCAATCTTCTGATTCATAGTCTCATGCTGCCTCCGGTCTAGATCCCTGGAGGACGAGCGTTTGTGCCTTTGGCCCCTTGATTCATCACGGCGCCTACACCAGCCAATCAAACAGAGCATGCACACGTCGTCAACACAATGACACAATCCTGCTGTCTTGTACATATCCTTGTCAAAACTAGTTAAATGGGCATTAAAAAAAAAACAACTAAACCAAGGTTAAGGGAGACAAACATCTTCTGATGAGAAAAAAAAGAAAAGCACTGGAACACAAAGTCCTGACGAGAAGAAGATCTTGACACTGGTGGTAAAAATAAGCTTAGACATATCCCTTAAGATATGGGTCTAAACAGTCAAGGAGAAAAAAATATTAAACAAAATCCAAAAATGGTACTGGTGGGTTTTCGACTGGATTGTTTCCTTCACAAAAAAATGACCAAGATTAATGGACAAGATAACATCCAGATCATTCATTCTTTTCTCTTTCACCAAAATCAACATCTTAACAACACCTGTCATCTAGTACTGAATAAACCTATGCCAAAGCAAAACAGTTATATGTGGTAGGAAGATTCTAGACCACAAAGAAAGAAAAGTGAAATGGAACAAATGATTTTTCTCTATGCTTAACAAGCGCTTGACCGGTTAATATTTTTCCATTTCTTTTATAGCCATGTAAATGTCTATGACTCATTCCCCACAAGGTTTCATTAAAAAAGGAAAAGAAAATGGAAACATTACAAACCATGACTTCTTGTTCTTTAATGACAGTTCATAAATAAACATTTCATCACAATGAAATCTTAAATACATACTGAATTCACACTGATGTTTGATGGGGGAAAAAATCACAACCATACCTTCGGCCGTCAACTCTTTGTCTTGAATTTGATCTGGAGTGGGATGGAGAATGAGATCCCGACCGGGGAGAATGCGAGTTATATGATGACGATCTGGGCGACTCGGAGGATCTGCACAGGCATATCAGAAAAAAAAAGAAAAGTCAATTCTCCACCATCAACAGAAAACAACATCAGCAAACCACTGTGATTTTTCACCCAGATAAGTCTGATTGCTGATCTCTACCGAGTCATAATTTTGATTACTGCATGTCTTCTCTTTTAAAAACTTCCTCAGTTGAATTTTCCAAAGAGCTTCAGATCAGTCCAGTACCAAAGCTGCAATCTGAGAAAGAAAACGCCAAATCTGAAAACTATTTTCTGAAAAATATGCACCAATTCTGGAAAAGTCCTCCGAGAGATACGCATTTTCCATAGCCCCTTTCAAAATTTTCTTTCTAAATTTGAGCTCTGTCTTGTATGGCTTTCAGTCTCAAGATTGTGAAGATGAGTTCACAACTGGAATAAAACTATCGCAGCTACTGAACTATTTCAATTTACCAATTACACTATGTGTTTCTGATCTGGACAGGCCAGTAGTCAAACGGTTTTGAGTGTTTGCCTGCAGACTTGATGGCTGGAACTTGGAACCAACACCAGGGACCAACGTGTTCAGTTTGAAAACACTCTTTGTCCACTAAATGGGTACCTGATTCAAGTCAGGGTAGGTAATAAACAGTGGAAGGCAGAGGACAGGCTACAGCTCGCATCATACCATGCTCATGGTGAACGTTTGATAGTTCACTGGCTCTACAGGCACTAGGCAGTGAGACTTTTAATCTTTTCACCTTTCTTGTCTAAACCAACACAATTTCATTTGAGTATTTGCTTTGTAGTGAAGATTCTAGGCGACATCTCATTTGGTGACATATATTTCAACATTCGCTTAAACTGTTAAAGCATTTCAATGTGACAGCATGCAAAAGATAATGACTAAACAGTTCCAAAACAAAACAAAAAAATCAGAAACATGATCAAATCAGTCTTGACATCAACTAAAAGTGAGTTGCACACACACACATAGCTAATATTACACACACACACACACACACACACACACACACACACACACACACACACAACACACAGAGCAAAGGACACTCAGCCATTGATTTTGTTTGCACAAAAGGCATGGTGTGCGGGCTCCTGAATAAACACTAATTGCACACAATCATATATAACATATATAAAGTTCCATCCAATAAGCATACAAACCGCAAAGTAACTAACGGCTAACAACCAACCAACCAACTAGCTAACAAGACTGTAACTAAATGAAACAATTTTTTTTTAATGAATAGGCAACAGATACGCAAGCAAATGAGGAACACACGAACAATATGTACATAATGAAGAAATATATGAAGACAGCCAGTCCTATTTATCATGAACAATGGAGAGTAGGATCTCCAAAGTGGATCTGGTGAGGAAGTACAGGGCTGGGTAGGGAATGGACAGGGAGTGTATGCTGTTAGAGGAAGGGGAGAAAGGTGAAGGAAACTTGTTTGGTTGGCTAGTTCATTTATTCATTTATTCTGTTTCCTGCTTGCTTGCATGTCAATTATCCATTTATCTAAAAACTCATCTTACTTAGTAGTGCAGTTACTCAAAGTCTTGTTATTGCTTGGATGTTTGTTTGGTTGCCTAGTTAGTTAACAGTTAGTCCCATCACCATTTGTTTGCTCATAGGATAGTGAGTTACTAAGCAAGTCATTGTTTTCTTTTTTCCTTGCATTATTCTGTGATTATTTTTCTGCAACCAAAAAAGTGTGTATATGTTGCAACCTGAAAAACAAGATATTATGTTGTGTCATCTTATGTATCTATTTGTTCATTTATCTTCTGTGAGTTTCTTGCTAGCTAGCATGTCTTTTATCTACTTATTAAAAAAAAAAAAAAAAAACCAACATTTTATTTAGGAACATGCTTGGTTGAAGTCGTGTCATTAGCTGGTTGGCTGGTTGGTAAGTTAGTTAACCGTGAGTTACTTCGCCATTTGTTTGCTTGCAGGACAGTCAGTCATAGCTTTTTTTTTTTCTTTTCAATTGCTTCTTTTTTTGTTATTATTATTATTATCTATTTATTCATTTACTCTCTCTGCATTTCTTACTTGCTAGCATGTCTTACCTATTCAGCAAAAAATCATATTATTCAGTAATTCAGTTACTTAAAGTCTTGTTATTACTTGGCTGGTTAGTTGGTAAGCTAGTTACCTAACCATTAGTTACTTCACCATTCTTTAGCTCTTAGGATCTTTAGTTCGTTAGTACGTTAGTCATTGCTTTTCTTTTCCTTGCGCCTGTCTGTGATGATTTATTGTAATAAAAGAGGCGCATATATTTTGCAATCAGAAAAACATGACTTTTTGTGTGTGTGTGTCATCATATCTATCTATACGTTTATCTTCTGTGAGTTCCTTGCTTGCTAGCATGTCTGTTATCTACTTAAAAAAAATAAAATTAAAAAAAATCCTTTCATTTAGTAAGATAGTTGAAGTTTTTTAATTGGCTGGTTGGTTGGTTGGTTAGTTAAAAGTTACTTATTTTGCTGTTCGTTTGCTTATATATGATAGTTTCTTATCATTGCTTTCTTTTTTTTTTTCAATCCATTTATTCCTTTGCTCTCTGTGCATTTCTTGGTTGCTAGCATGTCTTATCTATTTTTCATTTTTAAAAAATCCTTTTATTTGGTAAGCCAGTAAGTCAAAATCTTATTAAATTTTTGTTGGTTCCTTGGCTGGCTGGCTAGTGAATTTATTCATGTATTTTCTGTGTGTGTGTTTTTGCTTACTAGCATGTCTTTTATCTATGTATGTATTTCAAACTCATTTTATCTAATAATTTGGTTATTTAGTCTTGTTATAATTGGCTGGTTGGTTGGTTGGCTACTTAGTTAACTGTTAGTTACTTCGCCATTTGTTGCTCACAGGATAGTGGGTTATTTCGTTTTTTCCTTGCATTATTCTGTGATAATTTATTTGATAAAAAAAAGTGTGTATGTTGCAATCTGGAAAACACGATTTCATTTTGTGTTAAATTACCTGTCTGCTTATTCATTTATTTTCTGTTAGTTTCTTGCTTGCTAGCATGTCTGTTGTCTACTTCTTTAAAAAAAAATAAATAAATAAAAAAAATTGATTTAGAAAGTTAGTCTTGTTATTAGCTGGTTGGTTGGTTACTCTGCTGTTCATTTGCTCATAGGATAGTTACTTGGTCATTGCCTTTTCTTTTTTTTTTCAACTCTATTTATTCATTAACTCTGTGTTTCTTGCTTGCTAGCATGCCCGTTACCTACAACACAAAACATTTTATTCGGTAAGCCAATTAGTCAAAATCTTCTTGTTATTTGTTGGTTCTTTGATTGGCTAGCTAGTTAATTTATTCATTTATTCTCTGTGTGTTTGCTTGCTACCATGTCAATTATCTATTTATTTATCATTTTACTTAGTAATGGTGTTACTTACAGTCTTCTTATTACTTGGTTATTTGGTTGGTTGGTCAATTAGTTAACGATTAGTTCCTTCGCCGTTTGTTTGCTCATAGGATAGTGTGTTACTTAGCGAGTTAGTCATTGCTTTTTTTCCTTGCATTATTTTGTGATAATTTTTTGTAACTGCTTCTTCTGCGTATGCTTGCTGATACTCCTGCCGACACTCCCTATATGGACAGACAAGTATTAACCCCATCTACCCAACAAAGGGAGTAGAGTTTTCTGTGTATGACTGTTTTTTATCCCGCCATTAAGGCAGCCATACTCCATCTTCAGGGAATTTTTTTGTAACAAAAAAAAAAAGAAGTGTGTAAGTTGCAATCTAAAAAAAAAAACACGCTATGTTGTGTCATCTTATCTATCAATTCAATTATCTTTTGTGAGTTTCTTGCTCGTAGCATGCCTTTTATCTACTTATTAAAAAAAACCAACATTTTATTTAGGAACTTAGTCAGTTGAAGTCTTGTTATTAGTTGGTTGATTGGTTAGATGGCAAGTTAGTTAACAATCAGTTACTTCGCCGTTCATTTGCTTGTAGGACAGCAAGTCACTTTTTTTTTTTTTTTTTTTTGGTAATTTCTCTTCTCTTTTCTAATCTATTTATTCATTTCCTCTCTGTATTTCTTGCTTGCTTGCATGTCCGTTATCTATGATAGAATCATTTCATTCAATAAGCCAGTTGCATAAAGTCTTGTTATTTATGAGCTGGTTGATTGGTTGGCTAGTAAATTTGTTTATTTTCTGCATGTTTCTTGCTTGCATGTCAGTTTTTCATTTATTTGAAAAATAATGTTATTTGCTAATGCCCTTACTTAAAGTCTAATTACTTGTTCGGTTGGTTAGCAAGTTAGTTAACCGTTAGTTACTTCGTTGTTTGTTTGCTTACTGGATAGCGAGTTACTTAGTAAGTTAGTCATTGGTTTGGGTTTGTTTTTCTCCCTTGCAGCATTCTGTGACAATTTATTGTATTAAAAAAAAAGTGTGTGCATGGTGCAATCTGAAAAAATAATGTTATGTTGTATCATCTTATCTATTTAGTTATTCATAAATCTTTATGTTCTTGCTTGCTGGCACGCTGTTATAAGTTGGTTGGCTGGCTGGGAGTTTGGAAAGTTATCTAACCACGAGTTACTTCACCATAGTCACTTAGTCATTGCCTTTTTTTTTTCTTTTTTAATCTATTGATATATTTTTGCTCTCTGTGTGTTCCTTGCTTGCTAGCATGTCTGTTATCTACTTTTTACAAAATAATTTTATTTAGTAAGCCAGTTAGTCTTGTTCTTTGCTTGGTTAGTTCGCTGGCAGGTTATTCATTTATTGTCTGCGTGTATTTTGCTTGCATGTCAGCTATCTATTTGTTTAAACAAACTCATTTTACTAGTAATTCTGTTACTTGTTATTAATTGGACAGGTCACTTGGTTGGCTACTTATGTAAGAGTTAGTTATCTTCCTGTTTGTTTGCTCATTAGGATAGTTAGCGAGTTACTTTATAAGTTAGTCAATGCTTTTTTCCTTCCTCGTCATCCTGTAGTCGTTTATTGTCACACAAAAATTCAAGTGTGTGTACATTGCAATATTAAAAACATGTTTTGTGTCATCTTATCTATTTGTTCATCTATCTTCTGTGTGTTTCTTGCTTCCTAGCATGTCTTATCTCTATTATCAAATCTTTTTTTTAGTACGTTAGGTAGTTGAACTTGAAGTCTTGTTATTAGTTGGCTGGTTTGATTGATTGGCAAGGTAGTTAACCGTTAGTTACTTTACCGGTCATTTGCTTATGGATAGTTGAGTTATTTAGTAAGTTTGTCACTGCTGGGTTTTTTAGGGTTTTTTTGTTGTTGTTTAGTTTTTGTTTCTTTGGGGTTTTTTGTTTTGTTTTGTTTAATTTATTTCTTCGTTTATTCTCTGTGCATTTCTTGCTTGCTAGCATGTCTGTTATGACTTATCTATTCATTTTGAAAAATCATTTCATTTAGTAAGTAACTGTTTTGCTCTTGGTTGATTGGATGGCTCCTTGAATTATTTATATATTCTCTGTGCATTTCTTGCGTGCTAACATGTCTGTGATCTATCTATCAACAAATTCATTTTATTTAGTAAGTCAGTTATCTAAAGTCTTACCATTAGTTGATTGGTTGGTTTGCTAATTAGTTAAGGGTGTGTGTGTGTGTGTGTGTGTGTGTGTGTTGTGTGTATGTGTGTGTGTTTGTGTGTGCGCACATCATTGTGTGTGCGTGCGTCACTGTGTGTGCGTTTGCAAGACAAAGATGGACAGAGAGACAGAGAAAGACAGAGACAGAAATGTACACTTTCACCAGTTTAAACCGATTCATGCTACAAATTGACTCAAGAGTAACAAGTTTACTGCGTATGTCAAACTTTGTTTCAACACTCACACAGGGTTCCTACAGACACCAAAGAACAAAATTCAAGGGGTTTCCAAGGGGTTTCAAAAGGATTTTTTTTTTTTAATTCAAGGCTACAACACATGCGTAAAAACTGACCAAGTTACAAATTATCTCCCTTGCTTAAATAACAGACCACAAACTGGGATCGCGACGATGTTGTAAAAATTTTTGTTTTTAAATAATTTTTCATCAACATGAATGCAGAAAAATCAAATTGTCATTTCTTTTTGCCACATTAAAATTTTTTGGAGCCGATGGCTTGTTTTTCAAAGGATTTCAAGGAGGTTTGCTCAACAGATTTCAGTTGATTTTCCATGGTTTTCAAGGTCTTGAAATTGGCTCTCAAATTCAAGGAATTTCAAGGAGTTTCAAGGAGCGTATGAACCCTGTAACAATTCATATGGCAACTTGTAGAACACACTCTATTCAAGCAATGATGACACACTCTACAATACACTTCTACCACATATAACACAATGATCTAATGATGAAAAGAATATGAATAAATAAAAATCAATAGCAACATCAATGAAAATAAAAAGAAAAATATAGGACAGACACGAGCAACCATGCCAACAGTGCTGAAACGTACATTTTAAAAAAAAAAAAAAAACCCTATTTAGATCAATACTGGTATCAGTGCCAATATTTGCAAAACTGAAAAATAACTGGAATCAGAGATTTATGTACGGTCTCGAAATAGGTCTACATGAAAAACTGGATTTCTTTTAAGAGAGTCTGAATTCTTTTTTAAAAATATAATTCTTTCTCTTTCAGGACCACGGGCTGAGGCACAACCTGGGTCATCCATTAAATGACAGTTGCACATACTGTCGCTTAAATCACCAATCCCAAGGCAAAGACAATGGATTATTTCGTTTTTTTCTCTCACAGACATAAAAGTGTAACCTACAACAGGATCATGAACAGTCAGGTAACATTTAAACATGCATAGGAAACCACATGTTTCAATCTGATCCAGTGAGATTTCCATAGTTCCGTGGTAGCAGGAATAATTTTTTTTTTCATAGTATCATTTCACTTTTGCATCTTAGTATTATGCACTCCAAACTATACCTGTGGCAGGGATTTCTTTCAGAAATTAGTTCAGACACAAGATCTACCAAATATTCAGGGCACATGCCATTAATCATTTTCAAATAAAATATTAGTTCATCACTTTATCAGTTCATGTCTTCCCTTCTTTCTTTGAAAGTGTAAAAACCATATAAATTTAAAATATAACTTTTGGTGACTGGTTCCATGAACAACTCCAGTCTGTATTGCTTCCAGATGCAAGTTTTCTCTAAAGAAATTGACTTGAGTGTCAGGACAGGTATTACATATTATGTTGGCATAGCCAAAATGCTTAAAATTTTTAAACACAAAAGCACTGCGGTAACTGTGATGTGTGTTAACTACGCTTCTGATCTATTCATCCCATTAGCTTGCTTTGGAGAATAAAACAAAAGCGTTTACGTTTGTCTGTGTCTTGTGAGCAACTACAGTCGAATGCATGAGGGAGTGATTATTGTTCAATCTGAAGTTAAGCAGTTCAATTTTTCTTAATTAAATTTGACTTTCCTACGTCTTACCAAAAGATTTTTAAAAAAGCATTTCTGTGGCAGCAGCAGGATTACTGACAATAATGACATACTTGTATAATCTGCAAAGAGTTTAGTTTAATAGTGGATTTGATGATATAGATCTACTACAATACTAATACAAAAAAGAAATATTATTGATACAAAATTATGACATATTATTTATACAAAAGAGGACCAAAAACCAAACTTTCGTGGACATCTGCAGGAATCCTTTAGCTGTCATATTTAAAGCTGGTTTGAAAGATTACCAGCAAACCTATGCAGAAGCTTCTCTCACCATTCCTATTTCTTCCATGTTGTAAAAGAAGTCCTTATCTACCTGAAGGGGTGATGAAGCTTACAGCATTTCAGAGGTAAAAACACTGAGAATAATAGATTTTAAGGCTGTGTTATTAGCTTTACGCCGAGTTTCGTCTCTTAGGTTCCAGTAAGTAACATGTGAGTTTGGCAGTCAATAAAATTACCCAATTAAGAAGCTTCACTGATCTCATTTTGTTTAAATCCACACAGCCTCTAGATATTTTATATGGAGGTTTATGACAGATGTACAAGACCTTTTTTTTTTATTATTTTTTTTTTTTACATAAATGGCAACACCATCACTTGAATTGTCAGGTCTGTCCCACCTCATTGGTGGGTGAAAATGTCATAAATGTACTGAATCATTATCTGATTTAGAAAGCCACCTTTCTGACACAGTGAGGATACTGAATTTACTTTATAATAATATCCCTCTATAAGATCAGTTTAATGCTTTATACTCTGAGTATTTATGTGTATAATCCATGCATCATGCTGAGTATTCCATCCCAAGTTGGTTTCAGTATCATCCGACAAAAGCAATAATGTCCGTCGACTGAATTTTACATTTACCTCCTTCATATTAGCTCTGGTTTCCAGCATATGGACATGACAATCATAACCTGGACCAGGTGTTACAAAGCAACTGAAGACATAAAAATCATGATTCACTGAATAAGAAAATACGGTAAAATTACATAGTCAGCCCTGGAACAGCAAGACCAAAAACTGTGAGGCACTGAATTTGTTTAGATACTAATTTTTCAGCTTACTGCAACAGCTTTTCTGTTGCAACAGCCTACCCTAGCAAGCAGCATGAAACGTGTTCAGACCCTCAGTCTTTTGTTATGGGTTACTGCAAGAGAAAGAAAAACAGGCCAGGTCGGGACAGGCCAGGCGGCACTGGAAAACCAAACTCTCTGTCTCTCAAAGTTAATGTAATGGGAAAAACACACCAGGCTGACAATATAGAGAGTCACAATACACGTGCAAGAAGAAGCAAAGGGATGTGAGAAGAATACTGTACATGAAAGCATCAAATTTCATTAAAGTTGGTTATAAGCAAGCAAAAAAAAAAAAAAAAAAAAAAAAAAAAAATTAGAATGATTAAATGTCAATATTACAAGTAGTGGTCAATAAGTAACAAATTCAACAGAAGCTCAAAGGCAAGAATTCGCTTTGTGCACTCTCACGACAGTTACTTCAGACCAAAAACGAAAAACAAATAATCAGAATTAAATACCCTTTGTATACACAGAAAATGGTCCTCAAGTTTGATGTAAAAGAGACAACAGCAACAATAAAGGGGGGAAGTGAAGATAATTACAGGGTTCATACAGATTTCCTGACAACAAATTCAAGGACGGACTTTTTAAGGATGTATCAGGCACTTTTTTTAAAATTAATTCAAGGACTTATTTCAAGGATAATTTTAAAATAATCATGAAGTACTGATACAAATTAAATCATTCACTGTGAAGGACCATTTTGCATATGCAGCAATAGGCCTTGCTTTTGTCTCCACCTGGGTCTGCCTGCAACCATTCTATTCTTTTTCCAGCCAAATGATGCTAAACAAAAATTTCCTCGGCATGTTGGCGTCTCAATTTCAAGACCGGGGATTATTCTGTCATGTGGCAGGCTCCATGAAGGCCAGTAACTCTGGTGTTTTACCAGTAGTGATGACTTATCGGTGAGATCGGTCAACTCCAACTTGGACTTCCTTTATTTTCATACTTTCTTTTTTTCTTTTTTTTTTCCAACAGAATTTCAGATTTTTTTTTCTCTTTCCTTCAAACTGACTCACGATTTTATACCGACTTTATTCAAAATCACTGGCAGTGACAAAATTTAACCACTTTTTAAGGACCTATGAACAAAAGCCTGATTTTTAAGGACTTTCAAGGCCTTGAAAAGGGGGCCCCCAAATCAAGGACTTTTAAGCACTGCACAAACCCTGTAATAGCAACAACACCAAATAACAACAAGCAACAAAACCAGCAACAACAGTCAGGGTTCCTACAGACTCCCAAGAACAAAATTCAAGGAGTTTTCAAGGCGTTTTCAAGGAGCATTTATTTTATTTCAAGGCAAGAGGTGGCTCGAAAACTAAACCATTGTTCTTTTAAAACTTTTTTTTTTCTATTGTTTATGTTAAAAACAAAAAACATAGAAAAAAACATATTTCAGCGATTTCAAAGCTCTTGTGTGATTTGGGTACCACAAATGGGGGCAAAATGATGAAAAATGAAAAAAAAAAAAAAAGGTTCATGACAAGAGCTGTATTTGTATCATAGCAGACATGTTTGGCACTTGAAACATGACTTTTCTTGTTTTGCTGAGCTATAGTAATGCAATTACAAAAGGATTTTTATATACTGTTTTGCTGAGCTATAGTAATGCAATTACAAAAGGATTTTCATATATCTAAACTGCTTTTTTTTTCAATAATTTTTTTCCATATGGTGGCCATCAGGCTTTGCGTTTCATTGCTTTTGAATTATTGCAATAGAACTAGCAAATGATATGTGCTGTTTTGACATAAATAAAATATAATTGCATGCAGAAATCATTTCTCATCAAAAGAAAAAAAATTACCAAGCCAGCTGGCCTGGATCCAGAGATATTATACTCCTTGCACATCAACTGTTGTCGAAAAAAGTGATTTCGAGAAAACGGCGTTTGAAAATAAAGTTAAGCAATTTTCACACACACCTCCTTCAAAAAGTCATTTTTTACTAAGAAAAATGTGAAAATAGACAAAATGAACACCACAGATGCTTTCAACAGACTTTCTTGAGCACAAAAACACATAAAACCCAGAACGTGATTTCTGAAAGAAAATGGTCAAATTTTCGTGCCACCTCTCCCCTTAAGGCTACACTACTTGCGTAAAAATTGAAAAAAGAAATGGCGGTTTGAATTTTCTGCGTTCAGGTTAATGAAAAACTATTTTAAAACAAATGTTTACAAACATCGTCGCGATCCTGGATTCTCGTCGGCGATTTTACCAAGGGAGATAATTTGTAACTTCAATTAATTACAAATTATCTCCCTTGGTAAAATCGCCGACAACAATCCAGGATCGCGACAATGTTTGTAAAAAATTTGTTTTATAATAGTTTTTCATTAACAAGAACGCAGAACAACCCAACTGCCATTTCTTTCTGTCACATTAAAGATTTTTGGAGCTGACGGCTTGATTTTCAAAGGTTTTCAAGGAGGTTCGGTCAACAGAACCACATTTTATTGATTTTCAAAGGTTTTCAAGGTTTTGAAATTCCCTGTCAGAATTCAAGGAGTTTCAAGAAGTTTCAAGGAGCGTACGAACCCGGACAGTGATAATGATCACCTAAACACCATTGACAAATGCAAACAGATCAATACATAGATAAATACAAAGATAGACAAACAGACTGAAGTCCAAACAATCAAGATTCAGTTGACAAACATGAATCCCTTGTGTGACATCACAGGCATGCACTGCAACATTTACCAAAGAATTAATGACAGTGATATCCAACAAAATAAAAATCTCAAAAACATATTACGGTACATTCAAAACAAGAGATTAATCAATATTAATATACAGACAAAAGCTGTTAGGCCACAGAACTGATCAAAAGCAGGATCTACAGGTACAAATATCCAAGGTGAGCATAGGTGTACAGTGACTAAGCATTGCAGGGAAAGTGTGCAGGAGTTTGTTGAAGAGGATAAAAAGAATACGCCTGCTACGGAACAAAACTACTCCCGAACATTATTTTTTTCTCACCTAGAAGAAGGCGACGAACCAGACCCTGATGACGATCTGCGACGTCGCTTCAACTGTGACCGTGAGCTTGATGAATCGGGTGATTTGGCCAAACCATTTTGCCAGAAAGCATCTTGCCAATCTCTCTTGGATTTGGGGAGCCTGGATCTTGATCTGGACGATGGCTCTGCCCTGTCTGAAAGTTCTGACCCGGACACAGAAGAAGAACTGAAATCGTAAGTCTCTTTCTCTGATCTTCCCATAGCACAAATAGGAGAAGAAAGTACATGCGTGTCAAATACAGTACTGTTGGCAGGGTTGGTTGTATAGTTCGGAAGTTTACTGAACCCAGACACACTGGCAGTGTTATCAGATAATCTTTCAAGAGGAATATAGTCAATGACATCCATAGCTTCAATGTCTGCTGCTGTCACCTCTTTTTGACCACTGTGCCTTTGGATGGACGGATTTGAGGGACCAATGTAACCTGGAAGTTTGCTGATGCATCCACTCTCAACAGCTTGAACTGAATCATCTCCACTATTCTTGACCAGATTTTTCCTTTGTTGAGGTAAGCCCCTGAACTGTCCTGCATTTCTATGAACAGAATTGTTCTCCATAGACGGAAAGAGACCTAGGCCATCTTGAAGTTTACAAGCATCCACACCTGTATTTGGAGGTAGTCTTGAAAGTTCTTCTTCCTCCATCTCTTCCCACGCATTATTCAGGTTCTGATTCCCGTATTCCATTGACGAAAAATCATTCTCGGCCTCAGCAACATCTGGAAAATGTATTTTCTCTCCCGTTGATATCCCATGGGATAGAGATGAAGAGGTTGTGTCCTGATCTGGAAATATAATGTCACAATCGTTGATTCTGTCATCTGTCGGCACTACAGCATCAGAATCACCATTTGCCTGTGCTCTGGGAAATGTCTTGTCAAGAAATGGTGATGGACTTTGTTTGGTGGCAAAATGATTGCTGGCTACATGGGGCGAAGACCCTGTCACATGATTGCTGGTTACATGGGGCGAAGACCCTGTCACATGAGGAGCAACAATTCTCTCAGAAAGTGAGGCACTTTCTGACCCATCATCATCAAATGTAGGCATTGAATAGAAAACATCACTTCGGCAGCTTTTAACTTGAGAAACTACTGCGCTTTGGGGGATACTTGATGTTTTGGGAGAGCTGCTTTCACCCTTGCTGATGACAGAAAAATCTGACACAGTATTTGGGCTTGAGGAGCCACTGTGCTTTACCATGCTATTACGCTTCAAAAGACTGTCTGTGAGCACAGAAATTTTTTCTATGGCCTGGATCTTCGCGTCAGCTGAGCTGTTTGTAGCTCTTACGGCAGGCCTTGCACCAACTGTGTTGTGGCTAACTGACGGGACTTTCTGAGACCTGCTTTGAGGTTGACTCGCAGGTACTGTACTAATGCTCAGACATTTATTTGTCTTTGTGTCCACTGTAATTGTCTTCTGCGGCTGATTTCCAATAAAAGCAGCAGAACATCTCTTAGGCTGTTTTACCTGATCAGCAGCAAAGGAACTGCCCTGCAAGTGATTTGTTTTGACAAACACAGTGGTCTGTGGCTGCTCTCTTTTGCTTTGCTTCAAACTACAATTTTTGAAAGGCTGTTTCACTTCAGAGGCAACAGCTGGCTTTGCAGTACTGGGCTGGACTACAGACTTGTTCCCTGTTAGTCGGCTGGCAGGCTGCAATGCTGACTTCTTCAAAGTCATGGCTGGTGATGACTGTGTCCTCTGCAAAGCTTTTTGCATGTTACTCTGGGGGGTCGTGTCCAACTCCATATCATCCACTTCAGTCCAACGAGGGCTGTCCTTGCAATAATCATGATCTAAAAGCGAGAATACAACTCCTGTATTAGAAAGCTTCTTTTCGGAAGGCAACTTCACCTTGTTAGAAATCATGAGAACTCGCTTACGTTGAGGCATGTTACTTTCACTATTTCCATTACAGTTCCCAACAGACTGGGGTGGTCCTGAAGGCAGCTTCCTTTTGACTTCGTTTGGAACAGCCTGGTTCCGATGATCTATTTTGAGTGCAGAGGTGTTGGTGCTAGTGTGAGATGGCTTGGGAGCCAATAAAGGTAACTGTTTTGAGGTCAGAAGTGAAACTGCACGCTGCAGCTTTGGAGCAATCTTTGGTAGAGTTCTGTTTTCCCTTGCTTGTGACAGGCGTTTAACACAAATGCCTCGATTCTTCAAGTCTCGTGCTTTAACTTCTCCACCTCTCCCACTGATGGCAGGTGGAAGGTAGTTGATTATGATAGGATGGGTCTTGCCATAAGCATTTTCAGGTTGTATTGGTATTTGAGACTTTGCAGGCAGCAAACTGACTGCAGTCTGAGGAATCAAATCAGGATTATCCGCTACCATGACTGGTCTCCCCTTCTGACCTCTTACATTTTTCTCAGTGGGTGCTAAGGAAGGTGATGTCCATGGTTTTTCTGACGATGATTTCTTGGTCAAACTAGGCTCAACGGTGCCTGGTGCATCATCAGCAAGCCCCATCTGTGATGATAACACAGTCGGAGTAGGATTCAAAACAGGAGTTTCCATTAGCACAGATGTCTCCTTTCTACCTCTTTTCTTCTCAGTGGATGCTGAAAAAGGTGACATGAATGGTTTTTCGGACAACAATTTCTTGGTCCAACAAGGCTGAGTAGTGTCTGGTGAAAACACATTCTGGGGAGCATTCGAAACAGTAGGAGCATCCACTAACAAAGATCTTGTCTCCTTTCGACCCCTTCTCGTCTTTTCAGTGGATGCAGAAGGCAGTGACAGGGACGGTGTTTCTGACAATGATCTTTTTGCTAAATCAGGTGGAGCGGTGTCTGATACAACAACAGGCCTTGTCTCTGATGATAAAAACATATTGCTTTTCCCAAGGACCTTCTTCACTCTGAATGAGCCACCACTGGCATCTCTCAAAGGCGGAGCAGCTGCCTTCGAACGACCTCGTTTTGCAGGTCCTGAACATGGAAGCATAGTAGTCCTTCGTTGAGTATCTGTGCGTGACCTAATTCTATCCAGCAGCTCTGGTGATGGGTTAACTGCAGCGGTGTCAGCTGAAACAATCAGCACTTTTTGTATTAAACAATCATGCTAATATATCAGCACAGATAATTCATACACATAGCACATGCATATTCCAGCAAAAATACAACCAAATTTGTATGCATGTGGTGAGAAATATATGTTTTGGTGATGTATGTCATGAAAAATTAAACTAGGCCTTTCAAAACATACAATTATTCATAAATAGAGCTGACAAAAGCTAGCACGGTAATGTGATCAGTATGTCTGCACACACTTTTTTTTTCACAAGAAATGGTGGTGAAATTTCAAACACTATTCTTCACAGCATGACAAAATTCCAGTTGAATGTTTAAACACTGAAACTGGACTTGGTCAATACCTGAACTCTCTCTGCAATCACCACAAATAAAACTATTTCAAATGAAAAATATACAATAAATTTCATTTCAAAAAAAAAAAAAAAGGAAAAAAAAAATCCATGATACACACAAAAGCATAAGATTCAACTCATAACTTTACCACAAACGCACATTTTTTCCCTTTTTCTTCAAAAACAAAAAACCAAGATATTGTTACGGTTTTGTTTACTTGCTGCTTTTCTTTTTATTCATGAACAGTATTCGTTAAATCACAATCCCTTTCTTTTAGTGCTTTTCAAAACCACAGCCAAATTAAAAGTGAGAAAAACATGCTACCAGACAAAAAAAATTCACAAGTTTAAATCATCTTTTTTCCTATAATTTTGCATTGTTAATTCATCAACAGCAATTAGTTAATGTGATGAACTGAAGAAAGTATTCACAGTTCCGTCTTGTGCTACCAGGCACATCTACCCTCATGTGCTGGTGTAAAATGAAATGGAAGCCTTTGCATTATAGGCACAAGTAAACTGGAAAGGCTTTTTACTGACAAGTTTCAATAGCACCACAGCAACAAGGCAATTGCAATTTTCACAATTTCTGAGCAAAACTTAAACAATCTTGTGTTCTGTTGAGGAACATCAAATACCACTGACACTGTATTATACAAAGTTTTTTGACCTGCGAAGTCAAACTCAACACTGAGAAACAAATCTTATTAAAGTTCAAAGCATAATGACTAGTAGTACTTGCTTCTTGCCATAACAGAATGATAACCTTATTTCATTGTTGATATCATTAAACTTACAATTTGAAATAAAAATTCATGTAATCAGACATTTGTTTTGTCAAATTAACAGTCTGTCATATCTTCACAAAGCCTGTCCCATGCACTGCAATTCAAAAAAAAAAAAAAAACTGGTAACTGTGCAACTGAGACTTCATCCCTAAAATCTTTTCATCCGACGCAAAACCCCACAGTCACGCTACAGTTTATTCATTCCTGGTCCTGATCAATGCACTGATATTCATGGGAAACACATGCTAACATCCACTGACAAATTTTAACTGAAATACTCAAAAAGTTTAAAACTCGGTTGCCATTCCTGATTTCCAGCCATAGGCAGGCGAGCAAAAGAGACAAGATTGCTCTACGTGGATCTCACCCTCTAGCAGAATGTTTGGGCTTCACACCACAGATATTGAAAAACAGTGGAGGGAGCCAGTCAGCAGCTGACTGTGCAATGGTTAGAAACGAGTCTGTTTGTCTCTCTCTTTCTTTCTCTCTCTCTCCCCATTTGCAGTCCGCATTTTGCTGCCTATGCCAGGATACCGGATACTGCTGAATACTTACCAGGAGAGTGGAGAGAGGGAGGGGGGGGGGGGGAGAGAGAGAGAGAGAGAGAGAGAGAGAGATGACAGCAAACTGATTATTACTAAGTAAAGTTTCTTTGTTGTAAAGTTGTTCTTTTTACAAAATGATACATTAAGTCATTTCAGTCTGCAGAAGCCTGTCTGAAAGAGAGACAAATGGAGGCAAGAGAGTGAGACAGAGGAGGAAGACAAGAGACAGAGAGGGAAGGAGACACACACACACACACACACACACACACACACACACACACACACACACACACACACACACAGAGCTTGAGACAGCAAGCAAACAAGAGAAAGAAAAAGAGAGACAAAGAGGGAGAGAATGACAGAGATCCTGGAGAACAGAAGAATAAGAGAGAGAGAGAGAGAGAGAGACAGAGACAGACAGACAGACAGACAGAGAGAGAGAGGAGAGAGAGAGAGAGAGAGAGAGAGAGAGAGAGAGAGAGAGAGAGAGAATCTGGGAGAATAAGACTGAAAAAGACTGAATGAGGCACAACAGCTTCATACTACGCCAGTGAAAACCTCTGAATCCAACAATCCCCCAAAAGACAAAAAAAATAAATAAATAAATAAATAAAAAATATATAAAGGTTCTGGGGATAATTTTATATTCTGCCCTTTATTCAGTTGGCTGTAATGCACTGCTAGATAAATCAACACATTTGGAAGCCAGACAACAACAGCTCTTATCATACTTACCTCTGCTGCTCACAGCACTGCCAACTCTGGATGCTGTTTGTCGACTCTGGGTCCCTTGAAGACACCCCTTGCCCGTCTCTTGGTCATCTCGAGACGACCCGGAGACTGCAACATCATTTTTAAGATTCAAGACAATACTCACCCGTGCTTATCCCTTTTTTTTCTTTTTTTTCTTTGTTGTCCCAACCTCTCTGCCACCTCAGAGGCAGTGCACCCACGCCGCTCATTCCAACACCCCGTCCACAGCCACAGCCCGGTCAGCCCTGCCGCAGCCCCGGCACCGGCAATCCACAGGTAGCAGTCAATGTCGAGTCGTCAAGAGGCAACCCACCAGAGGAGACACTGCACTGCTGCCGAGTCACTTCAGTGGTGTTCAGTGGTGCCTGTTCTGATCTAACATACGCAGGACACCACCTACTAAGCCCCCTACTGACGACAATAATTGCTTAGTTGTGGAGCCGGCGTGAGTGAGCTCTCCCTATGGAGGGCGCCACCACGTCCGTCCAACGACAGCCACCATGGACTCGCCGATACCGATGACCCCAACGGAACCAAACCAAGACCACAGACGTGGAGAGGACATCAAAATTGAGGTCACCATGAGAGCAGGGCATGAAGGGCCAAAGAAATTGAGACATTTTTTTTTATGCTGATCTATGAGAATGAGGATGATGAAGATGATGCTACGGATTTCCATTTCGGTCTGCGACTACATGACAGGGCTGTACTCTACGCTTCCTTTCATAATATATCCCAGCGTCAACCAGGCCCGAGAGATACAGGCACCTGCAGTGTTGGTCAGGAAATCTGAGCAACACTCTCAGAAACGCATCCATTAAGTGGATGAAACTCGACTGTGTGGTCCCAGTCTTCCCAACTGAGTCCACAGCAAACTCAACTCTGGGTAGGAGTCGGTCGGGGCAGAAAAACCCACATGACTCTGATGGGATTCGAACCCACGACCTCCCAGCCGGGAGTCTGCGACGCTAACCACTTAGCCACGGTGGCTGGTTCACCCGTGCTTATCATCTCATGGTACATTAAAAAGAAGAGAGAGGAGAAGAAAAAAAAGCACTGAACCAAATGTGACATCTAACATACAATTATTTCCATTTCTTAAATGTTTCTGGTATTAGATGAGAAATCTCTTCAACCTTTCATCTCCAGAGTTGCCATATGCCTACTGCAGTCAAAACACCACAGCAGAAATATTTTCTGCCTATCACTTAATTTCATTTTTAACTTCATGCTTTCAAACACACAGTAGGAGAACCCCCTCCCTCTAAAAAAAAAAAAAAAAAAAAAAAAAAGTAAACAATATAGAGATGTAAACAAGAGTGTGACACACTCAGTGATACACACATAATCTCATGATTCATTTCTAGGTCAGCCACAATTACACAACATATGACAATGTGACAAGACAATTTGACGACTATAATAAAGTAAAGTGACATAATCTTAGTTCATCTATCATTTATAGATCCATAAAATACTCACTTTTCTCAGACTGTGCCTGTTCCTCAAAAGAGTCAAACTGCTGCAGCAAACTGGTTATGTCATCTGCATGTATTCCTAAACAAAGAAACAAACACACATACAAAAAATCATCCTTTTTTAAGTTTAACAAGTAACTTTTAACTTAGTGGTAATCAATCCAACCTACAAAGGCATAGAATGAAACAAGCCAGGTTCCACTAATGAGTCTGAATGGTGAATTAATCAGCCGATGAAAGTTAACTCTGGAAAGGCAATGATATTAACATTCTCTGTTTTCAAGGCAGACTCCAAGGGTTCCCATATGCTGCTGGTGAAGGATTTAATATGCATTCTATTGTCCTCGTTTTCATTCCCATTTTCTGTGAAGCTCTTAATTTACATTCTACTGCCTTTTTTTCATTCCCATTTTTTTAAGTCTCCCAATTCTTGATCATCTCCTGCACCCCCCCCCCCACCCCCCTCTCCACCCCATGTTTTCCACCCACATCCCCACTCCCATCTCCTTTTTTTTCCCTTTTTTTTTCAAGTTATCTTTGCAGTCAACTGTTCAAATGATGGAAGAAATCATAAGCCTGCACATTTCTTCCACAACTCATTTGCTCAGCAAACTGAATCTACTAAGACTAAAGTACTATAATTAATACACTGAATTGAAATTTTGCCTTTTGGCAGTTTCCTGTATAATGTCTTGTATTGCAAAATTGTATTGGACAAAACTGGATTGTACTTTTTCGTAGTGTACTGCATTAGTTTTATCAACACAACAGAAACAATCTGGGTTCCCCTGGAAACAAGGCATCAAAGTACAAAATCCCACCGTTTCTTTTTCTGAATTAGTGTGTGTATTTGTTTACATCAGTAACAGTTCAAAATCTGTCAACAAAAATTTGCAAAAAAATTTATAAGAAAAAAAATGAAGGCAGGGGAGGGAGGTGGGGGTGGAGCACTACACACCGTTGGTGTGCTTGCAAAACTGTTGCAGTATTTATTTAAACAGCCTTTGGTACTGTCACCACACGCGCCCATTTGGGATGTCGTGTATTAATTAGACTTGGTCAGACCATTGTGATTGTGACAAGGCGGCATTGAACACATCCAGAGGTCAAAGAACTTTACAAAATAAGAAATCTTTTGAGTGAAAATGCAAAGCATCATCTGTTGTGAACAAAGTTTCGGCTGTTGAAACTTCTAGTGGACAACTAAGCCGCTGAAAGTTCTATTAGTAATGGCCACCCAGCCATGACTTACTTTGTTAACAGTGTTAGTGGTATTTCAGCGCAGCCATGCCTCTTGAGGAAGAACAAGGAAACTAAACTGGCCTTTTCAACCAATATGCAGGTTAACTCCCTTAAGTAAGCTTTTTCAAGTTCTCACGTTGGTCTATTCCAATTGTGTATGTCCTAGCGCATGTAAATTGTCTCGACTATTCCATGTTAGGTTATGTTAGTCAACAAAGGTCAGAGGATTCAAGGATTAGTTCTTTCAATTTACAACGCTATAATTCAAAGAGATTGTAAGTTCTTTAAATTTGCTTACCTATACAGATAACTGAATTCTTTCCCATTCCATATTCTTTTCTAAGTGGTTTCTGATAGAGCATACATTGAATAAAATCCAATCTCCACCCTCATCCTATCCTCTCTGCATAGTGTATGTGATGTAATTTGAACTTGCCCCAGCATTTTCAAAACTGCTCATCTTCACCAACAACAGTCATTTGATCCCCGACACTTCTAAAACAGTCTGACCCTCTGGTCTTTTATCTGTGCTGTAGCATCTTTAACATATACCAAGCTTATGCAACACATGGTCCCTCAATTACCATTATGTCAAACAAAAGCTACCTCAACCCAACCAATCCTTTTTGTCCACGCCAATAAACCATAAACGCTAAACAACTCCCCTCCTCCCCCCTCCCCCTTATTTTCCTCCATTCTGCAGCAGCCAGCTGAAGTCATAAAATGATGCCGACAGACTGCAGTGAAAGTGAAACAATTTAAAAGTCAATCGCTAAATGTAAATCGTCATTTAAACTGAAGTTATTGCTCATATAAAAACTATCTATGAAGTAACTGATCATTATGGAAACATTCAAATGATGAGAGGAAAGAATGAGGAATTTATAATAATGCCACTGCCAGTTTCTCCCACTGCATTGCAATGTTTGAAATGCAAGTGTAACATTAAAAAAATCAACTGAATTGTACATTCAGGCATAGTATTTTTAACTGTTCATCTGTCATAAAGCTCTGTTAATTCACATGATGGTTCAGCAAATATCAATACCAAACTTCAAACTTCTCATTTTAATCCATGAACAGTTCAATACTAAACAGAAGTATATATATCCATATGCTTGTTTTCTTGCAAACAACAATCACAAGACTGCTCCTTTTCAGAAGTGAAAAGATGGCAAAGACATTGCAGTCTTTTTTCTTCAATATTTTCTGTGTTCCAGTGACAGCAGTTCCACACCATTCACTCAAGTTCTACTATAATAACTCATCCCAAGTTACCAGTTAATGTTGTCACGCATTTCAGTAAGTACTGGCAGGCTTCATGGAACAATTAATATCTCACTTTATCTGGTCTTGAAGAGGTAAAATGGATCTCAACAGACAGCCTACGCAAGATCCAACAGAGGAAAGAGAAGAACGCAGCAATCAACAACAGCCAAACAAGACCAGAGAACGTCAAAGCACAAGCAGAACATACTGAAGCAAACAAGCAAAGAAGAGCATCAGAACAGACAAGAGGAAATATGTAGATGATCTAGCAACAGAAGCCTAACAAACAGCAAAACAGGGAAACATGAAAGGACTGTACGACATCACCAGGAAGATGGCAGGAAAGTACACGAGCCAGAATGACCAATAAAAGACAGAGAGAGAAGGCAACTCACAGGAGAAGAGCAGCAGAAGAACAGATGGGTTGAGCACTTCGAGGAGCTCTAGAACAGACCATCACCAGAGAACCCTCCAGACACTGAAGAGGCTGACTCAGACCTGCCCATAGACTGCGGCGCACCAACCAAAGAAGTAATTGGGAAGGCCAAACAGCTGAAGAATGGAAAGGCGGCAGGACCTGACAACACCCCTGCAGAGGCGCTGAAGACAGACATACTCACATAGAGACCACAGTAGAGATGCTTTGGCCTCTCTTCAAGAAGATCTCGGAAAGAGGAGTAAGTGCCAGCAGACTGGAAGGAGGGATACCTTAAAGATTCAGAAAGGTGACCTCAGCAACTGCTCGAACTACAGAGGAATCACGCTTCCGTCAGTGCCAGGAAAGGTTTTCAACAGGGTCATTTTGAACAGGTTAAAGGATCCCGTTGATGCTCAACTCCGCGACCAGCAGTCTGGCTTTCGCAAGGATCGATCCTGTGCAGGCCAGATCACAATGCTTCGCATCATTGTTGAGCAATCAAGCAAGTGGAACTCATCCCTGTATGTCAACTTTATAAACTACGAGAAAGCCTTTGACAGCATCGACCGAGACACCCTGTGGAAGCTTCTCCGACATTACGGTGCGCCGGTCAAGATCACCACCATCAGAAACTTGTACTAGGCTCTGACCTGTAGTCATCCATGGAGGGCAGCTCACGAAGGCATTCGAAGTGAGGACTGGTGTCAGACAAGGTTGCCTGCTTTTACCATTTCTATTTCTACTGGCAATCGACTGGATCATGCAGACCTCAACAGCTCAGAGAAGACATGGGATCGAGTGGACACCCTGGACACAGCTTGACGATTTGGACTTCACCGATGACCTGGCACTACTTTCGCACACTCAACATCAGATGCAAGAGAAGACAAACAACGTAGCAGCCACATCAGCACAAGAATGTCTCAACATCCATAAAGGCAAGAGCAAGATTCTCAAGGCCAACACTGTCAGCACCAACTCTATCATGCTGGACAGCAAGATGCTAGAGGAAATAGAAGCCTTTACCTACCTGGGCAGTGTCATCGACAAGCAGGGAGGCACAGATGCCGATGTCAGAGCAAGGATCGGAAAGGCCAGGGCAGCGTTCGAACGGCTAGGGAACATCGGCAGCTCCAATTAACTGTCAGTCAACACCAAAGTCAGACTCTTCAACACCAACATCAAAGGAGTTCTATTGTACAGAGCAGAAACCTGGAAAACTACAGCTGCCGCCACCAAGAAAGTGCAGGTGTTCATCAACAACTGCCTGCACAAGATTCTCTGCATCCGATGGCCTGACAAAATCAACGAGCTCTGGGAGAGAACAAACGAGCTGCCCGCAGAACAGGAAATCAAGAAACTACCTTGGGGCTGGATTGGACATCACTGCGGAAGCCTGCAAGCAACACCACCTGACAAGCCCTAACATGGAACCCCCAAGGAAAACGAAAAAGAGGTCAGCCAAAGAACACCTGGCGCAGGGACCTGGAAGCAGACATCAGGAACATGGGGATGACTTAGAACCAGCTGAACAAAAGAGCCCAGGACAGAGATGCCTGGAGGTCCTTGGTTGGCGGCCTGTATCCCAGGAGGGGTTGATTCAGGGTGGCTTGGCATTAAGAGGTAACCCACCAGAGAAGACAATGCTCTACTACTTCACTGTTCTGATCAAGTATGTATTATTGCCAATTAATCACCTTACAGGCAACAATAATTTCTTTAGCACTGAGCCAGCAAGAGTCAGTGTCCCCTCTGCTGGGCACCATCATGTCTACCTTGTGGCGATCCACAAACTTGCTAAAACCACTGTAATCACCATGGGCAGAGATCACATGATAGTAGAGCATGTGGGGCCACAGAACTTGAGACTTTTATTACATCAAAAGACAAGTATGACAGGCATTAAAGGACACAAAACCTGAGAAGCTCAGATCAGTGCAGATGAGGATAACGAAGATGGTGAGACAGGTGGGAGAGAAGGGTATGGATGGGGTGGGAAGGAGGAGGAAGCACATCCCTATTCTGATTTACTAAATTTATTACAATTGAATGATTTTTTTTTCAAGCTTTATTATCTGTCAAATTCCTACTGGATTAAATGAGCATCTCTTACCTTCTGAATGAGCATCCACTGGAACATTGTCTTGCAACCCTGCATTCATGAACATTTTCACCAGCGCAGGAAATTCTGATGGCTGTTCTTCTGATATACAGATCTCTTGGTCTGCAATTTCATTCTCTCCAGGTAAAACAGAAGATGTCCCTTCATTCAGAATTACAATGTCAGCATTCGAGGAATTTAAGGAAACAGGGAAAGGAATTTCCGATGGCTCTTTCTCAGATATACAGACCTCTTGGCCTGCAATTTCCATCTCTCCAGTTAAAATAGAAGATGTCCCTTCATTCCGAATTCCAGTGTCAGTGTTTGAGGAAATGGGGAAAGCAACTTCTGATGGCTCTTCCTCAGATATACAGAACACTTGGCCTGCAATTTCTGTCTCTCCAGTTAAAACAGAAGATATCCCTTCATTCAGAATTACAGTGTCCAAGGAAACGTGAACCTCTCCTGGCATCAACCCAAAATTCTGCACAATGCTGTCTGTCACTGGCTCAACATTGTTTACAACTCCATCTGCAGGGTGAACATTCTGTCTTTCATCGACTTCTGGCAAGTCATTGTCACTGTGCAAAGCAGTGTACATGCGAAACCATTGTGGGCTTAAATGCAGTGTACCAGTTCTTTCATCAAAATTGGTACCTCCAGGGGGTCCACTTCCAATATCTTGAATGCATGCATTTACATCCACGGGTGCACTTAAACTATCTGTTTGCTCATTGCCAGCAAAAGAAGTTGTTGGATGCACCCCTGAAGTTGTCGGATGCACTTCTGGTGAATATCCCGTTTCGTTTTGGTGTTCAGAATTATTCACATCCTGGTCGTCATCAGGTGAACGTGATCCTTCTGGCTGTACAGCCACAGATTCAGCCTGATTATTGGCTGAGAAAGGAAACTCTCCTGAAGTTGACAGGTGCACCTCTGGTGGATGTTCTGCGTAATCTGGCTCTTCAAAAGGAGCAGTCAAGAAGTCATATTGCATATGTGACACCTCCTCCTGCATCAGGACATCGACGTCTGAAGGAAGACTGCTCAACTCCATCTGAGACGAAAATGTGTTGTCCTGGAACAGGAAAAAAAAATGTATTAAGCAGGTACCTTCCTTTCCCAGCCACCTTCTAATAATGTAACCCCAAATATTTGGTTTTACAGTGATTTAATAACTGAAAATATATTGCCACAGTACCGATGGTATGGTGTTATGATAATTTAATGGTGAAAGATTTAACTTTAAAATAATCAATGCAACATGTTACTGCTATAACATACTTCACTACATCTTAGAAAAGGCAAGCTTAGAATTACCTTTTCGAACATATGGTAAACTTCCAGACAATACACCAACTGCCACTGTGAAGTGGTTAGTCTTTTGGACTCTCGGGAGGTCATTGGTTCGTTTCCCTTCAGAGCCATTTATTTGCTGGACTTACCTGCCCCAACCAGCTTTTACCCAGAGCTGAGCTTCCTATGGGCTCAGCTGGGAAGACTGGGACCACACTGCTGAATTTTATCTTCTTAATGAATGCATCTCTGAGAGTGTCGCTCAAATTTCCTGATCAACACTGCAGCGAGTGCGGGTGTCTGTAACTCTTGAGCCTAGCTGACTCCAGGATAGTGTATTGAAGTCATACAGTCAGTTCAGAACGGACATCTGTGGTACAACCTTCAAATCTACATCGATCAGAGTTAACAGGGGAAAAAAAACAGGTCTCAGGTTCTGTGGCCCTACATGTCCAGCTCTTACGGTGACCTCAGCTTAGATTGCCTCCCACATCTATGGCCTTGAGTTGGTTCTGTCAGGTCACCGGCATCAGCAAATTCATGGCAACTGTCATTTGATGAACATGGTGGCACCCTCCGAAGAGAGACCTCACTCACGCTCGCTCCATAACTAGGCCATGATTGTCATCAGTAAGAGGCTTAGTAGGCGGTGCTCTACATATGTTGATCTGAACAGGCACCACTGAACACCACCAAAGTGACTTGGCAGCGGTGCAGTGTCTCCTCTGGAGGCTTGCCTTATGACAACTTGACACTGACTGCTTCCTGTGAATTGTCATTGCCAGGGCTATGGCGGCCAGGCCAGCAGTGGGGGTGCAATGCCACTTAGGTGATACACAGCATGGGAAAGCAAAGAACAAAACAGCTTCAAGGTAGTTCTATCTACCATAGCATGCAGCACAAGAACCAACCAAATTTCTTTACCTTTTATTGACGAAACAATAAAAACACAAACATCCACAATATAACACCCCTGAGCACAATGTATTTATATTAATTGGAAATGCATGGCAAATCCATGTCTTCAATTACAAAGATCTATTTTCTTCACAATATACAACAGAACATAATGTAAAACTGCTTCTGAAAATACATGATTTCATATTCAACTCAAAATAGTACCATATCATCTTTAACCTACAATGCCTTCAAGATAAACATCACATAGTTTTACCTTCTATTTTCAAATAGCCTAATATAGCTGTCCATTTTTTTCTAGGCTAAAACATTCAAGTGCAGTTTCTCAGAAGCAAATGGTTGTGAACTATGTCAGTGTGTGTGTGTGTGTGTGTGTGTGTGTGTGTGTGTGTGTGTGTGTGTGTGTGTGTGTGTGTGAATGTGTGTGTCTCTGTGTGTGTGTGTGTGTGTGTGTGTGTGTGTGTGTGTGTGTGTGTGTGTGTGTGTCTTTTAAGTGGCCTTTGCCCTTTGGATTTGGTGGTGGTGGTGGTGGCTGGTTGGTTGTCCAATGTCTTGACTGTTTAGTGCACATATGTGAGGACTGGATTTCTTTTTCTTCTGTGAATGTTGTTCTCTGTTGCAGATTTTTTTTTTTTTTTTAATCCAAAAGGAGTTTACTTTCATTTCATGTCATTTAATCCTGCCAGCACCACCAAGATATTTTATCCTGAAGTTAAATAAAAGGACGAAAACATGTTGATGCTCAAAACTCACCAACGCTGGTAGTGAAAGTTCATTCTGTATTTCACCGCTGGACGTGCCCATGTCTGGGGGGAAAAAAATGAACATAATTTAAATGTACACTTGCACACTAAAACATGCACACAGTGACACACACAGTAACACACACAATGACATACACAGTGACACACAAAATGACATCTACAGTGACACATGCACACACCGTCAACTAAGCTTCACTTAATTAAGTCGATTGGATAGCTGTATAAAATTAGACAGTTAAGATAACGTGACAAACTCAGAGAGATGAAGCAAGAGAAACAGTCAGGAAGGGAGTGAGGGGGGATGGGGGAGAGAGGGGCAGAGAGAGACAGACAGACAAAGAGACAGAGACAGAGACAGAGAGAGAGAGAGAGAGAGAGAGAGTCACAACAGTGGTTGGATGTTGTGCAGTTGACTTTGTGGTACTGGTATGGAAGTCCAGACTTGGATACACAGGGGATCGAGTTTTTGTCTCTAATATGCCTATTGAACTGGCAAGCCGTATGCTTCCATTGTGTATTTGAATTACGCCAGCTTTGCTCTGTTTGCAAAGATAGCCATGATTTTTTTTTTTGAATTTTTTTTTTTTTATGGTGGTGTTTTCTCTGTTTTTCTGTACACTGACAATCTATTGTAATGAAAGACAGATTTTCCTAATTGTGGTTTGTCATATAAGTTGGAAATTCATGGTGGTAGCACTTTGGACTTGATTCCATGATTCCAGGTGGTATGAGTTTTATTTTCTGCCACATTTCAACCTGGGGTACATATGCTTTGACTGTTTACTTCTTTTTTCTTCTTTTCTTCTTTTTTTTCTTAATGGTGTCATATCATAGGCAGACTAGTTCCTTTGATATTAATTCATGCCATGTAGTGCTCAGTGTCCTGTGTTTTGTGCATGTCAAAGTGTGTTTACAGCTATCTGGCAAAGACCATTTATCTGAATGAATATATTGTGCCATCATTCTCATCGGTGTTTGTCCTTTGGGCTATTAGATTTGCACAAACTCACAGCACCTAGGAATGTGACTGACTGACACACAGTGAGACAGGAAAAGAAGAGCAGGTAAGGGAATGAGAAATGGAAGGAAGCTTTGAATCTTTAACAAAATTGTTTTAAAACAAAAACAGCAGTATAAGCAGTCTACAAAACAAAGTATGGGGAATGTACAAGTTCACAATGTAGATTCATGACAGAAGATATGGAAATTAATTTGGCACATGTTAAGCGATATCCATTGACAGCAGAATAGATGTTGAAAAGAGACTAAGCAACAACAAAAAAGCGGCAAGTGTGGGTTGGGAGGGATGGGGGACTGACAGAAGGAAGCAAGGGCACAGAGCACAAAACAGATATAATTGACATTGCTGCCTTTGGAAATCAAAATCTGGGAGACAGAGGATGAGAGAGTCAGGGCTACGTAAAGGGAAGGAGAAAGGGAGATAGCTTGGCTTAGACTGAACACATTTTTCATCTTGCTTAAGCCGACAAACGTGGGATTTGAATAAAGACAATTTATTTGCGACAGCATGTGGTTGTTATGAGGGGAAAAAAATTGACCTTACTGAAGTTACTCTACAATATTTCATCACTGTATCAGCTTTTTCCTGTAGTACACCTCCTCCACCAAATGACGCTTACATAATACTCTAATCATGTATGTTTGTGTCTCCTTTTTCGAAAGATGGATCCAGCGATCATGACCGCCAGTTAAACCCACTAGTGTCACCTCCTCCCCCTTCCAACCAATCTATCACCCCCATTTATTCCCCCTTCCCCCACCTAACACCACACACACACACACACACACACACACACACACACACACACACACACACACACACACACCCCCCTTCCAAATACATCCTTTCTTCTGCATTGCATTTGCAACGATATATCCATGGGAAAAAATTGCAAATGCTTCTAACCAGCTGGTCTCACTGAACGAGCTGAGACTCAATCACTGTATTTAAACTGAATTGTCCGTTAAAGGCGTTACTCTTGTTTATTTTTAATTCTCCACATCTCAGTCTCTCAATTTCCCTGGTACCATCTTTTTTACTTTAATTCACCATCCTTCAACTGTAAAACAACTCTTTTTTTTTCTCTCCTGACCTCCCTTCTCTCACTCATGAGTTTTGGGTTCTTCCCTGTCCATTTCTCTTGCCCCCAAATTTCAATCAACGCTACATTATTCACATCTATCTGTTTGTGCTCCCTTGTAATACTGGCCCGTAACACATTTTCAAAACAAAAATTCCATCAGGCCAATGCCATCCCACCATCATTCTGACCTTCACATTTGCGTGATCACAATCTTCCATTATCTATTCACCAAGGTAGCAGCCAGCCTGGGGTATGCAAAACAGGTCACACTAGGGCAAAGAGCAGCCAGCAGTATGCAAACTAGGTTTGACTAAAGAACAGAAATTCCCCCAGAGGTCCCGAGAGACCTGACTGACTAAATACACAAAAACATTCACTTGTGATTGTGCAATTAAATGCATACAAATATTTTCCAGTTTCACAATCTTGTTTATCATGTGCAGCACACATGATCTATAAAAATACAGTACATTTGTGCGTGCATGTGTATGTCTGAGACTCTGTGTGTGTGTGTGTGTGTGTGTGTGTGTGTGTGTGTGTGTGTGTGTGTGTGTGTGTGTGTGTGTGCTCCTTCAGAAATCTTGAACTCTTCTTTGCTCTGCTTGCTCACACTACTAGACAGTAAAAAGCCACATTGGTTATACTTTACTGATCCTGTTATGGATTTAACTTCTGTTGATTCTTAATAATGAATACCGCACATGATGATGCAACAGGTCAAATACACCTGTTCACACTAAAGCATCTATGAAGAAACACAAGATGCAAAGCATATAAACGTACTCCCAGCTTATCTTCCAGAAAAACGTCACAATCAACCATGCGTCATAATGTATTTGACGTCACAATCAAACATGCATCATAATGTATTTCATCACCGAGATATTCCATATGATAAAGAAGAAAAACCGTTTTGGGTCGTTATAGCCGTTAGTAACGACTAATCTGGTAAAATAAAACATCGGGCATCATCCGTGACCCATAATGAACATACCTAAAAATTTTCAGAAAGATCGGCCCAGAAGTTGTCTGGAGCAAGTGGAACACATTTTAACCATGGACAGACACACAGACAGCACTTCTTCGTTCCCATTGTAAAGTACTCCCTGTTCTATAAGAACTGGGAGTACCAAAACAGGAAAAGATCATAGAAATATCCATTTCCTAGCCCTGATATGTCCGTTTGCAGTTCACTGGGCTATAAGCAACATTTTTCTCTCTCTCTCTCTCTCTCTCTTCTCTCTCTCTCTCTAGGAGCAGAGCAGGCAACTTTCCCAACTCACACTTTCATTTCAGAAAATGAACAATTTATAAACATCTACAGTTATAAGAGCTTTCCACAGTCATGTATGTAACAAAGATTTTTTTTTTTTTTTTTTTGCATACCAGGCTGATACTCCTGCGGACACTCCCTGTAGAGATGGGCAAGGATTTACATCTACCCAACAAAGGGAGTGGAGTTTTGTGTGTATGACCGTTTTTTATTCCGCCATTAAAGGCAGCCATACTTCATCTACATGGAAGGTGCATGCTATGTGTAACGTGTCATCCATTCCAACAGCCAATCTGGCCTTCTCTTCCGAAAGTTTGTGACAAGATTTTATGTGTGCAAGATGTTATGCGTGCATTCACAAACGGAACCTCGGTTTATAGTCTCATTCAAAGTACTGTTTGGGAAATGGAGTCAGAACCAATGTTAACTCTGAGGGAACAATCCCCCTGTACTGAAATGGCCCGGCAGAGATTCGAACCCGCAACCCCAAGATTACGAGTCCGGCGCTCTACCACTGAGCTATTCTGGCCCCCACAAAGATGATAAAATCAGCATTCGTAGAAAAGACTAAACACCTGCCTAACCCCTTTCCTTTCCCATCTTTCCCATGCTCCAAAAGATATCATTTCAAGGCCTCTAAAAATAACTGGATGTCAGACCCCACCCTTAATCTTTCTCAACAAAGTGTATGATCCTGAAAAAGAAAAAAAAAAAAAATTCATTCCTAGATTAGTGAAACTCAAACAGAATGTCCTTCCTGTCTCCAGAACTTATCACTGAAGTGAAATTATCCCACCCTGCCCCAGGCACCATGCACCCACCCTTTCAGGGGTGTGGGTGTGGGGGCTATTGGTTCCCTCCCTTGTTCGTTTTTTTCTTTTCTTTCCATAACCTCAATTTATATATTGTAATTGGTATACCCTTGCAGCTTTTCAATATTTCATTTAATAATAATTGGTATAGAATAATAAGTTTAAATTGTCACATACGAATTATGACACTTTTGTATGATCTTGACAGCTCTAGTTACACACTATGTAAATATATTGAATGCTGTGTGTATTGTTGATGTACCATGTTTATTGACTGGAAAGATAATCTTCATAGCAAGGGACAAAAAAAAAAAATTAAAAAATAAATTATCGATTCACATACCTTCCATCGCCTGTCTCTGAGAATGCGAGTTAAAATGTTAACTTATTTCTTTTGCCTAGTGCTTGGTCAGAGCAGAATAGACTAACAGGAATAGCATGCCATACTTTTATTACAGAATCAAAATTTTCGTGGTAACACTTTGGTGATGTAACATTACACCTTTAAAACATACCTCTGTGTGTGTGTGTGTGTGTGTGTGTCCGTCTGATCTGTCTGTGTCTGCGATTCTCTGTGTGTGTGTGTGTGTGTGTGTGTGTGTGTGTGTGTGTGAGTATGCAATTGTGTGTGTACAAATGTGTGTGTGTGTGTGTGTGTGTGTGTGTGTGTGTGTGTGTGTGAATTATAAAAAGAAGAGTTACTATCTGTTATGCTTTTGTTGCATTACATCCACCTGAATTTGTGTACCATTACAGTTTTAAAAGAAATTAGCATCAGCCATAATATTGACAAATTCTGGGGTATGCACCAAATAACAGACAGCTGTGCACTTCCGCTGTGTCAACCAGATCATCAAAAGTTACTTTTTGCTGCTTTCCCTTACTTTTACCATTTTGTTGTCTAAAACACCTGATAATATTCACACTTTTCAAAGAACACAAGAGTGAAAGTGAGTGCTGAAAGCAGGAACTCCTAGATACAGTCCATCTTTTTATAAGTCATTCAGAATCACTGTGACTGAAACGTTAGCAAATGGTTGCACATTCACAGGCAGCATATTGGCGGAATCGACGATGCAATTCTGAACTTTTGTTTTACGTTTTGTTATAAGCCTATGCGCATTCTAATCTAAATGACCACACATCATTCGGTCCACCCTTTGTTCTCCCATTAGACTTGCCCCTATTCATTAGCCCCAAAACACTACCTCCACCAAACCAATAACAACAACAACCGTAAACATCGTCGGATGAACTTACCAGGTGTGATCGTAACGATAACGACAAATTACGTATTTAATATTACTCTTTTTTCGAGCCGTCTTCACTTAAATTTCTAAACTTTTAAGCTCAAATGGATTTTAAAATACCTGTGATCCCTTGCACCCATCAAACCTCAGACATTGCCACAATAATTTTCCCAGCAACAACTGCTCAAAGCTGTTAAAAGCACCCGCACCGAAGATCAGCACCAGACGAAACAGCCGTCAGCGCACGTGGTCGAGACAGTCGAGTGTCTGTTCCGGTTATACTTGTCTTTATACATCATCTATGAGGGGTAAAAACTATCATTATGAGTTCCACAAACCTTTGTTTTGCAACATGCGTTGTGGGCTCAACGAACCGAAGCCAAAACATACGCACACATGTGGGAAGCAGTAACTACCAGTGTAAAGTTACATGGTCAGCTTCTTCCACCATCACTGCTGTGTGACGTCAAATCGCGCATATGACCTTGAGTCTCGCGAGATTTCATTCATGGCAACGACATCGTAGCAGACGCTAAAGCATGAATCGACCTAGGTCCACGATCATGAAGTTTGTTTCTTTGGGTCGGTGGTTTTAATCTTCTAAGGTACTGTAAAAGCAAGACTTGCCAACTACGAATGTGACCTCTATCGTCAAGCGTGGAAGAGTTTATGAGTGAATTTTCGTAAGAGTTGGATTCAATCACTGTTAAAACGTTCTCTTGTCAAAGCTTAAATCACTAAATGTTGACTACGTATTCATTGGCACGGCCAAGTTTCTACTGCTTATCTTGAAAGGTGCGATCACAGTTCTCGTGTTTCTTGCAGGTACCTTTGAACAACTGCTTTCAGACTCCACAGCATCCGCTGACGATCCCGACTTGGAAATCGTATGCAAAAGCTAAATAAAGAATATACGAAGATGGATTTAACAGCATCGTATACTTCGCTAAAATTCCCACAGCTGGCTCCGAGATACCAAGGCATGCCGCGCAGATACGAAGAAACAAAACCTGTTGTCATCCAGGACTTCACGCACAGGAAAATTGTTGGTAAGAAATTTGCTGTTATCTCGAGCTTTTGCTGTATTTGGTCAAAGAAATAATACGCTTTATTCCACAATGTTTTTTTTTTCTTTATAATTAAATAGCTTTTGGAATTATATCATATAAATTATACCTTGCACTCTGCACTATTGACCGTGAAAGATGTTAAGTAAATACTGGTTTACACATTACTATAACCGAGAGGGAAGGTTATTAATAATTACTGCACTGACTATTTTCTAAAATCAAATTGATACAGTGTAAACTGCAAATAAAACCTTATATTAAAGAATTTCAAAAGCGTGGTAGAATGTAATTACTCCTCTGCGTTCACCTCTCCTTTGATCGTCCACTTTTTTGTAACACCCTATCAATTTGACACATTTTTATATGTAATAGTTTCATTAGCAATGGAATCTTTATACATAGCAATACCAGACTAACAAACCAGGCTGGATCTTCAAATAGAAAAAGACATGATTTCATTTTGATGAATCGCTAGAGAGGAGATCAGTAATGAACATGTTGAGAGAGAGAGAGAGAGAGAGAGAGAGAGAGAGAGAGAGAGAGAGAACACAGGCTTTGTGGGAGATTTCGGCTATGCTAAAAGAAGACTCTAGAAACCAAACCAGACAACGGGTAGTGTGCATGACTTTCCAGAAAAGAAAAAGAGTGACAAACACAAGACTACAACTCTCTTGTGGAATGCGATAGCCAGGAAAGAAACCCTTGGCTGCTGATTTTTCTTTTCACATAAATGGCCATGTACTGGAGGTCTCTTCCTGCATTGTTAGCATGCCAGTGTAAATAGTTTGTGAGAAATTAGCTCTGATACTGTTATGAAATCCTGCACAAATTCCCTTCTTTGCAGGTATTGGCCATGAAATTCAGTCGCGGCTTCTGGACAGGCTGGAGAGAGAGAAGACAGAAGCCATGGATGCCACAGAGCGTGCCACATGGGAGAAAGCAGAAAAGAAAAAGCACAGTGCTGTAAAGAGAGTCCGGGAGGAGGCAGCCAAAAAAATTGAGCAAGCTCTTGAGCAACAAAATAAAGAACATGAGCAAAAAATTAAGGTGAGGTATTCTTTTTTTACATTTCTTCCATGAGTCATGATGATAAAAGATAAAACAAAACTTACTCCATTACTGTTTGGATTAACAAAAAGATATGTGGTTCAAGATAAAATGGAATGTTCATTTAAATGTAGCTAAATGCTTTACTCAAAGTAAATTGAACAGATGTTTCTGATGTAGATAAACTCTTTTATTGTAGAAAATCACGAAGCTTCTCATATATTTCTATGTATTAGCATAACTCTGTGTGTGTGTGTGTGTGTGTGTGTGTGTGTGTGTGTGGTATTTATACTGCACACTTTCTCTCTCTCCTCTCCTCTCTCTCTCTCTCTCTCTCTCTCTCTCTCTCTCCCCTATTGTACTGTCATGCTCATAGCTGAATTTCATACAATGTCTTTTCCCCCCTTTAGACAATAGGAACATGAATGTCAGCTGAGAAGCCAGCTTAAAATGGATTACTTGGTTATATACATAGAAAACAAAACATTGCCTGAAAATAAGTTTCAAAGTAATAAAGAGGAAATTCATTGATGTTTACCATGTAGTCTAGCACACAGAAAGTCAGACCTGTGCTTGTCACTGTCAGTGGCAGATCAGCAAATACAGTATAAAAAAAAAATTTATGCTTACAATGGCTACATTAAGTGCACTCTGCCCGTGCCTATGAAAGACATGGCTGTTACGGATGACTTAATTTCAATACTGTAGCACTGAGGTCTTGCCACAGATGGTATTTCTGTGGATACTTTGTCTTTTTTTTTTTTTTTTTTTTTTTTTTTTTAAGTATTACATGTGCGGTATAGTTTATTCCAATTGTTGTTGATCTAGAAGGTCTATAAAATATGTCTCTCTCTCTCTCTCTCTCTCTCTCTCTCTCTTGGTAACTCTTTGATCATTATGAATAATGCAGTGTAATAAACATACCAAATTGCCATGGAAAGGTCTTGTGACTGTATTTTTTATGATATATTTTAATTGTTATTATTAGGTTATTTTATGTGCATGTGTGTGTGTGTGTGTGTGTGTGTGTTTTGCAACTGCTGTAGCCTATGTCAATAGCTCTGTATGCCAGTACTCTTTCCTTCTTTTTTATTACCCAGTATTACCCCTTCTCTCAATCCTTTCTCCCGCCCTGTCCCTTTCTACCAGTATTCCTGATTTTGCTTTACAGTGAAGTTTGTCCCAGTTGTTCATCTGGTGTGTCAACTTCATCTTAAAGAAATGTGAAAGATTTTATCATTTTTACGTTCTTCCTGCTTGTGGTTTCTCTTTTTTTATGATTCAACCATTTTTTTAAATTTTCTTTTAGCACAGGCCTGTTTTAATTTTCTTTTTAAATTTAGCACAGGCCTGGGAGGAAAAAAAGCGTATGCATATCTCATTGCCCTGGTTGAATAACATTTCGTTGATTGTTTCCTTTGTTCATTCTCCGTCTCTCTCTCTCTGAGTCTCTGTCTCTCTCTCTCACTTTCTCTGTGTGTGTGTGTGTGTGTGTGTGTGTGTGTGTGTGTGTGTGTGTGTGTGTGTGTGTGTGTGTCTGCATTTGCATTCAGTGCTTGCTAGCGTGTGAATGCACACTTGTTATCAAGTATAAATGTGCAAAGATATATCTATGCCCATCCAACATTACAGTCAACATTTTACTTGAAACTGACCTATAGCATCGATGCAAACAGTACTGCTATTCATTTTTCTTCTTTTTTTTTTTACTCGGTGCAATTGTCTGTAGCATACTGAAGCTTTTCAGAGCGATATGTTGTAATAATAATAAAGATCAGAAAAACACTCAAAGAGAAGAAACTGATGTGATAATAATAAAGATCAGAAAAATACTCAAAAAAGAAGAAACTGATGATAAGTATAATGATAGCAATAACAATAATAACAATATTGATGATAAGAATCTGTGAGGTATTCAGCATCTCCACTCAAACCAAATCTATTCTCATCATCTTCTTCCTTTGCTCAAGTGTTTCACAGTCTTTGCCGCACATGAAATTTTGTGAACTCAAATTTCGAAGCCATCTAAGCCTGTACCAGTTCCTCAGATACAATGTGTATCATAGGTGCTGTTTCACACCAGCTCTCTCCCCTTCCTCATGCCTGTTTCTGTTTTCATAAAGGACGCACACAATACAAACCATTTCAGTAAATATTGATTTAGAATCATATTGTTGGGCAGCACAATTGCACATTCACACTTAGAGAGATGTCACAGATGTGTCTGTTTCCTTGTGCCTGCAGTTGTTTAATATATACGTTTGCCTAAGGAACACACTCTTGAGCTACTGCCTACACAGAGGACATACACCTGCCTACTGTCCCGTCTCACAACCTATATACTCATCCAGGGTCTCTGCCCTACCTCCTGTTCTTCCTTACTCCCTCCACCCCCAACCCCTTCACCCCCTTTCCACCCACTCCCTCTCCCTCTCTCACCTACTCCCAACCCCTCTATTTCTGATCATATCATGCCTGCTAACAGCTACCATCAGATGGATGATCTCTCCCCCCCCCCCCCCCTCCCACCCCTCCCCCATATGACAGCTTTCCAATGGCTATCAAAACAAAGCCGTGGCTGTAAAGATACATCTATGACAACTTTATTGATTTACAACATAGACAAACAGGAGTCTCTTAAAACATATAGAGGCAGAGCCCCATAGTTTTCTATGTGTAATTTGTGATAGATCAGGGTGTTTTGTTTTGTTTTGCATTGTTTGTTGTTGTTTTTTTCTTTTGTGTGTGTGTGTGTGTGTGTGGATTTTGTTGTTGTTGTTGTTTGTTTTGCTGTGGTGCTGTATTGCTGTTTTACGTATGATTTTCTGTGATAAAGATCAGGAAACTTTATGTAAACAAAAATCAAACATATCCATGCGACACTTTGCAGGATGATTTTTCGGGGAGGAGGGCGGTTAAGGAGGTTAGGGGATGCGAGGGAAGGTGGGGGTGAGAGGTATTGATGCCGGAGGGGATGAGAAGGGGGAATTGTAGTAGGAGGGATGGGATTTTTTTTTTCATTACTATGTTTTCTCTACTTTTGTCTGGGGTTAACAGTTAACACACACACACACACACACACACACACACACACACACACACACACACACACATTTTAGACTTATCTAAGGATAGGTAAAAGCTGGCAGAACCAGAGGGCAGAGTAAAAGAACTTGGGGGAAAAACTCGATATTTATCAACAACAGACGTTTGTTTTGTTTGTTTGTTTTTGTTTTGTTCATTACTTAGGTATTTTGAAATTCAGGCTGATTCTTCAGGGAGTCAGTGTTGCCAAAGTATGGCACAATTCCCCCCCCCTCCCCCCCCCCCCCCACCCCCCCACCCACCGGGCACCCCCACCACTTCTTTTTTTTTTCCTCGTCTGTATTGCGGCTTTGTCGGACACTAAGCATGGACTTGAAATTTTCACCCATCTAAGGGCAGTGCATAATATATCTTTCCACCACACTTTGTTGTTTCTCTCTTCTTCCCCCCTCCCATCAAAATTAAGACAACTCTCTGAACCACTGGCAGGAAGAAGTCATACGAGTGGAGTTGGCGATGCAGAAAATGGCCATCGAGCAGGTCCAGGACGAACGAGCAAAGGGAGAGAAACTGCTTGCCAAGACGGTGCGGCAGGTTGAGGAGAGATGTGCCGAGGAACTGAAACAAGCTGTTGCAGAAGCACGCCAAGAAGAGCAGAATATTGCTGCCGAAAACATCAAAGTCTTAAATCAGTAAGTACAGCTTTCACCTGGGTTCGAGCAGACGTAGGTCCCACACATCGGAATTAAAATCCACAGAGATCGTTTTTGGGTGGGCATGGTGGCGCCCTCAGGAGGGAGAATTCACTCACGCTGGCTGCATTTAAAAGTTATTATTGCCATTAGTCAGGGTCTTTAGGTCAGGGTGTTAGGGCTGTGAATGTTGAATCAGAACAACCTTGCACAACCAGAACACCAGACCACCCAAGCGACTCGGCGGCAGTGTAGCGTCTCCTCATGTGGGTTGCCTTATTTGGTATAGATTTCACCCTAAGGATTGCCGGTGCTGGGGGTATTAGGAGAAAGCTGTGGGTGTGGATGTGCGTCAAAAAGCTGGTATGTGTGGCATGAATGTAGTGGCATGTAACTGATACAGCTAAAATTAAGCTAAAATTAAGCGAATCAGCAAATAAATGATTTGACAACAACAAGCCAGTACCCCCCCCCCCCCCCCCCCTCCATACACACACACACACACACACACAACCACACACACACACAAAGGCGCTCGCGCGCGCGCACACACACACATGCTGCACACACATATACATGCATGCCTTCTGAAGGCACATTTGCGCCCCTGGCTCTCTCTCTCTCTCAATCAATCCCCAAAACCAAACCCACTAAAAGCCAAGCTATTTTACAGATATATAAAATGAGAAACACACAGAGACCAACTCACAGAGAATTCTCTAAGTTGCACAACCTCCAACAGTGTATTTTCAACCCAACTCCTCATTCATTAACTCTACCGCTGAGTTGAGAACGAACTAAAAAAAGAAAAAAAAAAACAACATAGATTTAACTTCTCTCAAAGGAACATGGTCTCAGAGCCCTCAACCCAACTCCTCATTCATTAACTCTACCGCTGAGTTGAGAACGAACTAAAAAAAGAAAAGAAAAAAAAACATAGACTTAACTTCTCTCAAAGGAACATGGTCTCAGAGCCCACCCTTCGATTTAACCCGTAAGCCAATGCTGAGCCATTGTACCTGCTCGCATGTCTCAAGTCATATAAAGCCTATGTACGTTCCTCTCACGCCTGCTCATGCAGGAAAATTCTTACAACAGCATACTGACATTAGGCCAACCACTGGCTAAACGCTGCCCTGAGCTTTGCAAGTGCTTAACCTTTCTGGCTGGAACTCGAGTAGGGATTAGCTTGAGGGGTATTCGTGCACGGTCAAAATATGAGGTAACCGGACCATATGATGCAGTGTATCATTACCAAAAACAATTTTTTTAAGGGGGGGGGGGGGGGGGGAGGGAGGGATCATAAGAGTCATTTTGTGGTTATGTAAATTTAATTTATCCCATACTGCAGTTTATTAGATGATTAAAGTAAACACGGGAATGACTTAAATGCTAAAACCCTGTTAGGATAGCAGGGCATTGCCCCCCTGACCCCCCCCCTCTCTCTCTCTCTCTCTCTCTCTCTCTCTCTCTCTCTCTCTCTCTCTCTCTCATATATGTCTGCTGTCATGCACCTATGCATGCTGTACACACACACTCTCCCCTCAGACTGCCTTGTTTATGTAGCAAATGAACATCTGTTGGCTGTTTTCATCAACATGGCTCGTGTGTAGTTTACCTTCATTACCATCCCGCACGGAAACGATCGACACGTGTGTGCTGAAGCCAAGTGCACCTGTGCATATACACACGCGCGACAACCTTGTTACGGGGAACTTTTGAGGACAGTCATTTGATTTTGCATGGCTTCTTGTTCTACAAAGCATTTTAAAACTGTTTACAGGGTTCAATATGAAAAGGTTCTCCACTACTTTTGCGGTTCCGCAAACGCTCGGCGATGTGTATAGAGTTTCCCCTCATAATCACCCTAACCCTCGCAAACATACATACATACATAACGCCTACACACACACGCGTGCGCGCGCGCACGCGCGCGCGAGAAAGAGAGAGAGAGAGAGAGAGAGAGAGAGAGAGAGAGAGAGAGAGCGTGAGTCGTGCATTTTACGGCCGCACTGGAGTGGGAGAGAGAGAGAGAGAAGAGAGAGAGAGAGAGAGAGAGAGAGAGAGAATCTTAAGCATTTTACTGCCGCATTAGAGTTGATCACATGTCTCCACTGATTCGACCAAACATTTCACTGCAAATATCTCGGTCATGTCACATATCTGCTGATTTGGACAGAGGTAAAATCGTGGTAGGCCTATTCCGTGTTTTAAAAGTATGAAGGGTAAAAAATACGCCGACAAACGCAGGTATCTGATGCAGGTTTTATTCAAATTTTAATTTCAGGTTTGACCTAACATTTTTTTTTTGTTGTTTTTTGTTTTTTTGTTTTTTGCGCTGAATGACCACTCAGACATATCATTGAGCCTATGACTCTCAATATCAAGGAAGCTCGAAAGCTATCGTTTGGCAGTTTTATATGACATAAAGGCAGATTTCAAAGCAAAACAAAAAAAGAAAAGAAGACATTTGCTGAATTTACATATCAAATGCAAATTTAACAAATCTTCGATAATGTCAAAACCATACAATGATGTGTATAAAGTTCCAAAAGACCCAATTTCTTGATTCTTTTTTAAAGACATGGCGCATGCGCACAGATACTGGTCCGGACATAGGTATTTCCATTTGTCCTTGTCTGTTTATATGGATTCATAGTGCTGTACGTGAAGGGAGACTGGTTTGAAGAGGAATCCAAACTAAAACCAGAAAAAAGCAGACCCATTCAGTTCGAAAGTCTTGATAAGCTCTCTCTCTCTCTTCTCTCTCTCTCTCTCCTCTCTCTCTCTCTCTCTCTCCAGTTATTGAAATGTTTAAGAAATTAAAGTCTGGAAACAGTACACTCTCAGGAACTAGTCAAACCGCATGGTTCGCACGCGCAAACACAAACATATACACATGCGCACCGTGCGCGCATATACACGCGCGCGCGCGCACACTAACGTACGCGCGCGCGCTGACACACACACACACACACACACACACACATACACACACACACGCGCGCGCGCGCGCGCGCACGTGCTCATGTACTTAAAAAGTGAGGGTCCATTCGAACATGGCAACTTTTACTTAAAAAAAAAACAACAGAAAACGACCCACACCCACCCCACTCCCTTTTGACTAAGTAAATGCTCTCACCTATTGCAATAGGTGGAAGGCCTATATGAACATCTGGTGTTGGTTTTCAATTGCTTGACTTCGTTGAACAATACAAACTTCATTGCAAAGTTGAATGCAACTCCAAGCCTGTCCCATTGATTGTTGCTTACACGGAAACAACATAAAGATCACAATAACTTTAATAGCTAAAATAAAGAGTGACTTTTCTCCCTTAATAAAAAAAAAAACTAACACTGAACGAAGTCAGGCTGTGCGCTTGAATGCTAGACGTTTTGTTTCCATACTTCAACATCAGCTTACAAACTTATATGCACATTTCAGTGTTGCAGTCAGCGTGACTTGTCAGTGCCATATTACAATGCAGATGAATTTGTTGCCAATGCAGGAAGCACGAGGCAGTGGTTGAAGACCTGCGAAAGACGCACGTGGTGGACAAAGCCCAGTCACTGGCCCAGCTGACCGTTCGCAAAGACCAAGAACGTGAGGAAGCTGTCCAGAGGGCCCACGAATACGAACAAAAGGTGACCAAAGAGATTGTGGCCAGGCTGAAAGAGCGACTGGAGGCTGAAATCCAGAAGGAGTCGGACAAGATCCACGACAAACTCATACAGATCGAAAGACTGACCAAGAAGGTGGAGGAGGTGGAGAAGGAAAAAGAACGGCTGGCAGAGTTCCTGAAGAGGACGCGCTTCTGGTTTCAAGACTTCATTGACCGAGTTCAGAGGGTGCAAAAGGGACAAGCAGACTTTATGTTGCCCCCAGCCTACATTGAGGAAATTGAAAGAGGGCTTATGTTTACAGAGTGATGCCCCAATTATGCACATTTTCTTGCCAGATTAAAAAAGGGGTGGGGGTGGGGTTGGGAGGGAGAAATTGATGAAGGATCCAGGAGGCTGTTGATTTTTCACTCTTTTTTTTTCCATTTGTTTTAATTCAATTTACCATGAAGATGGAATTCAAACTGTCAATTTTTGACCACCGGAGGCATGAGAAGCTGATTATGAATGACGACACTGGTGTCAGGCTATTGATGATGACGCCAACTAGCGATTTTTGCATTTTAAAAGTGAAAGCACAACTGCTAAGAAACGATATTGAAATATCTTATGAAGTATAGTTTGTGTTCTTTGTAAAAGTATGTCTGGGTGAACACAGTCAGCTTAAAATTCTTAATAAAACAACGAAAAAAAATGCTTGTCATCATTCATCAGTGGTACTGATTCGTTGCATTGTCATTCATTATATTATAGCAGTGGATGCGCATCAACAGGAAACTATGTAAAGTAACACAGAATTCACCTCAGGTGGTAATTAACGATGACAAAACTTGAGTCCCGTCTTCCTGTTTCACTTGTTCACAAGGGAACGTCAAACGAGCCACACCACACACACACACACACACACACACACACACACAACACACACACAGTTGGGCGTACTGTTTCTATCCATCTTCAGACAAGCATGTTCGAGTTTAATACACATGTCCATGAAACAAAAAGACCAGAAACTTTAAAGGCTATATCATTGGAGAGAGAGTTTGTTGATGTCAGTACTGCAAATAGGACCATCAGCAGTGTTATCGATTATTGAACACTCCCAGCAGCCATGCACAACCATTTTTCATACTGACTACCTTAGCTTCAGTCTTTCAACTATTTGACACCATCTTCCTTTTCACAATGCAGGTTTTTCCGACACATCGTGGCATCTTTATTCAGTACGCTATGCCTTTCTTGTTTTTGAAAGTTTATGTGCATACTACTCTGACCCAACAGCTTCCTTTCACTGAGATGATCTGACCAAAGGGAGAAGTCATGAAAGAGAGGGAAAAGGGAGAGAGCAGGGGATTGAAGGATTTAGTTTCCTTTTCTTTTCTTTTTTTTTAAATTGCACAATATACATTCGTATCATTGTATGCATCACACCATCTTTTCATTTGACATGCATATGATCCACAGTATATCTACAGGGTTTTTTTTTAATTTGTGTAACTGCAAGTCTTGATTGATTTTGAAATACTATAGAATCGCAAGTTTTATTGGTGCATTTAGCTCAAAGCATTTGCCGTCACAAACAATGGACTTTTAAGTACTGCCGAGTTCCTATGCGAGAAGAAATCTATATGCAAAAAAAAAAAAAAAAAATTGTCCACGATTCAATTCATTAACAATGTTGAGAGAGCAGTTCGTAGATTTGTCTTTTTTTTTTTTAACATAAATTTACCTGTTAATGCAAACTTGTTTCAAACTGGTCTTCCACTTCCTCCATGATTCTTAATGTAATAAGAAAAGTTAGCTTTGCATGCTACTGACAGTGAGAGGAAGGGAGCATTTTGTTTCCACTGCATAGTAGGTAACACTGATACTTACTGAAGCATTCTTACTACAGACACATATGATATTACGTCTCTTACCGGTGTTTGTGCAAATAGCTCAAAAGGTTGCTTCTTAATTCATTGATTATTGAAAAACAGAGACGCTGCAGACAGTTCCCATTGTGTACAGATTCTGGCTTTCTGCCCCTGGGATTTGAATGGGATCCAAATTGTTTAAACATGTTGGCTGACAAAACATTTTTGAATGTTTGTCTGCTAGTTTGCTTATCTAAAGATGTCAAGAAAGTGTAAAAGATAAGCTTCGTTTCCTGCTTTTAACATGTGAGAGTGCAAGTTTGATGAAATGCTGTGTAAGTGTACTGTTATTTGTTTTATACACAATGCAATATGCCTTGTATGTACGCAGCCATCCCATCATCTATTGTACAAGTAATATAATCTTCAAAATATTATGCACCTATCTAGCATTACCTTCCTCCCCTAGAGAAACAGAAATAGTCACAGAACCCCCACATACATTTCATTTAATTTCCATGTAATGGACCCTCTATAATACACACATACCGAACATATCTTTCAGGCCCCGGGGAATACGGAATGCCAGTTCTGACATTGATTATAGAAATTAGTCATAGAAAAACCATGTCAATGTAAAACTGTTCAAAGAATTTGTATTTATACCACTGGCAGCTGAGGTACACGGTCGCCTTATGTTAGAAGATATTGCTTGACGTTTTTCTTTTTAGCAAAACGATAACATCATTTCCGCCTTTTTTTTCCTGCATTAATTTCTGCGTTGTACTAGTCAAGGCACAGCTGTAGTGACTTTTGATATATACACATATATTTCGTCCTAATGCATAATATCATGCATGTTTAGTCTTCCGTAACATAAGTTACACATCAGCTTTCCTATATCACATATAAGAAAATTGACCAAAATTTGACTGTTCTATCTCAGTTGCGCTTATGCTCCTTTAGTCTATGACATTTTTTTCTCTTCTAATGACTCTCCCTCATTTTTTTTCTTATACTTAGGCAGACACTGTGGTTGTCTTCTTTTTATTGTGTGTGTGTTTTTCGTGAGCATTTTGTAGAGATGGGCCACAAGTGACATGCAAACAAAATGTGCTTAGAATGGGAGTTTTTATGTTGTCCATCTGTGAAGTATAACTGATTGTTCAATGTCATCAATCGAATATAATCATTCATTTTCTTCGACAGTCGCATAGAAATGCCTATTAGATCAGAAATCGTTTTCCTTGGATTTTTTGTTGTTTTTTTTTTTCTTCTCAATCATGCTGAAACAGGTTTCATTAACACGGTAATTTCAATAGATTAAAAACTCCTGTTCGATTATAGATCTATTCAGTCTCGATCAAACATATTCATCTTTAATAGCATGTTAGTGTTACCGGCATGTGCTACTAATACGTTTTTATATAATGCTATCTGTTGTTTATCACTGTATTGTTTTTGATAGCAAAATATTTTGGAAAAAGCAGTATTATGAACACTGAGGTCCAGTTTACAGTTTTACCTCGCAAAGATTAGATTTTTTTTCAGTGTATCACTTTTTGTGCCATTAATTCATAAAAAAAATAATTTAGAAAGATATTTTCCATCATTCTTGTGGAGAAATTTTGTAAAAAAAAAAAAAAAAAAATTTAGAATTGTGTACAGTTTGTCACAGTCTGTTAAGC
>CM065716.1:59050122-59060122 GCA_033310375.1 Conus canariensis | reverse complement strand
TAGCATTGATCGTGAACTAACCAAAGAAAACCGCTTGCGGAAAATGCCCGTCAGTGGTGTCGCACCGTAAGACAATGGTTGCACAGTGGGACTTTATAGTGTATCCATTTTTCCAGAGAGAGAGAGAGAGAGAGAGCAGACTAAAGGCCCTCGGAGTGGGCTACATGAATAGTAATGTCTTCAAAATGGGTTAAAATGGTCTCCATAAACTGCTAGAAGGAATGTATAAGATGTATCCATTTCTATTCTCGTTTTTTTAAACCCCCCCCCCCCCCCTTTTTTTTTTTTTTCCCCCTTAAAACCTTTAGTCATTAACATAATGATGGAGGACGCAATGATTTTCTCCTGTACGCATGGCATCCCCGAGCAGCGCGTCACGTAAAAGCACTTTAGTCCGACCCGCCTCGATCGAAGTCGATAAAAAAAAAACGTAACTTTCCTCGGCGTTTTAGAATGTTCTCAATCAATAAACAACTTCCGCTTTAGAACTCTTCTCTACTGAAAACCAAATTAGACAACCCAAATCTATGATTCAACCACAAGATCACGTGATTCCGCCAAGCGCGAGCAGCATGGAAAACCGTATGCAGTTGGTTTTTCAGAGACAAAATCGACGGTTCATCCGACGCTTGCGGGTGAACATCCAGCGAATGTGTGCGTGCGTGCGTGTGTGTGTGTGTGTGGGGGGGGGGGGGGGGGGGTTACATTTACAAGCAGTTAATAAAAAAAAAAAAAAATGTGATATTTTTGTGACCCCCTGAAAAAACGGGTTTTTCTAGTAGAGATAAGCGTCGCAACTCTCAAGCTCAGTATCCTCCAGACTCTGCCATGGAACCAGAAATGTGTGAAGGTTCGGGAGAGGAGCATAGACATACAGTCGATGCAGAGGAGCCGCTCCGTACTGTAGAGTCGTAACCAAACTGTGTGGACCTCTAGAGGCACAGTCCTGTATGGGTAGACAGCTGGGTGGAGCTAAACGACTATGACCTCAGGAGAGACTAAGACGTCGGACCTAGACATGCCTGCCGGAAAGTACGGTGTGTACGATTTAACCGATTCGAGGGGCGGGTCTCTGCCAGTAAACAAGTCTGCACAAAGGCGGTCACACGGAAGTTGTAAGCGAATAGTGGGGAGGGGAGGGCGTCATCGTCAAAGGTGACATTCACACATCCTAGTGGTCGGAGGCCCCCCAGTAAGGACAAACAGACTGTGTAGTCGGCTGGCGTTGCCGTCTGTCCCCAGCAGTGGTTGGTCAGAGTCGGTGTTAAGGGGGGGGGGGGGGGAGGGGGAACGCGGGTGGGAGTGGTTTAAGAAGGGGACCAGGGCGTTTCCTTCAAATCCCGATTGACTGCCCTCTGTTGGGAAACGGAACTAACCAACCATGGTGGGGGTATGTGTCTTGACTTGACGCTAGCAGACGATTGTGCAAGTGAAAGAGACAAAGAGAGTGTGGGGCGGGGGTGGGGGGGGGGAAGGGGGGGGGAGTGGGGGGGGGAAGAGGAGCCGGGGTGAGCGCGGGAAGGAAGATGTGTTCGTCCAGCTAAATTGGGTAGCGCAAATGGACTTTGTTAATAAGCTCAGTGCCTTATTCAGTGTTGGGAGAGGGGATGGGGGGGGGGGGGGGGGAGGGAAAGTCGGGGGGGGGGGGGGAGAGTAAGGAGAGGGAGAGGAGGGACTGATAAGGGACAAGAGGGCGCATCTCCGCCCTACGGTCTATCGCAGACGCCAAAGCCTTTGTGTAAAACTGACCCTTGTCACCAGACAAGGCGCCACAAGCGGAGGGAGGATGGTGAAGAGGGTTGAGCCTGAGGGAATGGAGGACGCTAGTGAAGGGATGTCAGTAGACAGGTGCAGGTGGCGAAGAAAGGAGGGGGGGGGGGGGGAGGGAGAAAGGAGAGAAATGGCAGAATCGGGTCTTGAAAAGTGGAGAGGATCGTTGAAAAAGACAAAGAAGAAAGGAGAAGGAGAAGAGAGGGGCTGGGGGTCGGTGTCACCGTTTCTGAGGCATCTTTTCCAGCTCTTTGTTTTGACATGTATCGCATGGTCTTGGGTGGTTCGAAATTGAGGAACAGCTCGGAACGCGAACGACTGATGCATTCATTTTGGCTTGGGCCTCTCCTGGAAGGGGTTAAATCCCACAACACTTAACCAAAGAATCAATATGACAAGGACTAGAGCTTCAACCATATCGTGCCACATCCTGATGTAGCTTTTTCTCAATATCTGAAAAAGAGTTTCCAAAGTACAGAGGGGGAAAATGTCTCAGGGAGTTGAGAAGCGTAGAACTGGTAGCATTCGGGGTCCATACAAGTCAAATTAAAAATTCCATGACTTTTCCTCGCCACTTCGAGAAATTCCCATGACCACGACACACAAAATGTATTTATTCCATTCTCCAAATCCCCCACCTTCTCGCAGTGCACACTGTCCACTGCAGTCGTAATGTTTTTCCTTATTTTTACCTTCAGGAAGATGCCATGCCTGGATTTAAGTAACCCAGTTCTATCTACAAGTCATGACAGGCGTGTGAACAAGCCTCCAAGTGTATTAAATTATACGCTACACCAGATCTCTTCGACACAAGGAGTTTATGTAAAAGAAAAGAAGAAAAAAAAGTCATGAAAAAGAAAAGTAAAAAAAAGTGTATGTATGTGTGCCGTCGTATGTGTCTGTCTCTCTGTAAGGGAAGGTACTCCCACAGGCTAAACAAATCTCACATTTTAAGGCCCTGTATTCACAACCTGATCTTTCTTTTGAAAGAAATTCTTTCCTTCAAAATACCAAAGCCGTAGTGGTTGAAATATGCCAGTTTGTAACAGTCTTTCCGTTGAAATGTTAATGCCATAATGGTTGAAATATGCCAGTTTGTAAAACTTCTTTCCTTTAAAACATTAAGGCCGTAATGATTGAATTCATGATGCTAACAGTTTGAATCTTATGCTAATCTACCCGGCCAAGATTTTAGCCAACACCTGACTTCCTCATTAACCCAACATCGCCAACTCGCCAGTCAGCAGGTTTAACCACATTACCAACGCTGTGAACAGTGTTTCTTCATCCCCTGCTCTTAAAAAGAATTTTCACGGGATAACACAAATCAAGAAAGAAATGGCCAGACAGCAAAAAACAACAAAAAAAAAAAAAACAGGTGACAGAAAGTAAGTAAGTAAGTAAGTAAGAAAGAAAGAAAATAGCAAATAGGACAAGAAAAACAAACGAGGAAGAAAAAAAAAAAAGAAACACAAGAAAGAAAAAGAAACACAAGACAACAAAACAGAGGTATCAGAAAAAGTCGTTGCACTTACATCCGAAGAAAACATCCCTCGGCATCTTGGCGGAAAAACCTCTGCCCAACCACCCAACGCGACCGAGGAAAGTGGTGGAACTGCTGGACACCGTGGTTGGGAGGGACGTCAGCCACATGTACCCACATGTACCCGAAGCGACTCGTATTTAAATGGATCGGCTCTTACCGATCTACTGTTGAAGACGTTTTCAGAGTCTGTGGGCGGGACTATTTGACACAAGGGTATGGCCGTACAGTCGCGTCAGAAACCGATAAGTTTTTTTCCTTACTTTCCTGAGGAAAACGACTCCTTTCATTCAGCAAAAGTAATGGAGGAGTCAGTTGTTATTGTTTGCAAGGGATTGATGACGATAATGATAATATCAATAGTGCTCCTGCTACTAATAATAAAAGTAGTAATAGTAACAATTACAACAACAACGATAAGATGAAGAAGAAGAAGAAGAATTAGTCCGCGCATGCATTCACAATCCTGCTCGCACCGCTTACACAAAAATAAGGTAAGAAAAGAACGGACCTTTTCTTTCAATGGATAACGAAATAAACATAGCAGAGACAATCATTTCACTACACCAATACAAATACGAAATAAACATAGCAGAGACAATCATTTCACTACACCAATACAAATACAAAATAAACATAGCAGAGACAATCATTTCACTACACCAATACAATACGAAATAAACATAGCAGAGACAATCATTTCACTACACCAATACAAATACGAAATAAACATAGCAGAGACAATCATTTCACTACACCAATACAAATACGTAAACAAGTGAAAACATTACTAAACTAAAGCAAAACTAAACCCAGAACACTTCCAGTATTACATCCCCCGCTTCACACACACACACCACACACACACACACACACACACACACACACACAAGCCTAACAACTCAAATATGTAACAACATTCAGGGAAGCAACAATAGACATAATATTGGCGAAAATGTGGTCAGATTCTTTTAAGGTGAGACCTGAAGGCAAAGGAAGATTCAGAGTGCCTGATAATGAAAGAGAGATTTCTCCAGACTGCTTGTGCTTGCTGGGTAATAAGACCTTTCACCGTAAGTCTTAGTTATGAGAGAGGGAATTTTCGAGAATCTTGCGTGTAAGGATGAGCGGAGTTAGCGAGAACGAGTATTGATGGTAAGAAGTTCAGACCGATACAGTCGGGTGCTATTTCAGATGACAGAAAAAGTCATAGTAGAGAGTGTACAACCTATTCTTTCAGACACAGGAAACTGGTGAAGAGAACGAATGTACTCAGATCCATGTTCGAATTTTGAGCGTCAAAAAACTGTATGAGCAGTGTTTCTGCAGCCTATCAAGAAGAAACTTTGTAATGCCACGTGCACATACTTTATATGATAATGGGCTAATAACAGCGAAAATAAAGGTAATCACAGTGATGATAAAAATCGCACAAAATCTCTCTCTCTCTCTCTCTCTCTCTCTCTCTCTCTCTCTCTCTCTCTCTCTCTCTCTCTCTCTCTCTCTCTCTGAATCGCATACAAACACCTGCAATTATAGAAACGCAGGTTTCTCAATTCAGGCTTAGTTTTATTAAACGCTGATAATTCAAACTGTCTGTCACCATGACAAGTCTCAGAGTGATCATATTTTTGTCACGCATTACCATTTAAATGACTGGAAACATTCTGAGGAAAAAGAAAAAAAGGAGGAAATGGGCCATGAAAAGGGGGCCAGGGAAGGGGAGTGGGCGGGGGAGGGGAGGGGGCCCAGGAGAAGCCAAGTAATAAACAACACCAACAACAACAACAACAAAGCAACCCAAGAAAAACTACTGTCATGCTACTGATATTCTCCAGTGCTAACCACATGGAAAATTAGGTTTTTGACGCGAGCAATAACCATAAGATGAGTTTTCGCGACTACGCGGACGTTTTTCAGCAGCAAGGAGTCGCCCAGAAAGTTCTCAAAAGATGACCGCGCGCATTAATGCTAACTAGTGTTGCAGGTGGGAAAGAATTACCCGGGTAAAAAGAGCTGCGCATATAGATAGACAGATAGGCACAAATAGCTATCTAGCTAGATAGATAGGTAGATTGAAGGACACATCATACGCACAGATAGATAGATAGATGGAGGGAATGGATGGATAGATAGATGGATGGATAGATAGATAGATAGATAGATAGATAGATAGATGGATGGATAGACAGATGGATAGATAGATAGATTGATAGATAGATAGATAGATGGATGGACAGATAGACAGATGGATGGATAGATACATAGTTTCAAAGTGAAGTGACTGCAGAGGGAAACTGAAACAAACTTAAAAGAAAGAAGAGATTATTCGGTTGGACAAAAGGGAGAAACAACTAACTTTGTGATTTTGTTTGTCGCTTTCGTCTCGCGGAATATAATTTTTTTTTCTTCTAAGTTTGAGACAGAGAGAGAGAGAGTGCGTGCGCGCGCGCGCGCGCGCGCGCGCGCGCGTGTGTGTGTGTGTGTGTGTGTGTGTGTTACCGGTGTCAGACACACACACACACACACACACACACACACACACACACACACACACACACACACACACAACAGAGAGAGGAGAGAGAGAGAGAGGATCTGCATAACAGTTTCCTGTTTACTGGAGTTTGAAAAATAAAGTTTTAAATAGTCGCTTTATGTTTTAATGTTACCTTTCTGTGTTACTGTCGTTGTTGTTGTTGTTAATGCTGTTCTTGTTATAACTCAACATACCCATTGACCCTACATACCCATACATCGACCAAAGAAATTAAAGAACTTGATCTTGAATATAAGAATTCACCTACATGTATAAATATCAAAACGAAAATGCTTCCTCAGCTAAGAATGTTTTCTTTTCGCGTTAGGGGAGAAAGAAAGCCCCAATGTTTTCGTCCGTGGCAGATGAGGTGGGGTTTTCTTTTCCACCTACACCGCCGGGGCAGTGCTCCGGTGTAACACCCGGCCCTGGCTCTCTCTCAGTCACACCATGCTCGGCGCATTACGTAAGAGGAAAACGCGAAGGTGTTCTCTCTCTCTCTCTCTCTTCTCTCTCTCTCTCACACACACCACATGTGTACACACACACACACACACACACACACACACACACACACAGAAGACATTCGCTTTATTAGTCTTATCGGCAGACAAGTGATAATCGCCTTCTTAGCCTTATCGCAACCGCAGACCATTAAGGCGTGTCTGGTCATCAGCTTAAGTGGTGTTATCAGCGCTGGGTGGCGATGGGGGTGACGTTCAGGTGTACTGTCCACAGTCGCATTTCTCTCTCTCTCTCTCTCTCTCTCTCTCTCTCTCTCTCTCTCTCTCTCTCTTCCCCCCCCCCCACGCCCCCCACCCCCACCCCCACCCCTGCTGGCTTTTTCCGCTCCGCCTGCATTCAACCCCCTTCGAAATCCTCACTTTCTTTTAGTTTCTCCTGCAACTTTTTGCCTGGCACACACGTGGACAAACCTTCTTCCTGTCCCCTTCTCCTCTGTCTGTCTGCTCTCTCTCTCTCTCTCTCTCTCTCTCTCTCTCTCTCTCTCTCTCTCACACCACACACACACACACACACACACACACACACACACACATACACACACGTACGTGCGCGCGCACACACACAGAGAATCGGACACTGGTATGCCCGCCAATTCTCTCTCTCTCTCTCTCTCTCTCTCTCTCTCTCTCACACACACACACACACACATAGACAGACAGACCGAGTCGGACCGGCGTAACCTTTCTGTTGTCCTCAGGCACATTCCTAATCCAACCACCCACCCCTCCCTGTGCCGCATCCTCGCCGTCCCAATCATTCCCATACCAGTTTTTGCCAGTTCTTTTCCTTCCTCCCCTCCCCTTCCACCCCCTGTCAACAATGGAGGGGTAGGAAAAAAAAAACTTTGCTTAAATAATCAATCCTCCAAAGAATTGTTGATGGGGGAGGGGAGGGAGGTGGCATACAACCCGCAGGACTGGTGGACTCTTTGTCAGTAATAGTTCCCAACCTCACCCCACCTACACACCCCGAATGACTCATCACTGGCTTGATTAAGAGAGAAGAAGAAAAGGAAATGAAACGGCGTTACCAATCTGCCCCTACTCTCTACAACACCCTGCAGCGATTTGGAGACATCGGGGCTGGTATGACTGACAGCGCTCGTTCAGGCACAGGAGGATTTACCCACTATTCGAAAAGAAAACAAGAGGGGCAGAAATTGGCATGCATTACACACACACACACACACACACACACACACACACACACACACATCACACGCACGCGCGCGCGCGCGCGCAGACACGCACGCACGCGCGCAGGTGTTCACCCATGAAAGCAGATTTCTCTGCCCGTCAGTACAGTGGGAAGTATCAAGTATTAGTACAAGATAGCCCCGAGCGTTTCAAGTCAATGGTCAGTAATTGCCAAAGCCCGCACTCGTGAATCCTAGTTTAGCGAAGTTAAGAGGATTGTGAGATGGTCACTTCGCTTCATGTTGTTACAAAGCCCTGCGGGAACCCAGAGAGGTTGGGAGGAGAGGTGTGATGACGAGGAGAAACAAAGGAGAAGCAGGAGAGGATTTGGGTGCTCGGGAAGGGTTGGAGTGGGAGTGGGGGGGGGAGAAGAAAACGGGGGGGGGGGGGGGGGGGGGGGAGGGGGGAAGGATACTTGTGATTGTTTTGTTGCCGTCTTTTGTTTGCAAAGTCAGGACGTACTTCCCTGTCCCTGCCCCACCGTTCTGATCCATACCCGAGTTGTGTGGAGTATTGTGAGGCAGCCTCTGTGTGTGTGTGTGTGTGTGTGTGTGTGTGTGTGTGTGTGTGTGTGTGTGTGTGTGTGCGTGCGTACGTGTGTGTGCGTGCGTGTGTGTGTTTGTGTGTGTATGTGTGTGTGTGTAAGAAAGAGAGAGAGAGAGAGAGAGTGCCTGTTCGTAAGAGTCTCTCTCTCTCTCTCTCTCTGTCTGTCTCTCTCTCTTGTCTATCTCTCTCTGTCTCTCTCTGTCTCTCTCTCAATCTCTCCCTCTGTGCGTGTGTGTGGTGGGGGGGGGCGAGGGGGGGGGGCAGTGGGCAAGTCCTTTGGACTTGTACGGGAAGCTGGACGTTCCCGCCCCCACAGTCACCACTATCTTGCGAGCATACCGCAAGCATAGCTGGTAAGTTGACGGGTCACCGACCCTCAACTCTAGGGCTTGTCTACCTTGTATGCGAAGCTGAATTCGGCGGACTGCGCGGAAGAAACCACAGTGGTTCAACGGGCAGAAAGGCGATTTCCAGCAACGCGTTGTGGAGCGAACAGGGCGCGTCAAGACACAAAAGACGTCCCGGTCATCCACTGCACCCCAATCTATCTCCAGCCGTCTCGACTTCGCCTTGCCACTGGACACAGACGGACTGGGGCGAGAGAGTGAGGCTGACGATGCGCAACTCTCTCTCACTATAATCCAAGTCAAGCGCAAGTCATGACTTCAAACCCCACAGCGCAACCTCAAGTCCTGTGGCGATGGGCAAGTGGCGAAGGCAGCAGGTGTGGACACACTGGGAGCTGTCAGTCACGAGCCTGCACACAGGCAGCCCAGGGCATGTGGTCGCTCTCTACTGGACGAAGCAGAAGTGGAGTTCGGCAGCCCCTGGGTGTCTGAGCAGCCCTTTTTAGGACCGCACTGCTCACCTCCATAGCAAGAGGAAGGGGCTAGAAAAGGTGCCCTAAACATTGCCTGCTTCACCTTACCCTGGCCAACAAAGCGCGGCTGGCGGAGTGTCCCTCCCAGCGGTCGAACTACAAAGAAAACAAAAACAAAGGTGCTCAACCTCGGCACGTGGAACGTGCGAACTCTACTGGACGACGCCAAGGCAGACAGACCAGAGCGAAGAACTTGCTCGCTACAACGTTGACATAGCAGCACTTAGCGAAACACGCCTAGCGGACAAAGGCCAACTCACAGAATTGTGGTGGAGGATACACATTCTTCTGGAGCGGACGCAGCAGCACTGAACGGCGAGAGGCAGGCGTGGGATCTGCCATCAGATCCCATCTCACCCGGAAACTTGTCAAGCTCCCGGAGGGCATAAACGATCGCCTGATGACACTCCAGCTTCCACGTGGAAACAAGAAGAGTGCAACACTAATCAGCGCGTACGCCCCAACAATGACCAACCCAGATGACATCAAGGACAAGTTCTACGAAGAACTAGACACTCTCATCGCAGCAGTCCCACCGTCTGAGAAACTAATCGTACTCGGGGACTTCAACGCCAGAGTGGGGACCGATCACCAGACCTGGGAAGGGATCATTGGGAGACACGGTACTGGCAACTGCGACAGCAATGGCCTCCTGCTTCTGAAGATGTACGCTACTCATGACTTGTCATCACCAACACTCTGTTCCGCCTCCCTACCCGCAACAAGACATCATGGATGCACCCACGCTCCAAGCATTGGCATCTGATTGATTATGTCATCACCAGGAAGAGAGATGCGCGAGACGTGAGAGTGACGAAGGCCATGTGTGGTGCCAACTGCTGGACTGATCATCGCCTCATCGTGTCAAAGTTTAAACTCCACATCCTGCCCATGCGAAGACCCAAGGCCAGAAGACTGCAAAGAGGCTAACGTCTCCAAGCTCAAGGATAGTAAAGTTGCAGAAGATTTCTCCAATGACCTAGATGGCAGGCTGCCCAAGA
>CM065716.1:59042622-59045122 GCA_033310375.1 Conus canariensis | reverse complement strand
ATAATAATAAATCAAGCGAAGAAGCGCAATTCTCAATCGCAGATGATCTGTTTCTTGATTTCCTGCTGATGAAAATAAGATCGAAAACAATTTCATACGCTTCTGCGAAAAAAAAAAAAAAAAAAAGACAGACTAAAGAAGAAGAAAAACAGATAGAGCAAGTTATCAGTACATTAGGAGAGAAAAAAAAGAGAGGAAAAGTGAAAATGATATCGAAGTCATTAATGAGAAGGAGCAAATAAAAAAAATCAGAACAAAACGAATAGCAGGAGTTGTATTAAAATCACGGGGCGAAATGGATAGCAGAGGGAGAAAAAGTAAGCAGTTATTTTTGTAATCTTGAAAAAAGACATTACATTAGTAAAAACCTATCTAGTTTAATTGATAAACAAATTAACGCTTTAACAAACCAAAATGACACACTTAAAGAAGTGCACCGTTTTTGTACAAAAATTGTGACTTAGAAGACTTAGTTGAGGACATCCTCGATTTAAATGAAACAGAAGCAGCTGAATTAGAAAGTCTTATTACATTAGAAGAAGCTGCATATGTCTTATAAAAAGACAATGAAAAATAATAAAAGCCCCGGTTCTGATGGCTTTGCTACTGATTTTTTTTTTTTTTTTTAGGTCTTTTGGAAACAGATTGGTGTATTTGTCGTCAGAGCATTAAACGCAAGTTTTAAAAAAGGAGAACTGTCATGTGTACAAAGAGAGGGAATCATTACATGTATTCTTTTCTTCTTCTGCGTACGCAGGCTGATACTCTGCGGACACTTCCTGTATAGACAGGCAGGTATTAATCCCATCTGCTCAACAAAGGGAGTGGAGTTTTGTGTGTATGACCGTTTTTTTATCCCGCCATTAAGGCAGCCATACGCCATCTTCGGGGAAGGTGCATGCTATGTGTAACGTGTCATCCATACCGACGGCCAAACTGGCCTTCTCTTCCGAAAGTTGGTGATGGGATTTTACGTGTGTACAAGATGTTATGCGTGCGTTCACACACGGAACCTCGGTTTATAGTCTTTTGATTCGAAGGACTGCATGGGAAACGGAGTCGGAACCAATGTTAACTCCGAGGGAAAAATCCCCTGTACCGAAACGGCCCGGCGGAGATTCGAACCCGCAACCCTTTGATTACGAGTCCGGCGCTCTACCAACTGAGCTATTCCGGCCCCCACATGTATTCCAAAGGGTGATAAACCTAGGCAGTATAATTATTAAAAACTGGAGACCTATTTCTCTGTTGAATGTAGTCTACAAGATAGGATCTTCTTGTATTGGAAATAGAATTTTTAAAAAAGTGTGTTGCCGAAAAATCTTCATAACGAAGATCAAACTGGATTTATAAGAAGTAGATACATCGGCGACAATATAAGATTAATATTTGACACTATTTCGCATTTAGACGAATGTTATCTGCCGGGTTAGTTTGTTTGTTTGTTTTTCGTGTTTCATATATTCTATCAACAGTTTCATCGATCAGATTTTTTTTTTCAAACATAATCTTTAATCAGCTTAATGGAGAGCTGACAAGCGCGCAAATAGAGGACAGTGCGCAAGGACATTGGCATGAAACAGCACTTCTCTGAGTCACCTTTATACACTTCTCCGTTCTCAACACTCTAGGAAATTTAACTAGTACACTGCCGTATTTGATCAAGAATGAAGACATAAAGTAAACCAAAAGAAGACTGTAGCATTATTTTCTAACCTTTTGTCCCCATTTCATCAATACATAAAACTTACACGAAGTATACACTTTTTTTTTTCGACTAGCTAACCACAATATCAAATCAATATAAAGAGGAAGTAACAGCACACACACACACACACACACACACACACACACACACACACACACACACACGCACAGAAGAGAGAGAGAGAGAGAGAGAGAGAGAGAGAGAGAGAGAGAGAGAGAGAGAGAGAGAGAGAGAGAGAGAGAAAAGAAAAAGGGGTAAAAGAATTGAGCTGAAACCGGGAAAGATGTAGGTGCCGCCTTAGATTGCATAGTCTATCCAGCGAAGTTTCCAAACACATGTGTAGTGAGACAGCATAAACAGTCTTGATGAATGTAAACATATAGATATTGGTAGCATTAAGTAGCGTGTGATGCTGAAGTTTTCCTTTAATCTGTAATAATGAACGGTATACGATTCCCATATTTTCTCAAATCGTGTAAGGCAATTAATTTTGGCTATATATTCATCAATTTTAAACTTTCCTGATAGTCGTTTCCTGAATACACTACACATTGGAACACATTTGTTTTGTTTACATTGAAAAATAAACCATTTCGCAAACAGAACTATTCTTTCAAATGCTTCGTCATTTTTTGTCTGTATGTCAGTATCTAAAATTACAAAGTTTTTGGTCAAATTTAATGTCATTTTGCATTTTTCATTAATTTCTTTGATGAATTCAGTCCAAAATAATTTGATAATATTACATCCCCAAAATAAGTGTCTTATAGATTCCTTTTCTGTATGGCAAAA
>CM065716.1:59030122-59032622 GCA_033310375.1 Conus canariensis | reverse complement strand
TCCCACCCCCTACTCTCTCTCTCTCTCTGTGCTAAACTTTGTCTAGAAGCGGATGCAATGGCCGAGAGCCCTGAGAGCTTCCTCCAGAGTCTTGACCCCGTCGCGATGCTGGGTACAGATCGCCTTCAGTCTGGTCTGAAGGTCTTTGGATGAACGCTTCACACGTTTTCTTGGCGGCTCTCCACGGGCATCCTGCAACAGAGAGGTACACACGAGAGCGTAGTCCTTTTGCAGTGCGTTGATTAGTGTCCATAGAGATGGGTGGTTGTGACCAACCAGGTGTGAGAAACCAAGATTCCAGGCTTCACATTGGTTGTTTGTACGGTTTCCATCTCGCATCGTGGCCTCATGGACGTTCCACAGCCCAGGGGGGAACAGTGGAGGTCTCCTTCGCACTCTCACTGGTGCCGGAGCATCATCATTGGCTGCTGGCAGCTGTACCTGACGAAAGGTGCCGCGAACATAGGTGGCATCGAAATACTCCAGCAGCTCTTCTGCACCATCTGGAGTGTTGTCGCGCAAGTATTCCATTCCAGTTGGTACGTCATCTACTGGAAGGAACGCAAGTGCATCCAACATTCCGCAGAAAAGTTTCACATTGTCATTATTCTTGTACAGTTCTGTCATCCCAAGCTGCTGAATCCTTCTCCAAGTACTTTGAGTGAGGTGGAAGAAACATCCCTTCACCTCCACGTGCTCGCCCAATTTCGAATGAAGAGCTTGAATCACAGCCTTTTCATAGTCTACAATGACTTGTGATGGATCGGGCATGAGTTGCAACTCATCACAACGATCCAGTATGGCTTGCAGCATCTGTTCATAGGTCTCCTGTGTTTTGTTTGGTAAAAGGGCATAAACACAGGAAACACACGTGTCTCCCACTGGTGCACGGATCACATAGAGCTGGCTGAAATGATCTGGTGCCATGGAAAAGTTGCCATCCATAAACCACTCATCAGCCCTGGCAAGGTGTCTGAGCGTTCGGTCAGTGGCGAAGATGATCATCCGTTGTGGACCACTGTCAGAACCACTGTCGTGCATAAGAAATGGCTGAGGATCTGGTCCACCAGTAGTTCTCCATTCGTGGGGAATCTCAATCTCCCGTAGAGATGCTGGATCCTTTGGAAGTGCTCCACGGCGTTGGTGGCGGATTGATCGCTTCAAAGTATCCATGCTGCCAAGACGTGCTTTCACTGGATCAGTAGTTTCAACCAGAGCACTGGCAAGTATCTGGGCTGGACGACCTCCAGATGCAGCTGACTGCTGGGATTGAGTTCGTATTTTCCCACGTAGTTTGACGATTTCCACGGCATGTGGGTCAGCTTCGTGAGAATGCATGGTGCTTACTTGAATATCTTCATTGTTCAGATCTGTAGTTATAGCACCTTTACATGAAAGTCCTTTCCTCTGACTGCATTCCCAGCGGATCCGAGTCTTCTTTTTGCCTTCTTGGTATAGAGAAATCCTTGGTAGGATATCTTTGCTCCCCCCTTGTTGCTTGTCACAATCTCCATTGTGCTTCCCAAAGACACACAGTGACAAGTGTCCAACAAGTGTGGCCGAAACTGAATTGGTTAAAACAACTGTGAAGTCAGTGAGTTGCCTTCAGATCTTGTTTTGTAAAGTTTGTGCTCAGGTGGGGGACTTGGTTTCAACAAGTTTAAAGTGAGTGAGTGGGTGGGGTGGGGGGATTTTCTCCGCATCTCTATTACAGAGGGGGGGGGATTTTCTCCTGGGGGATTTTCTCCGGGGGATTATCCCCTGGGGGGATTCTCTCCGGGGGGATTTTCTCCTACACCCGTTTCAATGATCTTCTCCACGTCTGTGGCTTTGGCTTGATTCCATTTGGATCACCGGAATTGGCAGATTCATGGGTAGGAGCCGGTCAGGGCAGAAAAAAAAATCCGAAAAATAAATGGTTCTAATAAGAGTCGATCCAACGACCTCCCACACCGGGAATCCGTGACGCTAATCATCGCTGTTGATAGCCACAACCTAGAATTGTTGGCTGGTATAGCGTGTGGATAGGTTCATAGAACACCTTCGCGGCGAGCCATTCAAGACATAGACAAGGGATAATCGGAGGAGGACCATGGAGGTGTCTCCACAGACTTTAGAAGTTACGTCATCTGATAGTAGCACTCGTTTCTTTGCTTCTCTCCTCTCTCGCTTTTCTCGCCGTTCGCAAAGGTAAGGCATTTTTCTGTAGTCTGAGCAGCCAACAATTAAGGAAAGCTACAACTCGAGCATTGAAGTCACGAACATGAAGAAGACCAGTAGGTCGAAACCCGTTTCTCAAGTATTTGTTACGTTCATTTAGCGGTTCAGACTTTCAACATTTTGTTTTTCATCTGTTGACTTCCGCCTGCGGTTGTTGCACTTTTCGAAACTATTTTTTTTTTCTCCAGGCAATCCATGCATGACTTGGATATATTCCTGGCAATGGGTGCATTGCCTGCCGAGTGACGTGAATACACGCAGTGCTATAAATCGATAGGCG
>CM065716.1:59020122-59022622 GCA_033310375.1 Conus canariensis | reverse complement strand
AAGCGAAAGCGTAATATGGGAGTTAATCTGGCACCTGCCCGTAACAGACCCCCCCCCCCCCCCCCCCGGGAGTTACTAGCCCAAAACTGCCCCCTGTATAAAGAGTTAAACTGGACCTGGCCCAGAACATCCCCCCACCTCCTGGGGAGTTAAGCTAGCACCGGCCCGGAACAGTCACCCCTAGAGAGTTAAACTGGACCTGCCCCAAAACAGCCCCCTAGAGAGTTAAACTGGACCTGGCCAAAAGCAGCCTCCTTCTTGGGGATTAATCTAGTACTAGCCCAGAACACCCCCCCCCCCCCCCCCCCCCCCCCGAGAGTTAAACTGGACCTGCCCCAAAACAACCCCCTAGAGAGTTAAACTGCACCTGGCCAAAAGCAGCCTCCTTCCTGGGATTAATCTAGTACTAGCCCAGAACAGCCCCCCCCCCCCCCCCTCCCTCCCGAGAGTTAATCTGGTACTAGCCCAGAACAGCCCCCTAGAGAGTTAAACTGGATCTGCCCCACCTGGGGAGTTATTCTGCCACCGGCCCAGAACAACCCACCGAGAGGGTTAAATTGGACCTAGCCCAGAACAGCCCCCCTTCTGGGGAGACTTTGCTTTTAACAAACATTATTTACCCGAAACATTTTGCAGCGAACATCGGAACACGGAGCACAACAAGCGAAAGCTTATGTGGGGAGTTAATCTGGCACCTGCCCAGAACAAGCCTCTCCCACCCCCACCCCCTAGAGAGTTAAACTGGACCTGGTCCGAAACTGCCCTCTTTCTGAGGAGCTAATCTGGCACTAGCCCTGAACAGCCCCCCCCCCCCCCCCCCCCAACCGGAAAGTTAAACTGGACCTGGTCCAGAACAGCACCCCCTATAGACCGCTGTCAACACAGCGCAGGCCTCCAAGGGTGGTACGGACTGCTCTAAAGGCAGGTGAAGACAGTGCTTCTCTGGGTCCTCCCCAGCACTTCGGGTGTTTCTTTTTCTTTTCTTGCACCCCAATGTTTTGTCACACATATCGACTAAACGGCGGGATAGCGACAAAACAGCGGGGGGGCTACTACTGGGGCCGAGCCAGAATGACTCCCGAGAGTACATCTGGGTCGGGTAAAAAATGGACCCCCTGTTTTCATAAAGTACTCCCGGGAGCCATTCTGGGCCGGTTCCAGAAGTACCCCCCTCCATCCCCCCCCCCCCCCCCCCACCCCCATCCGGCATATCTCCGTTAAGATGCTGAGGGTTATTTATTGGTCATAAACTCATACATACACATTCTATCTGAATCAACATTGAAATATAGTCTGAATCAACTTTGTATTGTGTTCATGGTTGTTATTTACTTGTTATAAACTCATCATGGCATACATTCAACCAGAAAATCAACATTGAATATAGTCTGATTGATCTTTATGGGGTGAAATCTTCTGGGCCCGTCCCAGAAGTACCCCCTTGCATATCTCCTTTATCAATGTGTTCAGGGTTGTTATTTACTGGTTATAAACTCATTCATGGACTTTCTTACCTGAATCAACATTGAAATATAGTCTGAATCTACTTTAGGGGAGTTCTGGGCCAGTCCCGAAAGTATCCCCCTTGCGTATCTCCTTTATCAATGTGTTCAGGGTTCTTATTTAATGGTCATAAGCTCACACATGGGCATTCTACCTGAATGAACATTGAAAACGAGTCTGAATCAACTTTAGGGGGATTACTTCTGGGCCGGTCCCAGAAGTACCCCCCATGCATATTTCCTTTATCAATGTGTTCAGAGTTGCTATTTACTGGTTACAAACTCATTCATGGACATTCTATCTGAATCATTATTGAAAAGAATCTGAATCAACTTTGGGGAGTTCTGGGCAAGTCCCAGAAGTACCCCCCTTGCATATCTCCTTTATCAATGTGCTTAGGGTCCTTATATCATGGTCATAAGCTCACACATGGACATTCTACCTGAATCAACATTGAAAACGAGTCTGAATCAACTTAAGGGGGAGTACTTCTGGGCCGGTCCCAGAAGTACCCCCCTTGCATATCTCCTTTATTAATGTGTTCAGGGTTGTTATTTACTGGTCATAAACTCACACATTGACATTCTATCTGAATCAACATTGAAAACGTGTCTGAATCAACTTTAGGGGGAGTACTTCTGGGCTGTTCCCAGAAGTACCCCCTTGCAGATCTCCTTTATTGATGTGGTCAGGTTGTTATTTACTGGTCATAAACTCATATATGGACATTCTATCTGAATCAACATTAAAAGCGAGTCTGAATCAACTTTAGGGGAGTACGTCTGGGCCAGTCCCAGAAGTACCCCCCTCCCCTTGCATATCTCCTTATTAATGTGATCAGGGTTGTTTTTTTACTTGTCATAAACTCACACATGGACATTGTACCTAAATTAAACATTGTCATATAGACTGATTCAACTTTAGGAGGAGTACTTCTGGGCCAGTCACAGAAGTACCTTCCTTGCACATCTCATTCATTAATGTGTTCAGGGTTAAT
>CM065716.1:59014318-59020022 GCA_033310375.1 Conus canariensis | reverse complement strand
ACACACACACACACACACACACACACACACACGTGTCACGAAACCAATCAGCTGGCGAGTGAATGTAAAGAACCGACCACCCCAGCCCTGGACTGTATACACTGCCTCACCCACGTTCACAATAGAGGGACTGGCTCAGTGGAAAGCGCCTGCAGGTCTAAAGCACTTCACATCACCACGTTGTTGCCTCACTCACCTTGCTTCGCAAGAGTGAACTTGCGGGGGGAGGGGGGGGGGACTGGAAGTTAGCACATGTATATTACATCACGTACAGTCAATAAAGCAGCTACTCGAGGGAAACACTCTGCATTGCAGCAGGCTTTTGACCCAGATAGCGAGTCAGGGACACGCCCCCCCCTCCCCCCCTCCCTCCCCTCCCCCCTCTCCCCCCTCCCTCCCCCCCCCCCCCCCCCCCCCCATGCGTTTGGAATTCTATTGGCATTCAAACCCGTTTCAGTTTCATTGTGATCTATTCCACATCCATTTTGCGCCCAATTTGAGAAGATACGTGACTGACTTTCTGTTCGTCGTCCTTCGTTTTCATTCACTTGAATGTTGTTTGTCTTGCCTGAGCAAGACCAAAGAGGTCGAAACACGCAGTGTTTGTTTTGGAATTTGTTTATTCTTTCGTTTGGAGGCACAGTCATTTTTTTTTTAATCTCACTGTGACACAGCTGAAAAAGACGGGAGAGTAAGAATTATGGCTGCTCACCAGTGTGAAGTCGTTTTTTTCTTCTTTGTTTTGCAGCATGCTGGAATGGCTGAACATAATTACAAAGGATTCCCTTGTTGATATCTCATCTTCTATCGTGACACAATTCCACGATGATCGGAATATAATACTGAGGACTCAGAAACCGTGGAATGAAAAAGGGATAGACGGAAGGAAGAAAGGATGAAGACAGGTGTTAGAAATGGTGTGAAGAGAACAATCACGCGTGCAGATGGCAAAGGGGGACACCAAGGGGAGAGAAGGAGTGGGGGCGAGGGGTGGAAGAGCAGGTGGAGGGGCAGATTTGAGCTTTTTATGATGATGCAGACAAAACTCAATAACAACAAAGTACACAAACACACACGTGCGTGCAGGGGGCACACACACACACACACACACACACACACACACACACACACACACACACACACACACACACACAGACAAATAGACAGACAGGAAGCAGACAAACAGACAGACAGACAGCAGACAGACAGACGGATGGGAGGGGGGGGGGGAAGAAAGACACACAGATAGATAAAGTTAGCTAATCCAGAGGAGAGAGAGAGAGAGAGAGAGAGAGAGAGAGAGAGAGAGAGAGAGAGAGGAGAGAGAGAGAAGAGAGAGAGAGATCTTTATTCCGATGAGGAACAGATGGGCAGAAATATGCTTTTCTTCATCTGCCCCTCGTTCCTTCAGGAGCAAAGGATACTTAGCCATGAACATTATTACACAATATAGAACAGAGAGAGAGAGAGAGAGAGAGAGAGAGAGAGAGAGAGAGAGAGAGGAGAGATGGTGATGATGATGATGATGTTGATAATCTTTATTTTCAAGGGTAACAGATAAGCAAATATATGCTTTTTTACATCCGCCCCTTGTGAGAGAGAGAGAGGAGAGAGAGAGAGAGAGAGAGAGAGCTAGAGAGAGAGAGAGAGAGAGAGAGAAGAGAGTACAGCAAGTAAACAGAATAACGCTCAGAGATATACAGACGATCATACAGATAATGGCCAATAGGCAGACAGTTAAACGGGGGGGGGGGGGGGGGGGGGGGGGGGGGGGGGCAGGAACAGTGAACGGCTGCCAGTACCAGCAACTGTGTCTAGGAACTTGCCATTCATAGATTACTTCTCTTCCACCCAACGACCTACCACCTTGGCTTGCCATAGTGATGCAATGTGTGACGTCATTGGACTGTGAGGGGCTTGTCGAGCAAACAGCAATTCCAACGCCAGGGAGGGAAGGAAAGAAGAGAGGGAGAGCAGAAAATGGGGCCATGTGGTTGGGAGTGAAGAAGACAGGGTGGAATGGCGGGTGCGATGGGGTAGATGGGGTGTTCGAGGTGAGGACAGGGATGAATAGAAACAGTAGGGAGGTGGGAGAGAGGGGAAGGGGAAGAGAAAGCGTGAGGGAAAGAGGGAGAGAGAGAGAGGAGAGAGGAGAGAGAGAGAGAGAGAGAGAGAGAGAGAGACACACAGACGACAGAGAGAGAGACAGACAGACAGACAGACAGAGACAGACAGAGACAGAGAGTACAGCAAGTAAACACAATAACGTTCAGAGATATTGTTATATTATTATCATAATGAATACTTATATAGCGCCTATTCTCGGCTAGAGACCAAGCTCTAAGCGCTTTACAATCCACACTCGTTTACACAACGGGCTGCCTACCTGGGTAGTGCCGACTGAAGAGCTGCCAGCTGGCGCTTCATTCAGTCATTTCCCATGTCATCCAGTCCATGTCATTCAATATTGTTCACTCCATTTCCTTAGTTCCTTCATTCTTTCCCTTTCTTACGCTGGGTGCATGCTGTGTGTAACAAGTCATCCATACCAACGGCCAAACTGGCTTCTCTTCGAAAGTTGGTGATGGGATTTTACGTGAGATATACAGACGAGCATACAGATAATGGCCGACAGGCAGACAGGAAGACCGAATAACAAAACAACAGCACACAAACAAACCAAGAAATAAACAACAAAACCAGGAACAGAGAAAAGCTGCCAGTACCAGTAACTGTGTCCAGGAATCGCCATTCATAGATTAGTTCCCTTTCTCCCAACGACCTACCCACCTTCACTTGCCATAGTGATGCAATGTGTGACGCCATTGGACTGTGAGGGGCTTGACGAGCAAACAGCAATTCCAACGCAGGGAGGGAAGGAAAGAAGAGAGGGAGAGCAGAAATGGGGCATGTGGTTGGAGTGAAGAAGACAGGGTGGAATGGCGGGTGCGATGGGGTAGATGGGGTGTTCGAGGTGAGGACAGGGATGAATAGAAACAGTAGGGAGGTGGGAGAGAGGGGAAGGAGGAAGAGAAAGCGTGAGGTGAAGAGGGAGGAAGGGGGAGAGAGGGGAGAGAGAGAGAGAGAGAGAGAGAGAGAGAGAGGAGAGACAGACAGACAGACAGAGAGACAGAGAGACAGACAGACAGACAGACAGACAGAGAGGACAGATTGAGAGACAGACAGAGAGACAGAGACAGAGAAGTACAGCAAGTAAACAGAACAACGTTCAGAGATATACAGACGATCATACAGATAATGGCCAACAGGCAGACAGGAAGACCGAAAAACAACAACAACAACAGCACACAAACAAAGAAATAAACAAACAAAAACCAGGAACAGAGAAACAGCTGCCAGTACCAGCAACTGTGTCCAGGAACCGCCATTCATAGATTACTTCCCTTTCTCCCACCGACCTACCACCTTCGCTTGCCGTAGTGATGCAATGTGTGACGTCACTGGACTGTGAGGAGGTTGACCAGCTGACAACAATGCCAACGCCAGGAAGGGAAGGAAAGGAGCTGAGAGGGAGAGCAGAAAATGGGGCCCAAGTGGCTGGGAGTGGAGAAAAGAGGGTGGAATGGTGGGGTAGGTGGGGTGGATGGGGCTTGGAGGTGAGGACAGGGATGAATAGAAACAGCAGGGAGGTGGGAGAGAGGGGAAGGAGGAAGAGAAAGCGTGAGGGAAAGAGGGGAGAGGGAAAGAGAGAGAGAGAGAGAGAGGAGAGAGGAGAGAGACATCACACATACACACACACACACACACACACACACACACACACACACACACACACAGAGCGACGAAGGGAGACGAGAGAGAGAGGACCACACACCACACACACACACACACACACACACACACACACACACACACACACACACACACACACACACAGCGACAGACAGAGAGAGACAGTCAGACAGACAGATTGAGAGACAGACAGAGACAGGAGTACAGCAAGTAAACACAATAACGTTCAGAGATACTGTTATATTATTATCATAATGAATACTTATATAGAGCCTATTCTCGGCTAGAGACCAAGCTCTAAGCGCTTTACAATCCACACTCGTTTACACAACGGGCTGCCTTCCTGGGTAGTGCCGACTGAAGAGCTGCCAGCTGGCGCTTCATTCAGTCGTTTCCCATGTCATCCAGTCCATGTCATTCAATATTGTTCACTCCATTTCCTTAGTTCCTTCATTCTGTCCATTTCTTACGCAGGGTGCATGCTATGTGTAACATGTCACGGCTAAACTGGTCTTCTCTTCCGAAGGTTGGTGATGGGATTTTACGTGAGATATACAGACGAGCATACAGATAATGGCCGACAGGCAGACAGGAAGATCGAAAAACAAAAACAGCACAGAAACAAACCAAGAAATAAACAAACATTCATAGATTACTTCCCTTTCTCCCAACGACCTACCACCTTCACTTGCCATAGTGATGCAATGTGTGACGTCATTGGACTGTGAGGAGGTTGACGAGCTGACAACAATGCCAACGCCAGGAAGGGAAGGAAAGAAGAGAGGGGAGTAGAAAATGAAGCCAAGTGGTCAAGTGTGGAGAAGACAGGGTGGAATGGTGGGTTGGGGTGGGGTGGATGGGGGCTTAAAGGTGAGGACAGGGATGAATAGAAACAGTAGGGAGGTGGGAGAGAGGGGAAGGAGGAAGAGAAAGCGTGAGGGAAGGAGGGGGAAGGGGGAGAGAGAGAGAGAGGGAGGGAGCGTGCGTGCGTGAGTGTGTTTGTGTGTGTGTGTGTGTGTGTGTGTGTGTGTGTGTGTGTGTGTGTGTGTGTGTTGTGAGGGTGTGTGTGTGAGGGTGTGTGTTTGTGTAAGACTATAATAACGGCATGATTGTATATATGTCTGAGAGAGAGAGAGAGAGAGAGAGAGAGAGAGAGAGGAGAGAGAGAGAGGAGAGAGAGAGAGAATACGAATACGAATACGAATACGATAGAATTTTTTATTGAGGGTAAAATGGATAAGCTTACAGCTTTTTTTACACCATGCCCTCAAGACACAACAGTAACGAACGATATCAAAATATACATATACATGATACACGAAAAGGAAACAATGAACAAGCTTATAACGACGGAACATGATTAACATAAATATTACCTAGTAACAAGGGTTAGGTCACAATTTAGGAATAATGTACATTCGGAGAAAAAAAAAAGAAGAGAAACGGGCTCTCACACAAACACACACACACACACACACACACACACACACACACACACACACACACACACACACAGCACGTAAGCACGTAAGCACGCAAGCACGCATGCACACACGCGCACGCACGCACGCACGCGCGCGCGCGCAACACACACACACACACACACACACGCACGCACGCACGCACGCACGCACGCACGCACACACACACACACACACACACACACACACACACACACAACACACACACACACACACACACACACACACACACACACACACACACACACACACACAAGCGTGTGCATGCATTTCCGCATACATAATCACTTCAGATGCTCGCCTCCTCACACAAACACCATCGTATACCACCAAACACAGAGAGAAGGACAGAGAGAGATAGCAGTATAGTTTCTGTGAGCAAAAGCTTTTGAGAGAAAAACAGAGTCATAAAATGCTTTGAGATCCGCAAACAGTATACAGTCATTGCTTAAAAGCATTAGGTTATACGT
>CM065716.1:58993993-59001718 GCA_033310375.1 Conus canariensis | reverse complement strand
TTTTTTTGGGGGGGGGGGGGGGGGGGGGAAAGGGGGGGGGGGGGGGGGTTTGGGGGGGGGGGGGGGGGGGGTTTTGGGGGGGGGGGGGGGGGGGGGGGGCGGAAAGGGGGGGGGGGGGGGGGGGGGGGGGGGGGGGGGGGGGGGGGGTTTTTTTGGGGGGGGGGGGGGGTGGGAGGGGGGGGTGGGGGGGGGGGGGGGGGGGGGGGGGGGGGGGGGGGGGGGGGGGGGGGGGTTTGGGGGGGGGGGGGGGGTTTGGGGGGGGGGGGGTGGGTTTGGGGGGGGGGGTTTGGGGTGGTTTTGGGGGGGGGGGGGGGGTTTTTGGGGGGGGGGTGGGTTTGCGGGGGGGGGGGGGTTTTTGGGGGGGGTGGGGGGGGGGGGGGGGGGGGGGGGGGGGGGTTTTTGGGGGGGGGGGGGGGGGGGGGGGGGGGGGGGGGGGGGGGGGGGGTTTTTTTTTTGGGGTTTTTTTTTTTTTTTTTTTTTTTTTTTTTTTTTTTAAAGGGGGGGTTTTCGGGGGGGGGGGGGGGGGGGGGGGGGGGGGGGGGGGGGGGGGGGGGGGGGGTTTTTTTTTTTTTTTTTTTTTTTTTTTTTTTTTTTTTTTTTTTTTTTTTTTTCCCCCCCCCCCAGAAATTTCCCCTTGATTTTTTGGGAAAAAATTTTTTGTTATTTTTTTTAACCTTTGGGAAATAAAAAAATTTTTTTGTCTTTTTCCCCTTTTTCTCTCTTTTTCTTCTTTTTTCCCCCCTTTCCCCTTTTTTCCCCCCCCCCCCTTTTTCTCCCCTTCCCCTTTTTCTTTTTTACTAAAAACCCCAAATTTTCCCGGGGAAACTTTGCTTTAAATTTTCCCAGGAAAAATTCTTCTTTTTCCCCCTTTCCTTTTCCCTTTTTTTTTTTCCCCTTTTTTCCCCCCCCCCCCCTTCCCTTTCCCTTTTCTTTTTGAGATTACGGAATTGACAGCGACCCCCAACCCCAAAGGGGGGGGTTTTTTTTAAAAATAAAAGGGGGGTTTAAACAAAGGGGAAAGGGGGTTGGGGGTGGGGGGGGGGTGAAAAGGGGAAGGGGGGTGAAAAAAAAGAGGGGGGGAAAAGGGAAGCAAAAGGAATGGGAAAGGGGGGATGGGGGGGGGGGAAAAGGAAAAAGGGGAGGAAGGAAAAGGGGAAACAAAAAAAAAAAACAAAAAACCCCAAAACCCAAAAAAGGGGGGGAAACAGAAAGAGAAGAGAGAAGCAAGAAAAGAAAAACCAAAAAAAAATTAACAAAAAACCCAAAGGCCAAACGGCCAGGAAACCTTAAGCCCTTTTTTAAAATTTCAAACAACTTTTTTTAAAAGGAAAAACCCAGGGCTTTCTTCCCCGTTTCCCGGGTATCCTTTTGGGCAAAAATTTTGGGTTCAAAATTTCCTTACTTCCTTAAAATTTTTTTTTCTCCTTTTCTCATTTCATTCTCCTTTTCCAGCCAAACTGTTTTCCTTCCAAGGGATGGTTTCTCAAATTGGAGATAACGAAAATGGGCCCCAAAACAAAAAAGACGGAAAAAAAAACAAACAACAAAAACAACACCACAAAAAAAAAAAAAAAAAAAAAAGCCAGGAACAGAGACACAGCTCCCCAGTCCCAGAAGCTTTTTAACCGGGAACCGCCATTTTTTAGATGATTTCCCCCTTTTCTCCCAACGACCTACCACGTTCACTTGCCATAGTGATGCAATGTGTGACGCCATTGGACTGTGAGGAGGTTGACGAGCTAACAGCAATGCCAACCCCCAGGAAGGGAAGGAAAGGACCTAAGAGGGAGAGCTGGAAATGGGGCCAAGTGGTTGGGAGTGGAAAAAAAAAAAACAGGGTGGAATGGTGGGTTGGGGTGGGGTGGATGGGCAGTTCGAGGTGAGGACTGCGATGAATCGAAACATCACAAAAAATGAAAAGAAAATAAAGGAAAGGTAGAGAGAGAGAGAGAGAGAGAGAGAGAGAGAGAGAGAGAGAGAGGGGGGGGGGGAGTGAAGAGAAGAGGGAAAGAGCGGGGAAAGGGGAGAGAGAGAGGAGGAGGAGGAGAAACGGAGGGGGAGTGTGTGTGTGTGTGGGGTGTGTGTGTGTGTGTGTGTGTGTGTGTGTGTGTGTGTGTGTGTTGAGTGGTGTGTGGTTGTGTGTGGTGTGTGTGTGTGTGTGTGTGTGTGTGTGTGTGTGTGTGTGTGTGTGTGTGTGGTGGTGTTTGTTTGTGTGTGTGTGTGTGTGTGTGTGTGTGTGGTGTGTGTGTGTGTGTGTTGTGTGTTTCTTTTGTCCGTTTCCAAATCATTTGGAGAGAGAGAGAGAGAGAGATGAGAGAGGAGAGAGAAGAGGAGAGAGAGGAGGGGAGGAGAGAGAGAGAGAAGAGAGAGAGAGAACTGTGTCTGATTCAAATTCTGTCTGTTTAAATTAATTCCTAACCTTCATTGCAAAAAGATGAATGCTGATCTTTTACAGCCATATGCATGAGAGGAAACCCTTTCTATCTGATCTTCCCAACTCATCTGATCCTCCTCCTTCCTCCTCCTCCCTCCTCCTCCTCCTCCTCCTTCTCTACCCAAACCTCCATTGTACAAAACACAAAACATGTTCCGGACAGTACAACCAGATATGATAAGTTCAGAAGACACTTTGAACTTTTACAGTGTGTGTGTGTGTGTGTGTGTGTGTGTGTGTGTGTGTGTGTGTGTGTGTGTGTGTGTGTGTGTGTGTGTGTGTGTGAGTGTGTGTGTGAGTGTGTGTGTGTGTGTGTGTGTGTGTGTGTGTGTGTGTGTGTGCGCGCGCGCGCGCATGTGCGTGTGTGAGTGTGTGTGTGTGTGTGTGTGTGTGTGTGTGTGTGTGTGTGTGTGTGTGTATGTGTGTGTGTGTGTGTGTGTGTGTGTGTGTGTGTGTGTGTGTGTGTGTGTGTGTGTGTGTGCTTTCCCTCACCTATAAAGTGGGTTTACAGACTGGTCAAAAACTCGAAAAGCGAGGTCATTTTTTTTTTTCAAATTCATCTTTCTTTCGTAAACAATTTTTTTCCCTTTTCGCATATACCCGGTCGGGATATTTCTAACATAATCGACACCTCTAAATATTTGACTCAGAAAATAATCTGCATTTCACATTAAGATTCCCCCCCCCCCCCCCCCCCCCCAAGAAAACTCTAAATGTCAACAACAAAATAAGACATCCACACAAAAAATATCGTCGCGGAGCATTCTAGTTTCGCTTATACGAAGGGATTTATATCAAAACCACACACAGTAAGTTTACATTCTTTCCGTGAAAGAGACCTTTCTTAAACTTGCATTTGAAAATTTGATCAGTCAGCTTGGGAGTCGTTAATGCACATGTGTGTTTGTGTGAGTGAGTGTGTGTGTGTGTGTGTGTGTGTGTGTGTGTGTGTGTGTGTGTGTGTGTGTGTGTGTGTAGAGAGAGAGAGAGAGAAAGAGAGAGAGAGAATGTGTGTGTGTGTGTGTGTGTGTGTTGTGTGTGTGTGTGTGTGTGTGTGTGTGTGTGGTGTGTGTGTGTGTGTGTGTGCGTGCGTGAGAGAGAATGTGTGTGTGTGTGTGTATGTGTGTGTGTGTGTGTGTGTGTGTGTGTGTGTGTGTGTGTGTGTGTGTGTGTGAATGGACATGAAGAGTGAGGAGAGTGCAAAAGAGCAAGATATACTTTATGATATGCAAGTCGCTCCGTAGCTGCACACAGCTTTCATTATTACAAACGAACACTTCACCTGGTGAAAGAGCTTTTACGCATGCAGATATCCCACTGTTAGATGGCAGCACTTATATATTCGAGTGGCATCAACAAGCATAACATTTTGAAATATGTCAACACATATACATTCAAACAAACCAGAGCACAAAGAACGTGCCCGCAGATACAAAAAGGGTAGACATGCAAATGCATGCGCACACACATTCCTTTGAACTGCTTCCCCCTCCCCCACCCCCCTTCAAACATTCTCTCTCTCTCTCTCTCTCTCTCTCTCTCTCTCTCTCTCTCTCTCTCTCTCCTCTCTCTCTCTGTTACAAATGATCATGTGTGAGTGGAGCTGGGACCGCAGTTCAGAAATTGAATGGAGCTGGGGATATAACGCTGTACTGTCGCCAAGCAAAGCTGAAACTACCCCTGAAATCCATCCTGGAGGAATACAAAGCAGGGAAGATCAGACTTCAAAGCATGCTGGAGGACTCAGGAGACAAGGTGGTAGAAGCAATTAAGCCCCAGCTGAAGACAGGCAGAAAATGGAAAGTTCAAGAGGCGATGGATTCTGCAAAAGAAAGTCTCAAGATCAGAGAAATAACAGGACACACACAGACCAACAGACAAGGACTGGGGGTGACCAAAACTGAATGGTGGTCAAAGGCCAAGGGAAAAGCCAAAAGAGACATGATGATTCAGGAGATGAGAAAAGAAGAAGACCAAAAAAGACTCCAAAAAGCAGTCCAGCAGAGCCAGCAAGGGCAATGGACAACGTGGGAGAATGCACTCCAAAGAAGTCTCACTTGGAATGACATTTGGCACATGGCCCCTCTCAGGATCAGCTTCATTCTCAGATCTGCATATGACCTTCTGCCCTCAAATGCAAACCTGGTGAAGTGGGGGAAAACAGACGATCCTGCATGCCCCCTCTGCCATGAAAAACAAACAGTGGAGCATGTCCTAAGCTCATGTAAAGTAGCCCTGGCTCAAGGAAGGTACACATGGAGGCACAACCAAGTGCTCAAAGAAATTGTACAAGTAGTCTGGGCTAGTACCAACACCACAAAAGGGAAAATCAGGACTCCAAAAGCACCCGCAACATTCTTCACGGCAGGAGGCAGCAAATCATGGCCAAGAACAACAGTGCCACTCGAAACATGCAGGCAGAGTCTGCTGGACGGGGCAGATGACTGGGAGTGCACTGCAGACCTCCCAGAATGGAAGAGTCACCCAGAGATCATCAGCAAGAGTGGCATGAGACCAGACATAGTAGTCCACTCTAAGTCAACCAAGCAGCTGATCATGATCGAGCTCACGGTGCCATATGAGAACAGAATGGAGGCAGCTCAAATCTACAAGACTGAAAAGTATGCTGATCTGGCAAACAGCCTGAGGAGAGAAGGCTATCAGGTCAAAGTCCTCACTGCAGAAATTGGAGCTAGGGGGTTTGTAGGAACGTCTGCATACAGCCTCATGAAACAGCTCTCAGTTGCAGGGAAGGAAAAAACCAGAGCCCTGAAAGCAATGGCAGAAGCGGCAGAGAGGTGTTCAAGCTGGATCTGGTCAAGGAGGAACAAAAGTGAACTTCATAAGGCTTAATTTCCCTGTGGCTCAGTGGTTAAAGCGCGAGTCATTAAGTGGAAAATGAGCATGTCCAGAGGGTCATGGGTTCGAATCCCAGCCATGGCTCGTCCCAAGATGGGAAAAAAAAAAAAAGGGGCAGCAGAGGGACATCCGGAGTCATGAACCGGGTGTGGCCCAACCCCCTAGAGTGTCAGGAGATAAGGGCCGAAACACTTGCTTGAAGGGGGCTTCTCTTCTGAGGACTCTCTGCTGCCACGCTCTCCACGAGTTTCTTTCTACTGATGCATGGGTAAACCATTGACTTCCGGGAATAGGCCGGAGGACGTCCGGGAAAGACCGGAGGACACTGGGAAAGACCAGAACCAAGGGCTCTGTGGGCTGGCTCCCCACTTTGCCTTAAACATGTGGCTACTAAAAATAAAAGGAAAGATGCTCCCAGGATTCACCGAAAGGGGGAGAGAATGATGAATCCATCGGTGCTCAACCAATCATGACTGCAAATCCCAAACGGACTATGAACATGGACCAAATGGAATATCCATGTGTCTGTGGAAAGCGTTTCGCTACCACCCGTGGCATGAAGATCCACAGAACAAAGATGGGATGTGTGAAGACTCATCTGAATGAGCAGCAGCGCACTGCATCAGCAGATAAGACGTCGGAAGACCAAGGCCAGGATTTAAACCACAGTGCCAAGGACATCCACGCTGTTGGTTCGGATGAGGAATTTGCACAGGCCCTCGATGCCAGGCGCCTGAAACTCAACCTGCCACGAGCAAACGAAACTGAAGATTGGGAGAAACTGGATGCAAAAATCGTCCAAAGACTCGATGCACTGATAGGGAAAAGCACCCTGGAACACAAACTAGCCACATATGGGGACATTGTGTATGCCACATGTAGAGACGCCTATGGAGCAAAACTACCCAAAGAGAAAACACCTCCAAAGAAATCCAGACGCCAAGAAAAGATGGACAAGATCAGGGTCCAAAAGAAAAACCTCAAGATGCAAATGAAGACCGCACTGCCAGCTGAAAAACAAGGCTTGGAAAAACTGTGGAAAGACCTGAAAGAAAAACACAGTGCCCTCAGCAAAGCGGAATCTGCGAGGAAGAGGAAGAGCAAAAAGAAGAAGACACAAGAGCGCTTCTTCAGAGACCCCTTCCAGTTTGCCAGAACACTGTTTGAGCAGCCAAAATCTGGGACCCTAAGTGTGGACAAAGGAGTTCTTGAGCAGCATCTGAGGAAAACATACTCTGACCCACAGAGCAAAGCACCACTCGACATTCAAGGTCTGGTGTGGCCAACCAACCCTGAGGAACAGTTCAATGGCAAGCCTCCAACGTTGGCGGAAATCAAGAAGGTGGTCGACAAAGCCAGAGCCAAATCATCACCAGGGCCAAACGGAATACCTTACCAGCTTTACAAGAAATGTCCCAAGGTGCTGGAGTGGCTCCACAGGCTGCTGCGATCGGCTTGGAGAAACCAGAAGATCAGCGGCCAGTGGATGACGGCAGATGGTGTGTACATCCCCAAAGAGCAAAAACTCAAGTGACATTAGCCAGTTCAGGCCAATATCACTACTGAACGTCGAAGGGAAAATCTTCTTCTCTGTCATGGCAGCAAGGCTGACCAAGTACCTGATGGAAAACAAGTACTTGGATGTGTCGGTCCAGAAAGGTGGCATCCCAGGCGTGGCTGGCTGTGTAGAACACGCCACAATGATCTGGGACGCAATCCAAAAAGCAAAAACAGAAAAGAGAGACCTGGACGTAGTGTGGCTTGATCTGGCAAACGCATATGGATCTGTGCCCCATGAGATGATACAGTTGGCTCTTGAGATGTACCATGTGCCAAAGAACATCCGCGACATGCTCAAGAAGTACTTCAATGGCTTCTCAATGCGGTTCTCTACCAAGGAGTACACAACAGACTGGATCAACTTGGAAGTGGGTATTGCCATGGGCTGTGCAATTTCCCCAATACTGTTCGTGCTGGCAATGGAACTCATCTTGAAAGCAGCAACAAACAACGCGAGACAAACAGACCTTGGCGATGGATACAAGATGCCTCCTCTCAAGGCCTTCATGGATGACACTACAGTGATTTCATCCAGAGAAGACGAGACACGTCATGTGCTGGAGAGGCTGGACGACATAGTTGCCTCATCCAGAATGAAGTTCAAGCCAAAGAAATCACGGAGTCTCTCACTGAGGAAAGGAAAAGTGGCCGGATCTGTGGTCTTCAGTGTTGCCAACCAGGCCATTCCAACAGTCACAGAAGAACCAGTCAAGAGCCTTGGAAGATGGTATGATGATACGCTGAAAGACACACAAAGAGCAAAAGAAACCAAGCAGATGGCGGAGGAAGGCTTGGAGACCATTGACCAGTGTGGGCTCCCTGGCAAATACAAGGTCTGGTGTCTGCAGTTCATGCTGATACCAAAGCTGCTA
>CM065716.1:58968993-58983993 GCA_033310375.1 Conus canariensis | reverse complement strand
AGATTGGTTGCCAGTGTCGACGGCGCATTATTTTCTTCATCAGTGTTGCTGGATTTCTTTCAACTTCCAAAATAATTCAATTTTTCGCTTTAGCGACAGACCTTTGCGACGTGCAGACGCCTGATGAAATGGCCTGTTAAATCAAAGCCTGACACCCTCCTTCCCCTTCACCCCACCCTTGTCCCTCTAGCATTTGTCCTCCGTTTACAGTCGATGAACCTGACCCCATGTGAGTCGACTGCTCTGCTTCGACAATCACAGGCACTCGTACAATGGGACATTAGAATACAATTTTATTAACCAAGTTAACTGATAAACCTAAGCGATCCGCTTTTCCTTTCAGTACATTTAGTTGGTTTTGCAAACCTACAACTGTTCCAGAGAGAGAGAGAGAGAGAGAGAGAGAGAGAGAGAATTAATGACTGTGCGATCTGTTTGGCTATATGTTAATGAAATATAGTCATGCTTGTGACTTCGTCGAGATGATTGGATGTCAGTTCTGTGGAATGTCGAATGAACCTGCAACTCTGAACCTAAAAGCCATCAAGTTTTAAGCCAGCTAGACAGCATGAGCATATGACGGAGGCAACTATATCATCCTGCTGGAAGGAATGATGTCGTATTTCAACACTGTAACAGCTGACCACACACACACACACACACACACATTAACAACGCACACACACTCACAACACACATAAGCACACTGACAAAGAATGGTTTCAATCAATTTTAATCATAAAAGACAGAAAAATAATCCGATCTCTCATGCACTTCAAAGAGCTTGGATTTTTGTTTTGTTTGGGGGTGAACCGCTGAACAGGGAGAGCAAAAAAAAAAAGCTGACAGAAAGATAAGTCTGTCACGAAATGAAGACAGGAAAAAAAGGTGTTCCTGGCACACCAAACCCCGGGGCTTACACCTTGGCTTTAGACTACACCATTTTCATGTCGTTTGTAATTCCATTCCAAGGCTAAAGACTACATCAAAACAAAACCTTTGGAATTTAGAGTGTAAACAGAAATGGGGGAAAAAATGTTACTGGCAGAGCAAGAACTGTGTCCAAGCATTCGGTCTCTTTTAGATATAAATGTCTCAGCAAGGAGCCATTTTTTCATATTAAAAACCCATTGTACTTACTTTTGGAAATTTAGCACACAGAAGAAAAAATATATACATTTATCTATATTTGTACACTTCTGTCAAGCACTGACATGTTATAAATTCAAAACTAAATGAAAAAAAAACAAAAAAAAAACCTGCAAAACAAGAAAACCTCATGTTTGTCAGAAAAAACACACGACATATCCCCGAAGAAATGTACAAATAAACTCTCATTAATTTACAAATACACTGCTTGTGTGTTGGCATTCTTAACCTGACAACACTTCACTAAAAAATAAAAATCTCCTAAAAAGAAATCTGTATGTTTGACTTATACACATACATAAAAGGATCTACAGTAGATGATGGTACTGCATTTTGAATATCTTCAAGCACATACGTACAAATGCACACAACCACATATCCACATGGTGATCAGAACGGGGATGAAAAAGTAGGGAATCGGACGGAGAGTGAGCAAGTAAAGATGATATAGATAGACAAAAACACAGACAGATAAAAGAGAAGGCTTGCAAGACTATGCACGTGTATGTGCGAGAGAGAAAAGAGAGAGAGAAAGGGAGAGTGAGTGGGTAAGAAAGTATGTGAGTGAGAGAGAAGCACAACCAACAGAAATGTTTGTTAGATGCTGAAGCCTCAAATGTTAGAATTACATTACAATACTAAATATGATACATCAATGACTTTATCTGGGTGTAGAACAGCTCTGTTGCTACAACCCCAGGCTTGTGGTTTAGGTGAACCTGGGATTGCAGGTTCAAATCTCCACCAAGCCATTTCGGTACTTGGGGATTTTTTTTCCCACTTGGATATACCATAAATTTTGCGACGCTATTTTCTGAAAAGCTTTGAATGAGACTACAGACCATTCTGTGTGTGAACACACACATAACATCTTGCGCAAATATAAAACCTCATCACCATCTTTCAGAAAAGCAAGCCCGCTTGGCATTTGCTATGGATAACATGTATACAGCTATCATGAATGAATATTCTGTGAAAAAAATGTGAAAAAACAAGTGAAAAACTGAGTCACTGATATTCAACTTAATGACCCAGGAACCAACTGTTGGCAGCACCAGCAGGCAGCTCTTCAAGTGACCTTACCCAGTCAGGCAGCCTCTTGTGTCAAGAAGAGCATGGATTGTTGGATGCTCACAGGTTGGTCTCTAATTGAGATGGGCGCTATATAGGTAGTTTCAACAATCTGTACAGTTCTCTAAAATGCTTCTTGAATGAGCATAGGATACGCGCAAATGCCAATGAATAATCTAACTCTTTCATCAACCAATTAATCTACACTTGAACAAAATGCCTGCTTTGACCAGACTGTCTTATATTTACAAGTGATAAGGTCTGCTGCACTTGTTTAGCATACATGTGCATCCAGTGTGCAATTCATCAGAATATAACTCCTCGACGAAAATACATTCTATCACAAAAAAAGACACTTTTTATGCCCTTATCTTGACTCCTGTGGCATGGTTAACAAGGTCATTTTCTAATACAAATATGCGTATGTACAGTTTTTTAAAACGGTGACAGGTTAAAATAAAATAAAATAGAAATAAACAAATATGTGATGGGCCATTAACATTGATTTCAACTCCACTTGTTGGCAGTGCATCAGATGGAACAGTTGCAAATATTAATGACGTTACTGAAACAATCCATGTTTGCAGATGAATGTCGTAACTGAACATCATCGATGCTCTCTCAACAAAATTTTATTCTAAGTACCAGCTCTTTACAACATCCTTGATGACTGCATTTAGAGGAATTAGGATCAATTCGCTAATTTTTTCATTTTATATAAATGTACATCTGTGTGTGTGTGTGTGTGTGTGTGTGTGTGTGTGTGTGTGTGTGTGTGTGTGTGTGCATGTTTACTGGGACAAAAAGAAAGACAAACCTATATATATATACATACACAGAAAACCCATACAGAGTAAGCTCTATCACAGCAGACCTATTCCACAGTCTAAAACTTCAGTTTCAAGAAACGCAACGCCAGCAGAGGCAGCTGCCTCCTTAGGACATGAAGGCCCCGGCACCTGCTCTGGCCTGTCCCCATTAGTCAGGCATTCCAAGACTCTGCAAGTGGGTGCCCCCCAGCACTCCTGTCATTCCAGCCTCCTCTCCCTTGGTTCCATCCACCAGATGACCACCCACCACTTGCTTTTCTCACCTGTCTGGCCCCCTGGCCCCCATCTCCGAACCCCTCGGACCGCCAGTCCTGAGCATCGTTATTGGCACGCCCTTGGTATCCACCCACATCTCTCCCCCTTCCCCTCTGGCTCTCATTCTTGTTTTTCTGACGCCAGTTTCTGTCCCGGTCAGCTTGACCGCTTCCGAAGAAACTGCTCCGGGTACTTCCATCCCTGCAGTATTCTGTTCGATCTCTGTAACTCTGACTCTCTTCCTTACCACCTTGCGACTGCATGTTGTCGGACCTTCTATACGAATATTTCTGATGGTTGTGAAAATGTCTGCGTGGTTCTCCGTCGTATCTGCCCCCATCTGCAGAAAAGCCCTGTGCCCCGTAACCTTGTCTTGGTGCAGCCAAAGACCCCCATCCACTTCTGGCTGGGTTTCCCCACCCATTTTGTGTGGGAGTGTTAAAATGTTCCAGAGGGGAGGAATACACACCATAATGCAGGCCTCGTCTGGATTCTTCTATGCTGCTGCCTGAGAACGACCCTTCTTGCCTGCCTCTTTGGGAGAAGCACCTGTTGTGGGGATGACCACGACGGTTTCCTCTACCTGCATAGTCATTTTGTGGCACTCGTGAGGTGTTCCAAGAAAAGTTATCTCTGGTGGATGCTGGATGTTCACCTGCAACTTCATTGTTCTCGTGTGGTGGGGCAAACCTGTCGCTGAAACAATACACAACACTTTCCCATGGAAACAAGTGCCATGTAATAGTGGAGGGATTGCTGTGATATTTTCTAACTGAAGCAGTCAGAATCAACTGTAACACTATTGAATCCCTAGCCATCTATATTAAAAAAAAAAAAAGCTTTATGAATACCTAACAAACTATGAACTGCAAAGCTTATTTTCCTTAGTTTTGCTCTTGGCATTGACTTGTTTACTTTATGTCTTTACACTCCCTTCAATATGTGCATAGTTGCCTCCCACTGGGGACGTTTTTTTTCTTTTTTTTTTCACCTTCCCTTTTCAATACTGCAAAAATCAAGTTTCTAAGCCTGAGGAAATCAGCATAGAATGCTACCTCAATCATCATTCAGTGTGTTTTTAGTTTGTTGTATGCACTGATGCTTGACTGTCTGCATGAGAGAGAGACAGAGACAGAGAGAAAGAGTGAGACAGAGACAGCCAGCCAGACAGAGAGACAAAGAAACGGAGAAAGAGATGGAAAATGACTACTGTATAGCATGTGTGGATTTGTACACAAGTATTAATGATTTCTTTGGTTACTGAATATAGGGAAAACACCTTCGAAGATGAAACAAACCATTTTATCCCTTAATCTATATAACTTTAAAGAAAAGTGAGTGTATCTATAAACTTATACATTCTCTCTTCTCTGAGACAAGTGAAACATCCATTGCATGCATAACAGGATGGAAACAGTTAATAAAATAAAAAAATAAAAAAAAGATTAACAGTAAGGAAGCATGGCAAGTGCACATGGGTTAGCTTTACACGAGAACTTACCCTGACCTCCTTTTCAGGTCACCATATAGTTTTCACGTTCTATTGGGTGACCTCTGGCCTCTCCAAATGCTGACCAAACAGAAAAAAGTCTTCATGTGTATCGCCAACAAGGCATTTTAGTTTTCTTTTTATATATATGCATGTGACGTGAAAACTGAGCGCATTGATACGTTACATGAAGGCAGAGAGTAAGAAGAAAGAGATCCATCACACTTCTATTCTTTCCTTTGATTCATCACTTGTAAAACCATTCACTTAACCAGTCCATCATTTGTACAGCAGTCTACTTAACATGAACAGGACACTCCTGCCTCAGAAATGTATGCACTTGTTACAACTGTTTTCCATTTTGTAATTCTCCTGTGTTGTTTTACACTTCTGTTTTACAATTGAACAATTTGAAAAATTGCTCAAACATCATTTCAAAATAGCATCAGTTTTTGTAGCCCATGCATCTCTGGTTTGTTTGATACAGATATTAATGTTCAAGCTTGGTGGCAGCCTGCCTTCTTCCCAGTGCCCTTCTAATTATAAGACACTTTGAACATGAAAGAAGAATTCACCACAAAAACATTATTTTGCTTTCTGGTTCTGAACTTTCTTGCTCTCAAGATACATGTTACATCCATGGAGCATATTGCTTACACGCTATAGCTTTGTCTGGATCCATCTTGAGGCGTTCAATCATGTACCTGCAACAGAGTTGGAGACAAGTGAAAATATGTAATTGGCCATAAACCTTACAAATGCAAATGTCATGCGCTATCACACACTGACCCCAGTCAAAAAAAAAAAAAAAAAAATTATACAGACAAAATGCACAATTATGGTACAGGTTGTATAGGTCAAGCAGGAAAGAAACAAGTATTACCTCGTCAAAACTATGTCAACAACCGGAAAACTTGATGATATAGGTAAAAATATGATCTGCTGAAATATTTTCTTTAACACCAGATACAAGGTTAATGTGAACAAATCTGAAAAAGATATCAAAATAATAACATGCCAATCTTAACCAAGAGTTTTTTTAGACATTTTAAAGACATACTTTTGTTACACTGATAATGTTTGATACACAGAACATACACACACACAAATGCATGAATACAAGTACATAAAGACATTCTCATACACATACAAAGGCCAACATCATTCTACGAATCCTTTGTACTGGCAAAAATGCTTTACAGATCAGAACAGAACAAAGCATGCAACTTGCACTATCACTATATGAGATACAGAAACTGAAACAAACAGAAAAATCATGCTTCCACCAAAATTCTCCATATCCTGTGCAACAGAGTAATTATCTTATGAAAATTGTATGCTACAAAACATAATACAGCCTGACAACTGTCACTGCCTGGAAACTAGACAAAGACATACATGCAAAATGCTAACAAATATACAAAACAAGGTGTAAGGTAAAGCAGATTTTATGCAGAATACAAAACACACAAGTAAACTTTGAACAAGTATCTTTTTCCAACGCTACAAACAGTGGAAAAAAGCACGAAAACCAACACTCCCCTGACAACAGTCAGCATGAGAATGACAATGTATGGAAAGGGAAGGGGAAGCGAGCTTAGTTCAAAAACAGGCAAACTGCGGGAAAAGTGGAGGCAGGGGAAGAATGAGAGGAAAGAGGGTGGAAGGGAGGAGGATAAGAAATGCACTGCACCACAAAGAAGAGGGATGTGTGTTTGTTTGTTTGTTTGTTTGTGTGGATCACAAACATTTTGCCCATACTTCCAGCAACAATGCTGTCTGTTTCATTTTCTTCGTGAAAACATACCTGCAGACCAAGTAGCCCGTTCTGTTAACACCATGTGTGCAGTGTACACCGATAACTGCATCTGTCAAACACATCAGCCACACACTTAACGTAAAAAAAATCTCTGTATTATTCACACAAAACAGATCAGAGAGAAAAAAAAAATTAACATTGTGATCCATAAGCTGTCCTCTCGCAGCAAATAGAATCTCAGACTTGTGACCGGAAAGACATGGATTTGAATCCATCTTGAGATCATATCATCATAGGAGATTTGGCCCTAGCAGGTTCTTGACCACAGCCAAGCATGCAAGGGGCTGAAATGGGAAAACTGTGACACTGAAGCCTCATAACATACACTTCATAGCTACAACTACAAGGGAATTGCTCTAATTTCCAGACCAGCACTGCTGATTCTTTATCTACCAAACTTTTTTTTCCAATTTTTTTTTTTTTGTAACTGAATCAAGTTTTATTCCAAAACAAAATCACAAATAAGGACCACAAAATGCATAAGACAATAATAACAACAAAACATGATCATCATCATCGTCATTATCCATTAATGAGCATATACATTTCTTTGTCTAATCAAAGACATACATAAGCATACTAATAACCACAAAGGACAAACACACAGAAAAAAAATTAAATGAATAAAAACAAAAGGACTGAAACAAGCAAATCAATTAATCAAACTTATCTAAGAAACTTAGTTGAGATATGTTAAGAACAGGTTCACAAAGGACAGCCTTTCACATGATCTCAAACTGAAATGGAACTTCACAGCTTCGGTTCTTATCAGTTCCTTCAATCATTATGAAATAAAGAAAACCTGTCTCCATTCTGTGGCTCTTTATTTGATGCCGTCACCGTGATACCAATTTCAAGTTTTCCCTCCATGTCTGTGCGATGATGCATTTCTGTCAAGGCTTTCAGTATCAGATGACTCACTGTGAAATAACGGAAAGGCATAGCAACATCTTCAACCCCATGTGGGAAGCTTACTATTTGGCTCTTTGATTAGATAAGCAAATACTGTCATCGGTAAATGCTTAATATGCAGTGTCCTTGATATACTGAATCACAACCACAAAAACTGTCAGAGTAATTAAACATTTGAACAAGTGTGGAGAGGGGCCCATTGTAAAATGATCAGACCACTTGCCTGCACAGCTGAAGATTGTGAGTTTGAACCACTTGTGTGGTCAGATGTTTTAGTTTTGAAAACTCCCTCAGACAAATATTTTTGGCCATTCATTTCAATGAATTTAAAAGACTTATATATGTTTGAGAAGTTTGTGATGTTTATTCTTAAACTGTCTGAACAGATTTCTCACGAGTGCAACTTCTAAATTTCTACTTTTTTTTTTAAATTGTCACTGAATTATAAAATGAGAGATTCTAAAGATGTAATCATCTTCAATTGTCTGTTCTGTCCAACAACAAATACAAGGGGAACATTTAGATGACTTTTCTATAGTCACATAAACATTTTCAATGTCAAATCCCTCATTTATCACAAGTTCAATCACCTCCTTAATGCTTTTTTGTTCAGGGAAAGTGTGAGATCTGACCTGTCTCAGAATCAAACAAAACTGCCTAGCTTTCAGTCTACCACAAGGAACAGAGTGCAGTTAAATGGTCAAGCTAATGGCCATAACAGTTTCTCCTGGACTGGAGCTGGTATGTAAATTCAAGAAAAAAAGTGTTCTGCTCATGCTTTAAGCATCAGTGTCTTAACACTGACAACAGTGTGTGAGCGACACAACATGAGGCTCAAGCTTCAGCACAATACTGTAGAGTTAAGTGCCTTATGAAGGAAAGCAAACATTTTTTAGCCATATGCAGAGTGAGAGAAGCAACAGATCTTCCTTCACTTTGTGTGCAGTGAGAGGGGAAAAGAAAGGAGGAGAAGAGGGATGCAGAGAGGAAATGAGAGAATCTTGAAATGGTAACTCATAAGTGGTGCTTGATCAAAACAAAAAAAAGAAGAAATAGAAAAGAAAAAGCAAGTACGCAGTTCGTTTAGAGCCACAGTGCCATACCTTCTTCGGTATTGTTTTTCACGAAGACATCCACAACCTCGTAAAACCTGAAAAAAAAGGCAAAGTAATGATAAAATGAGGATTTAGAGTACTCAACTTTAAGAACAAATGCAATAAACCCAGAATGCAAACATGCTTGCCTGTCCTTTTCCTCTCCTAAATCTGAAAAAAAAAAAAACTACATTGATCTCCTTTTAAACAAAATGCATTACATTTTTTTCTTTTTTTTTAACGCCTTTTCAGCTTCTGCATCTTCTCAGGTAATCAAACGCCGGTCATTCCAGTTCCAAGAAACTGAAAGTACCCAGCCTCAACCTCGGCAGTCCATAGGGAGCAATCAGTTTGAGGAGGTCATGAGGTGGCCATCAGGAAAGACATTGCACTTCTGCCAAGTCACTTAAGAGGTGTTCAGTGCTGCCTGTTCTGAAGCATCATGTGCAGGACACCAAGCTTCCTAGCTCCATACTAATGACGATGATTGGTTAATTGCAGTATAAGTATCAGTAAGCACCACTATGAACAGAAATATTGTTTTGATCATAGAATATTCTTTGATTAGATTCTTGTTTTTCTTAAAATTAAACAAATGTAAAGCACTGACCCCAAAAAAAAAAAAAAAAGAAGACAATTCAAAACACTTTCCTCTCACAATGTTTTTGATCTTGTTCAGTCTGTCTACCTTTATGTCTAGTCATTTGTTTCCATTTTTGCTGCTTTTCAAAACTTTTTAATAATTTTATTGTTATACTTTTCTTTGATTCAAAATGCTCTGTGAGAGAAAGACAGAGAGAAAGAAAGAGAGAGAAAGAGTGTGTGTGTGTGTGTGTGTGTGTGTGTGTGTGTGTGTGTGTTGTGTGTGTGGTGTGTGGTGTGTTGTGAGTGTATGTGTGGGAGTGTGTGTGTGTATGAGTATGCTTGTGTATATGTACACGCATGCACATGCATGTGCATGCATGCATGTGCATGCGTGGTGCTAGAGTGTGTGTGTGTATGCATGCACATTTGTGAGCACGTGTGTTTATCATCTGTGTGCCTTTCCATGTCTCTAAGTGTTTGTGTGCTGCTGATTGAAAAACAAGAAATAAGAAAGACAGAGGCACGCAGACCAACAGAAGAGCAGAGGAAGAGGGAAAGATAGAAAATGGAACAATTACACCGTAAAGATCATACCTCTGAACAACATCATCACTTGGTATTTCATGGCCCTGAGTGAAGATCTTTTCATACTGAATATCACGCTTTACGAAATACTGCAAGAGACAGAAAAAAAAAACAACAAAAAAACGCTCACAATTAGACATTTGAAACAGTCAAATGACAATATCTATAAACAATTTCTTATAACCGCTGAAAAAGTGAGACACTTTGAAGGCAAACAAAAGACTGAAATACAACAGTGCCCCCCCCCCCCCCCCCCCCCCCCACCACACACACACGCACACAAAATGACATACACACACAAGGAAAATATAATTCATATTACAAATCAATAAAAAAAAAGCAGTTTTATTGACAAAGTGAAAAGACAATAGTTAGGAAGAATTCGACTTTGGTTCATCACTGTGTACCACACACATACGCACACGTTTTGTCTTAGAAATGCAATGCCACCTGTTTTTGAAAATTAGAGATGATGCACTATTGGCAGAAAGAAGTTCACTAAAAAAACAAAAAAACAGTCCTTAGTTCTTGCTCTTTTAAATTCATATATCTTATGTCACAATTTAGACCACCAAGAAGCTTTCATCTAGAAACATTCTGTAGAAACACTCTGTTATGCATAGCTCTTGCTGTCATTGTGTTCATATTAAGCATACTGACCATCAGTTTTCACTGAAAACAGCTTTTGCTGTCACTGTGTTCATATCAAGTGTACTGACCATTACTTTTCATTGAAATGAGTCAAAAGCAACAGCTTGTCAATGTTTATTGAATCAATGAAAGATGAACGCAACTTGGGGTTTTATATCACATATAAATGGGTTATCTTCATGTACTGACAGCAAATATCTCATACTGAAAACGTGATACATAATGTGAACACCTAAAAGTAAAACAGAAAAATAAACAAATGAAGACATGAATGAGCAATGAATTAGCACCAAGGGATCCCTGTGCACAAACTGGTTTCAAACAAACTGATGTGTAATCTGAAGGAGCCAAGTAGCTATATGATGTACAATTTGGTTTTATATTAGCTGTCCTTATTGACATTTTTCCATTTGTCTCTACACTACAAAATGGCAGGCTTCCATACAGCTCAAACTGATGCTGGGACACATTCAGGTAGCTGAGAATGTTTTGAAAATGAAAATGAAAACCCCTGCTTGGGCAATGTGGATTCAGCCAGTGGATTTTTTTCTCCATGGCTTGGTAATGTCTGTGTTTGACTGTAAAGGAATTCAATCCAATTTCTCCACAGGTATCGGATTGTATTCATTTTAAGAAACATTTGTAACATTATCAACTACGTGAACAACGCTATGATCAGTCACGAGACAAAACCAAAACTCTCAAAAGCTTGATCAATGTCAAAAGTTGTACTTCTCACTCCCTTCCTTTTTTCCACACAATGTTCATTCAACCTTAAATCTGCTACGTATAAATGAATTTTAAAAAAAAAAAAAAAAAGAGAGAGAAAAAAGGACCAATCACTGAATTTTAATCTGTCAGTGATGCATTTTCATTATGAGCGTATGTGTAGTGTAACAACTTATGTTCAGCAGAGTATATCATCAAATGCTACTTTTCATACACATTACTAAGAGCAGTACTTCAAGTGAGGGACCTAATCTGCTTTACCTGTCCATTGTAGTACTTGCGGGTGAAAGTCAAGTCGACAATCAGTCCAAGACGTTTTCCAGACTCTTCTATTTTCTGGATCAGCTGCTCAGGTGTAAAACTGCATGAAAACAAAACACCTGTGAATTCAATAAATCAACAAGAAAACATGACTGAACCCTTTTTGGAATAGAACAAAAATAGAGCAAATACCTCAGGGTAATTTTCAGATTAAGAGACACCAACATCAACGTTTTCAGTCTTCAGGGTTTCTTAAAAGTAATTTTCTTCCTTTTTTTTGCGTTATTGTTGATATACATACAGTGAGAGAGATTCTCATCATTTCAACACAACAGGCCACATGCTTACATCAAATTTTTTTTAATATTTTAAAAAACTCAAACATCAACAATGACATCTTCCATGTCCACAGACATGTTGTATGTATTCAAATATATGTACACACACAGTCACATTCATGAATACAGGCATGTACAATCACTGACAAGACAGGTAGAATCACTTACAAACACTAGTTTATTACTTTGGTAATAAAGCCTTTAAATGCCCATTTTTTTCCATTTCAATGTTAAAAGAAAATCTTTCAAGTTTTAGATGTCAAATCATTTTTGTTGCGGTTTGTGATGAGCATCTTCAACTGTGTGTGTGTGTGTGTGTGTGTGTGTGTGTGTGTGTGTGTGTGTGTGTGAGAGAGAGAGAGAGAGAGAGAGAGAGAGAGAGAGAGAGAGAGAGAGAGACTCAATGACTCAATGATATTTTAATGTCAATAGCTGTACAGCCGTTATGACATGGGGGCGTGAACTTATTACCCACATAAAGGAAAATTTCTAAACAAAATTTACCCAACAAGTCACAATTTTTAGACATCTGTGTACACACTCACACACTCAAAGTCCAACGTTTTAAAGTTGTGTTGGACAAAAGCTAAACACAAAACAACAGCATCTCATAAAACATTACCATTGATTGTCATAGAATCAATGACCACCAGGCACTGAATAGAAAATAATGTTTACAAGACGAAATCAATTTGGAAGTGACTTTTTTCTGATTTTACTAGCTTCGGCAATATAACTTGCTAAAGATTTGATCAGCGATTCGTTTTCAAGTGTCAATATATGAAGCAGATTGCAATTTTGTACAATAGGCACCTGAAACAAGCTAAATTTTCCGTGAATATGTCGGTAAGCATCACAATGGTATAAAAAGTGATTCTCATCTTTAGTGGCATTTGCTTTGCAGACTGGACAAGTATTTACTGTTGTTGTATCAAGCATAAACCATTTTTTGTTGGCAAAAAGACCTAGTGTTCTTGTTAGAAATCTTGCCAGTGCACTTCTATGCCATCTATCTGTTACCACTGATAAATACTTTTCAGGTTGCAGGTTACTGTTAAATGAAAGAAACCATCTGTATTTTTCATTTCCTTCCGTGTGAGAGTGCCAGTTTTGTTGAAACATACAGATCAATCTGTCTTTAAATTCTGAGATAAACAATTTATCGTTTCCTACTTCTTGGCTTAGCCAGACAATGCCAAACCCATTTTCATTCAACAGTTTCTTTACCTTGGATACCCAGTTAAACTTTCCATTCTCATGTTGTTGTAACAACATTTTGTACGCCTGTTTACATAACCTTGTGTAAGGTAGTTTTAACAGTTTCAACCAATATTTAATACATTTTATATAGGTGTGTATATATAAAGGATACCTTCCAGTTTCCGCATAAACCATTTTGTTAGAAGAATGTAAGGGAACACTAAGGAAACGCTTGATTGCAAATGTATGGACACTTTCTATTTCATTGTTGACCGGCACCCCCCACACCTCTGCTGCATATGTTAATATGGGTGTTATCTGAGTGTCGAAAAGTTTCCAGAAAATCGATGGTTCAACTGAATCTAATTTTCTCAATGTTCTAAGAATTTCGATCACCCCTCTCTTTCCTTTTCTACACATTTCTGTCAAACCTGCATTAAGACTGAGCTTGGTTGTGAATATCAGACCGAGGTATTTATAACTGTTTGTCACTTTTACTTCTGTGTTACCGTACCACCATTTTTCGTGTCTAGAAAGATGACCCCCCATTCTAAAAATCATAATATTTGTTTTTTCCAGATTAACAGCTAATTGCAACCAATCTGCTTCTCCTTTTAATGCTGTCAACTGGTTTTGTAAACCAATTATCGTATCAGAAAGCAAAACATCATCATCTGCAAACAACATCAGGAAAATTTCAATAGCATCTGGTATCATTTGAATACTGTGTCTGCCTCGTTTGTTGATCTCTATCGCTAATTCATTGATGAAAAATGAGAAAAGCTGAGGGCTTAGTAAGCATCCCTGCTTTACACCATGCGGACAGTCAAAGTAATCTGATAATTTACCCTTATCACGTACGCAAGCCACTACAGATTCGTTCACTCCTCTAAGTGCCTTATACATTTTCCCGTTAATGCCATTATTTCTCAAAATATTCCAAAGAATGTTCCTGTTCACCGAATCGAAGGCTTTTCTAAAGTCAACAAAGGCTACATATAATTTAGCATTTCGGAGTAGATACTTCTGGACAAGTGCGTATAAAGTAAAGATGTGATCTATTGTGCTATAGTCTTTCCTAAAACCTGCTTGTTCTTCTATTATTGTTTCTTCGGTTTCTGCCCATTTAGTCAGTCATTTGTTTAAAATATTTGTGTATATTTTACTTATGACGTTTGTTAAAGCCACCCCTCTATAGTTGTCTGGGTTATTTGTGTCTCCCTTTATATGAATTGGTATGATTATAGATTTAGACCATTCTCTGGGGAACATTCCACTGTCAAAAACAGCATTGAATAATCAACCAGAAAGTCCACTACCACTGCGCTTGAATGTTTAAACATGTCACCTATGACTTTGTCCGGACCAGGACTTTTTCCACTTTTCAGGTTTTTTATTCCATTTACGACCTCCTGTTTAGTGATTGGATCATTAAAGAGTGGCTCTTCGTTTCCCCCCTCCGCTAGCTCCTCGTGCTCAGTAACTTCATGTACAGGCGTACTTTCAAAGTCACTGAAAAACACTGGAGAAATGGTCGTACCATTGTTGGCTGCTAATCTCATTAAAAACCATGCCTTCTCCTGCTAACAGCTCTTATTGTTGACCAGAAAAACTTTGGATCGTGGACTGAGTCTTTAAGCTTCTTAATTTTCGTTTCATTAGACAACCTCTTTTTCTCTCTTTTCAATTGACCATACTCTTTCCTTTCTTTTATGTAAGCTTCTTTTTGCAGTGCTTTGTATTCAGGTAATTTTGCTCTCCGAAAAGATCTCAGAAGTTGTATGACAGTCCTTTTCTTCTGTTCGCACTCAAAGTCAAACCAATCATTGCACCGTTTTTTCTCTCTCCCAACCCTCCTAACCATACCCGCTGCAGCCCCATACATTGCACTTATTAAAATGTCGGTTGCCCTGTTAACATCCGTGGCAAGAATCAGTCGTGCTGTGTTCAAACACTCTTTAAATTCATCAGATTCCATTTCCTCTTTGTACAACCCACAATACTCTTCAGACCACACTACCTTTTCTTCTTC
>CM065716.1:58938993-58963993 GCA_033310375.1 Conus canariensis | reverse complement strand
GGCATGATGGAAAGAACTTTTCACATATAAACTATAAAGCCATGCATCAATGTTAATTTTAGTTCTTCCCTTCTGAAAACTGTGCAAGCTGGCTGTTTTAAGCATTTTATAGAAAATTCGTAACACATTTGCTTACAATCAGTTTAATTTTCATTGCCAGTGAACGCTCATCGACCCATATCTCTATTTCAAGATGCTGTTCATGAAAGTCCTGTGGGATTTCCATGAAACTGAAACTGAAAGTTGCTCAAATTGTACGAAATAGAATGACTGGCTTCAGATTGATTTACAAAAGCCATCAAAAGCAAATCTTTGAGTGTTTATAGTCTCCTGTAAACAAGAAACATCATTTTATCTTTAATACTATTTAAAAAAAAAAAAATCACCCGATCTATAAATTAAAAGCGACTGTTAAAAGCTTTCATACCTGTCCGGTGGTGGCATCGTGGCGGTCCCTTCTATTTTCAGCACTCAAGGACTGGACAGGGAAGTTATCTGCCTTCCAAATGTCGTTTTGCCGGATCTTACTCAAAGCAAAACAAGGAGCAAAAAAGTTCTGGGGCTCGAAGTTCCAACGAGAGAGAGAGATTGTTTGATTGATTGATGATCTTTATTCCCAGTGTTAATAGACAAGCAAGACGATTATTTTTTTTAATATGGCGCTTGTTTCTTGAGAGATTAAAGATACTAACACACAAACTCTATTACATAACAGAGAACTGATTATAACAAAACGGTGACGATTCAGATCAGCATGAAAGAAAACATACCTATATGTCACGCACGCACTCACGCACACACGCACTCACGCGCGCGCACACACACACACACACACACACACACACACACACACACACACACACACACACACACACACAACAGTACTTAATATATAATATTCCAATGCGGAAAAATGATACGAAAAGCATTAATCATCACAACAGTATCATCAGCGCAACCGGGGTAGTGATTAGAAAGGCAGCCATGTTAAAGTATTCATATTCAAGTTTGTTGTTCATGAAGCAAGAATGGTTTTTTAAGGTAGTGAGGAATAGGAGATAGTGTTGGTAATTAGAGAGAGAGAGAGAGAGAGAGAGAGAGAGAGAGAGAGGAGATTAAAACATATGTTAATACTAGGGGGATGATGAGGGGAGAAGAAGAAAGAAAGAAGAACCAAAAAGCACAAAGCCAAATATCTATTAAAAAAAATAAATAAATAAATAAAAATAATAATAATAATAAAATAAAATTTTAAAAAAATGAGAAAAGGGTAACATCCTTATCCATCCCGCTCATCCACCCAGTAGTTACCTATGATAATATGAGCAGCACGCTGACTCACCCACATACACTGCATGAGCAGCCTACATTATAAATCTTTCTAATAATGACATTTGCATGCACTGACGTAACATGTCTAATTGATGGTAGTAAATTAATTAATTTGAAACAGCAGTATTTCTAAACAGCAACAATCACTTCGGGAAAGTAGGTAAAAATGCATGTTGTTGTTGGTTTTGTAATGTGTACCTGGTGAGAGTGTGCAAAATGTGTAAACAGTTTTCTTCTGTAAGATTCTGAGCTTCAGTGGCATTTAAGCTTAGGTGGAAGTGAGTTACAGAGAAGACGACCAGAATAACAAAGTTTTGTTTACAAGATTCTTCAGTGTGAAGAGAGAGATTTTGATCTTATACATAGCTAGAAAATAGCAGACGACCTAAACATGAACACTAGGGTACTTCAAATCTGACAGGCAATACATAGGATGTTGAAGAATTGAGAGAGACAAATTGATGACGACTGTAATTTTGTAAGCAAAACTAAATGCCTTTCCGGCGCAGCAATCATGAGTCATCATATGTGACGTGGAAACTCTATATTGTTATCTCTGTTGTTAGTCATTTAATTAATCTAAGGTCTTATACTCGTTGTTCTGATTGCTTTCTCTCTCTCTTACTTACTTACTTACTTACTTACTTACTTGATGTATTGGGTGTTTTAGTCTTTTTTACAAGACCTGTTCACCACTCCTGTTCAAACTAGACTTGCGTGCGTGGCATGGCAAAAGCAGTCTAGTTGTAACAGCTGGGGTCAGATTTGTTTGGCAGACTTTCCCAATGGGCATCCAGTCTTCTTTTAAAAGCACTAATGCTCGGGGCCGTCACCACACTATCTGGAAGACTGTTCCATGTGGACACCACTCGCTGCGCAAAGAAGTTAGAACGCATGTTTAGTCTGCAATGTCCTTTCTCTAGTTTTAGAGAGTTCCCCCTAGTGTCTCTACCTTGGTGGAGCTGGAGTTGTGGTCTGTCTGTATCATATAAGCCTTGCACGAACTTAAAAGTGTCAATCATGTCGCCTCTATTTCTGCGGTGCTCCAGGCTTGGCAGTTTAAGTGCTGCTAGGCGCTCTGGATATGATTTTTTTCTTTCAGGGGGCCAATGAGTTTTGTTGCTCGCCTTTGAACATCCTCCAGGTCCGCACACAGGGTTTTGAATCTTGGCTGCCATACCGCGTGACCATACTCAAGGACTGGCCTCACAAGAGACTTACAAAGTTGGACAAAGATCTCTCTCTCTCTCTCTCTCTCTCTCTCTCTCTCTCTCTCTCTCTCTCTCTCTCTCTCTCTCTCTCTGTTGTGTGTGTGGTGTGTGTGTGTGTGTGTGTGTGTGTGTGTGTGTGTGTGTGAGTGTGTGTGTGGTGTGTGTGTGTGTGTGTGTGTGTGTGTGTGTGTGTGTGTGTGTGTGTGTGTGTGTGTGTGTGCCCAACGTCAACTGAATGTCTTTTAAGTTTCCAGGAGCAATGTATATAAGCACGTCTGGTCAGCAGCACTGTGTAACTATACGCACGGTAAGGGAATTTCTCATCACGACACAGACTACTCTCCTCCGAAGGATCGAGTGCATACCCATACCTTACGGCGCTGATCACTTTTTCTTTCGGTGTATTGTTTCCCCTTCTGAAGTAGATTACACACACACACACGCAACACACACACACACACACACACACACACACACACACACACACACACACACACACACACATACACCACGCACGCACGCACGCACGCACGCACGCACGACACACACACACACACACACACACACACACACACACACACACACACACACACACGCACGATGTTGATTCAATTTCCGCCCGCAGTCACCTCATTTTGAAACTGACAGCATGTGCTGCCACCCTTCTCCGTTGTTGCTCTCTTACACTGATTCAGGCAGTCATGTCGACGTATAGAGTGAAAATCTGCTGCGCTAACTGGAGAGACCCCAGTTGAAAAAAAAAAATGCACAGACTTATACTGTCTAGATAACAGAGTACTCCTGTATGTTGCACTGATAGGTCTAACAGTGTAGCTGAATGCTTTTCAGCCCCAAACATTGGACTAAGGGCCTCCGAGTCAGTACAACTCCAATTACAGCCAAGCCGATACATTCCATGCTCACAGACTACCTCAAAGCGCGTACAGATGTTTAACTAAGAGGAAAGAAATTATAGCCCACCTTTGCCCCCACCCCTGCCCCTGTTACAGAAGCTTACTCGAGCGATAGACACATCCTGGACTGAAAGGTTATTGGAGATCGTGATTTTGCGACTGCTGTGTCTGCGAGCAGGCTGTCAATCCACTCTGGAATATTAAGATAAAGGCTCCGCTACCTGTATACGGTCCTTCGACCTGGTTGGGATCCCATACTACTAGCATACTCGAGGGCAAAGCGTATTAGGGCCATGCAGGTGGCCTGTTTTAAGTTTTTGTTTGAAATCTTGATGTTCCTCTTGATGGAGCCCAGGATTCCGTTTGCTTTGTTCGGGATACTCTCAGTGTGAACAAGCAGTTCCCACTTCGGATCCTTCACGAGGCTCGATACCTGGCTCTTGATCTTGTTGTTGTTGTTGTTGTTGTTGTTGTTGTTCTTCTTCTTCTTCTCTTCTTCTTCTTCTTCTTCTTCTTCTTCTTCTTCTTCTTCTTCTCGAAATTCCAACTGGAGTCTGAAGAATATACCCACGTGGGGTTAGAGAGCTGGCTGAAAAGAAATAAAGAAAGAATGAAAGAAATAGAAGGAAAAGGAAACGAAACAATTAGAAAGACAAAAAGAAAAGAAACAATTAGAAAGACAAACGAAGTTGAAAAAAAAAATACAAGAGAGAAGATTCCAGAAAAACAAACAAACAAACAAACAAACAAACAAAAAAAAAAACAGCGTATGATTTCTCCGCACGAGACAGAGAAAACCCCTTCTTCATCTCTTTTTATTTTGTTTTTAAAGCCTGCCGCTCTTTTCCTCACATCAGAGATTTTACTCTGTTCGTCATCCCCACCCCCACCCCCCTTCCCACCACTGTTTTGCTTAGTTTCAACATGTTTTATGGGATTCTGTTAAAAAGACCCTACCATAAAAAGAGATGCGCACGCATCAACACAGAAGGGATATCCTCAACGTGAAGAAACCTAGACGCTAGAGGGAAGTACCCGTTCACGCTGACAGAGTAGCACGGTCACGCTGTTCGTCGATTTAGTGATTAATTTTGTGAACTACAGAGGAAAAAATGGCCTTACCAGTAGACAACGATGTTCATGAACTTCGACTTGGGAAGAGTTTTGATTCAAACTCCGGCGTCGCTTTCCACTCGTTTCGATGTAAGTACAGAGACAGTTTTGTGTTTATCACTCTCGACATCGAAATATTTTGAAGCAACCATATGGTGGCGTGGACCTGTGTGAGTGTGCGTGTTTTAGTTTCAAATTTCTTTTCAAACCAAATTTTCGTCGTTTGTGATATATCATTTAGTGCCTTAACAATTTAAAAGAGACTTGAGAAGAGTAACTTTCCATTGATGCATAGCACTGAAAGTCAAGCGACAAAAGAATGTTGATTGTGGTCGCTCTACGGAAGAAGAAAAGAAGAAGCGAAGTCATTCTTTTTTCTCTCGGGTTAACCAACCGCATTGACAGGAAACGTTTTGGCAAAGTCAGTGTTTAAAAATTAGAGGGTCCCCACTATAGTTCATTCATTGATTGGCACTTTCTCGAACAGAATGGTTTCCCTGTATTAGAGCATGAAAGGAAATTTGAAATCTCCGTTAGGACGGTAGTAGTAGTAGTAGTAAATTAGGGACTAGGTTAGGTTCTCACGAGCCTTTCTTTATACGTACGATCTTTATCAGTATAACAAATGTATAGGTCTGCTTTATGCATGCAATTTTTCCAATACTAATCAACATCAAATTTCCTAACTAAGCAATTTAGGTCTCTATCAAGTACTAATTGATTAATATCTCATTATCTGGTGCATTTTTAGTAGTTACTGAAAGTGCATTCCAATGTTGAACAACTCTGTCGCTAAATGTATAGTTTCGAAGGTTAGTACGGCTGTAATTAAAAAATAATTTAAATCAGAGTGTCTTGTTAATCGTCCAGTATTAATACTGAAGAATTTATTAAAATTTAAATCATCTAAATTATTTATTATTTTATACACCTGAATAAGATCTCTGAAACATCTGTATTTCAGAGATGGTAAATTTAAATGTAACAGTCGTTCTGTATATTCCCAATCCTTTATTTTATGTATCAATCTAGTTGCCCTTTTTTGTACTCTCTCAATAGCTATGGATTGCCTCTTTAAGTATGGACTCCAAACAGTATTACCATATTTTAAAATGGGTCGCACCATTGATTTGTATAAACATGTGTGCAGAAAAATATCTTTTTCAAGGAAATTAAAGGATCTTTTAATTATTCCAAGTGTTTTATTGGTTTTATTTATAGCACTTGAAATATGTGAGTCAAATTTTAATTTTTTATCGAAAATCACGCCTAAATCTTTCTCCTCCTCACACTCTGCGATCGTGTGCATACCATTTTCACCTCACATAGTATATTCTCATTTGGGTTATTATTACCTAAAATGAAGTACTTGAAAATCCTGTTCAGAGATGTCCCGCCTGACGTGATCTTTGAGTTTTTGAGAGAGATTAACATTTTTCACCTGATTTAAGATTTTACGGAAGAAAGATTTTTAACGAAGTTTCTGGTGCGTTTTAGAAGATGTCATTTAAGAGATGTATGAAAGGTTTTTTTGTTTTGTTTTGTTTTGTTTTTTTAAATGACTTGTGAGTTGATTTTAACGTGGTGACAGCCCTGATGTGGCCCTCTGCGGTCAGCTGGGCTATAAACAACATTATCTTATCTCATATGAAGTACTTTGCATTTGGTTTCATTAAAATATAAGTTCCATGTATCTGACCATTCATTTAGTTTGTCAATATCATTTTGTAAGATTTTACTATTTTTAGTCGAGCTATATATTTTTGTATCATCAGCAAACACTTTGCAACAACTCTGTATGCCTTCAGGTAAATCATTAAGAAAAAAAAAGTGGGGTGGGGTCTTGAAATCTAGGACATTCAATTGCAGAGAAGTCCAGACTATTTAACTAGCTCTTGAAACTATACCACTTCAGGCGCAACTAAACATTTAGAAAGAATTCACTAATGCAGTGCTTTTGGGAACAGCACGGATGGCATTCTCCTCACTGGTTTCATCCATGACTGTGCGATCATAAGTTGTCATTAAGATTAAAAAGGGTAATACTGATAACCAGTGTATACCATGTATATGTCATTAAGATTATGGGGATGATACTGATAACCTGTGTATGTTAGAGCAGAACACTGTTGGCATCATTAAGGTTTGAAGTTGAACATAACTGAAGAGGTTCAGGAGAAGTATCAATTTAGCATTGCATCTGGTATGTTGCCTCATGATGAATTACCTCTACCGAGTGATAGTGATACAGCTACATATAGACTGCTAGAGCCAAGACTAACACTAATGACATAACAACCCAGTGTGACCTTGTAGTGATTGGGAGTAGCGCTGCTGAGAATGAGAGTGCTGGGAATATGACACTGACAGCCGCTTTAGTACCCTCCTGTTCCTTCCCGTCCTTATGCTTAGACTTCTTGATGTAGGCTGCTAACTTCATTGGTTGGAAGATTCTGCAGCATTTAGGGATGGCAGACTGTTAGTCTAGAGCAGAAACGAAAAAGAAAAAGAGTTGAAAGGGAGGAAGTGGTGGTTGCTGTAACCAGGTGCAATGTTTTTCCCTCTGAAGAGGTAAGTGGACTTACGAGTATGGCAACAAGGGATATGTGGCAAGGGAAGCAACTCTATTTGCTATTTGTTATAATTGTATTTAAAGAGTGGTTTCCCTTGTAATGTTACTTGGATACTGAACGTTCGTCAACATGAATCGTCTTTGCGATCTCTTGCTGTGCTCTAAAGATGATTTTGCAGAATGTAATCTGTTTCCAATAACCCATCGATAAAACAAGTGAGTTACACTGGCAGTGACTCTTCTGGTGACAGCTGGTTGGGGTGTGGCTGGAGTGGATCATTAGCAGCCTTTGATATTTATACAGGATGGCCAGTCAGGTCTCCCTGCACCTGGTCTTCAATAGTGGGCCATCTGAGCTGGAACCACAAGTCCTCAGATCTTGTGATCCGACAGTAGTTCCGGCAGCCCCATCTCACTGCACACTTCTGGATGTTATATTCTATGTTGTCAGTGCTGGTGTTGGTGGAGGGATCCCAGACTGGATTTGCAAGTGACATTGTTTTGCGATCCTATTACTTATAAGTTATTTAAGCTCCTTGGCAGGAAGTCCAGTCTTGTTGGCCTTGATCACCATGGTGTTGACTGGGCATCCCACATCAAGAGTGAATGTTACCTCATTTATTCAACTAAATATTAATGTGTAATAAAAGCAAATGACTTTTTTTTTGGTCTTTTAAACATCATACTTCCATCTTGGGTTCAGTAAAAAGGACAAAGTCAGTCTTTAAGTTTAGTCAGCTGAAATCTTGGAGGCTTGATAATAGCTCTTTGTAAACACAAGAACACCAGTCTCATACTGAGAAAGTCGAAAGTGTCAATCCAGAAGTGCCTGTCAGCAGCATAAAAATTGATACTTGCATTACCTATCTCATGATGTTCTGGTGGTGTAAGTGTAATGATGGGATTGGATTAACCTCCTTCCCCATTCATCTTGGATGATTACCCTCACACATCTGCTATGCCACCTGATTGTTGAGTATGGTATGAATGTTAAACCTGTGTTTAATGATATGGAGGGTGGATAGGGAGCAAAGTGGAAATCACATATCAGTTTGAAGTTGATTTTGAAATTTTGATTTATTTGATACTTTTTGAAGGTTATGAGTGAACAGAAAATAAAGTCCAGTGAAATATGGGATGCAACCCCCCCCCCCCCCCAAAAAAAAAAAAAAAAAACCCCTGCATATTCTGTTCTCTGTGATAGTACTGCACAATGTGATTAGACCAGATTAATCTTTAGGCCCCTTCCAGTGATGTTTCATCCAGATTTGAAAAATGTAAGAACTTTGTGGTTTCAGATGACTTCAAACCAGCATCAGTGGACACTTCGCAGGAGGCTAGACTGGAAGTGGGGAAGGTCATCAGGTCACAGTGACGGTGCCACATGTGCAGGTCAGCAAACTGATTATAATTTCATGATAACTTTTTTTTTCATTTCCAGGAAAGTGCTTTCGATGAAACTTTAAAAATAATGTCTTTTAGTTTTAATGCCAAGTCTGAGAGAAATGGTTAGGAAAAAAGATGAGGCAGCAGATGTTGTTTTGATTACATGAATATGTTACTGAAACTATCCTTGTTTTAATTACATGAATATGTTACTGAAACTATCCATCCTTTATTTGTTGTTTTGTGTGGTGCCTTACTTCAGAGAGTTGTGATAATATCTTCCATTTTGTGCGTAATGAACAACTTCAATACGACGTTTGAAGGTCCCGTTTCACTTGCACTCTATTAACTATATTCCACTTCAGAGATTGCTAAAAATTATGCTTACAAAAGAGCTGCTTCCATGGTCTTACAGAGCTATTAAGAATGCAACTGGTGCGTTCGATGATATGAGCGACCACCATAGTTGAATGTATACAGTCATTTGAAATGGCACTGTACAGTATACTTCTACTGTAGCTAGAGTTGCCAACAGCTAAGTTGTTACAGCATTAAGCCAGGGCGGGATGTCTGATAAACTGATTTGGGTGGGAGCAGGGTTGTTTCAGTCCAAGATCATCATTGGTAAGGCAATCAGATAAAGAATTTGAATGTGAATCTGTAGAGTTGCTGTAAATAATTGTAAAATTTAGTGAAAGTACTAGGGACATTTCACAGTGTTTCATCTGAGGTTATACTTTTCAACCTCATAGTCATGCTACACTTTTCGGCTTGCTAACTCTTAGTCTTAGGCCTCCTAAAGGGTAGACAGGTCTGGATGACATTGAGTGATTGACTTAAGCCTTTTAATTCCAGAATTCTGTAATTTGATATTCCACCGTGCCAACTGATTTCACATGATGGGCATATTTTTTTTTAATCAGTGCATGTAATGTCATAATTTTGAAAGCAATTCTCTTGCTCTTTTCTGTTAAGGAAGGCTTTTAGTTTTTAGTTTGAAATATGAGTGTTTTCTTCCCAACACTCTCGGGCAATCAGTCATCAGAAGTATTGCTCAGAAGTGGTGTGCATGAATGCAGCATGAGGCTAACTCATGCTCTTGCTAAGCTTACTTGCCGCATCGGCACTGAAAGTTTAAAAAGAAGTTCTAACTGGGAAAATAAAACTTGAATATGTGCATGTTCAGCAGTGAGGCAGGGAGTAGGGATGGGGATTGAAGGACATCTCATGGCCATGGATTTTTCAAACTGTTGTTATGTTTAGAGTTGATAAGTCTTTGGGTTTGTGATTTAGATTACAGAAAAAATGAACGTTTGTTTAATGGGTGATTTCATTGATTGTCAGAATCGTTAAATGTCACCAGCATTTACTCAGTTCAGTTTTAGCCATACTTTTGTCAAGCCCTGCAGTAAAATAAGAATTGATTTGGGTTTTAAGACATTGAGAGGGAGAGACAGATGAAACTGCGAGTCCATTGGTAACAAAGCAGTACTGGCTTAGTGTTTATGCTTAGTTAACATTGTTTTCATGACATGATTGATGTTAGCATAGTAAAACTAAATATGAATCAGCATGGTCATGTCAAGACATAGATTACATTGCAATAAGATCAAAGTTAGCTTTTTTGAGAGAACAGTATGATATGTGAATAAATATGATATGTGAATAAAAAAAAAAGTACATATTTTGAAATCGTTGAATGGTCTTTGCAGGGAGCTGGCACATCTCACACCGTCTTCAAGGGGAATAAGAAGCCTACATTAGGCAAAGAATGCGTGTTAATCATTGATCATGATACAGGGACCTACACTCTCGAGAAACTGGATCAGAATGTTTTGCTCAAAAAGACAAGGTGAGAATATTTTTCTTTTTAAGCCATGTATAAACATCGAGTATATGTCATAACAGTCGTCTTCTTTTTTTTTTCATTAGTTTCAGCAGAATATTACGATTTTATTTTTTCTGTTCTGGTCAGACTAAATTGAAAAAAGAATTTCTGCCAAATATTTGTATGTATGGAATTCTTTCTTTCAGCTTTCTGTATTCTGCTTTTGCTCAGGTTTTTACTGGAAAACATTGTGTTATCCTTTCATTAGTCTTTAGTAGCGGGAAGTCATTTACATCGGAAACTCAATGGCAAGTTGCAGCTGTCCCTTTCCATCTATCCCAGTCTTGGTGGAATGCAGTGGCAGTAAACCCCAAGTTTATGTTCCTCTTTGACCAAACTATGCTCCTTTCAAAGTGTTTGCGAGCTTCTGCATCTATATATATGTGCACAGGTCTTATGTTTACCATTAGTTACTGGTATTTTACCTGTAAAGTGACAAAATAACAACAAAAATGTAGGTCATAAGTATTGTAATGTGAAATCGGAAATGAAATGAGGCAGGGAACAGTAAACGATAAACAGTAAACAAGTGGGGTATTTTTTGCTCCCATAAGAAAACCTAACACAGTAACTTTTATTCAAGACTGGCACAGCCTTTTAAACTTGAATAAAGTCAGACAAATACATAGACGAACAATCGAATAGTGGGGGGGATACAAGCGCAGGCCAACAACTGAACTGTCTTCATAGTAATGACTTGGCAAAGATTTGGACTTAAGGGGGGGAGGAGAGGGGGGGGGGGGGGGGGGGGGGGGGGGGGGTGAAGATGGTAGAAACTGGGAACATGAAATTAAGAAAATATGTTACAGATATGAAAACTCTAAGAGTTCAACCCCCCCCCCCCCCCCCCCCCCCCCAAGTCCAAATCTTTGCCAAATCATTACTACGAAGACAGTTCAGTTGTTGGCCTGCGCTTGTTTTCCCCCCACTATTCGATTGTTCGTCTATGTATTTGTCTGACTTTATTCAAGTTTAAAAGGCTGTGCCAGTCTTGAATAAAAGTTACTCTGTGTTAGGTTTTCTTATGGGAGCAAAAAATACCCCACTTGTGTTTATTGTAATGTGATTTTTTTTTTTAAACCAAAGGGAAAGTGGACGGTGGTTTTAGTAAAAGATGCGTTTGAGAGAGTTGTGTGTGTGCATCTGAAGTTTTTTTTAATCTGACTTGAGAGTTCAGTGACAGCCCTGACATGGTCCTTTGCCGTCGGCTGGGCTGTAAGCAGCATTATCTCTCTCTCAGTTGTACTTCATGGCTTGACCTTAACTGATTGTATGAACAGCCTGCCTTAGTACATGTATAGTTTTATCCAGATAACTTTGCTGATTTTGTGCACAGGTGTTAGAAATTTCTTGTGCGACTACAAGTGTATATTGTGTGTATATGTGTGAAAATGTGGGCATAGTGGTGGTGATGATAGAAGGCAAGAGAAGTGGATGAGTTTGGAGACTGTAAGAGAGAGATGGGATGTGGTCTGTAACAAATTCAGCAGATGTTGTTCTTGGTGATGAAATTTGTACAGTTATGATTCAGAGTAACTGGTATAGCCAAATATGCCACTTGTCTTCCCTCCCCTTTCACTTTTCTTTTTAAGACTATTTTTTTCCTGGCGTAATGTCTACCTGGCGTAATGTGTATGAAACTGAAAGAAAATCCATGCTTTAAAATGTTCACTGTGACTGTGTTGAGCAGGACAGAGGGAAGCAGCAAAGCTCATCGGCCAGCTACCCCAGTGGATACAAAAAAGACTTCACCCTCCAAAACGAAACCTGCGAAGAATAGTCCTCCGTCGATGCACAATTCTCCATCAATCACGCCATTGCCTAGTGACACTGATAAAGGTAACAGTTCACTGCAGGTTTTATATTCTGAAAATATGTCTGTGGCAGTACCTGGACCTAACCCAATTTAATTGCATGATTCAATGAAAAGAAGAATCATGACTCCTTGGCTTTAATTTGCTTGAAATAAGAATGTAAAATGATTGTGTATGACAAGCCCAGCATTTTGTGTAATTGATTATTGTGTTTGCCTGAAGTTGGAATTGCTAAGGTATAAGTGTGTGTGTGTATGTTTGTTGTGTGTGCATGTTTGTGTGTGTAGTGTGTGTGTGTGTGTGTGTGTGTTGGGTTGTAAGGTGTATACACTGCGCATCCGTTTGTTTACATTTTATGGAAGGTGTGAATGGTCAGTCTCCCGGACCCGGCTGCTAAACCACTGTACCATGCATAGAGCTTATTATCAATGATCTGTTGATCTGGATGTGTTGTGAAACTTGTGATGAACCTACAAGTTCCAGTCGTGTTTTCCAGGGGCAGACGACATTGCTCTTATTGGAGATCTCAGCTCTGACAGCTCTGATTCTTCAGATGAGGAAATGGAAGTGCCTCGGTGTGAGTAGACTATGATTGTGATTTAGAGGGGAATGGGAGGGAGATGAGCTTCACCTATCCTGACTTCTATATGTACTATAAAATCAGAAAACAAAAAGGGATTAGTGGACAGGTCAGGTAAATTCAAATTCCCTTTCTTTTAAGCCACTCAGTTTTCTTTTAATCAAGGAGATATCATTGTATGTAGACCAGTCTGTTATTCATTCTTGATCCATGCTAGAATACGTATTTATTTGCTAAAAACTGAAATTTGACATGGCAAATAGTTAAACTTTTCTTGCGTTACTGCCTCATAGACGGAATTCTTTAGGAATCGTTGAATTCACTGAGCTGAAGATCAAATGGGTTACTTTATATGCTGTGTTAGTGATATGTGCCGAGTTAATGTGTTCTTGAACATAGGAATATTATGTTGTTTAGCTTGTAAACGCCAAAGACAATAATATATGTTTGCTTTTATCATGTTTCTCAAACTTGAACCAACATTTCTGTTGCAGGTTTCCAGAATGGTTCTCAGCAAGCCCCATCTACCTCATCAGTTGGGAACTTTCTCAGTAAGTTTTCAAAGCTCTTCTTCATATATGAATGTGTCACCTAGAAGGCATCATTGCATGTGAACTCAAAAGTCAAAGGAGAAAATCTGGAGCATTTAACAGGAATTTGTTGTTTAATTAACGAATGGCTATGTATTGTATGTAATTGGACTTGGAAGTAATTCTTCTATGAAATGATGCAAATAATTCAACTACCCTAATTTTCAGGCTGTGAACCGCACCATGTTGTAAACCGCACCTGCCGTTGAAAAAAAATCAATATATAAACCTCAACCGATTGATAAGCTGCAAGAAGATTGTTCTGAAAACCAATACAAAAAAGGTTAGCATGGTGTAAACAAAGCTTGTGTACTTTGAGAGATGATTATGGTGAGCTGGCTAACAAACAAGAAAGGCAATACATACAAAGATGTAAGAAAAAAAATCAGCTATCAGATTCTTTTTCATTGCTGTTGTCGGCAGCTCTGAAACCACTGAAGGACTTGTCTTCAGTGTCAGACAGGAAGGATTTCAAGAACTCTTCCTCAGTGTCGGCCATGTTGTACACAGATTTCTGTCGCTTCTGTGCTTGTGCTCATTATGACTTATCTGTCATGTGCTGTGGATCACGCCTGCATTTTTGAAACTGCTGTTGATTACGCCTGCATTTTTGTAACTGTTAGTTCATGCTTTTAGCTCAAGTATAAAAGTAACATTGGATTGCGTAACAATGTACCCACCATGATTTATACTTCAACAAATATAGCATTTATCTGTGACACAGCATCGTTCTGTTTTGTTATGGGTCATTTTGATTGTTCATAGGTCAAGTCAAAACCAGGCGATAACCAGCGAGATTTCTGCCTTCTTAGTCCGCCATTATGTCGTGTGAAGCAAAGTTCTTTTGTCAGTGCTCTTGTGATATTGCATCTGAGTGCTATGCGTAAAATTGGAATGCTGTTCTTGATATGTCAGAATGCACACTTTCTGCTTTTGAGGGCTTGGCAGGACGGAAGGCTACACACCGGCATGTTTCTCAATTTGTAAATGGTTAAAGAAAAAAACAGGTTTAAGTTACATTTTCTCATTTAGTTTTTTGTCAACACACAATAATGGTTACCAAGTAATAGAAATACCTTATCAGTTTGGCTTGGAATTGACAAAATTATGTCAGCACAGATAAAAGTGGTGAAATCCAAAAAGAAAGTGTCAAAGAAATGCCAGCACTAGGACAATGTGAAAAGGTGAACATTTTTGGAGCAAGTCTGAGATTGAGAAAAGGCGGCCATTCCTTGAACTATGGCTTGCTGACAGTGCATGCCCCAAGGGAATTGATATCAAGATATGTAGACTGCCTTTGTTCCACTCTCCACCACCATTTGGTGCAGTGCCAACCCTGTCTTCCTGGCTCCCTTCTTCCCCTTGCTCACTGACTTCCCTTTCATCACACTTGAGATCTAAGACAAAAGAGGCCATTGTCTTGTATTTTTTTAAAATGTACCCTTTAGCCCTTTCAGCTCTGTACTAGTTATAAGGTATCCGATAGTATGATGTTTTGAAAGTCTGACCACTGAAGAATTACTTTTAGATGTTTATAAATCACGTTTGATTTATGTGTTTTCAGAAGATCACAGTGTTATCCAATAGTATGTTTTGAAAGTCTGAGAACTGAAGAATTACTTTTAGCTATTTATAAGTGTTTGATTTATGTGTTTTCAGAAGATCACAGTATTATCCAATAGTATAATGTTTTGAAAGTCTGAGAACTGAGGAATTACTTTTAGGTATTTATGACTGTTTGATTTGTGTGTTTTCAGAAGATGACTTGGAGTTGAGTGAAACGGGAAGTGACAGTGACTGACTCAGTGACCATCTTTGTCAAATCTGGCAATGTCCATAAAAAAGACTACTTTGTGTGCGTTTTCATTGGTGGATGGTAATTCTGCGTATGCTGTGAGCGAGTTTGTGTGTCCTGGCTACAGGATTCATTTACAGCTGGTGAATAACATGCAGACAGCATGTGCAGAGAGCACATGTTCATGATATGTCTTATTTACCAGTGTGGAGGATGAAGTAGTTCCAGCTTCTATCAAGGAAAACGAAGGAACTGGTCCCTTGACAGACTGGTATCATGTTGCAGTCTACTCAGATTTTGTTGAAGTGTTGGCCTGAAGTTGTGGGCCCTGAATTGGTTTTGTAGTCTGCATTAACATGTGTGTGTGTGTGTGTGTGTGTGTTAAAATTGAAGTTATGTATGTATTTGCATGAGAATATGAAATCGAGTGTGTGTGTGTGTGTGTGTGTGTGTGTGTGTGTGTGTGTGTGTGTGTGTGTGTGTTGCATGAGAGTATGAAATAAGAGAGAGAGAGGGGGTGTGTGTTGTGTGTGTGTAGAGCATTTTTGGACCATTACTTGACAAATTGGTAGTACAAACAATTGCTGTTGTGCAGCCTAATCTCTGTGCCCATTTTCTGCCAGGTATGATCATGCGTTGATGAGAGTTATCCTTACCCTGTTCGCTCTCCCATTTGAAAATCACACCATGGTGAAAATCAGAATATAACAATAGATTTTATTTGCACTTACCCTTTATTTGTTCAACAGTTGAACAGGATTGATTAATGGACCGTAAGATTACTATAACTTGGGAGAACTTGGTTCTGTATAAGTAGAAAATGAATTGAAAACTGAAGTAGATTGGAGCGGTACTGAAAGGAAGTCAAAATACAAACACATACACAAAACAAGGTGAGAAATGATGCTGATTTAATACATAATGTGAAACGGCAAATGAATTTTCATCAGGTGTTTCTTCTACAGGCATCACAAACTGGAGACACAGAAATGCATTGACCAGTACTCTGCTGATGGTGGCAAGGTAGAAAAACAGAAGTAGAGAAACAGAGAACAGGAGCAGGGAATGAAAAAGAGGGTGGAGACAAGAAGTGAGGTGAATGTCTTCAACCAAAAGTAATGCACACTATTTGCCTCGCATGACTTGTGGTTGAAAAGAGTCGGCTCATTTCTTGCCCTACCGTCCATCTCTCTCTATCGTTTTTCTTTTCTTTGTTTCTGAACAGTCCTCACTTTGTCACTCTTGATTATCATTCATGTTTCAAGATTCTCATTCTGCCGCTGACAGCCATTACCTTACTGGCCAACTCAGGAGCATTGTTTTCTGTATATTCATGTTTGTTGTTTGTGATATCAGAAAGACTTGTTTGTTGAAAATTCATTTGTCTTTTGCGTTGTGTCCTAAGTGGGCAGTGATTTGCGCCTTGTTTTGTGCATTTATAAACTCATGGAATGGATTGGTTCATCTTAGTTTGTGAATGTTAAAACTCCTTATTTTCATAATTTTTGTTACAGTTTGTTGTAGACTGTAATGATTTTGATCAACAGTGGAGTTCATAATGATAAAAAGCTGCATTGAATCAGTAATCCATGGGAAAAAAATGTTTGGGACCAGTGGAATTCCAGTTCCAGAAATAACATTGTATGCCATCTGGCTGAAAGAGATTTGTTTCCAGTTCCATGATTCATTCCATTTTTTTCTCTCCACTTTTTCTGGCAATAAATATGTTTAAAGATCCATAGGCAAGGCACCGAGTTATTTCACATCATTTTAAATACAAAAACAATATGGTAAAGGAAATCAGATTCCACTGCTGCATTGCCAATCGTCAGCTGTTGTTTTTGTATGATGTTTTATTGACTCTTATGTGGAGAAAACAACATGTACATAATTTGAAATGGTCCGCTACCGTGAAGAAGATTAACCAAACTGTGTTCCTTGATTATTTTGTGCTAATTACGATTTCATGTGTAATTTCATTTGTTTCTATTCTGATCAAACCAATAAAATACTGTGATTTTATTTATATTTTCTTTTTATTTATGTCTGAGTGTATATGCGTATGTTGACAAAATTTACACTTACGGGTGTGTTTTACGAAATCTATGTGATGAACCCTTACCCATAACTATACCACAAAACGGACTATCTGGAAAAATACGTCTGTATTCGAAAAACATTTTGAAGATGAAGAGCTTGATAATTTTTTGTTTTTCATGCCATACAGCATTTAACATACTCACTTGTCATTGACCTGATATGGAACAATGGTTGATCTATCACAGTATCAGTCTTTATCTCGTCAGACAGTTGTATAACAGGGAGATGAATAGACAAATCCCCCTTTTTTAAGGAGTCATACACATGATTTCTCCCATGCTTAAAATCTTAGGCCCATTACCCCTATCTCAGCCACAACTGCTTTTCATTTGGCATTGTCTTGTTCCCTCTCTCCCTCTCATCACTTTTCTTCACTCTTCTTCACTCTCTGTATATTTTTTATTCACTCTTCGTACCTCCACCACACACATATAATGGAGAGGTAACAGTGAAGATGGAATCGCTTTAGAAAGCTAGAGAATTCTGGGTATATGTTTCTAAACTTGCGCGTTTTTTGGTTTTGGTTTTTGTTCTTCCCCTTTACTCTGGACCTGTGGTCTGAAAACGAGTTTTGCTAATGAGACGATGAACAGAAGTTCTTTCCACAGCAAGTATTTCAGCATACGTCAAAGAATCTTCAGTGACAGTGTTGTGCATGGAAGAAAATGTATATAGAAAGCATCAATTTGAAATCTTCGATAAGCAGGCAAAACACTTACGGAAAACAAAACAAACAAAAAGTGGTGATTCAATTCATATATGCAAACAAACAAACAACAAAAAAAAAGGTTGTGATTCAATTTATATATGCAAAACAAACAAACAAAAAAGGTTGTGATTCGATTCATATATGCAAACAAACAAACAAAAGTTTGTGATTCAGTTCACATCGTTTATAGCCCAACCAACAATGAAGGGGGTAGGGGCAGAGACAGGAGGGGTGCTATAGTAAGGCACCTTCCCCACCCATTCCTGCCTCCCACCTAGAGTTGCCAAGTGCTATACTTTCAATGTAGCACGCTATGGTTTTGTCGACAGTGTTACGCTGCTACACTTTGTGACAAAATGGTGCCCCCCCCCCCCCCAAAAAGATTTTTTTTTAAATGAAAAAGGCATGCTCTTTACGGACTTACCAGTGCCTTAAAACAGAAATGAGACACGTAAATCTTAAGACCGTAGCCTTATTTTTGTTAAAAAAAAAAAAAAAAGAAAGAAAAGGCCAAGTTCAGCAAGGAGAGGATAAATAATGAAAAAAAAACCAAAAAAATTGCTAGAGATGATCATGATTTTGATACGTTGCGGACTGCTTTTGGTGCTTGCTGTTTCTATTTTATTTCTTTTTCTTTTTTCTTTATTGATCTATTTTTTTGAAGCAAGTCGAAACTATGCAATAATTAGTGATTTTTGGTCTTCCGAGTCCACCATCATGTGTGTGAAGCAAAATGCGACTGAATGGTCTATTGAGCCTGACTTATTGTATTGCATATCTATAAGCATTGCGCTTAAATTTTCTATGCTACACTTTAAATGTCAAAATGCTACATTTCGTGCTTTTGAGTTATTGGCAGTTCTGCTTGACCCTTGTGTTTTCCGTCCTGCCTTTGGCGTCGCCCACTCTCCCTTCCCATCCAACCTGCACATTACCCCTCTCCATTGCACTGCTGCCATGCTGCTTGGTTTGGCTTGCCTATACATACCCGGGTTTTTCTTGCCACACACCAGCATCACAGTCCACAGTCAGGGTGTTGTGAGGCGACCCACCAGAGTAGACACGGCATTGCCGCCGAGTCCTCACTCGGGTGGTGTGTAGAACTGCCGTTTCTGATCCAGCATACGGAGACACCACCAATAAGTCCCATACTGGCAACAATACTTGCTTAATCACAAGCCTCCTATGAATGAGCATCCCCCTCCTAATTAATCATTTTTGTTGGTCCAGTTCACATTGAAATTGGTTCAATAGATAGCGAGATATTTTTTCTCCAAACAGATGTAGCAAACAAAGTTGTACACACACGATTTCTCAGTTGCAACCCCTGTTTCACCCCCCAGCTCTTAAGACGGACAAAAACACATGATTAAAATACATTCATTGTCTGAACCATTGTCGAGTGAACACAACTGGATGGAACCATTTTGATGACAAAATTGTAAAGTTGACAGCTTCAAGATCCTTGTCCGTATTTGGGAAGTACGGGATGGAGGCGAGGTTGGGGCTGAGGTGTGGTGGAGAGCAGGGGATTGGGAGGATGGTGGTACTCCCAATACCCAGGTGTTCGAGGAGCAACATCAGAGTCAGACCGGTCCTGGAACCGCAGAATGAGCCAGCTCATGAATGAAAACATTTTGCCCCGCTTCGGGAAGTACTATTGTATGGACTTCAAAGATTATTTCCCATGCATTTTCTATTCTTTCTTTATTTCAAAAAAAAAAAATTATAAGGTATGGAAACATAGACAAAATGTAGCATTGAAATCTGCGCCAAGAGGACCAACTTGATGGCCAGCCGCAACACCATCATTACTGATATAACAGCCCACAGTAAAAAGCTAGAATCTGTTCAACAATCCATATACCTGCGCATTACCATTAGGACTGAAGGATCCAACGCAGAAATCCCCTCAAGGGCAGCAAAGTAAACCACAGCGCTGTCCAGATTAAAATCTGCATGGAACGACATGAACATCTCCACGACACACAAGATCAGATTCCGCCGTGCACTGGTATATACCATCTTCCTGAACGTATGCACACGCACGACATGGACCCTCAATGGATTTGGAAAGAAGAATTCAAGCCATGGAAAGAAGATGTTGTCGGAAAATACTAAACATCGGATACACTGATGATATCGCCAACCAAAAAAGTGTGTCAAACCCACAGGCAACACACATGAAAATCGACTGACGTAAGTCAGGAAAAAACAAATACGTTTTGTATGGCTATGTAGCAAGGTCCAATGGCCTTGCAAAACAGTCCTCCAGGGAGCTGTTAAAGGAGGGAAACGGAAACGACAGAAAAAACAAACAAACAAACAAAAAACGATTGGACCGACAATATTGCAGACTGGACAGAGAAAACGTTTACAGAGATCCAGGTCTTGGCACACAACTGACAGCACTGGAGGAACCTGGTGAACTGTTCTTCAGTGAGATGCCCCAATGACTGTGCACGGAGTTCAGGGAGAAGAAGAGAAAAGGTGTGGGAAAATATAAAGTTATTCTATGAAATTGCGTGAAAGTGAATTCCATTATGTCTACTGACATTCCATGAAAATATATCACTTAACAGAATGTGCACTGGAAAATCTGTACTAATCTTACTGAACAGATCCTGGATTCAATATTTGATCCAGATCCGCTCCAAGGATCCGCATTAAAATTCAACGGATTCGTCCTTCGGCAACATTTCCTCTTCCCACCAAGTTTGGTTAAAATCGGTCAACAAGTTTTAGCTTAATCTTGCTGACAGGTAACTAAAACGCAACAGACACGAGTTAAAACATTTTGCAGAGGTATGGAGTGTGTGTGTGTGCGCGCGTGCACGCCACACACACACACACGCACGCACACACACACACACACGCACACACACACACACACACGCACGCACGCACACGCACACACACACACACACACACACACACACACTAATCAGTCACGTCAAAGGCTGGACGTCAAGACTCGCGAGTATAATGCGTAGAATTTGCAAGATGTTGTTGACCAAACATCATAATATTGCACAACATGTCATAACATGACACGACATTACATAACACTGCATACGGACTAAAGAACCTTTTGCCCGCTCTACCTGGTTCCACTAGTTGAGGCTGCACGGCAGCGTAGAATTGCTATTTTCGGTAATCATGCAACGTTAAATTTGTTTGGCGGCAGTGTTCTTCCCAATGTGTAATCAAGTTCATTTTACTTTCGAGTGTTCCTGTATTTACATCAGTGCAACGAAAAGAGTTTCACATATTTGTAATGATGTAAGTTTTTAAAAAGATGGTGCGTAAGTGTGGAATTCGCTTGCCCTTCGCTATCAAGAGTAAATTTTAGATTCCCCTTTCTGTAATCAGTTAGTCAACACATAACGAATAACTTGCTATCAACATCAACGCAGAAACGACAGAAAACAAACAAAACAAGTCGTCACTCTCATAAGACTCTAAACATTTACTGATGAACAAAGACAAAATGTTACTTTTGGGAAACTGTTTCCCTCTCTTTCAACTAAAGCGACGCCAGAGTCATCCATGATCCATGTGAAAAATAAAACGAAGCAAAAGTAGGGTCCCACCTTATTAGCCTTCATCTCTGCTTGAGGTCACACATGTTTATTATTAAAGCAATAAGGCTGTGTGCATTGTGCTCCCAGACCCGTGTGCCGCCCGTCCGGGAGAAAGAACTCTGCTCCGGTTTATCTCTTTTTCCAACTTATTGGCGACGGCCAAAGCCGAAGACAGTGCACCCGGCCCGACCCGTGTGCTGGGAGCCGTGGTTTTGCCGGTGTAACAGCCCGTTCTTACCCCCCTCTGGAACTTACCCCGGGGTAAGTCTGGGCTAGCCTGCTTTTACCCCCGGGGGTCATTCTAGGACTAGCTAGAACTTACCCCCCTTAGTTGGAACTTACCCCCGCGGGGGTAAGTTTGGGCTAGCCTGGATTTACCCCCCCCCCCCCCCCAAAGGGTCAGTCTAGGACTATTTGGAATCTTCCTCCACCCCACCCCACCCTTCAAACAAGAGAGGGTTATTCAGGGTTTTCCTCTGCCTTTTCCCAACACGCACACCCGCCTTTAAAAAAACCTTGTGTTAGCCTGCATATTTACCCCCCCCCCCCCCCTCCCATTTCCTAAATACAGTCAGTTGGGTTTAGACAAAGTGTAGTTCTAGACTCTTCTCAATAGATGGACCTCCTACTCCCCTCCCCCCCCCCCCCCCCCGCCCCCCACCACCACCACCACACACACACACACACCCTGGTTCACTAACAGGTACGTATTAACATTTCTCGCGCTGGCTTACATGCGTGGGTCAATATTCAGGTGTGTGAGTACGCCCGTGCATGCGTGGGAAAGAAAGACGGCTACATGCCAATGTAACCAAGTGCCAACGTGACCAAGCGTAGTTGTGACAAAATGTCGTTATGACCACGTGTCGTTGTGACCAAGTATCGTTGTTGCTTCATCCCGGTTTGCCTCTTTTAACTATTTTACAGTTATTTAGTCTCCTGAGTACCTGTGTACCTTAGCTTGTACAATGCTGATGACTAGTGGTCAGTGCCACTGACCATGGTCATTATGACGTAAATCGGAGATTTTAACCATTTAACAGCTAATTAGTGTTTCCAGAGTGCTTGTGTACCTTGTAGATGTACAATGTAGATTACTTGTGGTCAGTGCCACTGACTACTGATCATTATGACGTAAATCGGAGATTTTAACTATTTCACAGCTATAGTCTCCCGAGTACCTGTGTACCTTGTACAATGCAGACGACTGGTGGTCAGTGCCACTGACCACTGGTCACTATGACGTAAATCAGATATTTCGACTATTTCACAGTTAATCAGTGTCTCATGAGTGTTTGTATACCTTGTGCAATGCAGACAACCAGTGGTCAGTGTCAATGACCATTGGTCACTTTAATGTATATCAAAGATTTTAACTATTTTTACAGCTAATTAGTATCTCCTGAGTGCCTGTGTACCTTGTACAATGTAGATGACTGGGGGGGGGGGGTGGGTCAGTTCCAACTAGGGGGGTAAGTTCCACTAGTCCTGGAATGACCCCGGGGGTAAAAGCAGGCTAGCCCAGACTTACCCCGGGGTAAGTTCCAGAGGGGGGGGGTAAGAATGGGCTGTTACACCGGTCGTCGGGGTGAAGGGACTGAACTCTTCTGATTTTTTTTTTTTTTTTTTTTTTTACACTATTTATCTTTCGATCCAACATGGACGACGAAAAACTCACTGTTCCCGTGAGGCTCCAAAAAGTGACAAGAATCTCGCCAACAGAGATATTCTCTCTCGCGCTTGGGGCAACGTAACACGAGAAGTGGGAGAAAATGGTATCCAGTGAAAATGTTATTGTCTTTTTTCCACCATATGAACCGAGTTACAAATCTTCAACTTTAGATCTAATACTAGTCATATTAACAACAAGATGCGAAGCATATAAACGTACTCCCAGTTTTCCAAACCGCTTATAAATCGGCCAAGTGCTTTGTGAGATAAGAAATAAAGGCAAAATAACGGTTTTAACGTTTATTTAACCGATGTACACTTTTGAAACTGGTATTTTAGTCCTTACTGGGCTTAAGCCTGTGTACATATCAAATTTCATCCAAATCGGACAATATGTCAAGAATATCGGTTTTTAACGGTCAGATTTTGAAACATTACATGGAAGTGCCATTTGTGTGTGATAACCTTTCTATATACAACATTTCATTAAAACCCACCAATATATATAAAAAAAAATAACGGTTATATAACCGATATACACTTTTGAAACCGGTATTTTAGTCCTCACTGGGCTAAAGCCTATGTACATATCAAATTTCATCCAAATCGGACAATATGTCAAGAATAACGGTTTTTAACAGTCAAATTTTGAAACACTATACAGAAGTGCCATTTGTGTGTGATAACCTTTCTATATACCAAATTTCATTAAAATCCACCTATATATAAGAAATAACGGCAGAATAACGGTTTTTAACGATTGTTTAATCCATTTTCAGCATTACATCACATTACATATGGACAGAGGCTCCGATTTGTCACAAGATCATGCAAACCGCTTATAAATGGTTTGGGTCCGATAGTCCGACACTTCACGATTCCGACGTTTCGATAGTTCGACAAATCACGATTCCGACGTTTCGACAATCCGACAGTTTTGTCGGACCAACGAAACTTGTTTTGTAATGTTTTATTTTGTGCCAATAGTTCGACACATCACGATTTCGACGTTTCGATAGTCCGACATAATGATACACCGACACGGCACTCTATGTTCCCCCAGGTCTATGTTCCCCCGGGGCTACGTTGCCCGAGGTCCAATTAGTGCAACTATTGACGAGTTTGACCAGTGGTCAGTGGTGGTCAGTGCCACTGACCAGTGGTCATATTTGCCTATTTTCATCATTTGACTGCTAATTAGTGCAGTATGACTGGGTTGTGTGTCGGATTATCGAAACGAGTTGGAATTGTCGGAATCGTGGGATGTCGGACTATCGCTACTTTTTCTTACAGTGTCGGATTATCGAAACATCTGAACGTGGGGTGTCGGACTACCGATGTGTCGGACTATCGAAACGTCGGACTACCGAGCCCAGCCCCTTATAAATTGGCCAAGTACTTTCTGAGATATTCCATAAAGAAGAAAAACCGTTACAGGCCGTTACAGCCGTTAGTAACGGCTATAGCGGTAAACTAAAACATCGCGCATCATCCATGGCCCATAATGAACATACCTACAAATTTTCAGAAAGATCGGCCCAGTAGTTTTGTCTGGAGCGAGTGGAACACATTTTGACCACGGACACATACAGACACACGGACACACAGACACGCAGACAGCATTTCATCGTTCCCATTCTAAAGTACTCCCTGTTCTGTAAGAACTGGGAGTACAAAAAGTGCGAGTCATGGATCTATTTTTGACAAAAACTAAGAAACATCCACATTGATTAAAAAAAAT
>CM065716.1:58926493-58933993 GCA_033310375.1 Conus canariensis | reverse complement strand
CATGCGCGTGCGCACACGCCTATTAGTGAAAAGGAAGGGATGGGGAGAGAGAAGGGGCTGTGCGTTTGTCCCATCCTCTCTCCCCCCCCCCCCCCACACACGCACACACACACACACACACACACACACACACACACACACACACACACACACACACACACACATGACGCACGTGCCTCGTAGTGAAAAGGAAGGGATGGGGAGATGAAAGGGCTGTGCGTTTGCATGCTTCTCTCTCTCTCTCTCTCTCTCTCTCTCTCTCTCTCTCTCTCTCTCTCTCTCTCTCTTCTCTCTCTCTCGGCAAATCTGGAGACACACACCTGAAACAAACCACATTATGTTCAATAAGTTAACTGAGCCTTTACAGACAAATTAGGAGAAAATGTCTTGTGATTAATTGTTCAGTATTGTATCCTGTTCACCACGCAACAGTCAATTCATGTCGAGCGAAACGAGACACTATTCATCAGCAGCAGTGTAATGTATGTATGTATGTATGTTATATATATATATATATATATATATATATATATATATATATATTATGTGTGTGTGTGTGTGTGTGTGTGTGTGTGTGTGTGTGTGTGATGTTGTGTATGCATGTATGCATATTGTATGTATGTATGTATGTATTTTCTCGGTAGTGGCTGAACGATGTGCACAAGATTAAGAAAATAATAATAATGATAAAAAGTAGTGCCGTATATTACCCAGGTTGTTGAGAGTAGGGGTCTGTCGAAGCGATATTCTCACGTACTCCGCTTCTCGTTTGGTGGAAATCGGCGATAAGGGAAAGAGCCGAAACGAACAACTCAGTCTCTTCCGAAAGTTGGTGATGCGATTTTACGTGTGTGCAAGATGTTATGCGTGCGTTCACACACGGAACCTCGGTTTATAGTCTCATTCGCAGGACTGTATGGGAAATGGAGTCAGAGCCAATGTTAACTCCGAGGAAAAATCCCCCTGTACCGAAACGACCCGGGGAGATTCGAACCCGCAACCCGTAGATTACGAGTCCGGCGCTCTATCAACTGAGCTATTCCGGTCCCATTCTCTTGGCTAAGACAGCCTCAAGTTCATCACTTTTCTCTTGAACTTTTCTCAACTCTTTTAGGTTCCACCTTCGAGTTTTTCAGTTCGGCATTTTTCTATGGTTTTCTTTTTGTTTTGTGTCGCATATGCGATAGTTTTTAGCTTGTATTTTCATCAAAGAAAATCCAGAGGAAAGTGTGTAAAATGTGTTTAACTCTGTCTCAATATTTTCAATGTCATGATTTTTTCTTCTGTTTGAATGATCTGCTCTGTAGTCTTTGATTAACATTTCCAGTTTCTGTGTTACATTCTTCCGCATATTTCCGCTTAATTTTCAGTAACGAGGTATTACATCTTCAGAAAGCTTCTCTTTTCATTCAATTTTTTTTACTCTTCCAAAATCAAGATGCAGTTAGACCATTAAATGATCAGAAAGATATCGGATAGCAGACCAAAAAAAAAAAAAAAAAACCCCAAAAAAACCCGACGTCTGCTTTCCTTCAGGAATACATTTTTTTTTTCCGCACGTGTAACTGTGCACTCTAATTTGTTCAGTTTCCAGACATCAGCTGGACTTAATTTTTCAGTCACATCTTCTAATGCTTGTCTGTCCTGGGCTAAGTGATATACGTATAATGAAAACACTTAAGGTTTGAATCTATGGCTATATTCCAATGACTACTTGTAATGATGTTATTAGTTTTGAAAGTTATAATAGTTTCTTTTGAGTTGTTGTTTCTTTCAAACTGCAGTTGACTGTTGGTTCGTCTTTGTTAAAATTTGTTCGAGGATGAAATGACTATCAGTATTTAATTTCCTGATATGAAAAAAAAAAAAAAAAAATTATACCCCGATTCTGATTTTACATAACTTTATTTCCTATCATTTTTTTTTTAAAGTGAGTACTGCGTAGATAAAAAAAAAAAAAAAAATTCCATAGAGATAGTGGAACACCTATCTCTTTTTGCGACAGTTCCTTTGCACTTCAAAGAGGTTACACTTATTTCATCCATCAGTGACAGATGAGATGAAATATATACAGAGAATCTTCAAAGCCATTGCTTGTCAAGAATAAACCATACTATTTGTACATACACACCCCGAAATATATTTTGCGACAAGGAATGTCACGTCGTTCAAGAAAAAAAAAAAAAAAAAAAAAAAAAGAACAGAAAACCAGAAGGAACAGACACCAGCTAAACACTGACACAATGCACACACCAATTTAATTTTCGCCAAAGAAAAAAAAAAAAAAAAAAGGGGGGGGGGGGGGGGGGTGAGGGGACCACACACTAAAGATCAAAAGCACAGACATAACGTTGACACAGAAGATTTTGAAACCAATTTTAGCTGTCGAGCTGACGGTAAAGACAAAAATAACTTAAGCATGAAAAACACTATTAAAAAGTTAAAGAAGGACTCAACAAGAAAACGACGAAAACAACAACAACAACAACAACAACAACAAGAACAGTTTTATCATTCTGCGGACTGAATCGATAGGGACCAGAGTTCTTTTCATTTCAGCAGAAAATGCAACGGATAAATGACACACACGGTCCTTAAAACGCACTATGTGCATGGGCAATGTAGGTGCATGTGTGCAGATATGTGCATAGGTTGAGCCACACACTAATGTAGAGTTGTGAGTCCGTGTTCATAAGAATATGTTCCTTCGTGTTTTTGTTTCCCTGCGAAACTTGCATGGATATTTAAGCTAAACACATGTAGTATGTAAGCATTAGATAATTTTCCGCTTTTTTTTTTTTTTTTTTTTTTTTAACATGTGAAGAAGCGAGCGTGTATGAGTGTAAGCTTGCTATGTCATTGTGTGCGAGACACGCACTTACGTAGGCGCATAGGCAGGCGCGGCGCACCCGCGCGCGCGCGTGTGTGTGTGTGTGTGTACGCGTGCGTACGTGCGTGCGTGCGTTCGTGCGTGCGTGTGTGTGTGTCTGCGTGTGTGTATGTGTGTGTGTGTGTGTGTGTGTGTGTGTGTGTGTGTGTGTGTGTGTGTGTGAGAGAGAGAGAGAGAGAGACAGAGAGGTCGTGTGAGTGAGAGAGTGGGTTGTTGGGCGAGGAGGCAGTGTACTCGGTTCCTGTGTGAATAGAATCGTTTAACATGTCTGTTTTATTATATGAAAGCCGTGTGACAGCTGCTTTAATAAGCTTCAGAACTGATGATGGGAGACAAAAAAAAAAGTCATTGATCAATCTTTGTACACACACACACACACACACACACACACCACACACACACACACACACACAGAGAGAGAGAGAGAGAGAGAGAGAGAGAGAGAGAGAGAGAGAGAGAGAGAGAAGAACGTGTGTGTGTGTGTGTGTGTGAGAGAGAGAGAGAGAGAGAGAGAGAGAGAGAGAGAGAGAGAGAGAGAGAGACGCAAGGACATGCACACAAAGAGACAGACAAACTGATGTAAAAGCTGCACATACGTACGAGAAAGTTGAATGTATACTGGTCGTCAGAGAGAGAGAGAAAGAGAGAGATTGGGAGGCGCGCGCACACACACACACACACACACACACACACACACACACACACACACACACACACACACACACAGAGGCCTGCTGCAGTGTCGTGGTTATAATTATGAGTGGCGAATGGTAGAGGATGTGCACGAAACACACACACACACACACACACACACACACACACACACACACACACACACACACACACACACACACACAAAACAAAACACCATTATTATTCTGTTTGAGCTCTGTCCTGTTTCCTATCCCGGTTTTTGGAATTGAACTGACTGTTTGTCAAAGGGATTCACGGAGACGCAATCGGGATCCAGGGGAACACAAATGGGCACTACTGGAACTGGCGGATACACATCCCGCAAAGGTCACACTCACACGTGCACACAAATAGATGTTTTGGGATAAGAGTGATGTAGTGAGGACACAGGAAACCAAGCAGGACTCACGGGGACAAAGGTGAATTCATGAGGACTCAGCTGACTATTCTGGCCCCCAGAGTGGACGCTTACACAGAAACAAAAAAGGGACCTTCAGGAACACAGGGGCATTCACGGGAATATAGAGGAACTGACGAAAACACAGAGAAGCTCACGCGGATGCAGAAGGACACACGGGGATACAGCGGGGCTCGCATGAACACAGTGGGACTCAAGAGGACACAAGGAAGCTACTGACGACCTTCGGGTAGCCTTTCACAGTGGGGACACTCACATGTGGAACACAAAGGAACTTAGCAGGACACAGGTGTACTCACAAAGACTTACGGGCGTACAGGGGGGGGGGGGGGGGGGGGGGGGGGGGGGGGGGGGGGGGAGGACATAGACGGAATCAGAAGGATCACGGAGTTTCAAGGGTACTGTCCCTCAAATAAGACACTTCCACAGGGATATGCTGGAACTCATGGGGACACAGCTGGCTGGACCCACGGTGACAGAGGTGGATTAACAAGGATTCTGCTGGACTCACGAGGATTTGGTGGGTACGTCCGTCAGCGAGGATGAAGCTGGACCTACAGAAACAGAAAGGAACTAATATGGATCTTTGGACTCTTGGGGAGTTGCGGGTACGTCCCTCAAAGAGGATGTTATAACACGTGGATACCAAGGGGTCCACAGGGACGCAGGTTGCGTCACAGGAATTCACTGGGGCAACAGATGAACTCACATAGACTCGGTTAGACTCGAGAGGACTGGCGAGTACCACAGTCTCCCAGAGGAGACCTTTACACGGTCTGGTTCTGGAACCGAACCATCATTGTCACCAGCAGACAGCTAAGCAGGTGAGGCATCGCTGAATCTGAACGGGCACAACTGAACACCACCGCAGTGTGGCACACAGTAAAGGTCCAGGGTCTCGTTGGGCGGGGGATCTTACGGATACCTGTCGTTGAGAGTTGGCCATGCATAAAGGGGTAATAGTCTTTAGCGACCTTGGGGGTAATGTCACAAAGAGAGCATGGATGATGTAAAGTAGGGTGGTAGCGTTGATAGGTGGCAGGAGGGAGGGGGAGGGGGCGAAGGAGGTGTGTGTGTGGAGGGGGGGAGGGGAGGGGTTGGATGGGGGAGGGAATCTCTAACTGGGTCAGTAAGTCCACACAAGCGTTCGCAGTAACCTACCAGGATTCCTTCCGACGACAGGTGAAGGTAATCAAGTTTCAAGTATGGCTGCAATTATGACTTTTTTCACGTATTAAACCAACGTTCTAGTTCAGGCGTTCTAGTAGCTTTGAATGACTGTGCGACAATTTCATTGCCTGCTAAGTACCAACCTTGTATTGTTTTCCACCATGAGTAATGTGTGAGTGAGCGCGCGTGCGCGCGCGTTATGAACTGCGACACCTACACACTCTCTTTCTCTCTGGTTGGTTGATTTGTATGATTCGTGTATAAATTAGATTCTTTTGTTTTCCATAGTTTTGTGTACTATCAGTAAATGGCTTAGGTCTTTACCTGAATAAAAGTCTTGACTCTCTCTCTCTCTCTCTCTCTCTTCTCTCTCTCTCTCTCTCTCTCTCTCTCTCTCTGTTTGTGTCTCTGTGTCTGTCTCTGCCTCTGTCTCTGTCTCTCTCAGTAAATGGTTTAGGTCTTGATCTATTTTTTTAAATCCTCTCTCTCTCTCTCTCTCTCTCTCTCTCTCTCTCTCTCTCTCTCTCTCTCTCTCTCTCTCAAATGATCGGAAAGAGAAGAAAAGATCATTGAAGAGTAATTAGGTTGTAAGGTCATGTATTTTTTTTTATACGCATTAGTCCAGAACTGTCTCCAACGAGGTAGAAAACTGTATTGGCTTTTGTGGACTCTGAAAAGAAAGCGTCCTACTCTGTGAATAGAAATATTTTGTCGAATGTTATGGAGAAAACGGGTGTAAACAGTATGACACACACACACACACACACACACACACACACACACACACACACACACACACACTTGGAATTTAGAAGCATATAGGATTCTGCACTTGTGTGTGTTCGTGACAGATGTGTATATTCTGATTTTTGCTCTTGTCCAAGATGGGTCAAAAAACAGGGCTGCTTCTTAAGTCCTCAGTTGTTGATGTTTATTTATGTATTTTTGTTTTGTTTTGTGTATTGTTTTTCGATTGATGAACATGCCATCAAAGTTTTGAAAAAGAAAGAAGACATAGTATTCAAATGATTTCTGGGCTAATCGACCTGTTCTTAATGTTGTTTGCTGATGACGTTATTCTCTTGTCAGACACCCCCATAGGATTTCGAAATCAGTCAAATGCACGTAAACAGGAAGCAGATAAACCTGCAGCTGACAGCAGAGCTGGAAAAGACGAATTTTATTGTTTTTCGCAGTAGAGGTCATCTTTCTGCTAATTGGTTTTGTGGAAATAGGGATTTACAGTTACTAACTCCTCTAAATATTTAGGAACGTGTTTCATCACAAGACTAAATTTTATGTCTTGCAGGGTTGGAATCAAGTAGAAAAGGGGGGAAAAGGTGAAAGCTGTGACTGAAATTTTCAAATCTTTGTGAAAGTTAGAATCTGTTGAGGTTTTGGGGGGAAATATTTCAATACACAGATTAAAAAGTGATTTTCACTTACGCAGCGGATATTTAGGGGCTTACTGTCAATAATTACACGGAAGAAATATACACATTTGCCATTAAGCGTTTCATTGGTGTGCCATTGCATTCACCGAATACCGTTTTGTATGGTGAATAAGGCAGGTATCCATTGTAGATAAAATCGTTTGTAAAGCGTATAAAATATTGGATGAAATTAAGTAGATTACCAACATCGTGATTGTGTAGACAGGCATACGAAATGCTGTCGCTGCAAGCAAAGGAGGGTAAACAGAACTCGGTATTTCAAATTCAAATAAGCTTTTACACAACATGGATTAGGAGTTGTGTGGATGTGCCCGGGAGTAGGATACAAATACGATTTTATATCTGAATTTAAAGATAGATTAATGGCATGCTATAAACCTAAATAGCGTGGGAAAATGGAAAGTGATATAAATTTGACTGGTACTTTTCCTTTAAAATCAGTATTCAGACAGACAGATATATTGTTACAAGCAGATGGCACAGAATTTGTCTTGCCAGGTTCAGATTTAAAACCTTTGGTCAAAACGCAAACAAGATGTAGTTAATAAACAGTAAACAAGTGGGGTAACTTTTGCTCCCATAAGAAAACCTAACACAGAGTAACTTTTATTCAAGACTGGCACGGCTGACTTTATTCAAGTTTAAAAGGCCGTGCCAGTCTTGAATAAAAGTTACTCTGTGTTAGGTTTTCTTATGGGAGCAAAAGTTACCCCACTTGTTTACTGTTTATTGTTTACTGTTCCCTGCCTCATTTCATTTCCAAGATGTAGTTAGTACAAGTGTCTCCATTGCTCCCCCATACCCGATGTGCGGTCTTGCTCCAGAGAACAAGAGTCGGTTCATCTTCGGATGCAGGGGCTACAATGAATCGAAAA
>CM065716.1:58896493-58921493 GCA_033310375.1 Conus canariensis | reverse complement strand
CTTCTCCCTCGCACTTGGTGGTCGATTCTTGTTCGGTCAGTATGCTGTCTGTAACTATCCCCGCCATAGAGACTTTTTTTTTTTTAACCCACGTCCGTTTGTTCATTTGTTTGGTTGGTTGGTTGGTTGTTTTTGATTGTGTTTTTGTCTTTGTTTTTTGTTTTTTTTCTTTTCTTTTGTCTGTATCTTTGTTTGACTGTCGGCAAGATTACGCAGAAACTACTAAACGAATTTCAAGTAAATTCGGTAGAAAGACAGAATGTGACCCGACAACCAACCCATTTTAAGATTGGATCCGAAGCAAATGGCACCTGCAGGATTACAAATTTAGCAATGACCATGTCAGTGTGAAGGTATAATTCTAGTAATGAATCCTCTCTACAAATCAATATATTAAAAAAGAAAAGTATATTAAAATTTCCTATTTCGTATTTTCCATAGCACATCGCAAAATAGTACATGGGAGGTGTTGCAGTTGAGAAGAATCAAGCCATTCTTCTTTTACGCTTCCGTGAGCTAGAACGCCGACAGAGAAAAGGTTGATTCTTGTAACAACTTGAACATATTTACTAATAGCAAAAGATTCACAAATCAACACTCAATGGCCATTGCAATGGGCCCCGAAAAAGCAAACAAACAAAAACAACAACAAAAAAGTCCTCAAGCTCTTTTACTTTCAGTCTCTTCCCATCACATTGCTCTCAGTTATTTATATAAAATCAAATCGAAAATCCAGGAAACATAGGGCGGGATAGCCAATCGAAAATCGTGGAGTATTCTAGAAAGAGAATCATGATGTAGCACACCCAATCAAAATAGCTGTAACTTTCTCCCGAAGGATCGAGAACAGCCGGGTGTTACAGCCAATCAAAATTCTCGGAACATTCAAGAAACAATTTCTGGAAGCTTCTCGCACTCTCTGCCTTATTCTGGTTCTTTAAAGAGGCTTCGGGAATCACTACGCAATTTGTGCATACATTATTTGATAAACAAACATCACTTGACGAAACTTCACTCGGAAAAAGCGTAACCAAAGACATGTAGATTTGAATCGATCGATGATGATAATGATGAAAACTTTTTGTATCAGGAAGCAACTCTTTCTTCCTGTATGGGATTTTTTCTTAAGTCTGCATTCTCCTGAGTATCCATTTGGTTTCAATTTGCAGGACTAAATTATTACCTATACTTGTTTGTTTTTCTCTATAAATAAGTTGTTCAGCCTCTTCTGATCTTTAGAAGAAATCATAGAAAACATATTAAGACATTTTTTTGTCGCCAAGAAACAAGAAAAATGAGAAATTATTAAGAAAATCAGGCAGACAAGAAACAGTATGCCTACGCAGGGTTTATGTCACACAGTATATGATTATATTTCTTAGCTGGTTTAAAGTCATGTTAACAAATGGTAGTTATGAGCTGGGATCTCTCTCTCTCTCTCTCTCTCTCTCTCTCTCTCTCTCTCTGTGGGCACGCACGTGCGCGCGCGCGCACGCATGTGTGTGTGTGTGTGTGTGTGTGTGTGTGTGTGTGTGTGTGTGTGTGTGCATGCGCACAAAGACTTATTGATCACAGATGACCAGGAGGACATTTTCTTATTCATAAAAGTAACGGATCTGATGTCTTTCACAAAGAAAACCATATTTTGGCTGCATTTCACATTATATGTACACACACTTTGAAACGCATCTTAAATGCCTTTTGCTGGAAATTTGTTTTTTTTTTTTTTTTCAGATACATTCGTTCATTGTTATCGTCACAGCAAAATCAATGATCACAATTTCACTTGTGGCACGAGGCACTAGATACCCAAACCCATTTTGTTCTTTCTTGTTCAGAACTTGGTGGTACTTGGCAAAAATTCCATTGCAGAAATATCTTAAACTACTTTGCCTGTTGTAATATATCACATAAATAGATTCTAAGACAAAAAGGGAGATTTGTGTAACAGCTTTATGTTTGGGTAAAACATTGAATGTACGAGAATAATTTGTCACAGCTGAAATTTTTTGATTCATTGATGAATTCCAGAATGTTGTTTGGCGTTAACGATGTCAATGATTATTTGTAACCGTGAATACTGTGTAGGTATGTCAAGTGTAATAGTTACTTGTAATATTCCTTCCCATTAGTACATTCCAAAATGTTGTCAAGCGTACGTACTCCCATCTGAGGAAATGTGGCCTAACAGTGTAGACATCACTCTCTCTCTCTCTCTCTCTCTCTCTCTCAAGTTAAATGTGACTTCGGCGCACTCGTGAACGCACAAGAGAGAGAGAGAGAAGAGAGAGAGAGAGAGAGAGAGAGAGAGAGGTCCGATTGGTTCTTCGTTCCCACAGGCCTTCAATGAGAAGTAGCCAGTTATCTTTTCTTGTAGCAAATGACATCATCTGATTGGCTATTTATCCCAATAGGCCCCGCCTCAGGAACAATCAGCTCTCTTTTCTTGCAGCAAATGACGTCATCTGATTAGCTTTTATTTCAGCCTCAGGGGCTCTGTGTCATGAGTGACCTTTTCTGAAAGCAAATGGCATAAGTAATCTGATTGGCTATTTCTTGTTACTGCCTCTCACAACAAAATGACAAATAAATGGATTGGCTGTTTGTCTGTACAGGCCCCTTGTCAGGAGTAATCAGCGACCTGGTGACGCACCGGGTGGCTGTCATGACTGGTGGAGCGCTCCTTTGTCTGGGCATGGTGTCGGCAAGCTTCATGACTAGTCTTCCAAGTATGCTTTTCTTCCTAGGAATTTGTTGTGGTGAGTGGGACTATTCTATTGCTAGACTTAACGTTTTGTAGAGGGAGAATGACGTGGCTTAGATGACAGAACGAAGTTATGCGCATGCGCGCTTGTGTGTATGCGCGTTTTGAGATTTTTATTTAATGAACCCTTGTTAGGTTAGAAGATAGATGTTCAGGCATGTAAACGTACCAATATGCTTTTGTTGTTGATATTATTATTATTATTTTTAATACTTTACAGTCAAGCTTCTTCTTCTTCTCCATTAACTCCACAGAAAGTCATTGGAGCACCACACTGAGGAATGTTTCATCAGGTTCCTCCAGTTCTGTTAGTTGTGTGCCAATGCTTGGCTGTCGGCGAAAGGTTTACCTTTCCATTTTCCAAAGCTGTCAGTCCATTGCTTTTATTATCTGTCTTCCCCTCTATCTCCCTGTCCACAGTTCCCTGGAGGATTGTTTTGACAAGGCCATTGGATCTTGTTTATAAGGCAGAACCAGCATAGCTTTCTTAGGGCTACTTATTCTTTTTCTAATTGTGATATATTCTGTTTGATATCAATCGTTCAGTTGTAGCACTTAGCTTGGTTTGGATATTTTTTCAGTCCTGGCACTTAAGCTGCTTAGTTTCTTTTTGAAATTGCTTGCAGCCTTGATGTGGCCTCCGTGGTCACCTCGGCTGTAAAAGTGACTTGACTTTTCTATCAAAAATAAACAAACAGGGGAAAAAAAAACTATTGAATTGCTGCATCTCACATCCTGTTTCTCTCTCTCTCTCTCTCTCTCTCTCTCTCTCTCTCTCTCTCTCTCTCTCTCCTCTCTCTCTCTCTCTCAAAACTGGTGATGGGATTTCATGTGTGTGCAAAATGTTATGCGTTTCTCCACACAAAAAGCTTGGTATATAGTCTCATTCGATGGACATTTTGGGAAATGAAGTCAGCATCAATATTAAATCCGAAGGAAAAATCCCTCTATACCTTAAAGGCCCGGCGGACATTCAAACCCGCAACACCACGATCATCAGGATTACGAGTCCGGCACTCTACCGGCTGAGCTATTCCAGCTCCAATGTTTCCTGTTTTATTGGTGCAGGATGTGTGTCACTGTCGGGCAGGCACAGGGTCTGGCTTGGCCTTCACAGCCTCTGTGACTGTGCTCAGCACCTACTTCAACAAGTACCGCACCCTGGCTTTTGGAATCTCTCTGGCGGCACCCGGCATCGGACTGATCGGCGCTCCATACCTGCTGCGTTGGCTGATAGTGGACTACGGCTGGCGCTTCGCCATGGCTTGCTTTGCTGGCGTCTTGGCGCAGGTCTGTCAGTATGTTGCCTTTTCCTGTGTCATTTCGTGATGGGTACATGGTGCTTCTTGAGTCGGTTCATTCGTGGAGAGACACAGGGGCTGCATTGTTTTAGAGTATTCTGATGAAACACGTCCGGGTCTGCTTGGCTAATACTTCCTCAGACTCCCCTCCCCCCCTCTCCCCACCCCCTCCCTTCCAACCACGCCCAGCTCTGTCCTTGACTGCCCTAACCGGTGCATGAGAGAGAGAGAGGGAGAGAGAGAGAGAGAGAGCATGTGTGTAGGAGACCCCCCCCCCCCCACACACACACACACACACACGCACACACACACACACACACACACACACACACACACAGAGAGAGAGAGAGAGAGAGAGAGAGAGAGAGAGAGAGATGATTCCTTTATCAAAAAAGTATAGGCTAGTAAACATATACGACGTACGATAACAAATGATAAACAGGTATCAAAGTAGACGACGAAGATTAAAGCTGAAAATGAATTATCAGATGTTGAAAATTATACCCATTTTCAAGGGAAGGGAAGTTTACCATTGCTAAAAAGTAAGTAAATTAATGAATTATACGGAGTGTGGTAACATATAAACAGAGAGAGAGAGAGAGAGAGAGAGAGAGAGACAGCAGAGAGAGAGAGAAAGAGAGATACAACAGAGAGAGAGAGAGAGAGAGAGAGAGAGAGAGAGAAGAGAGCAGCAACATCCGCGCAGACTTAACCCACGATTTGTCTTTAGTTGGTCTAAAGCTTTCACGAGGATGAGGCCGAGGTGTCCTTCAGTTCTGTTGTAGACCTTAATTTGTTAGGAACTTCAAGGCATAACTCCGTGACACAGTGCTCAGACAACAACCTTTCGCAAATCCTTGACAGATCTGCTTCCTGGGTTCCCTGTACTTGAACAGCCGGCCCTGCATCTCCTGTTGCCCTCGTGACCGGAAACCGGCACGCGGAGATGACCCGGAAACGGAAGTGCTGAATGCCGTGGAGGAGAAGAACAAGAAGCAGCAGGGCCACCTTCTTGACGATTCTTCCAGGGAGGAGTCGGTACTTCTGCTGGTCGAATTACCAACGCCCTTGCAAGAATCCGCAAGGATCCTTCCCAGTGAGTCCTGCACCGAAAATGGGTCCTCGGCGAAGAAAACGGACACCGCAACCTTGTCGACCAGCCCTGGGGACAAGAACCAGGACCAGATCGGGCTGCAAAGTTTTTGGTGGGTCTGAACTGGACGTATTACGAACTGCAGAGGAAAACAAGCATATGCAACGAATTTCTCCGTTCATGTCGCAATGTGCACACACAGACACAGAGACACACCGAAACACGGACACAGACACGCACAAACGCGCGCGCGCACACACACATACAGAGAGAGAGAGAGAGAGAGAGAGAGAGAGAGAGAGAGATTGTACACATTCATATCTATATCTCCATATATCTATCAATCTATATATACAGAGAGAGAGAGAGAGAGAGAGAGAGAGAGAGAGAGAGAGAGAGGTATATGGAAGCAAGGCCAGAATGCGAGAGAATAAAAGCGCGTTAAAGTATGACGCAAACCCCACATCGGCAGCATACCAGAAGTGTCGTGAACGAAGTGATTGTTTTGCCTGTCTAGCGATAACATTTCTCTTTGGGGCGATAGAGGCCGCAAGATCGGGCGATACTTGCCACAACATCGGGCGATACCGGCCTCAAGATCGGGCGATACTGGCTGCAAGATCGGGCGATACTGGCTGCAAGATCGGGCGATACTGGCCGCAAGATCGGGCGATACTGGCCGCTAGATCCGCAAGATCGGGCGATACTGGCCGCAAGATCGGGCGATACTGGCCGCAAGATCGGGCGATACTGGCCGCAAGAACTCGATCGAGTTATGTTCCAGAGATGAACATCCCGTTTTGAATTGCCGCTCTGACAAGCACATTGTTTTTCAGACCAAAGATTGTAGTCAGCCTACATGTTACATGGTATCAAACTGAGATATACCATCTGTAATTATATGGCAATTCCACCTCCACTGGGAGAAAAAGAAAGTTCTATGATTTTTCGAACGGTCAGCGAAGCAGAAAAAAGGAATGGGAAGAAAGTGATACAAACAAACAAGTGCAGAAACAAGAAGACAAGAAAAGAAATATAAAGAGAACAATTACGAAAATAAGGGAAGGATGAGCAACGTGAGGGGAATTTTTTTACGCTATGCTTGAGACTGAAAAGAGGACTGCAAGGGAGGTGAAATTCAGCCAACAGTCTAGAGTGGTCAGCTGTGCTGATTGATAACCCAGCATCGTTTGTCACATCAGTGCTTACTGTGGCCAGGATTCGTGCAAGATAGCTTAGCTTTTACTTAGATCACTATGAATATAATGCAACGCCCAGCTTCAAACAACCCTTTAAAATGCAATGAAAATGTGTCCCATTGTTTTCCAGCTATCTTGCACATAGAACAAAACAAAACAAAACAACAACAACAACAAAAAACAAACAAAAAACAAAACCCCAGCCTAACTGGACTAGAACAGAAAAAACTCCGACCCATGTAGCTTTCTTTCTTTCTTTCTTTTCTTTCTGCGTACGCAGGCTGATACTCCTGCGGACACTACCTGTATAGACAGGCAGTGGAGCTTCGTGTGTATGACCGTTTTTCATCCCGCCATTAAGGCAGCCATACTCCATCTTCGGGGAAGGTGCATGCTATGTGTAACGTGTCATCCATGCCAACGGCCAAACTGGCCTTCTCTTCCGAAACTTGGTGATGGAATTTTACGTGTGTGCAAGATGTTGTGCGTGCGTTCACACACGGAACCTCGGTTTATAGTCTCATTCGAAGGACTGTATGGGGAATGGAGTCAGAACCAAAGTTAACTCCGAGGGAAAAATCCCCCTGTACCGAAATTCGAACTCGCAACCCCAGGATCACGAGTCCGGCGCTCTACCAACTGAGCTATTCCGGCCCCGACCCATGTAGCTAAATCCGCGCGCTGGGTAAGAATTACGTTGTGTGTGTGTGTGTGTGTGTGTGTGTGTGTGTGTGTGTGTGCGTGCGTGCGTGCGTGCGTGCGTGCGTGTGTGAATGTGTGTGTGTGTGTGTGTGTGTGTGTCCTGATCTCGTCCCCTGCGGTCGGCTGGGACATAAATAGCATGAATCATATTGAATGTGCATGTGTAAGTATGTAAGTGCTCGCACCTGTATACGTGCATGTACCAGCACTCGCTTTACATTTTGATTAATCTCAATCAAATGTTTGTGGAAAAAAAAAAGGCATTTTACAGACCACACAAAACAAACATATTCCCATGAGTTATCGTATCGTTTATGAAAACTTTTAAAGTGAACAAGGCTAGTAAACCTAACGTTTATTAAACCTTTTAAAGTGAACAAGGCGAGTAAACTACCCCAAATCAAATGAGACTCTTAGGTGCTCAATAACATAACAATAACTTAATCTTTATAAATGGAGCCATCATAATGGCAAGAAGAGTTTCTACTCGACGATGTAACAATTTTTTTTGCGTAACTAATACAGACAACTCAGTATACGCATGTTTTATAATCATATACATATATCAATGCTGATGAAAGGGGAAAAATGTCGATAACCTGTGTTTCAGTAAAGGAATCTGTGCTCAGCTTGTCAAACTTCTTTTATTGGAGGTCCCGCCTTGGCTTAAGGCTGTGTCAGGCCAACTGACATAGGCTAGAACACCAAGGCTACATCAAAATGTTGTTATGCTCTGCATAGTTATGTAGGGATTGTCTTCAGGTGTGACAAGCTCCTAGCATAACATTATCAGTCTCCAAAATCCCCCGAAGTCGGAGTGTGGCTGCCCACGTGGCGGGGTAATCAAAAACGGTCACACACGTAATGTTCCTATCCCCAGCTGATGCATTTGTACCATAGTTTTCAAGTATTTCAGCTGTTCGGATGATCCCTGGAGTCTTTTAGCCAGGGTACGACAACAACAACAACAACAACATTTATTGGAGGTCTGTTTTCAGGCAGCGTATCCGGAGCCTGCTGTGCCAGAAATTCCTCTGGGTGATGGGCTTGAACCAGATGATGATAAAATGGGGAGTTTGTGTTATACTCCCTGTTTGGCTAGTATACTTACCATGTCAGACCATAGCATTCAACGGCAGTTAGCCAGCTCTGTCAGGCCGAATTTTTTCCGTGGCCAATGCAGTCATAAGACAGTCACGTGATGTCACCCCACTTCCGGCCCCGGAAGAAGCCAGTGTCAACTTCCTATACGTCATTCAGCGAGGCCTGGTGTATGGTAACCCCGAGAACCTTGGCGCCAGAGGGGAAGGTAGGGAGGGAATTAGAGTCTGACATGGTAAGTATACTAGCCAAACAGGGAGTATAACACAAACTCCCCATTTTGGCGTCATATACTTTACCATGTCAGACCATAGCAGAATTTAAAGGAATCGGAGGAGGGCGAGCGCCCTAGTGGTTCTTGGGGTTGACCGATATGGCTGCATTGGCCGCCACAAAGGAAATCCCCTTAGACCCATCAGCTCTGGTCATGCGGATATCCCTCAGGTAAAAATTAATGAAGGGATTTTCCGAACGCCAGTAGGCTGCCTCCAGCAGGTGGCGCACGGGGACAGAGTACTGGAACGCTGTGGAAGTGGCCAGTGCTCTGACCTCGTGGGCCCTGGGTGATAGGACAGGGAGATCCTTGTACGCCTGAGCGTAGGTAGATCTCACCGTCTTGGAGAGCCACCTGGAGATAGTTCCCGCCGAGATATCTCTAGTATTGTTGGGGTTGAGGGAGATAAGGAGTCGTCTCTGGGAGGAGCGCCTGGGGCGTGTGCGTTCCCAGTAGTACCTGAGACACCTGGAGGGGCAAAGGTCCATGTCTCCATCTTTTTCTCCCTTTCCCAAGATGTCCGTCAGGGAACGGATGACGAGGAAGGGAGAGGGGGTGCCCGGTTCTTGATTCTTTGCCAAGAACTCCGGAAGGAACTTGAGAGAGACTGAGCCGTCCCTGTGGAAGGCGATATCTCTGGGGTCACCGCTGAGGGCGTGAATCTCACTTCGTCTTCTGGCCGAGGCCAGGGCGAGGAGAAAGGTGGTCTTAAGGGAGAGGAGGTCAAAAGGAATAGAAGCAATGGGTTCAAAAGGGGGTTTTCTGAGGGCATCGAGGACCGTAAAAAGGTCCCAGAGGGGGATGCGCCTAGGGGACTGGGCTTCCCGTAGAGCAACTCCTCTAGACACCTCTCTGAGCAGAAAGTCATTGTCAAAAGAAGGGCCCCCGAGTTGACGAATGGTGGTGCAGATAGCTGATCTGTAGCCCCGAATGGAGCTAGCCGACAGCTTAAGGGAAGAGGATAGGTGGGAGAGGAAATTTCCTATTTGGATGTTGGAGGGGCAGTCATGGGGAACAGAGTTATCTGAGCACCAGGCTATCCATCTCTCCCAACGGTAGTTGTAGAGGGACTCGGTGCTGGCTCTGCGAGATGCCGAGGTTAAGTCCCGTAATCCCTGAGAGGCCCCTGCCCCGGCTAGTGTGTCTAGGACGGACTGGGGTCTGTCCGAGTGGGGGGTAGCTGCAGATGTTCGCAGTTGGGCTGGCATAGAAGCCACGCGTGTAGGCGAAGCATGTTGGGATTGGAGTGAGGAAGACCTGACCGGGGTTGTCTCAGCATGTCCCAGCGAGGGCTGAGCCGGAGGGGGGGAACGTGGGTGAGGGACTTGAGGTCCGGGAACCAAGACTGGGTCGGCCACCATGGCGTTACGAGGATCAGCCTGGGTCTTTCCAGCCTCGCCTTCCTGATCACCTTGTGTAGGATGGGGAAGGGGGGAAAGGCATATGCCAGTAGGCCCGTCCAGGGGAGGGATAGTGCGTCGACTGCATACGCCTGGGGATCTGGAACGGGGGAGACGTACAGGGGCAGGCGATGGTTGAACCTGGTGGCAAACAGGTCGATCATGGGCACAAACCAATGCTCCCATACCCCCGACAGGGTATGTCTGTTGAGGGTCCACTCCGTGTGGAGGAGAGACTTCGACCTGCTGAGGGAATCCGCCAGGATGTTGCGTTTCCCTGCTATGTGTCTCGCGCGGAGGGTGATTCCCCGCGCGTGACACCAGCGAAGGAGGGCCTCTGTCCTGAGGGAGAGGCCTATGGAGCGGGCCCCTCCCCCTTTGTTGACATAGCAAGCTACCGACGTATTGTCCGTGAGGAGGAGAACAAGTCGGTGCGCGACCTTGTGTTGGAATTGGAGAAGGGCTAGCCTGACCGCTTCCAGCTCCAAGATGTTGATGTGGAGGCGTGCAGTTTGTGAGTCCCACTCCCCCGAGGCGTGACTCTCCTCCACGTGGGCCCCCCAGCCCAAGTTGGAGGCGTCTGTATAAAGTTCCAGTGGTTGGGTTGGGAGGGAGATGGGGACCCCGGTGGAGAGAGTGGCTGGAGTGAGCCACTCCTCCGTCGCCGAAATGAACCAGTGTCCGAGGGGAATGACCTGGTCCCAGCGGTCGGAGGTCTGTGACCAACGTCGGCGGAACTCCCTCTGAAGTTGGCGTTTGGGGACCCGCCCCAGGGGAATGAGGGGAGACAGGGACTCCATCATTCCTAGGAGGGAGGACAGGGTTCTGGCCGAGGTGTGGGGTGTCTGTGACAGGCGGGAGATGAGGTCCACTATGCGTGCAGACCTCTCCGGGGTCGGGGAGACTATCATGGAGATTGTGTCGAAACTCATTCCCAGGAAGGAGAACCTCTGGCTGGGAGTGAGTTCGCACTTGTTGGGGTTTGTGACAAACCCCAGTGTGGAGCACAGACTCAGGAGGCGGGTGGTGTGGGCTTGGCACTGGGCCCGGGAGGGGGCCAAGATGAGCCAGTCGTCCAGATACACTAGGAGGCGGATGTCTTCCTGCCTGGCTAGGGAGGCCATCTCCTTGACAACCTTCGTGAAGAGGAAGGGTGCCAGTGATAGGCCGAAAGGGAGGGCCCTGAACTGGAACACTCGGCCCTGCCAGACGAACCGTAGGAATCGTCTGTGGACCGGGTGAATCAGGATCTGAAAGTAGGCGTCCTTCAGGTCTATGGATGTGGCCCAGTCGAGATGATGGATGGAGTCTCGGATCTGGGTGGGGGTCTCCATCTTGAACTTGGTGGGCCTGAGGAACTTGTTGAGGGGCGAAAGATCTAGAATGGGCCTCCATCCTCCCGAGGCTTTTGGGATCACAAAGAGGTGAGAGTAGAAGCCGGGGTTTGGGTAGGAAACCTCCGCGATGGCCCCTTTCTTGAGGAGCTCTTGGACTTCCGTGCGAAGAGCTTCTGCTTTGGCGGGGGAGGGTTCGTTGGGGGAGGGAGGGGGAGATAGCATGAGGGGGGGACGCTCGTGGGCCCAAGGAAGGCGAAACCCTTCCTGTAGCACTGCCACTATCCAGGGGTTGAGGCGCATACGTCTCCACTGGTGGGCATGCCGGGAGAGGCTGCCCGCCCGGGGGGGCGAGGGTCTGGGCTGGTGGGAGGGGGATAGGGCGAGGGGGGGTGCTACCTGATCTAAGTCCACCTCGGGCTGTCTCCCTAGTCAGCTCCGGGAGCGTGACTGTTGGCCGAACCGAAAATTTTGCTGATGGGGTTTTGGCTTAGGCCTTGGGAGAAGATTAGGTCGCTTGGCGGGCCGTGCGGTGCGGGAAGGCGATTGCCTGGGATAGGGTCTGTGCCTGGGGAAGGAACGAAGTGGGGGTCTAGCAGGGCGTGGCGGTGGCCTGGGCGCAAAGGACACAGCCTGCTTGCGTTCCTCAACTGCTTGGGCTATGGCGTCAGCCGAGTAGTCGCCAAAGAGCGACTGGTCCTGGCCCGGGATGCATCGCAGGGCTGCCTTAAGCGTCGGGGAGAGAGAGGTCCGCGCCAGCACGGCATCTCTCGCGACCAACAAGCAGTTGAAGTGGCTTCTGGCTGCGCTGTCCGCCGCAGCCGAAAGGTGATGCGAAATCCTGTTAACTAAGTGTCGCATGAAAGGATCGCTGAACAAGCGAGGGTCAGGCTCTTGGTGCTCCTCAGAGCCCGAGTCCCCCGGTACTGGGATGGCACCATCATCCTCCGGCCATAGAGCCTCCGCTCGCTGAAGGAGCATGCCCAAGTAGGTGTGTCCCGCCGTGGTGTGGAGGATGCCCATCCTGGCTACTCGGTCCCATTCCTTCAGGTTCTTAAATGAGATGGTGCCGGAAGTAGGGGGGGGCAGGTGGGGGATCAACCGACGGTCCGACTGGGAAATGCCCATCTCCCTGGTCACGGGATTGTCCGTAAACAAGGAGGAGACTGAGGGGTTCTTGCGGTCCCCGAGGAGGAAACCGACCTGGGCTGCATGTGGGGCCGAGAGGGGTCCCTGTCCTGGTGGAGGGATGGCGTGCGCACCCCTGGCGCGAGTTGCTGGGCCTTCCCAAATTGAGGCGAGGGATTGGGGGGCAACGATCTTTGGTCTAGATCTCTGGGCCGGGGGGGGACCGGCGAAATGGGAGAGGGAGAGAACTTCTTCAGCGGGTGCGGCCTCCCTCCTAACGAGGTCTGGTCGCCACCGTTCTATCGTGCGGACATCGTACAATGAGGTGGAGGCTAGTTCTTCCTCATCGTCCGCCTCAGGGAGGTACTGGTCCTGAGAGGGTTCATAGCACCCGTCATCAGGAGGTAAGTCGAGGGGTGCCTGTAGTGAGTCCCCGGTGGCCCTATAATCGGCGGCCGGGACATCGTCCTGCCGATCGGACAGCTCCCGAGGAGGGAGACCAAGGTCGACCCAGGCAAGTGAGGCCGGGTGCCACATTCGACCATATAGCTGGTCGTACTGGGTGTTGGCGTTAAGCCACTGGTCTCTCTCGGGGGCATAGAGCCACCGGTCCCCGGGGAGGTAAACGGGCTGTGGCGGCCCTGGGGTGTAGGCAGAAAATCCCCGGGGACCCGGGTAACCTGAATCACTGTTGGGGGGGTCTTGAGAGGCCGTGGCCTGTCGTCCCCGTCCAGGTCCGTGCACTGTACCATACACGTCCTTGGAATGGGCCTGGGAGGGCCATAATGGTATGGAGGAGGATGCGGAAGTCGAGCCCCCAACCCGCGAAAGTGCGGATTGGTCAGGATGCGGTCCCGTGTTCCTCCCCCTGGAGGAATATGTCAGGTTACCCTTGGTCCCGCTGGTAGATCCTCCCCCCGGAGGAGCGGGACCGCGGACGTTGCCCAAATGGGGATCCGAAAAGGTCGGTTCCCCAACGTCCAATACCCCTAGGGAAGAAGGTGACGTTCGATCGGGGTAGGTCGACCGTCCTTGTGCATGGGCACGGCCGGGCCCATGGCGCGGCGTGCCCGCACGCCCAGGATTATGGACACCACCGAGGTCGTGCGTCGGGGTGACCATAAGGCTGCTTCCGGAGTCGAAGCGCTCATCGAGCTCAGGTGTTGGCTGCACCCGTGCCCGGTGGGGCCGAGCGCTATGAGTGGACGTATCAACTTGGGGGGAAAAGGAGATACGTGACTCATCAAGGCGAGTGACGGATGGTGATTCCATCCCAGATCCGTCACCCGTGCTGGTCCGCGGCTCGGCAAGGTGCCCCGGGGGCCGAGATTCGCGTGACTCAGCATGATAGTGAGAAGTCTCCGAGCGAGTCCGTAGGCTAGAGGGCAAGCTGGCCGATGGAGAAGGGGTGGGGGAGGGCGAATTCCGTTGGCTAGTCTTTGCTCGGCAGGGCCCCTTGAGGGGAGCCTTGCCCTTAGACTTTTTGGGCAGCACCTTGAGGGGAGCTTTGCCCTTAGACTTTGCAGGCAGATCAAATGAAAGGCATTTTGAAATGGTGGCCGCTTGCCTATCAGCCTTGGGACGCCGCGGTCGTGCGTCCGTCGGTTTGGTAGACGAGGAAAGATCACGCGTCCCTTCCGCGGAGGAGTCGTCTCTGTCTACCTGAACCGTACGTTCATCGGTGTGAACGGATTGCTCCGAGATGGAATCGACCCGCGGGTTCTCCGGGAAATTGAGCGAACTCCGAGCAGTGGAGTGGCTCGACCCGGCGGTGTCCTTCACCATGTTGGGCACAGGTGGATAGAGCAAACCCGGAACACACGACCGCAAAGAGGAGACAAGGTGGCCGATCGAGAAAATCAATTAATCTCGATCGTCCGTGTGGTGTCGTGCAAAGTGCTCGAGAGATCGACTGAAACTCGAACTACCCGTACACGCCACCGGTCGGGTGACTGGTATGGCTATTAATAGCAATCTCTTTTTGGGCACTAAATCTTAATAAGCAGATCAGTGTCACGCACCCTTACTCGAACACGTTCTACCTGTGAAGGGTATTATTGAGCACTAAACCTTAATAAGTGGAACCAGCACAAAATGCGTGTTGAACCCGAGGCTCGGCAATATGGTGGGGGAACACGACCGGCGAGCGGTGCCGACGATCGCGAGTAACAAAGTCGCGAGAGTGCCGGTAAAAGAGACAAATCTTTTAATAAATACGCTCCCGAGAGTGCCGGTAAAAAAGATAATTCTTTTAATAAATACGCTCCCACCAAGAGCCTCACACGGCAAAATACTCAGGGTCTAGTGCAAGCCACAACTGAATCAAGTGTAGAAACAAAACACAGCAATCTTAACACAAAGGCAAGTATAGGCGAGACAGAGCACAAGACTTATCTTGCTTTGACGGCAGGCCGAAGATGAATGACGTATAGGAAGTTGACACTGGCTTCTTCCGGGGCCGGAAGTGGGGTGACATCACGTGACTGTCTTATGACTGCATTGGCCACGGAAAAAATTCGGCCTGACAGAGCTGGCTAACTGCCGTTGAATGCTATGGTCTGACATGGTAAAGTATATGACGCCAAACGCAGGCTACGTGATTTCCCTCAACTTCTTCCCCGGCTATGCCCAGAGCGTCGGAGTATCCTTCGAAGACCTGCCAACGCTGTACACCCTGTATGGAATCACCTTGATGGTGACTCGTGTGGCCAATGGCTTCATCTTGAACCGTGTGCCTAGCCATTTTATGCTAAAAGCTCTGTTTTTCGTGGGGCTGGGTTTCGGTTTGGTACAGCTGTTTCTTCCCCTGTACGGAGTGTCCTTTCAAGCGCTATTGGTTGAAAGGCTTTTGACGGGTAAGCGCGACGAGTGGTCGTTTCTGTGCAAAGTTTATTTTTTCTTTTTCCCTCTGTGTAGTAGTAGTAGTAGTAGTAGTAGTAGTAGTAGTAGTTCAGTTTTACGTCTGTTCCCATCTGTGATATTAGACACACACACACACCACACACACACACACACGCACACACACACACACACACCACACACACACACACACACACACATACTCACACACCTCCCACCCCCCTCCCCTCTCTCTCTGTCTCTCATTATCTCACTGTCTCTGTTTCTGTCTCTGTCTCTCTCTCTCTCTCTCTCTGAAAATTATGCAAGTATATAAATCAGTTCGTGAATTATCACTTATCTTGTTTACAGCCGAATCACTGATAAATCGACCAATAGACGTATACGAATAGCAGACGGACAGAGAGATAGATACATAAATACATGAACAGCCCTGGCTGACATGTACATATAGACATACAGATAGATAGATAGACCGAGAGGTAGATAGACGGACAGACGGGTAGCCCTAGATCGATGATAGATCAATCACTCGATCGACTGATAGGTGGAAATATGTACACAGACAAGGTAGGAGTCCCTTTATTGAACGCAGTGTCCAGACCTACAGCTTTAATGTTAATGTGTAGTAGATTTTAATGACAATGCTTTCAGCGTTAGAGGGGTATTGCCAGTCTCGCAAGTCATCAGATTGTGTTTCCTTGGGAAGGGGGAGGGGCCAGGAAGGAATGGGAGCTAGGAAAGGTGAGGACGGAATGGGGAAAGGAGTGGGGAGAGCGTGGGGAAGGGAGGGGAGGGCAAAATAAGACGAAAGTTGGAAAATAACCTAAGGAATCATATTAACATCCACAGTATTCCCTCGGACAGTGTTTCAGCATTCAGTCACAGAACGTGGACAACCATTTGCATTCACACTCATACGAAAGTGGACAGAGATCTTGACACCTTACTCCCCACCTTATCCCCATCCCCAACAAAGAAAGGAATAGTTGCAGAACAAAAAGAAATCACCGCACAGGCACTGTAAACGATATATTTCTGTCCTGTACGCCGAAACAGAATGACGGAGATATGAAGGGCGCCTAACTAGACACGACTTTGTTCTTGCTGATGACCGACAAGGACAAGGATGATGAAAATACCACGGGTTCAATACTGATTTGAGGTCTGTATGATGAGGAGGCTGTAGCACTCCGATTCCTTTCACGATCTGTCCCGGCATCAATCGGACCTGGGAGATGCAGACATCTGCAGTGTCGGTCAGCGCTGCTGTTTTGCCTTCCTCTTGCTCGTCTCTTCTTCTTACTACTCCTTTTACTCCCCGTCTTCATGTTACTCTAGAATGTTATTTCATCTTTTAATTTATGATTCTATGATTTTAGAATGAGGCCCAAGAGTTGTGTCTCCAACAGGTACATCATAACATGTCCCAGTTTCAATACGTCCAAGGTCCCATACACCCCATGTTTTCAACCCTAACCCTAACCTACATCTAACCTAACCTACTATTAACTCTTACCCTACTTCTGATCCTAGCTCTGAGCTTACATATAGTGTCTGTGATTTACAACGTGGGTTGTATCGTGGCCTGGAATAAGATTCTTTGGACGCATCCAAACGACCCCTCCCTGACTACAGCTACTACCTCAGACTATCTTATGCTTGCCATGGAAGCTGCGGCTCATTTGTGAGGTCAGAACACTATGTCACAGGCATCATGTACGGCTCGTCCCTGGTGCTGGTGACTCCCATCCTGGACCATTATCTGGGAGCCCAGAACCTCCCGGTTGCCTTTGGTATCGTCATGCTGTGCAGCGGTGTGGGGTCGGTGACTTTCCCTCCCATTGCAGGTAATACTGCGGAATGCAACAGCAGCGACAGTACCTTCAGCGGCAGCAACAATAATTGCATTTGCCGTCTAAAATCACACGGTTCAAAGACGTTATATGAAAGTACAACTGCTTTTTGTTTTCATGCTGCTTCTGCTGCTGCTCCTGTTGCTGCTGATCGTGTTTTCGTCACTGATACTGCCGGTGTTACTGCTGATGTTACTGTCATTGCTGCTGCTGCTGTTGCTCATGCTTAGCTATTGCCGTAGCTTCTGTTCTCATCATTATTTCTGCTTGCACATCTGCCACTGCTTCGCTACTACTCTTCTGTCTGCTGATGTATCTGCCGATGCAAGGACCACTGAAGCTGCAGCTTCTGTTGCTATCACTAGCACACTGGCTCCTTGGCACGCTTCCACAACAGAGTAACAACTTATTTTGCAAGTGACACCAATACTTTTTATTGCTACAGGCAAATACGAAAGATAGTGCTTGCTCTGTTTTTGCAGGTAGTGTGTCAATTAAGCCAGATATTGACTCTTTTAGAAAAGCGTCATGAATGATTAGCGCTTGTTCACATATTATTTCTGAGAAAGGAGTCATGATTGTATGTCCATATTGATCTTGTGTGCCATCGTTTGTGAGAGAAGATCTGCTTGTTTGATTTTATGAGATGAAATCTGCATGGCTGATGGTCATTGTTAATTTGTTGTCTCATGTCGTGTTAGAAAACGAAAACAACAACAAACATACAAAGCCATTCAATTGTCATTCAATCACCTTACAAAGAAAAATTGTTTGAATTGATCCTCAATCAGATCTTGGCCCAACTTCAGAGGAAAATCTCACAAGTCCTTGCTGTCTTGTCCAGTCCTCTCTCTCTCTCTCTCTCTCTCTCTCTCTCTCTCTCTCTCTCTCTCTCCTAAGGAAAAGATGTAATGATTATGTGACAGCCTACTAGCTTTAGATGCCTCCACACCATCCTCAATATTCACTTGAATGACTTCATCACCAACACTGAAGTCCTCGAACAGGCAGAGCCCACCAGCATCAAGGCCATGCTATTGAAAGTCCCAGCTACACTGGGCAGGCTTGGTCTCCAGGATGGAGGATCATCGCCTGCCCAAGATTGCCCTGCATGATAAACGCTCCACCGGCCATCGCAACAGAGGAGCACCAAAGAAGCGATACAAAGACTGCTTGAGAAAAACCCTTGGTGCCTGTCATATACACCATTGCCAGTGGTCATCCCTAGCTGTGGATTGTAATGTCTGGTGGTACACCATTAACAAAGCTTTATCCTCCATCGAATATGCCTGCAGGGCCACCCTGGAGGACAATAGTTGCAGGATGAAGAACGGTGACACTGCAACATTGAACCCTGATCAGACTTTTACTTAGCTATAGTGGCCAGGCCTGCCTATCCTACATTGGCCTTGTCAGCCATGAGTGTGCCTGCGGTCGACGTGGGCCACTTCTGTCATAATCGTCGTCTCCGAAGCCAAGCCTACACCCACCCGGCCACCCAGCCACCCACCCACCCATCCACACACACGTATATATATCTATATATATATATATAGATAGATAAGAGAAGAGAGAGAGAGAGAGAGAGAGAGAGAGAGAGAGAAATATCTTTGAAGGGCCAGAGCTACTTTTCTGATGTAGATTTCCGTTTTGGAAATGAATACAATGTGCATAGTAAAGTCAGCGTGAACACATTTCTTTTCACTGGTTTTTTTAGGCTGACAAGTCATCAGATAATGAGGGAGAAAGTTAAATGGAAAAAAAGCCAGCCTTGTGACCCTCGTCAGCTTTGAACAAGGGAAACGGTTTAAAAATGTCAAGGTTTTTTTTCCGGCTTTTGGTATTCTGCGTCTTTGCAAAACAGTGTTTGAAAGACCTGCAGTCCGTCAAGTGATAGAATCATAACTAAACAAAGACCGTAGTTGTGTAACTTTACATAAAAGAAGAGACAATGCCCAAATGACCTCAATGCACAAAACACATGTCATGATCATGTTTTCATGAGTCTTAATTATCTTCTTTAATTCATTTCAGAGACAATGTAGACGATTACGATCTTTGCTTAGATGTAGTCTCATCTTTTCGAGAAAATCTACACAACTAGGGCTTTTGTTTGGGCATTGTCTCTTCTTTTGTGTAAAGTTACACGACTACGGTCTCTGTTTAGTTATGATTCTATCCTTTTGAGAAAGGCTACTCCACAACGGTCTTTTACCGAAAAGCTACTGGAATTAGTACTCGTTCATCCCCTTTGTTCCAATTCAGCTGTTGTCTAGCCTTGTATAGAAGTGTTACGCGATTTTTGGTTAAGGTTTGATGTTCCACTTTACTTTGGAGAATACCACATTGGTATTGATCTCTTCTTTCAGCCATGGTCCCATCTTGCATCTCTTTCATATAACAGAGGAAAGAGACAAATATTCCTGTTTGTGTGTGGTCAAACAAACGTTTTCATTTGTTAAAAAGTCATATGGTTGCTAAGGATCACTCTCACCTCTCTCTCTTTCTCTGTCTCTCTGTCTCTGTCTCTGTGTGGTGTGTGTGTGTGTGTGTGTGTGTGCTTGCGTATTTGCGTATGAGCATATTTGCATTTGAGCGCAAGCACGTTTTGCCTGTTTACCTGCTTCATTATTTACTTTTTTTTATCTTCCTTTCTTTCATTCTGTATATCTGGTTTTCTGTCTTTCTGTTTGTCTTTCTTTCTTTTTTGTTTTTCTTTCTTCTTTCATTGCTTTCTTTTTTCTTTTCCTTTTATGCACAACTTCCAGACATACTTTTCTTCATCAAAGGGAACTTTTTTTCTGTGCTTGAAACGACAGTTCTTGTAAAGTACCGGCGATGCCTGTCATTTCTGATCGTTTGAGCATTCCTCAACTTTTTTTTTTTTTTTTTTGGGCATGGTTTCTGTTAACAAACGACATATTTGGTTCCAGGAGCCCTGTATGATGTTTACGGCACTTACAACGTCTGTTGTTATCTGTCTGGTAAGTCTTAGACCACTTCACTAGCGGCTGTGTAGAATAAACATGGTAATCATGGTTCCAATTTAACATACATATCACATAAATCATGCTCACACTTACGTGTGAATCCTCTCCTCCATGTCTCTCACGAACGCGGCTGTTATTTCTTGCGAAGTGGCTTCTCCCTCATTGGTTCAGGGATACTTGTGTACACTTTGAAGCTGAATAGATCAGATAAGCGGAAAGCAAAGGGGGGCCAGAAACGAGGCCGGCCACATGGGAGGAGGAGGGACGGGTGCGGGGCGGGAGTGTCAAGGTGTGGGGGGTGCAGAGAGAGAGAGGAGAGAGAGAGAGAGAGAGAGAGAGAGAAACAGACAGACAGACAGACAGAGACAGAGAGAGGGGAGGGACCCAGAATGGGTTAAAGGGAGGGAAAGGAATGAACTGAGAACAAGAACTGCGGGAAAATGCTCGTTCATGATCGATATTCCACATTTTAGCTTTCGAAAATCAGACGCTCAAATAGAAGGACAATTTTTTTAGAAGCTGGTCGTCTATACATTTCCTATTTCATTTTTGTATGTGATGAAATTATTGTGTCATCATCATACGATGATAACTACACATTCAGTCGTCCGCCATTGCATTCCAGGTTCAGTGGGTGCCGTCTCAGCGGTGTCCTTACTATTCACGCTCTGCTTGAACACCAGACCCTAGATGACTCTCACAGACTGGAAACATCATTGATTCTGTCAGTGGACGGCAGCGGACGTCATCACTGCCCCAACAAAGCCTCGGAACAATACTAGCCTTTGCTCACCTGGTGAAAAACAACAACAACGACCAACCAACAAAGATGACGTCAGCGGATGTATCAACGTCATAAACTGAGTCCGGCGACAGTTGAGACTGTACAGTTCTGATATTGAACAGAGACAATCGACATGGAGTCAAGAAGTGTCTCAGCTGTCTTAAAAATGTGACAACAACAACAACAACAAATGGAAATGGGGGGGGGGGGGGGGGGGGGGGGGGGGGGAGGGGAGGAGATTTTGGTGCATTTTAGTTTGGATTCTGTGGGTTGAATAGTAGCGTTGCGACTGATCGGCGAAGCTTACAGAAAAATACGTGCGGGGAAAGGGTTAAAAATAGCGTTCGGTTTATTTCAGGTTTTACAGGTGGTATTGCACTTTCATCACTACCGCTGTTTTTGAGGACGGTTTACGCTATATATAGCTACGCTGTTTCTGCAAGTCATGTTCTGGCAAGCGCAACTGGACTATTTAACCATCACACCACATGTTTAAAATAAAAGAAAAAAACTTCCCTTCACCAAAGAACATGATCCACATATATCTAAAAATGTCAGCGAAGGGTTCGTAATGACATGAGGTAAACATAAACAGAAATATGTTGTAAAAACAAAGAAAGGAAGATTACGATTAGATGGCAGATCAAATGCTTTGGGATCCAAAAGGATGCAAGGGAGAACAAAACGTGTACACATGCACAGAGTGGTCGCCTCCTTCTGAGTAACCCGAGATAAATTCATACACTGGTACAGAAAGAGTAGTCCGCTTTGGGCTTATTTCAGGGTAACCCCTGATCAAAACAATACAGATATACGGAAAAAGTGGTAACTTAACCCGAACAATGTTTTTTAAACAAGCGCTGACGCAGGTGAGAGATTACAAAGCTTTATTCGCATCATCCAAAAGATTTTATCCCCCCCCCCCCCCACCCTGCCCCCCGGCCCTTTCCTTTTTTTTGTCAGAGTCATGGTTATGGAATATTCCTGAATGTCACTGAATTTAAGTTGGCTGCCATGCATAGCAGATCTGTCGTTATCTCTAACTGTAGATCACTTAAACGTGCAGACTTATTTGGATCATCCAAAAGATGTTATTCCACCTTCCCCGCCTTTTTTTAAGTCATGATAATTGAATAATCCTTAATGTCATTGAAAGTAAGTTGGCTGGTGTGCATTGCAGATCTGTCGTCATGTCTAAAATGTAAATCACTTAAAAAGCACAGCGTCCTCAAATGCGGACAATATCATTCTCACACTCTCACTGTGTAAAATACTGAACAGCAAGTCTAAAATGAGTATGACAACGCATCAACATCCTTCAGGCTAGCTTTTTCTCGTCACCCAATGCAATACAACGACAAAAGGAGTTACTTCATGGGCCAGAACATGACAGTGCAGAGTGACCATCAGCTCAAACGAGCAGAGCCGGAAGTTCTGTCGACGAACATTGACATGCGCGTTTGCCTCCGTTTGCTTCTGGCTATGCACACAGCAGGCTTGTCTTGTGTACCAGGCCACGTTCACTCGAGAGAAAAGAACACATGGATCTGTTGGAAGTGTGGCGGACCTTTGTTCTTGGCCAGGTCGGCCAAGCCAGCCCAACGTCGGCATCGACTTGGGTACCCTTGTCAATCCTTGCTAAAGAATTATGCCAAGGGATTAACGGGATAGCAGGGATTATCTTTGTGGCATATGCACAGAAACTAGTGCAGTGTACAGCTTGCGGGAAAAAAATCCCGTCAGAAGCGAGTGCAGGTATAGTGCTGGTGTGTATCAGAAATGCTTTGTCTACGTTTATGTCCATTAGTAGTCTTTCAGAATGACACATCTGGGCTTTGAAAGTGGAGATTTGAAGCAGGACTTCTGACAATGAGCGTCCACAAACCTGTTGTTGCACATTTTGTTTAATTTTATTTTTATGTATAATGGTTCATAGCCTTCAAATGCCTGGATTTCAGACCTTTTGTGAAAAATCTTGAACCTGGCAGTACAGACTTGAGACAGGACTACGTGACAATGAGCGTTCATAAACCCTGTTGTGTGCATCTTTTTTTTTTTATCGACAAATATGACATTTAGGCATTGAACATTGACAAAATGTCACAAGTTGAAAATGGTATATACAAGACAAAGATTCCAGACCATTCTGCGAAACATCTGGAAGTTGAGAGTAGAAGCTGGAGATGGGACAACTGATGATGAGCATTCATAAGCCTGTTGATGCTCAATTTTTACATTTACACATCTGACTCGTTTTCCTATGTATTGGGCATTGTCTAGCATTGACAAAAGATTTGTCAAGTTTAAACTGGTTCATCCAGTGCATTGGTTCTAGACCTTCTGTGAAAAATCCCAAGCCTGAGCGCAGAGGTATGAGACAGCACAACTAGCAATGAACATTCATTGTTCTTGTGCCTTTTTTTTTTTTTTTTGTCAATACATTTGATTTTTTCCCCTGTTCGTTGGACGTTGACAAGTTGTTACAGCCACGATAGGTTGCATATAAGATGAATGCCAAGGGCAGATTCCAGACCTTTTCATGTGAAATGTGTCTATTTATATGAAAGACAAAAACCATGATACCTTTCGTGCCTTGCGTCCCCGTATGGGAACGGTAGATCAGTCACTGGACAGACACAGACATCTCAAATGTTTTCACAACACCCAGTCAGCCTCTACTTCTGACTCTATTGCTATCAAAATGGGTAGAACGCACCACAACAACAACAACAGCACCAGTAGCAACAACAACAACAACAACAACAACAGCAATTACAACAACAATGACAACAGCTACAACAACAACAACACAAATATTCGGGCTTAAATGAGGTAAGGCGATTGGCATGCCATTAAGAGCATTTCAACGTGACACTGCTGAGCCGAGTGCTAAGCAGATATTGGTTCCCGCCAACCCACCCACCCCACCTTCTTTGTTTGCTTTGTTTTGTTTGTATTGCGATGTCAATGTTTGTTTTCATTCACGTTTTCGGATTGGAGCCAGGGTGTGTGGGGTGTGTGTGTGTGTGTGTGTGTGTGTGTGTGTGTGTGTGTGTGTGTGCTCGAAACCTTAACCCTTCCTCATCCCCCCCTACGAGAATATGGATTGCCACTGACAGCATACATTCTTGCCGTTTATTTTCTAAACCGTTAGGGGGAAAAAAAAGTCTGAAGACACAGTAAGATGTAGACGATTTACTGACGTAAAGCTTGACCCAAGGCCGATTTGCTTAATGCATGACCACTTCCTTCTACTCTCAGTATTTTCCTTTCCTTCTTCTCTTGTGCAAAGAAATAATTATGTCTGTTTTTTTCGAAGATGAAATCTGAATGTTCTAGTATGCATTACAGACTGAGTTTGAATAATAAAAGAATGTTATGCTGATAACGTTAGTGCACTGAGTAAACTGGGCGAAAAGTGTGTGCTGTACAGTTTTAGAGCAACACAGATTAATGAATGTGTGTGTGTGTGTGTGTGTGTGTGTGTGTGTGTGTGTGTGTGGTCGTGTGTGTGTGTGTGTGTGTGCGCGCGCGCACGAGAGAGAGAGAGAGAGAGAGAGGAGAGAGAGGAAACTCAGGAGAGCGCAGACCTCTGTGGATATTAAAATAATACTGGATCATCTCTTTGATCCGGATATGCAGTGCGGATCCGCACGAAAATCAACGGGTTAGTCCTTGGTTCATATTCTATCTTTCTCGCAAGTTTGGATAAAAATCGGTCTGGTAGATTTTGCGTACTCTCGCTGACAGACAAACAAACAAACGGACGACGGTAAAATATAACAGCCTTGGCGGAGATGATTGCGATCAGGAGGCGAGGGCATAGAATATTTAGGACGGAACGGCAAGGCAACGGACCTAGAGTGTAAACAATGAAGGCTCTTGATGATAAAAGGCTTGTCTCCATCTCGTTAAAAACGACTACGTGGGCCAGCAATTCAGTTACAATACACACTGAACTACACTGGTTTCCTGTTGAGCAAGGAATACAGTACAAAAATTCCCTGGTTCGCTTCGTTATCATTTTTGTAAAGTCGTCAGAGGATACTTCGCATGGGAGGTGGGGGTGTGTGAGTGGGGGGGGGGGGGGGGGGGGAGGGGGAGGGGCAACCTAAGCATTTGGACAAAAAACTCCACTGTTGTTCATCCTCCAAATTTTTTTGAAAAGCCGTTAGGGGGTAGGGGGCGGGGGGGACAGGAGGAGGGAGGAAAGGG
>CM065716.1:58826493-58883993 GCA_033310375.1 Conus canariensis | reverse complement strand
TGGACGGGGAAGGACAATTTAAATTAACACCGTTGTCGTGGCTGTATGGAGTTTCTGCTTGCTGTTTTGCCTGTGTCTTAGCAAAGGTGGGAGAGGGTTGGACGGGGTGGGACAATTTAAGTTAACACCGTTGTCGCAGCTGTAGGGAGTTTGTGCTTACTGTTTAGCCTGTCTCTCAAAGAAATCAAAGTTTCTTACAATGCGGTCGTTACTGTATAAGCGCTGTGTGTATACAAATATCATAACAAAGTATTTATATTGATGCTGGAATGTTGTATTCGTTCTTACCTCGTAGAAAATTGAGGAGCTCAAGGCATTTACAAAATGGTAACAAATACAAAGAGAAACACACAAAAATCTGCATCATAATACAAACAATCTTCCGCATGTATCTCGTTCCCGACTCCTTCGAACATTTTTCCTGTTCCTATTAGCATTTTAACCCGGTTCGAACTTCGTTGTACCTCCAGTCCCCCACCTACTCTTTATTTCTCTGCCATCTACAGCACTGGAGCCGACCTTTCCCGGCAACACACACACACACACACACACACACACACACACACACACACGCACACACACACACACACGCACGCACTCACGCACGCACGCACGCACGCACGCACGCACGCACGCACGCAAGTACGCACACACATCAATCCGTCCCTTCTGAAGCTGTTCTTCAAAAATGACATCGACAGAGCAAAGCAAACATCGTTGTAGTGCATGTCCTTTCAGATCAAATGCTTGCTGCCTTTCATCAATTATTTGTTCTTCCTTTCACGTGGCCAACCCACATTTCTTTTTTTTCTTTTTTTTTTTGTGGCATCAGTTCTCGGATCAATGGAGCACCTAAGGTGGTAGCTTTTTTTTTTTTTTTTTAATACTTTTTTCTTCTTTTTTTTCCCTAAGGCCAAAATCCACCTCTTCATTTTTTGGTGCTCCACACTGTCCTCTTCATCTGCCAAAAAAAAAAAAAAAAAAAAAAAAGCGGAAAAAAAATTAAATAATTTCCACAACTAGGTTTTTTTCTCTTTTTTTTTTTCTTCTTCTTTTCTTTCCCAACCAAATACACACCATGCATAGTCTGTGTGTTCTCTTATAAATGGACATATTTTTGCTGATTTTAGTGTTTTGGTAATTGATACAGAGTGTCTGGGTTTATTAATGTTCTAATGTGTGGTGTACTGGCACACTCACTCGGATAATATGTTACTTATACAAAGAAAACAACATAGATGAGACAAAGGACTTAATTATTTTCAGTTTTTCATTTTGTTTTACACATACACCCACACACACTCTCTCTCTCCTCCCCCCCCCCTCCCTCTCTCTCAAATATGTTAATAATGGAAGTTACCTGTTAAAGACATCATACTAAAGCAAAATTATGCGTAAACAACTAATTCCGTATATACAACGCCTGAAAGGATATCGTTGGTCCCGATTGCTCGTCTCCCTCTCCTTCCCCCTACCCAAGCGTGTGAGAGCTCTTCACGTCACACCACCACTACCACCATCAGCCACTCATCCCAACATCCATCCACCCCCCACACCCACCCTCCACCTCCTTCCGCCCCCACTCCCACCCCCACCCCACCCCCCCCCCCCAAAAAAACAAAAAACAAACACACACACACACACACACACACACACACTCACAGAGAGAGAGAGAGAGAGAGAGAGAGAGGAGAGAGAGAGAGAGAGAGAGTGTGTGTTAGGCGGACAGACGGACAGAGACGGCGTCTTTTAATGAATTTAGGGATTTAGTTTGTTACATGTCATCTCACCAGTTGTCTCTTCCCCGATGAAGCCAATCTTATAGCGAGAAGAGTATATGCATGACTCTCCTCATTTTCCACATTCCCCATGTGCGACAGTCTTACACATACGAAAACGAAAGAGTGCAGGAAAGTACAGAGGAGTGGACAACGAAAAGGTATATTTACCTTGGAGTCACTTTCTTTATGAAAGAAACATCATCAAGACTGTGTTGTATGTGTGTGTGCATGTATGTGTTTGAGTATCTGTAAGTGTGTGTGTTATAGTGCATGTGAGCGCACGCAAAATGCACAAAAACGTGCATGTATTTGTAACTCTGTGTGTGTGTGTGTGCGCGCGCGCGCGCGCGCGCGCGTGCGTGCGTGCGTGCGTGGTGTGTGTGTGTGTGTGTGTGTGTGTGTGTGTGTGTGTGTGTGTGTGTGTGCGTGCGTGCGTGCGTGTGTGTGTATGTGTGTGCGTGCGTGCGTGCGTGCGTGTGTAAGAGTGAATGCATGTATGAGATCTCTTTATATTTTCCTCAGTTGCAATTGATTTTCAAATGACTGAAACTGGCAGCCTAGATTCCGTTTTTTTGTAAATGCTTATACACATCTTTGCAGTAATCACAATATGGTTCATTTTCAGTAGCGTATGTCTGTCAATATTTTCTTGTCTAAGAATTCCAAAAAGCACAGTTTCTTCAGAAAACACGATTTTTATGTTGTGTACAGCCAATATGTATTGACTGACAAATTTCCAAAACGAACTAACCTTATGACAATAAAAAAAGAAATGTTCAATGTAATCAATTTCATCATTGCAATATGAACAATTTCGATTATCCCTGACTTTCATTTTGCATATCATTATATTAGTCGGGTATATATTTTGTAGAATTTTCCATTGTAAAACTCTCAATCTGGTTTCTTTTGTGCACAAGCGGGGTATCTTCCATATATGTTCATTTAACTCCAGTCCATACTTATTTGACCAAAAGCGGGCTGCACATGGTTCTTTGTAACTGAGGGAACACAAAGTTACACGGAAATCCTTGCAAGATATATGTTTTTTGTTACAGAAAAGAGGTGGTTCTGAAAAATCTATATCATATCTATCTTGTTCACTAACTCTAGTAATAAAAGTCTGTGTGGCCGCTGACACTACGTTATACTCTAAGATCCTTGCAGGGGAGGCTCCTATCTTGTTAACCACGTCCTGGTATGAAAGCATCCCATTTGGACCATACATGTCACTAACATTTAGTATTTTGCCCTTTATCCAGTCAGGGAAGAAAAGGACATTTCCTCGATATTTTATGTGTTGGTTATTCCACAGTAAAGAGGGAAAGGGTGAGACATCTTCATGTTTATTAAGATCTAGCCATGTTTTCAGAGTAATTTTCCAAAAATGTGAATGTATCTTGTCTAAACCTTTGAAAAGTGCGCTTTTAGTATTTGCATAAAAACACGTGACATTCTCACCAAAGGGTAGAAATATTTTCCTCGGAATTAAAGTCCATCTTTCATTGTTTGTGGCCTTACAGATTCTTACAACCCATGACAGGAGAAAAGCAGATTGCATCTGTCTTAGATCTATCATTTTTAATCCTCCTTTTTCATACTCACTGCACATTACGTTTCTTTTAACTTTTTCAAATGCCTTTCGATTACAATGTTTTTTACGCCAGAGAAATCTAAAAAGCATGCGATTTATATCTGATAAGACCTTATCAGGAATAACAAATGTTTGCATAACATACACCATTTGTGAAATAAGAAATGTTTTAATAATATGTATTTTACCCATTACACTAAGATCTCTTTTTTCCCAGGAGTGAATAATTCTCTGAATAGTTTCTATTCTTTGCAACCAATTGTCCTCAACTAGAGATGCCGGTTTATCATTCTCATAATAAATACCCAGAATCTTTACTGTATTTTTCCATCTAAAGCCATAAAAGCTGTCTGTACTATGCTTTTTACTACCTAGCCACATAGCTGCTGATTCATTTTTATTTATAACCAAACCAGAAAACAAAGAAAAATCATTGAGTATATCTAATGCTTGCACCATGTCATGCTGATCTGTCAAAAATAAGGTAACATCATCTGCATAAAGCGCAATTTTGATATAACAAGCGTATCTCTTGAACCCGCTAGATCAATTCCTCTAATGTTTCTACAGTTTTTCATCTTTATTGCTAGCAATTCTATAGCCAACACAAAAACTAAGGGAGAAAAAGGACATCCTTGTCGGATTCCTGTCTCAACCGCAAAATACTCTGATGTCCAGCCACTATACAAAACACAACTACGAGTATCAGCGATTAATACTTGAAACCATCTAATGAATTCTTCCCCAAACCCATACTTTTTGAGAGCTGTTAACATAAAGTCTTTAGATATACTATCAAAAGCTTGTGTATAATCAATACTTAAAAGTAAACCAGGAATATTTTCTACATTTAAATGATCAATAACATCATCAATTAGTCTCAACAGCGTAGCTGCTCGACGTCCCTTGATATACCCAACCTGATCTTCACTTACTAAATCTCTAATTACTTGACATAAACGATTTGCCAAACATTTAGACAAAAGCTTATAATCGCTATTAGTTAACGAAATTGGTCTCCAGTTTTTTAAAACATTTCTAGGTAGATCTTTGCCTTTGTGAATTAATGTGATGACTGCTTTTCTCTGAGAAGGACAAAGTGTCCCTTTTTCAAATGCAGAGTTAAGTGATGATGTTAACAAACTTTTTATATGACCCCAAAATACTTTTAAAAACTCTGTTGTAAGCCCATCACTTCCCGGTGAAGAACCATTTTTGAGGGCTTTAAGAGCTGTTAGTAGTTCATTCTCTGTCAAGTTGCCTTCACAACTATCCTTCTGAGAGACAGAAAGCTGTGGCACTGAAACATCAGATATAAAGTTATCTACCATTTGTTCCATGTTTCCTGCTCTTACCTTTTTCCTGTACAACTTCGAATAATAGTCTCGCTGCATTTTCATTATTTCTGACTGTTGTGTAACTAATCTACCATTTTCATCACAAAGTTCTTCTATTATCTTTGAATTTGCTCTTGATTTTTCCAAGTTTAGAAAATATTTTGTGTTTTTTCCCCCTCTTCAATCCATTTCATTCTAGATCTTACCTGTGCTGCACGTGCTTTATACGTTTCCAATAATTCTAATTCTTGCATTAAGTGCTGTCGCTGATTTTGATAATGAATACCGTTAGGGTTTTTTGCAATATTAATATCTATATCGTTTAACTTACCTTGAATTTCTACTAACTTATTTCTTCTGTCGATGCTCTTACCTTTAGCATAAATTATTGTAAAACTCTTAATCTTCAGTTTTAGGATTTCCCATTCCATTTGAAAATCGATGTTTTCGTCCATATGTGATATATGATCATCAATCAAACTATTCATCTGTGTGACATAGTTTAAGTCATTCAACAATGAGTTATTGAACTTCCACAGCCCAGGTCCCCTCTCAAAGCTTGAGAATTTCAATTTGATGGAGCAACCTCTGTGATCTGTGAAAGGGACAGAATGAATACGGCAGTCTATTGTTTTATCAAACAAATCACCATTGGATATGAAATAATCCAATCGACGTGCAATAAAAGGAGAAGTTTTATGCCATGTAAATTCCTTTACATCCGGATGAAACAGTCTCCAGGTATAATACAGGTCATGGCTTCTTATTAAATCATTAAATTTCTTTACTGTGCCCTCTGCATGTTTTTCTCCAGAGATGATATCTGAATCGTTATCTAATACGCAGTTGAAATCCCCCCCAATTAACAAGTGCTCTGACTGAACATTAGAGATAACATCTCCCAGTTCATCAAAGAAAGTATTCTTTTCATTGTCATTATTTGGAGCATACACATTCACAATGACCACTTTTTATGCTGAATTTCTATTTCAATGGCCAAAATTCGTCTTGAATTGAACACTATCTTGTAATTATCAACCACATTGCATCGAAATAAAACAACTTGACCACAACTATGTGATGTATAACTATTATATAATAATTCACCTTTGCCCCGTTCTTTTTTCCATTGCTCATAAACACCATCAGTGATATGTGTTTCTTGCAAACAAATTATATTGTACTTTTTCTCTTTCAAGTGTTTAAATACTGATTTTCTTTTCCAGCACGAGCGCAGACCCCGTGAATTTAATGAAAAAACGGTCAATCCGGAATCACAAGCCATAAGGAAAGTCCGTAATCCAAGCCATTATCAAATCCAAACGCAAACCCGTAAACAAAGTCCGTGTAACGCGCATAAGTCGTCTCCGACAGGTCAAACCGGCACACTCGGTGAAGATTCACCCACCTTTACTCTGCCCACCCGACACGGAGCGGTCAGGTGAGGGCCGCGAACAGGTGAGCATTTTAGCCTTAGGCCCGTCACGCCGCTGGCTAGGTGAATCCTCGTCACCTGACCTCTGTCGCTTGCCAACCCACATTTCTGTTTGCATTCACCGGGGAGTCTCACGATAACAGAAGCAGACAAACAATCCAGACAGAACGACAAGATCACGCAAGCAGTGTTTCGCAGACAGATACAAAAACAGGCAGGAGAAACAAGAGGGAGCTTGATCACGCTGAAATTAAAAAAAAAAAGAAAAGCAAAGAAATAGTAAAAAGTGAAAATGTACATCAAACCACTCCATTTTCCTTATGGATTTGCGCACAATTCTATTTTTCTTCAAACAAACAAACAAAAAAAATTACCACTGTTTTCCTTACAGAATTACGCACTATCCTCTCTATTTTTCTTCAAACAAAAAAATAGCACTGTGTTCCTCACAAATCTGCGCACTATTCTCTTTATTTTCCTTCAAACAAAAAATTCACACTACTTTCCCTACAGATTTGCACACTATTCTCTCTATTTTTCTTCAAACAAAACATTCACACTATTTTCCTTACATAGCTGCTCATTATTCCCTCTGTTTGTCTTCCAACAAAAATTACCACTATTTTCCTCACAGATTTGCGCACTATTCCCTCTTTTTTCTTCAAACAAAAAAATTAACACGTTTACCTTACAGATTTGCGTACTGTCCTATCTATTTTTCTTAAAAACAAGCAAAGAACCCCCCCCCCCCCCCCCCCCCACTATTTTCCTTACAGATTTGCGTACTATCCTCTATTTTTCTTCACACACAAAAAACAAACAAACAAACAAAACAAAACAAAAATCGCACTGATTTCTTTAAAGATTTGCGTACTCTATTTTTCTTCAAACAAACAAAAAAAATCAGGCTATTTTCCTTATAGATTTGCGTACTATCCTCTCAGTTTTTGTTTTAAAAAAAAAACGTTCACACTGTTTTCCTCACAGATCTGCGTACTATCCTCTCTGTTTTTCCCACACGATCCGAGTCTTACCCCGACCTGCAACTGCCTAGCTGGCCACAGACCAGAAAACAGGGAATCCTCGAAGAGAATTGACCGTGAGGACCCTTACGGGGAAGAAACAGAGCTCATAGGTCGGCCACAATCGACAAGGTAAGTGTATATGAAGGGGGCGAGGGAAGGGGGGAGGGGTGGGGGTGGGGGAGGCTGGAAGGAGGAAGGGAGGAAAAGGGTGTGTGTGTGAGCAGAGTTTGTGCATGTAGTAGTCGTGTGTGTGTGTGTGTGTGTGTGTGTGTGTGTGTGTGTGTGTGTGTGTGTGTGTGTGCGTGCGTGCGTGCGTGCGTGCGTGTGTGTGTGTGTGTGTGTGTGTGTGTGTGTGTGTGTGTGTCCGCTTTTTCTCGCGGACATACTATTTTCACTGAATGATTTTAAATGAAAAATTCAGTGCTTAGATTTATGATGGTAGATAATGTTTACCGAAGATTTTTTTTTTCCTATGTATCATGTGTCATATCATTTTGCGTTTCGGTTTTAATTTGACGTCACTTTTCATTATTGCTTTTACTTGTGATTTGAAGAAAAGTCAAGCTAGCCACCGACTTTTCATAGGACTTTAGAAAATATGTCAATAACAAAGAAGATAATTTGCCTTTTTTGACTGGCATGTGATAACCTGGAAGAGAGGAATCCTAGAGAATAGGAGAGAAGACAGTGGAGGGAAAGCTGTCTGTGACTTTCTTTCAGTTTCTGTCAGATGTAAGATGGGCAGTTATAACGCGACAGTCGTATAGACTCGATTTTAAAAAAAAATCCGCATTTTATTTTATCCATCTGCCATTTTTTTAACGTACTTGTTTGATCCCATACATCTGACAAATGTTTGTCATCATCAGATATTTGTTCAACAGATGACGTCTACGCTGCTAATAAATTTGCTTAAATTCATATAATGAAAGCAAACTTCTCATGTATTCGTATTACATAGTAACATTTCGTGTGGAAACAAGCAAGGCTGATTAATTTGCTGCATTCATGTCAATTCACTGTTTGCTGTATCTGGCAAGATATATCTAAATGTGGCAAATCTTTGTTCTATATTTAGTAAGATATGCATTAATAACGCCTTCTGCCATACTCGGTTCAGATTGCATAAAATTAATGGTCTAGAACTGGAAGATTGTAGGTAAATTTGTTGCACCGTTGCAGAAAATATCATTTAACGTATCTTTTCTTGATATGAAAAGCAGCAGTTGTAACTGATGAAACATTTGAAGAAAATGTTCATTTTGTGATGTTGAAAACATTGATAAAATTGTTGATCATTGTTAAACGCCCTTTACCATTTCAGAAACCTCTCCATTACTAGAAAAATCCTATCAATATCAATCTTAAAAAAGAGACAATCACACACACCACACACACACACGCGCGCGCGCGCGCGCGCGCGCGCGCGCGCACGCACATACACACACACACACAGAGATAACCAAAACAAGGTGGTTACATTGCATTCCCCTGTTCCACACATCAAAAACATCGAAATGAGCGAATATCGACTCAGTAATGTGAGTCAAGCATCCCTACTGCGTATACTCACGCACTCATCGTCATCAAGGTGTTTTCAAACTTGTCCATTGTCCAGCCAACGAATCAAGCACCTGCTAGGCCAACAATTCTTGTGGGTGATCTGCCTGAACCAGATGATGATGACTGCGGGTTATGCCACCTCTTTCAACTTCTTTCCCGCCTATGCCCAGAGCGTTGGCGTGGCCTTCCAAGATCTTCCTGCACTGTACACAGCTTACGGTGTCAGCGTCATAGTAGCGCGAACGGCTGGTGGCTTCCTCTTCACCCTCTTCCCGAACCATCTTTTAAAAGCTCTCTTTTGCGCCGACTTGGGATACGCCTTGGTGCAGAGCCTTCTTCCTCTCTATGGGACTTCCTTTCAGTCCCTCTTTGCTGAGAGGGTTTTGAGTAGTGAGTGGTGGATTTGTTGTTCTGTGCCTCTGTTTTTGTCTGTCACCCAACCCCCCTTCTTGCTGTCTGTGTCTGTCTGTCTGTCTCTCCCTGTCTGTTTGTCTCTGTCTCTCGCTGTTGCGTGATGAAAGTATTTCGAGTTGTCATTGACAGGTTTGCTCTCTGCCTCTGTCTTTTTCTTCCATTTCCCACATCTCTGTATGATGAGAGGATTTTGGTTAATGATTGATGGATTCGCACTCAGTTTCTGCCTTTCTTTTCGTTCCTCTTCCTGTCTCTCTGCTATGAGGATTTTGAGCAATAGCTGTTGAATTTGCTGAATGTCCCCTGTTCTTCTATCTTCCTTTCGCATCACTTTGCAATAGCTCTATATGCACTCTCTCCTCTCTCTCTCTCTCTCTCTCTCTCTGCCTGTCTCTGTCTCTCTCCCCTCTCTCTTTTCTTCTCTCACCCTCTCTCTGTCTCTGTCTGTCTGTCTGTCCGTCCTTCTGTCTGTCTGTCTGTCTGTCTCTCTCCCTCTCTCTCTCTCTTTACGGTTCACACTGTATCAACAGGTATGATGTACGGACCCTCCCTGCTGCTGGTGGGACCCATACTGGTGAACTACCTGGGCGCCAGGAATCTGCCGGTCGCCTTCGGGCTGGTCATGCTGTGCAGCGGGATCGGCGCCATCGCTGCCCCTCCCATTGCAGGTGAAGGTTCAAATCTACAGTCTCTTCCCCTTCCCTTCTTTTCCCTCCACACACATACACACATGAACCATCGCTGCCCCTCCCATTGCAGGTGAAGGTTCAAATCTACATCCTCTTCCCCTTCCCTTCTCTTCCCTCCACACACACACACACACACACACACACACACACACACACACACACACACACACATGAACCATCGCTGCCCTTCCCATTGCAGGTGAAGGTTCACATCTACATCCTCTTCCCCTTCCCTCCTCTTCCCTCCACACACACACATGAACCATCGCTGCCCCTCCCATCGCAGGTGAAGATTCAAATCTACAGTCTCTTCCCTCCACACACACACATGAACCATCGCTGCCTCTCCCATTGCAGGTGAAGGTTCAAATCTACGTCCTCTTCCGCTTCCCTATATAAAAATCAACGCATTGTTATTTACTATTTGAAAAAGTAATATGACGATTAAAAAAAAAGATTAAAAGAAAACAAATGATGTATACCCACTGGATTTGAAATGGAGAATTGAGAATTACGTGCCCTGTACACAATGGTGGTTTTGGTTGAAGATGTTTTTGCGACTCCATAGCACGTGGAGGTTTAACGCTGAAAATTACGAAGCCCGAACAGGACGGAAACGACTCAGGCACGAGAAAATGACAAGATTAGACGAACAACTCACGGTTAAAATTTCGTCACATTCAAGTCTGGCTGATCACAAAGCATAACTATCACAAGGAAACGTTACAGGACGTCAACGTTACAGGACGTCATCGATGCTTCAGTTCCATCATGAAAAAAAAAGTCCAACATTTGATATCCCAGAGACAAATAAAAGTAAACCGTGCTTTGACTAGTATTCCCCCCCCCCCTCTCTCTCTCTCTCTCTCTCTTTCTCTGCGCGCGCGTGTGTGTATATGTGTGTGTGTGTGTGTGTGTGTGTGTGTGTGTGTGTGTGTGTGTGGCGCGCGCGCGTGCGTTCGTTTGTATGTGTGTGTGTGTATGTGTGTGTGTGCGCGCGTGCATGTGTGTGTATGAGAGAGAGAGAGAGAGAGAGAGAGAGAGAGAGAGAGAGAGAGAGAGGTGTGTGTGTGTGTGTGTGTGTGTGTGCGCCCGCGCGTATGCGTGTGCCTGCGTCCGCTTGTGTGTGTGTATGTGTGTGTGTGTGTGCGAGCACGCTCGCGCGAGTATATGTGAGCGAGTACGCTCATTTGCTTGTGTGTGTGTGTGTGTGTGTGTGTGTGTATGTGTGTGTGTGTGTGTGTGTGTGTGTGTGTGTGTCGTGTGTGTGTGTGTGTGTGTGTGTGTGTGTGTGTGTGTGTGTGTGTGTGTGTGAAAACAAAAGGTATGGGAATGTAAAATGGATTGCTGATGAATTGACAGTATCACAAGTCTTCTACCTGCTGACCGTGCAATAAACGGACTAATAATGCAAATATCTGTACCTCCAGGTTCCCTGTATGATGTCTATGGCAGCTATAACATTTGCTACTACCTTGCCGGTAAGTGTGGTTTTTTAAAATTTTATTTATTTATTTATTTATTTTTTTAATGCAACGGTTGTGAGTGCTGAGTTTGTTTAAAACCGTTGCCGTTCATTTTTTTTTTTTTTTATTGTTGACAAGACACTGCCAGTACACTGTACCATTTTAGTTTTTTTCGGGTGTTGAGCGATTTTTTTTCTTTTGTCATTTTATTTATTTATTTATTGCTTTCTCTCTTCTGTGTCTGAATTATTCTCCTAATATGCGTATCAAAGAGTATTTAATTCTGTGGCCGTGGTCGTGAACCTATACTTGAAGCGGGATGCCCCATCCGCGCACTTACTGTGACTAATTTGATCAATGTTTGAAGGTGTACACCTGAAAATTGTTCTGTGTTTATCACAGGACTTTATTATATCACACAAACACACACGCACGCACGCACGCACGCACACACACACAACACACACACACACACACACACACACAATATTCACAAAATTGTATTAAAGGATTAAATGAACCTATCGCAGATTCAAAGTTACTCTTGACATATCTTAGTAATACAAAATCCAGACATATTATAGCTTTGATGTTTAAACTTCGTCTAAATGCTTTTAGAACAAAATTTTCTAAAGATGTAAATTGTATATGTGGAAACCAGATTACTATAAAGCATTTACTCCTACACTGTTCTGAAATTAAAGCACTCATTACTAAAACTTTAGGGGGCGTGCTGCTACCTTATGAGCCATTATCCATTGAAAAAATTGTAAATGACTTTCAGCTTCTTAAAATTTTTTCCCAAATTTTGCATTCCAGTCCTGTTGGTATTTTTCTTTGATTTGTTGATTTATTGTTGTTCTTTCCTGCGTTATTAAATTATATCTGTTAATTGTTAAGATAGTAGGACACATTGGGAATTTATTACTTTTAGATTTAAGATATTTAAAACAATCTGAATATTCTATGCAGTATGCAAGTCAATTTTTCTAACCATAACTCGAGATTACGGGATCGAACTTTTACACGGTGGCAATCCTGGGATGGCTTTCATGATTGGCTGGGCTGTGGACCGCATAACTTGAATTGATTTGCAGTCCAAATCTATAGATATTTTATAATGTATCAGATCTGTCAATGTACTAATAGAATAGATTAATACGTGAAGGACAGAAAGAAAGGGTGAAGGACAGATTATTCCACTATTACTAAAGGACACTATACACCATCACCACAAAAAATACAAACCCATCCAGTGACACATACCTCATTTAACTTATTTTATTTTACTCTACTATTATTTTATTTGATATTTATTTAATTTGTCTAATATCACCTTTGGGTGAACAGACGTTAAATCAAAGAACAACAACAACAACACACACACACACACACACACACACACACACACACACACACACACACACAGTGTGTGTGTGTGTGTGTGTGTGTGTACGTCACACGCACGCGCGCACACGCAGGCACACAAGCACACACATACAGAGAGAGAGAGAGAGAGAGAGAGAGAGAGAGAGAGAGAAGCAGACAGACAGATAGACAGACAGACAGACAGACAGAGACAGAATGTCACTGCTGCTGATGCTCTAACCACATCGTTTCTTTCAGGTTCTGCTAGTGCGTTATCAGCGCTGTCACTGTTACTCATCACCTGCTTCCGGGACCCACGGCCCTCTCCTCATGAACTGTTCCGCCCAAAGGAGATCTCCACCGCCCAGTAACAGCTCTTTGCCGTCTAATACGGGCTGTCTGCTGTCCAGTAGGAACTCTTTAACTGCTCAGTAGGCTACGGGCTCGATCTCTGCCACCCAAGAGTTCAGTGTCACATTGCTGCCCAATAGGAGCCCTGTGCAACCCCACAGGGGATGGTCGTCGCCCAATAGGAGTTTTTGCCGCCCAGTAGGGGTTGTTTGTCTCCCAGAAGAAGCTCGTTGCTGCCTCCGAAAGGGGCTGTGTGTGTGTGTGTGTGTGTGTGTGTGTGTGTGTGTGTGTGTGTGTGTGTGTGTGTGTGTGTGTGTGTTTTGCCCAATAGGAGCTCTTGGCCACCCAATAGGCGTTGTTCTTTGTCGCCCAATGGGCACTGTTTGTCGCCCAATAGAAGCTCTCTGCCGCCCAATCAGGGCTGTTTGTCGCCCAGTTGTGGCTGTTTGTCGCCCAATAGGAGCTGCCTGCCACCCAGTAGGGACTGTTTGTCGCCCGGTAGGAGCTCCCTGCCGCGCAATTGGGGTTGTTTGTCGCCAACATGAGCTCTCTGCTGCCCATTAGGGACTGTTTGTCGCCCAGTAGGAGCCCTCTACCACCCAACAGTCGCTGTTGTTGCTCATTAGGAACTCTGTCCCGCCCATTACGAGCTATTTGTCGCCCAACAGGAGCTCTCTGCCTCCCAATAGGGTCTGTTTGTCGCCCACCAAGAGCTCTCTGCCGCCCATTAGGAGCTGTTTGTCGCCCAACAGGAACTCTCTGCCGCCCATTAGGAGCTGTTTGTTGCCCAACAGGAACTCTCTGCCGCCCATTAGGAGCTGTTTGTCGTCCAGCAAGAGTTCTCTACCGCCCAACAGGCGCTGTTTGTCGTCCAGCAAGAGTTCTCTACCGCCCAACAGGCGCTGTTTGTCGTCCAGCAAGAGTTCTCTACCGCCCAACAGGCGCTTTTTGTCGTCCAGCAAGAGTTCTCTACCGCCCAATAGGGACTGTTTGTCGCCCAATAGGAGTTTCTGCCGCCAATAAGGACTGTTTGTCGCCCAATAGGAGTTTTTTTTGCCGCCCAATAGGGGCTTTTTGCAGCCCAATAGGAGCTGTTTGCCGTCCAATAGGGAGTGTTTGTTGCCCAATAGGAGTTTCTGCCGCCCAAGAGGGGCTTTTTGCAGCCCAATAGGGGCTTTTTCCGCCCAATAGAGGCAGTCTGTCGCCTCAAAAGAGCTCTCGTCAACTAGAGGCTGTTTGCCTCCCAATAGGAGCTCACTACATCCCAGTAGGAACTCATTACTTCCCAATAAAACTCATTACTTCTCAATAGGAACTCAATACCGCCCAATAGGAACTCGTTGCTGCCCAATAGGAACTCTTTACTGCCCAGTAGGAACTGTTTACTGCCCAACAGGAACTCTTTACCGCCCAATAGAAACTCTTTACCGCCCAATAGGAATCTGTAACCACCCAATAGGAACTCTTTACTGCCCAATAGGAGCTCTTTGACATTCAAGTACAGGCTCTTTGCCTTCCGGTTGGATTTCTTTACCGTGCAGTAGGAGCTCACTGTGAACCAGCACTTTACCACTCGACACGGGCTCTTAGTCCTTTCAGTTGGATCACTTCACCATCTAGCAGGAACTCTGTGACGCTATGTTGGAGCTCTCTACTGCCCAGCTCATGCTCTTTTCCTTCCATGCAAGAGCTCTGCCAACCAATAGCAGCTCTTTGCCGCCCAACACGGACTCTTTGGCTATACAGCTGGACAACTTTGCCGCCCAACTGGTACTTTCTGCCACCCAGTAGTAGTAGCGCTCTGTCAGCAACATGGAAAGGACATTCTACCAGCAACACAGAAGTTACCGGGCCAGCCCTAAGAAACTGAACACATTTCGGATGAATAGTTAAACAAGTTTTGTCGAGAAAATTTGGTGTTTATGGAGATTCTGTGTGTGTGTGTGTGTGTGTGTGTGTGTGTGTGTGTGTGTGTGTGTGTGTGTTGTGGTGTGCGCGCGCGCGCGCGCGCGCGCGTGTGTTTGCGATTATCTATTCTCAGTTTGTACGTGGAATAAACAGCATGTTTATTAGCTCGGACCCTCTCCCTATCACCCTCCTCCCCCATCAAGTCATCTATGCAGAAGAAGACGACGATACATGAATATATCTAAAAACATGACAACATATAGGTATTATTCGTGTGTGTGTGTGTGTGTGTGTGTGTGTGTGTGTGTGTGTGTGTGTGTGTGTGTGTGTGTGTGCGTGCACGCGCGCACCTCTGTGCATATACATGCATTGGTCCTGTCCCTGACTTCTGTCATACCAGGAAATTCTAGTTAGTTACGCACCTTCTTCAAAAGGAAGTAAACAAAGTAGAGCTGTCTGATGTACGTTCTAAAATACTTGCCATTGTGGTGTGCATTGTTAAGAAGTGAGACACAACAGACAAATTAACCCTCTCGTGTGGAATTATGCTTCCGTTTCAGTCGGCCACATGTTTGTCAAATTTGAAAACACTGCTAACAGTGGTATTACTATTACCACTTCTGCTACTACTCTTTCGTTCTGAGTATCTAGATATATATACGTGTGCGTGTGCGTGTGTTTGTGTGTGTGTGTGTGTGTGTGTGTGTGTGTGTGTGTGTGTGTGTGTGTGTTGTGTGTGTTATTCATAACTGTGAGCATTAATGGATTATTTTAGATATAGCAACACTACACATGATTCAGGAGCTGGAGCAGCCGTTGCTAAATGCCTTTGTTCGTAATGTAATCTAATGGTAGCACGTGCTTCGTCCTAGCATCAAAGATAAAATGTAATTATCATGTAAGTCACCTCAAATTGACGCGCGCGCGCGCACACACACACACAAAAAACCTCTCTCTCTCTCTCTCTCTCTCTCTCTCTCTCTCTTTCTGTCTGTCTCTCTCTCTCTCTCTCTTCTTTGGCAAGAACTCAGTAGTTTACTTATGAGGTGGACTGGCACACAATAGCCTACTCACATTCGAAAGATAGAACTGGTGTGTGGTGTGTGTGTGTGTGTGTGTGTGTGTGTGTGTGTGTGTGTGTGTGTGTGTGTGTGTGTGTGTGTGTGCAGACTAGACAGATAGATAAGCAGGACCATCTCACTTTCTCATCAGAATTTAATGAGTACATACGAAACATTGGGTATTTGCAAAACATAGTGTGTTCCTTTGTGTAAACGAATCAATAATGTATACACATACTTACGTAATGTAGATAACTACACAAAAGACTTGTTAATTGTATATTTGGAATAATACTTAACTAGAAAAAAAACAAACAAAACACACAAACTGAGACTTGATTAATTAGAATAGCATTTAAAGCAAACAAAACAAAAAAACATACAAATTTCACAAGCTGAGACTTAACATGCTTGAAAGAGTCCTTCTTCGAAAACACCAAAATCTCATACAGACACAAACACTCCCCCCAAACATACTATAGTCATGCAAATTAGACAGACATAAGAACTGAAACGATCCCTACAAAATGGCGTAGGAATCATCATCGCAAGCGTTGACCAAGTTCCATACAGACAGGAGATGTGTACGCACTGGAACCGACTCAGGGGCACGTATGGCAATCCCTCTGCCAAGAAAGATCGTCCTCGAGGTATTCAGGAGGCACAGAAATGAGTCGAGGCACTGTTGAGGCAAAGCAAAAAATGTTCCCGTCAATCTTTTTTTTTTATTTTTTTATTTTTTACAAGGGACACAATTTCAACTAGCTGACCTTCTCATCTGCGCCATCATGACGCCATTAACCCATCATCATCATCATTATCATCATCGTAGAGAAGGATAAGCACCTTATCTTGAATAGTCATCTGGCACGTGGTGCTTTCTAATTACAGGGAACAATGACAAGATGAAAACAAAACTTGTGTACATACACACACACACAAACACACATATTCACACGTATACACACACACGCGCGCGCACATGCACACATAATACACACACACGCACGCATACACACGCACGTACACACACGCGCACATACACACATGAACGCACGCAAACGCACGCGCTCTCTCTCCACACACACACACACACACACACCACACACACACACACACACACACGCACACACAGAGATATACGCAAGCACACGCGCGTGCGCGCACGCACACACCACACACACACACACACGCGCGCGCGCGCGCACACACACACACACACACCACGCCCCTATCCCTTTGTCTGGAACCAGACAATACCAAGGTAAAGGAGGAATGATATTGAACAGGCTCCCCGTCAATCCTTATAATTAGAACCAAAACAACAATATCAGTGTGAAGGAGGAAAGTCAGTTTCCCCACCTGTCCCTACAGCTGGGCGTCTGTCGGGCGGCAGTCCGTATCGTGCTATGTTCTGCTTCACAGTCAGATGAGGCAGGCGGTGAGGGTTCTGGAACTTCACCCGGAACTCCGTGGCTAAAGGATGGGGAAGCGGCTTCTCCGCATCTGAAACATGCACTGAATACATAGGAGGGGAAAAAAAAAGGAATAGACAGGGAAAGATGGGGAAAAAGGAAAGAAGGAAAAACAAAACAAAACAAACAAACAAGCAAAAAAAAACAAAAACTGCAGCACACACTAACCATCTTAAAGAAAAGCAGACAGAAAAGAGACAGGAAATTGTGCACTGAGCACTGACAATTATTTAAAGAGAGAGAGAGAGAGAGAGAGAGAGAGAGGAGAGGAGAAGAGAGAGAGAAGAGAGAGAGAAGAGAGAGAGAGAGAGAGAGAGAGAGAGAGAGAGAGAGAAGGAATTGCAGCATGAACAAATCGTCATGAAAAAGGAAAAGAGAAAAGAAGAATTTTTTTTTTTAAATAAAAAAAAGCAAAGAAATGCCACTCGCTTCCAATCATCACTGAAAAAGAAAAGACAGGAAAAGGATGGGGAAAAAGGGAGGAAAGACAGAAAAAAAAATGTTACTTACTCTACGGACTATACAAAGTAAACAGAAAAAAAAGAAAGGAAAAAGAAATGCGAAACATGAACCATCTATAAAAAAAAAAAAAGAGAAAAAAAGAAGACGGAGAAGACGAAACAGAAGCAATGGAAAAGAACAAAAGAAAGAAAGAAAGAAAAAGAATTTAAAAAAAAACAAACAAAAAAAAACAAGACGCACAGTCATCATAAGCAAAAAGGGACAGAAAAGACAACAAAAAAAAAAAAAAAAAAAAAGGAAGAAAAGAAGGAAACTCAACACACAATAAGGAAAGAAGAGCAAATAACGGAAGGGGAGAGAAGAATGAAAGAAACACTAAATGCACTTATTATTATAATCAGAAAGAGACGTAAAGAGAGAAAGGCGTAACGAAATAAGAAAAAGGAAAGATAGAAATGCAGTATGCACTTATCATTTTAAGCAAAGCGCAAAAGAAAGGAAAGGAAGAAAGAATTATTTTATTCTTTGACAATGAAAAAAAAACAACGACAAAAAACAACATGTTTTGTGAGAAAAGTATATTATCTAAAAATTATGTTCGCCTTTTGTTGGTTACTTTGAGTGCTACTGACATTTTGATCACAGGTGTTCGCAATCCTTTCTTTCTCTGTTTATTTTAATAAACGTAAATAAACATTTAAATACATGATATAAATGATAATAAATTGTATAGAGCGTTGAACATGCTTGCGAACGCGCCGGTTTGTAATGAAAGGATTGTCTGGTATAATTATTATTCTTCCCGCTCTGCACCCCTCTCCCTCACCCCTTACACACACACACACACACACACACACACACACACACACACACTCACTCGAGTCAATGCCCCCTCCCCCCTAAAAAAAAACAAAAACAAAACAAAAACTCTCTCTCTCTCTCTCTCTCTCTCTCTCTTATATATATATATATATGTACACAATACATGAATACATGCGTACACACACACACACACACACTCTCTCTCTCTCTCTATCTCTCTCTCTCTCCTCTCAAGTCAATGCCCCCTCCCCCCTAAAAAAAAAAAAAATAAATAAATAACCGTCTCTCTCTCTCTATGTACACAATACATGAATACACACACACACACACACACACACACACACACACACACACACACACACATGGCAAAGTACAGACCATCATCGTCCATTCACTTACTGTCAGATTAACTGGAAAGTTTTACACAAATATACACAGAGCAGCACACTGGCACTTTCAGTGACGACACATGTAACTGATCACTCACCAAACACATGAAGTTGCTTCGTCGACGGATCCTTATGAAAATGCTTGTAACCTGCACCAAAGTCAGATGATGATGATGATGATGATGACTGTAACCTGTAAGCTTAATCAGATGACGATGATGATGATGATGATGATCATGATGATTGTTGTTGTTGTTTTGGCTCTGGTTGTTGCTTTGTTGTAGTGCGCGCGCGCGCGCGGCGCGCGCGCGCGCGCGTGTGTGTGTGTGTGTGTGTGTGTGTGTGTGCCTGCCTGCATAAGAGCGAGCGTGCGTGCGTGCGCGCTTGCTTGCTTGCTTGTGTGTGTGTGTGTGTGTGTGTGTGTGTGTGTGTGTGTGTGTGTGTGTGTTGGGAGAAGTGAAGGCTAAATGAAAACAAACGATACAATAAGTCTAATTACTGTTAGCAGCATTAACTAAACTCAGCTAAGGTGTTTAATCTCGAGCTGATGTGTAACAACAACAATAACAGAACTGTACGTACAGTCGGAAAGACTTACATCCCATGTCCTTTTTGATTAATTAAATATGATATAGAAAATGAGAAATGCCAACGTGTTCATGACTAAACACTTGAATATTTCTTGAAAATTTCTTTTCACCGGTAGTTGCTGACGTAACTTCACCGTGTTCATGGTCAGTGTCACGATCTGAACGGATCCTGGGTTCGCCGTTTGACCCAAAACCATACCACAGATTTGCACCGAGTTTCAACAGGGTCGCCCATGGGCCACACTCTATCTTTCAACCAAGTCTGATAAAATCGATTCAATATTTTTTTTTTTTTTAACGAAACTTTGCTGGCATATAAACTTTATGATATGCACCAGTTGAAAAAAAAAAGCCCTCCATGATCTTTCAAGACGATCCACCATTGTACTCCAGTGGATTCCATCCCACTGTGGGATCACTGGGAATGAGAAGGCTGACTGGAGCCGAGAAAGCCAAATAGGCGACAGTGCAATACAACATAGAGCGTATTATTCTGTGGACATGTCCTAAAACAAAACAGTTTCGAACAAGTAACTTTTGCTCCAAGATAAGTGTTCCTCCTCTTTAAAAAGCGTTGTCTTTCTGATTAGGAACATTTTCGTTTGACACGGCCTAAATCCTGAACAAACCGCAGACCTAAACACAAGAAACAAAAACAGCGTTTGATATTGGGACGCAATGTTTCTGGCGCCATTTGTCTTGACTGCAGGCGGAAATCTAAACAAATCTTAGATGAATGTTAGTGAACCGCAAAAAAAAAAAAAAAAACACGTGAAACGAAGCACAAGACAAAACACGACGCGTTTCGACCTCTTAGGTCTTCTTCAGGCAAGATACAAAACAATTAGGACAATTGTCTGAAGAAGATCTAAGAGGTCGAAACGCGTCGTGTTTTGTCTTGTGGTTCGTTTGTCCACGTTTTTTTTTTTTTTTTTTTTTTTTTTTTTTTTTTTTTGCGGTTCGCTAACATTCATTTAAGATTTTTTTTTTTTTTTTTAACAGACCTACACAAGGGGTTGAGTGTCTTCAGGGTTTTTCCCCAACCAGTTTTGCTGCTCAAAACCTTATTCCTTTGAACAGTATTGACCAAGAAACGATCCTTTCTGACGTTCAGTCTCTGTTCTAAACACACACAACACACACACACACACACACACACCCGGCAAAGTCTGACAAAGTTTCGCCATATAGTTTGTGTGCTTTGCTGCTGAGAGAGAGCAAGAGAAAAACGAGCAGACAAGACAGAAAGGAGGACACCAACAGACAATGAATGCTTCATCTGCACACAAGGGGACAGTAATGTGATGATGCTGATGACACATTACCAATGTGAAAAGACTGTTCCGGAGTTTTCAACCCACGGCTTTCGTGAACTTTCTGTCGATCAGGCTCGGGCTCCTAAATCAATGAATCAATCAATAAGTTAATTAAAGAATCAATCAATCAGCTAATCATCTGACCAACCACCCAGCCTCTGAACCAACGGTAAGCAAGCGGGCGAACAACCAAACATTCATAGGCCTACATCTACCTTCGCGAAATGAAAATGTCCCCTTAACTGGAATTGTAAGTAGCCATACATTCACATGCTGCCGTTCTTTAATTGTCAATTTTCATTCGCCTCAATTACGTAATGATTATTATTATCATTATCAGTATTATCATTGTTATTGTTGTTCTTTTGTAATGCTATTATTCTTTTGTTATATCCATTCTAGCCTCTGTTATTTCGGAGTGATTGCTGAGTGCCTTAAACATGCAGCTATTTTTCTTTGTTTTTTTTCCCCCGGCACACGACATGTAGTATTTAGCGCTTATCAGATGGATATCATAACACAAAAATAAACATAATATAAATGACACCAGCACAATGTTACTCATAACTGAGGGGTGATAATGTTCAATTAATTCTGGAGGGATCAATGATCTTTTCTGGCAGATAGAGCTAAGCATGCTCCTCTCTCTCTCTCTCTCTCTCTCTCTCTCTCTCTCTGTATTGTGTGTGTGTGTGTGTGTGTGTGTGTGTGTGTGTGTGTGTGTGTGTGTGTTGTGTGTCTGTGTGTGTTTGAACGTGCCTGTGTCTTTATATGTGTGTTTTTACTTAGCATACATAACTTAAAAGAATTAGAATGAAGACCACATTAAGATAACTCAACTGGAGAACAAATCAAACAAGAAATAACTTAGCTTAGAACGCAAAAGTAAAATCATCAAGATCATCATCATCATCATCATCATCATCATCAGCAGCAGCATCATCATCATCATCGCCATCATCTTCATCATCATCGTCACAAAAAAGAAAAAGAAAAAGAAGTAAACGACATGCCTTATCAAATGGTAACTATGGCCTCAGTCACACACGATAGTCAAATGAAGCATGAACTCACAAGATATAATAATGATGTGCTGATAATGGAAGCAGAATCAGTTGAGCGGGTAGTATCGGGCTGATGGAAAACGGGGGAGCAGGGGATGGGGTGAAGGTGCTTCAAGTGATCTTATTATGTAGACTACAGTCCGGGACGCACATCAACTAAACATAGACAGGTTAAACCGGGATTTTAGGGGCCCTCTGGTTCTGACACTCTCTCCTGCGTTCAAACTTGGTTTCTCTCTGTTGTATTTTCTTTCCATCAAAGATTAAAACAGATTTCGTTAAAAAGAAAACAACAAACATTAAACAAACGAACAACAACAACAACAAAACCCCAAACAAACAAGGAACAAAACCAAAAGAAAAACACCCTAATACCATGTTCCACAAATGCCAAACACACACACATTACATCATATTTAAACTAGTTCAATATTAATATTTGACGGAAAGAAGCTCTCTTTCATCGGTTAAGTTATCTCCGCAGGATTTGAACAGCGAGGCCCTAAATTCCAGCGTTGCTGACTAAATTCCAGCGTTGCTGACTTACATCCGGCTTTGGGGCAGGCATAGGACGGAATCTCTTGGCTGGAGGCAGGGGCCATAAGTGCTGATGAGGCATATAAAGGTGATCTGCAGGACGCCATTTGGACAGTTCATCACGCCATTGCACGAACGTTTGCAGATACTGCGTCTTGGGCCGTTTGTTCCTGGCAGTGAAAATATTGGTCATGTTTATCTTAATCTGCGTTATGACTCTGAGAAGTCTACTTACAATGTCTAGAGTTTACAAGTGTTTAAAAGTCAAAATCTTCCGTTTTGTCCAATATAGTATCTAAAGTGCTGCCGCGACAAATCCACTGGAATACTTCGTAGCTTTGAGAAGAAGACGAAAAAGGTATCAGCTTTTTTGTGAGCAAAAGTAAAGAACTTGAATCACAGGAACTGTATAAGTCGCCTACGTAAGTTAAGACGGAAATACGATTACGCAAATAATCTGTAGACCTGACATTTTTTTTTCCCATGACGTCATTTCAGATTTCCACGTTCCCTCTTCCAACACATCACTTCTCTTGTGTGTATCTCAGCGCGTCCGCGTGAGCTTGTGTGTGTGTGTGTGTGTGTGTGTGTGTATGTGTGTGTGTGTGTGTGTGTCCGCGCGCGCGCGTGTTTGTGTGTGTGTTTTGCCTGTGCGCGCGTGTGTGTGCTGTATCATGGTGTGGTGCGTGCACGCGCGCGCGCGTGTGGGTGTGTATTGCGAGCTCTCCTTGAAGCTCTCTCTCTCTCTCTCTCTCTCTCTCTCTCTCTCTCTCTCTTTTCCAGTTAGATATAGCGAAAAAACAAAATGTTGCTGTCGTGTTAACATCAGATGATGAACTTGTAATTAATTCAGTTGGGAAATTCATCGCAGAAGCATTGAAAATTAGACAGATGAAAGATAGTGAAATTTAAGATAATGCATTATAAGAGATATCTGAATGAATATTATCATTCATCGCAAGTGGAAGAGATCAGTAAGATACATTGTCATCATTTGATCGAGTGATGGTCGAGTCAGTCTTAAGGTTTTTTTGGGTTTTTTTTTAATTGCATTACTCCTGTGCGTGAGGACATAAGGAAATGTTATGAATTTATTTGTTTTTAACCTTTGATTTGGTGCACACTAGGAATGAATGTGTACTATTTGTTTGCAGGAAAGGAAGAGGGAAATGTTATTGTTCTGTTACCTCTCCCCCCTTGTCAAAAGACCTCTTTGGTAATGACAATAAAATATCAAAGTGTCAAAGTGTCCCTCTCTCTCTCTCTCTCTCTCTCTCTCTCTCTCTCTCTCTCTCTCTCTCTCTCTGCGAGCGTGCGTGCGCGCGTGCGTTCTGTGTTTATACGTGTGTGTGGTGTGCAGTGTGTGTGTGTGTGTGTGTGTGTGTGTGTGTGTGTGTGTGTGTGTGTGGTGGTGCGTGTGTGTTGTGTTGTGGTGGTGGTGGTGTGGTGGTGTGTGTGTGTGGTGTGGTGTTGTGTGTGTGTGTGTGTGGTGTGTGTGTGTGTGTGTGGTGTGGTTTGTGGTGTGTGTGTCGTGTTGTGGGTGTGTTGGGTGAGGAGTGGCGTGAGGCGTGAGGGATGGGAGGAGGGTGTGAGGGACGGCGGGGTGACAACGGACCGAGAGACTCAGTAGGCCTACTGGCCGGTATAAGTCAGTATAGTTGTTTCCATCCGTCCTTTCAGCATCATACTAACAGAATCAGAATCAAACATGACAAAACATTTTCGTATTGCTTTGGGGATCAACTGACTGAAACACACACACACACACACACACACACACACACACACACACACACACACACACACACACACACACACACAACCGCGCACGCACAGAGAGAGAGAGAGAGAGAGAGAGAGAGAGAGAGAGAGAGAGAGAGAGAGAGAGAGAGTTGTACGCTTGTTGCAATTAACACATTGGAGATCATGGAAACCAATGGAAAATCAATTAATCATAGAACTATATGATATTCCGAAAAAGAATAAATTTGCCAGAAGAATATAAGCTCGTTACATAGCCTGTAATCAGCTTATAACTAATATAATCTGAAAACTGTCTCTCACTCTCTCTTTTTCTCTCTCACTGGTGACTAATTACGTATATCTCCCCTTTACTTAAAACTATATCCTATGTAGTGCGCCCGCGCGCATGTGTTCTCCTTTACTTATGTGTTGACGTGAATAGATAGATACGCAACTATGAAGGGCCTGTTCACTTAAAACTAAGGCGGGAAAGGGGAGGTGGGGGATGGACGGTGAGAGGATGTAGGGGAGGGAGTGGGGGAGGGGGGGAAGGGAAGTGTGTATGCCAGTGTGTGTGTAGGGGGGTGGGGGTGGGGGTGGGAAGGGGTGGAGGCAATCAAAGCGTGGAGGTGGAGGGTGGATGGGGGGTGGGTGGGTGGGGGTAGATGGATGGCGGGATGGTTAGTTTACGTATGATGATGACCAGGGAGGAGTATCTAGGCGGAAAAACGGGGGAGGAGGGGGGAGGGGAGGGGGGGGGTTGAGCGGTGGGTGTGGAGGGAGAGTTTTCACAATGTGGGATTAGCGGGGAGGTATGTGGAGGGGGTGGGAACAGGAACTGAAGGGAAACTGAGACTGAGATAGGAAATGAGAAGACGGAAAGCCAGGAGGGATATTGAGGAGGCTAAAGAACGAGATAATGAAGCAGGGTGGGGCGTGGGGGAGGGGATAGTGGAGGGTGTGTGTGTGAGGAGATGAAAACAAACAAAAAAAAAAAGGTTCAAGCGAAAACAAAATCTTTTTTCTCTCAGTGTCTGTTTGCCTTGGGAATAGCGGGGAGGAAGAGGGAAAGAGGTAGAGGCGCGTGATTTGTTTAGCGATGGAATTGTGAGTGAGTGTGACTGTGTGTTAATGTTGATTAGACGTGTACGTGAATGAAATGTGCATGTGTGGATAGGCTTTATCAAGGAGCCGGGCTAAGTCGGTGGTGGAGTGGGGGTGGTTGTTGTACTTCTTCAATTTAACGTCTTCCCACTTAAAGAGATTACAGACGGATTGTGTAATGATGTGTGTGTGTGTGGGGGGGGGGGGGGGGGGGGGGGGGGTGCGCGCGCGCGCGCGCGGTGTGTGTGTGTGTGTGTGTGTGTGTGTGACTGGGGTGGGTTGGGCGGGGAGGGGGGGGGGGGGGAGCATATTGCAGCTAGCGGTGTGAGTATACTTTGTGTATTGGTTGTTTCTTGCGGGATTTTTTCAGCTATGTTTGCCGCAGCTGTTTGGCGTAGTTTGAACCCCCTTGGCCCAAAATGGCATATTTTCCGGCGACCATGCAAAACCGGCAATAAAATGAGATTCCTGAGAGTTTCTCTCTCTCTTTCTCTCTCTCTCTCTCTCTCTCTCTCTCTCTCTCTCTCTCTCTGGGACGCGCACGCGCGCGCGTACACACACATACGCAGAGAGAGAGAGAGAGAGAGAGAGAGAGAGAGGCACACACACATACATACGCACGCACGCACGCACGCACGCACTCACACACGCACGCACGCTCGCACGCACACACACACACACACACACACACACACACACCACACACACACCCCCGAAAATATGCAGTTACATAGATGCGTCACGAAAATACGAAACTACGGCTCTCACAGCTAGCAACTTTTGTTTCTACCAAAAAGAAAAATGGCAGCCGAAGTGGGAGATTTGATTGTGAAGTTCTCGAAAAACGAGTACAGAATTTCTAGTTTGTCTGGAACTGATACCATCTTGGATCTCAAAAATGCTATACATAAACAGACGGGTGTTTTGCCAGAACATCAGAAAATTGCTGGATTCAAAGTTAAAGGTAGGCTTGTGGTAAAACTGAAAGAACTTTCCGAGTCATATTGGAACTGATAGTGACCAGTCATTTCTCAGCTGGGAAAGTCAGGTACTGAGGTAGAAAGTAGAGTATATTTCCGGCATCCTCTCCCCCCATCCCTCTCCCCCCATCCCCCTACACCTCTATTTACCCACTCTGCCTAGCTACATCTCCTCCCCACTCCCCCTCGCCCCACGTTTTTTTTTTCTTTCTTTAATGGAAAATAAATAATATGGATGATCTCTGTATTTGTTGCATAATCGGTGCTGTATTGTGTTGTGTTACAACTGTTAGTATCCTTAGTTACTGAAAGGACAAGGGCCAGACAAAAAAAAAAAAGAAAAAAAATCTGCTGTTCTTGGGAATAAACATTATCAATCACTCTCTCTCTCTCTCTCTCTCTCTCTCTCTCTCTCTCTCTCTCTCTCACTCAGATTCACTGTATCCTATGTCCCAAAACTGGGACAAGGGTCAGATGGAAAAAAAACACATCTTCCCTATCTGTTAGTGTTACCCTTAGGGAATAGTCTCTCTCTCTCTCTCTCTCTCTCTCTCTCTCCTCTCTCTTGTGAAAGTAGTGTATGTGTGTGTCTGTGTGTGTGTCACTGTGTGTGTCTTGAGTGTGTGACAGCTTTACTGTGTGTCTTGTTTTATGCTGATATGAATCATCACGGTTTTGTTATAATCAGTTCTATACCATGATGTATTAATGTTAGTTGGCATCCTTAGTCCCTTTAGAATAATGATTATAATCAATAATCAGTTAATCAGTCGATCAGTCAGTCTTTCTTTGCACAATTTATCCCACATAAAAATGATGCAAACCTACTCGTTGTCATTCAGTTAGGCACTGACTGAGTTTTAGATAATTTCTGTTTGGTCTGTAATTTGTAAAAGAATGTGAATATCAGATCTAGGTAATGATTTTGATTAGCAAGTTTAGTTGAGTATTTGAGCCCATCAGAGCACTGTAATTGTTGGTAAAATAAGTTTGGGTGGTTTTTTTTTTTGCGTTCTTTCCTTCTTACCAAGCCATATTCATTCAGTGAATTTTGTTTGGTTGTAAATGAGTTTGGCATGGCAAAGATCCTTGCACGTTTTGATCCTGTAGTTTGAAGTTTTGATGAGTCAGAATGAAACTTTGTGTGACATTGGAAGCTGTCTTGTTTCAACTTATTTCCTGGAAAAATTAACGACAAAAATTAGAGCACCCCCTTATCAAAATAGTATTGTCCAAGGGGATGTATTCAGGATGCTTTGTATGAGTTTTAGAGTTTGGATTTGATTACAATCATTTGTCATTAACTCAGACTGAAGGTCTGTCAAAGTGATAACAAGTCTAGTGAACATGATTTGTTGATTTTTCAGGAGTGTGGTCATGCTAATCTTTTCTTAGAGTGCCAGTCCCACCATTTCATGCTGACAGCATTTTATTCAGAATGGATTGAGCATTAGAATGTGCAATTGCATGAACAGTGTAAAAAATCACATCACCACATGCCAGTTGAAGGTGTGGGTAAACAAAACTGACTTAATTCATGGATGCATTGCTGGTTCCAAGTTTGGGACTCAGGCAGGAAATCATGCATGCCAGATTTTTTTTTTTTTTTTTTTTTCACTATCCAGTTTACTCTGTTAACCAGAACATGAATGATTGACTCATTGAGTTTCTTAGTTTGCCATCTGGTTCAAGCTTGCCTTTCATTCTTTGCTTTTCTCCAGTTTGCGTACACGTACAATATCACCAAAATGTCACCAAAGAAAACACTGCTCCAGTTTGGGTATACAATATCGCGAACATGTCACCAGAGAAAACACTGACAGAGAGCTTGAAATCATTTTGCAGTTTGGAAACAGTTGCCTCATCCTGTGTATTTCAGATGGAGAATGATGACTGAGGTGAATGTTTCAGCTTTTAGGTATTATTGTTTTAATATTTGCCTTACTTGGTTAGGCATCTGTCTGCCATTGCATTGTACACATGTGCTAATACATACATGTACTAATTGTATTTGACTGGCTTTATCATTTATGTGTCATAACTACGTTTGGAAGGCTACTCCCCCCCCCCTCCTCCCCCTCACCTCCTGCCGCCACCCCCACAGCTTATTGTTTTATCACACAGAGGAAGGACAAACCTTTCTTGTAATCTGTCATTCATGTTTGTTACTTTTAGTTTTACCAACACAGTGACAGTGACATTGCACTGATATCATTGACTTCATTCGGCCAGTCTCCTAAATGTTGTGGTCAAGGACTTTTTCAGGGTTTCCCACACTGGTAAAGTGGTCATCGTAGAACCATAAAATCATGGTCACATTATCAGCAGTTATGATTTCTTTTCAAGCTGACTGCCAGCATGATCTCATGATGTATACGTATGCATTGGTTCATGTTTATGTTTTTGAATTGTTCACTTGTTGTAATTTGTATACCTTAGCCATAAATAGACTGTGGTGTGAATGTGTGTATTTCTACAACACACACACACACACACACACACACACACACACACACACACACACACACACACACACACATATTTATCTATCTGTCTGTGTGCCTCAGTGTCTGTCTGTCTGTCTATACACAATGGTCAGTCAGTCAGTCAGACAGACAGACAGAAGTGTGTGTGTGTTGTGTGTGTGTGTGTGTGTGTGTGTGTGTGTGTGTGTGTATTTTGTAATTCTGAAGCCTTACGGTTTTTTTCTTTGTCAATGCGTAGTAAAATTTACACATGCATGTGTGTGCATGCATGCACACACAAAGTTACACACATACACACACATACACTTCAGATACACACATGTATTCACAAACATCCGTAAATTATTGAATATTTACACATACACTCAATGCAACACATTAAATGGGTGACAGTTTCCATTTTTTCAGTGAATATAATTTACATGTGAGTAATAATTTTTCACAATACATTAGATATTTGTGTAAATTCTTTTGTGAAGGAGAACCTTACGATAGTTGCATTGTCACAGTGCTTCTTTTCATTATATATTTATTATTCTAGAAAAGTATTTTTTGTGATGACACTAAAACTAGTAAAAGATAACCACAACTTGCAACCAGTGAAAATGATTGCATACACGTCTGTGTTCTGCTTTTCAGTGGGCCTGTTTGATGACAGCACACAGTTGTCCAGCATGAAGTTGAAACCCAACATGAAGCTCACCCTCATTGGCACACCTGCTGATGTGATTGTAAGTACATGCAGAGTTAGACCTAGAGGAACTTGTAGACATACAGAGATAACTGTCAATGTATAGATAGACTGAAAGATGGAGTAATTAGGCATATATATATAGCACCATAATCAAATTAGAGACAGTAATACAACTTAAATGAAACTTGGTAAGTATGTTCTTTTGCTATTTTAGGATTCCTTTATTGTCTGTCAGAGCGCTTTCTATTGCCTGCACGCTATGAGATTCCACTGGTTGGCTCATGTGCAGTTACTCTCACAGCTGCTTGCTGGAATTCAAGGAAGTTATGAATTCCAGTTCCAGTGCTGTAATATGTTAACACTGAACACTCAAGCAAAGTCCATGTCACAAAATTGTTTGGGGAGTCACTAAGCATTCACAGCTTGCCTTTGTCTTTTTCTCTTTAATCAGGTTGTGAAATTAAGTTTCATTTAATTTGAAAAAGAAGAAGGCTGATAATTGAATTGTGAATGACTGCAATGGCACCTGCTGGTACTGAGAATTGTGCGCTTTAATGGGGAGTGGTATGGTAAAGTTTCCACAGTTTCAAGTTTAATCTTTCATTCTGTGTTTGATTTTTAAAAAGTGCTTCTGTTGAAATGTGGGAGCTTTTTCTACTAAAGTTTCAGTTTAAATTTGATCCATTAAAAAAAAAATTCTGTGCTGGAAATTGCTCCTTTAGTGTCATTGTCAGAGTCACTGTCTTTGACTTTGCCTTTACTCTTCCATCTTCTTTTACTGTTCTCAATAGGTTTTCAGCGTTTGTGGCCTGTTTATCTTATCTGCTTCTAGAGAGTCTTTATACAGTTTTTTTCTCTTGTCAGAATTTATGACATGCTGATTACAGTACACCATGGTGATCTGGTAACAAGGAGATCTGCATGACATTTTAAGTCACCACCACTGTTTAACAAATGCTGTCGCAGGATCTGTCCACTTTTAAGAAATATTTGCCAATACTTAAAAAAAACAACTTTCTGTGGCTCTGACATATTTCTTAATTATATATTTGTTAAAAACTGGATTGATATCGAGGCAAAAATGACAGAAGCACCCCAGTCCTCATGACTTAGTTAATCTGCCTTTTATTAAACAGATGTCAGAAGAATGCATTTTAAGAAGTTTTTATGTTTTGTTATGTTAATGTGTATGAATAGGTCGTTTCTCTTTTCATGACTAGACTCTTTGACCTTTGCTTTATTATGTGATACAGCCATTGTTGAAAATAATCACAAATGTTTGAAACAAAGAAAAGTGCAATCAGAAACCTCTGTAGTTTGTATTTGCTACTATACTATGTTATTATCATAAAGTTTTAATCATTTTACATTTTGCATACTTTGAATGCATATATTCAAGAATATATGACCTTCAACAAAAATTGAACCCTAGCCTATGAAAGGGATTATTTGTAACATTTGAGTTTAAAAGGAAAAAGAAAAGGAAATGGTAGGTGAAATTAAATCTTACACGTCAATTGCAGATGTTGTCAAATGTGCAAGCCACTTTGCATTCTCCTCATTTTGTGTCGTTTAATTTAATCATTTTCTGTGGCAACAGGCAGAAGTGAGAGAGCCACCACCAGACATGCCAGAAGTGGTCAATGATTTTGACATTGAGGATGAAGTTGTTGCCATTGAAAACAGGTGATAGTGGTGTACTCTTCTTTTCTATTGATCAACAAGCGTTTATGTGGTACATTGCATTTTTTGGCTGCTGAACAAACATATGTTCCTATCAAGTTTTATTTTATGTGTTATGGAGGCCAAACTCTTCTTTTTTGTTTTGCTATTTGTATCATATTCCAGCAAGTTATGAAGGTGTGATGATATATGTATTAGCTGTTAAGTACACTGTGTTAATTGTAAAGAATGGATGATAGACACGCAGAGAGAATAATAGTATTCGCTCATAAACTCAGAGGAGAGAGTAAGCCATGCATAGATACAGTATATTAATATGCACCCCAACAGAAAAAGAGGAGACAGATATGTGCACGATTGTATCAGCTGTAAAAGATCAGATCAATAGATTTTTTTAGAAAATCTGCAACATGTTCAGATTGCAGAGCAATGATGTAGGACATGATAAAAGAATAAAAGAAAAAAGAAAGGAAGAAAGAACTTAACTGGAGGGGAAAAGGACATAATGTTGAATGCAAGACAGAAAAAAAGAAAGAACAAAAGAGAGAGAGAGGGGAAGAAAAGTTGAATGCAAGACAGAAAAAAAGGAAGAACAAAAGAGAGAGAGAGGGGAAGAAAAGTTGAATGCAAGACAGAAAAAAAGAAAGAACAAAAGAGAGAGAGAGGGGAAGAAAAGCATCATAGATGCATTCTCAGCAATTATATCGTGACAAAAAAGCATCCTCTTTGTAAATGGACAGCGATGAATTATAAGAAAAATTTTGACAGTGTCATGAAAGTAAAGGTACAGTGGGTATCACTGTCTCTAGTCCCCTGTCAAAGGTGCAGTGGGTATCACTGCTCTGTTCCCCTCTCTTCAGCAATTACATTGAGTATCGGTAATTTAGAAATAAGGATGTGTTTACAGTGAAGCCATGCAGATAAAGGCACTGGTAAGAGTGCTGCCTCTGCTTGTTTTAAACTGCGTTAATTTGATGAAATCATTAGATTTCTCAAGATGTAAGTCCAGTTAATGTTAAGCTGTGATAGCTTGTTACTATGCAGTCAGTTACTTTCTGTTGGCTTTGGGGAGGCACAGTATTCAGCATTCAGAGCACAGCATTTCGAGCATTTTCAAATGCTGTTTCTGAACTTTGAAATGTCCTACCTGTCAGTCTCAGAGAATGTGGCTCTCAGTCAAGGTTTTGATGACATCTGAAAACTCACGTGTTTGTCTGGGATGTAAACCATGATGATTTGGGTGGAGATATTAATTTGGACTGGGATTTTGTCTATTTTGCAGACTTTTAGACTGTCTTGCACTGATTCTTTGACCTTTTTACTTTTTCACCTTTCTTTCTTTCTTTCTTGTTGTTTTATCAACTTCTTGTGTGTGTGTGTGTGTGTGTGTGTGTGTGTGTGTGTGTGTGTGTGTGTGTGTGTGTGTGTGTGCATGATGAGCATGAATTTTATGGATATCTGTGCCATACAAGTCATCATCATCGTCAGAATCGCTGATTTTGTTTTTAAGAAGTCAGGGTCTCAATCGGTATGATCTTTATAGCCCAGCTGATGGTGGAAGACATGTATATCAGAACTATTTCTTCAAGAGCTCATTTTGATTGATTTTTTTAACAGTGCAAATTGAAAAATCAATTTCCTGTCACCCAAGGTGGCTCACAGCTGTTTACTTCATGATTTTGACATATTTCCCAAAATTATGCTTGTCAAGTTAATTCAGTGGAATACAGTTTGACAGATAACTCTTTGTGTTGTTTGCATAAAATGTTTTAGTTCTGTTTTGTCTGCAGTTAAAAACTTTGAGTTCGCTTTATTTACTTTGTTTTGGTAAGGTAACATATACATTGCTTCTATTGTGTTTTTTAAATTACAGTTTCTTTCATTCTATTCATCTACTTATTTATCCCTTCTATATATATATATAATTCCCCCCCCCCCCCACTTACCATTATTATCAATCCACCATTACCACAACCGTCAGAAATATATTACACCACCCCACTAAACTAGACACACAACCCTATCGTATCACACCCCCCCCCTCCCCCCACGCAACCCCCCCTCCTTTTCCTCTCGCATAATCCCCCCCTGTCATTTCCGCCTGGCGGCTATTCTCCCTACCACATGGACAACAACAGATGAGTCATTTTTCGTTCTTTGTTTGTACTGTCCTAAATGTTAAATGTGATCTATTTTTTTGCCTGAAGAAGACCCAAGAGGTCAAAATGCATTGTGTCTTGTCATGTGCTTTGTTTGTCAATGTCATAGGCGGTAACTAACACCCTCTCTTTCTAAATTTTCCTATTGTGTTAGTTTGATCCCTCCCACTGTTAACCTGAAGTTGCATTGCGCTGACAGAGAGGAGTACCTAGCCAAGGTGCAGAAACGTGTGAAGGATTACAAAGTGACACAGCTCAATCCATTTCGGGACAACAAAAAACTGCTTGTGCTTGACATTGACTACACTCTCTTCGGTAAGGGATGTATGTTATGCACAGCTGATGTGTGTGTCTCTTTTTAGAGCTGTTATCGGGCTAGCACTTGTAAGCTGCTGACATGATCAATTTTTTAATCTTTCTACACAACTGCCAACCATTACTAATTTTTTTTCACTAATTGTCAATGATTCCTTTTTTTACATCAATGTAAAATTGACTGATTTCTTCAATATATTGCTTATTCTGAAAAAAAAAAAAAGCAAATCTAAACGTGGATAATGGAAAAAAAAAAAAAGGGGGGGGGGGGGGGGGGGAGGAAATAGCATTGTTTTTTTTTTTGCAGATCCATGTATTCAAATGTGATTACAGTATTTTTTGTAAATGTATACGGGGCTATTTCCCCTCGATAAAACAATACCTGTTGGCTGAAAACACACAATACCATGTGTTTAGAAGGGAGGCAGTCTGTCTTCCCCTTCCTTCTTTCAAATTCTTTCTTTTGCAGAATGAATGTCTGCTGTGTTTGCTTTGCTTTAGTCTTATTAACCCTTATGCCTGCACAGGTTGGCATCCAGTTTTTTACTGTCTGTGATGATATAGGGCACAGTGGCAGTTGGATGGTTCAGAGACAGAGCAAAGCACTCCGGGTTTGACAGCTGTAAACATGACTAACAGGACTGTTGTGCCTTACAAAGACTGAGCATCTTGACTCCGGGTTTGACAGCTGTAAACATGACTAACAGGACTGTTGTGCCTTACAAAGACTGAGCATCTTGACTCCAGGTTTGACAGCTGTAAACATGACTAACAGGACTTGTGCCTTACAAAGACTGAGCATCTTGACTCTGGGTTTGACAGCTGTAAACATGACTAACAGGACTGTTGTGCCTTACAAAGACTGAGCATCTTGACTCCAGGTTTGACAGCTCTAAACATGACTAACAGGACTGTTGTGCCTTACAGAGACTGAGCATCTTGACTCCGGGTTTGATAGCTGTAAACATGACTGACAGGACTATTGTGCCCTACAAAGACTGAGCATCTTGACTCCGGGTTTGACAGCTGTAAACATGACTGACAGGACTATTGTGCCTTACAAAGACTGAGCATCTTTTAAAGCGTATTGGGATAAAGTGCAGACCTGAGGAAATCCCAGTCAGCGGAAGCATTTGTCATGGTACCCCTTGATAGAGGAAAGAGCTAAGGAAATCTCAGGCTGCCCATGGAACCCCTTGCAGTGATGGCTGATGTCTCAGAATAGTTGTATATATATTATGTTAAAAAAGAAAAGATCTCTGGCCATTCTGGGTGTTAAAAGTTGTGGATTACATGTTACTGAAAACGAACAAACAAACAAAACTGAACCTGAAAAAAAAAATGAGAGAGCCTTTTTCACAGGTGGACAAATCTGGCACCAGACGGGAAATAATAGTCCATAAATGGCTATGGAGGAAACCAAAATGCACTGAAAAGAAAGTGTGAAACGGTGGCAAGCAAATCGGAATGTGTAAGATAGCAAACTCTGTCTTAGAAAAACAAAACAAAAAACCCGACCAACCAAATCAAAGCCACTAGACCTTCAGGAAATAATAAGATGAGGAGAGCTACGATTAGGACAACTGAACAAGGACTGAAAGGGGAAAAACTTAAGTTAGAGCATTATCCGCAAGTATGTTTTTTGTGATTCTCCCATGGTCAAGGTTGCCATGATGATTTGAATGTAAGAACATGCGTACATGTACAAATGCACAGCATCACCTACTTAAGAATATAGTGTGTTCCATAAATTTTTTGAAATTTCAGTTTGTAAATTATTTTTACATCATAATATTCCCGATGTAAAGATTTTGGGGTTGGTAGAGGAAATAGAGGAGGAAATCTCAGGCTGGCTCTCCAACCATTTGTCATGATACCCCTTGATAGTGAACAGGCTTTCGAGATTGCTGATTGCCCAAGCATCTGTCATGGTGCCCCCTGTCAGATGGAAGAGCTGAGGAAGTCCCTGGTTGCCTTAGCTCCCACCATGGTGCCAGTAGTTAGAGGGAAGAGCTGAGGAAACCCCTCTCTGCCCAATCATTTGTCATGGCAGTTCTTGACAATGAACAGACTGAAGAGATCCTTGACTGCCTGAGCGTCTGTCATGATAGCACTTAATATGAATAGACTGTGGAGATCTTTAACTGCCCAATCATCTGTCAAGGTAGTTCTTGATAATGACTGAACTGTGGAAATCCTTGACTGCCCAAGCATCTGTCATGGTAGTTCTTAACAATGAATAGACTGTGGAGATCTTTAACTGCCCAGTCATCTGGCATGGTGGCTCTTGGTAATGAATACAGTGCAGAGATTCTTTACTGCCCAAGCATCTGTCATGGTAGTTCCTGATTATGAACAGATTATAGAGATCCTTGACTGCCCAAGCATCAATCATGGTGCCTCTTGATAGACGACAGAGCTGTGGAAACCCAAGTATCAGTCAAAGTACTCTTCGTAGTGGACAGACTGAAAAGAAAGTGCATTGTAGTCTTGTCTTTTATATCAGATTTTAGAATGGATACTTTATAATTTGTACCCCCCCCCCCCAAAAAAAAAAAAGAAAAGAAAAAGAAAAAGACTAAAATATGATCCTGTAGGAATGCAAAATAGATCCATCCTTTGTCAGATGGTAACATCCTATATACTATTATCCTAAAGAGATTCACCTAGATGCCAGGTAGTGGTAATCTTTTCTTCAGAATCTAGAATGGTGTGAATGTGATCTAAAGGCCATCCTAAATGACGTTTACATTGTTTGCCAGACTGTGATTGTGTTAACTGAATTTTTGTTTCATGTATTCAGTGTAAAGAAAAAAAAAAGCTCTGTGCAAAGAATGCAGCTAGGCTAACTGGGCTTTTGAAACATTTTTGTTTTTGATTTTGGTTTGTTTCTATGATGACATTATACGATTTCCTTTTTATTTAAGCTTAATGTGCAGATGTGTAATAGAAGAGACAAAAAGAAAATCCTGACAAAAGAAAAGAGAAAACAAGTGGTTTTCCTTTGATCAGCTAGATTAAAGGTTATTACAGTTTTTAGGCCAGTTTTAAAGTGTACTTTGTGTCTGTAGAGTGTATGTGACTGTGTCAGTACAATTTTGATTTTTGCATGTGCCAGTATACTTACGTTTACAGACCACAGATCAACAGCAGAGACACCCAACGAACTGATGCGGCCTTACCTCCATGAGTTCTTGAAGTCAGCGTACAAGGATTATGATATTGCCATTTGGTGTAAGTAAAATCCCCAACGTAATATACCTCTTTGTTGCACTCTCGTCACTTAAGGTATGCATTTTCTGCTGCTGTTGTTTGTTTGTTTTTTTGAAGTAGTGAATTTTGAATAATTTGGTGATCTTTTTCCCTCATTTTTTTTCTTCTTTCAACACCATGACCCGTTGAAGTAGCGTTAAGTGAGGCAAATTTTATATAAAGTCATAGTGGACAATCTTACTGAATACCTCTTAAAGTATTGATGTGCAAGACATATAATTTACATAGCCACAGAAAATATGTTTTAGTATGACATCTAGTCAAGTTAAATTCGCATTTTATCACAAATGAAACCACAGTCTGTTGGAATGAGAAGTACTGATGGACATTATGAATGTTCTGTTTGGTTCTTATTTATCAAGAAAGTATGCATAGATAATATGATAATTGAAACAAATGAAAATTGTAATATGTTATTTATAAATCATATTTTGATAGTCTTTTTATGAGCCAGTCCAGAGTTATGGCAGTTTGAGTAAAGCAGCCCCAATCTTCCAACTGAACAGCAAAACCATGCCAGGCTGGGAAAGTAACAAAGCCGGTCACTGTCCAGGCTGAAAGGGTTAAGCTCCTTTCTCCCAAAGACTGGAACATCTTCTGTGTATGTATTGTCAAGCTGTGTGTTCCAGCTGCAACCAGTATGAAGTGGATTGAAGCCAAGCTGAAGCTGCTGGGTGTGTCCTCACACCCAGACTACAGAATCTGCTTTCACTTGGATGCTGATGCTATGATTTCCGTTCACACCCCCAAGTATGGCGTCATTGAGGTAACAGGGTTATTTGACTGTAAGGACCTTATTGATTTTCATTATGATAACAATGAGAATGAGTGTGTTGATTAGATTGTTATATAATACACTATTTGCATGTGTTTTTTTAAGTATTGTATCTGTTTTTTATTCGTCTATCTGTTTCATAAGAAACCAGCTTGCCATTGAAAAAAAAAAATTAAAACATCATTCATATTTGAGAGTTACATGTGAAAGATTCTTTGGTGGGAAAGTTCATAATATCTTTTGAAGTTATGTCTTCTGTAAATGATGGGCAATTGCTCTTTGTATGTTAGATGAGTTATGTGTGAAGTGGACACTAGCAAGCATTATGTGTATTTAAGGTGAAGTTGTTTAAGTTTGGGAAAATTGACTTATGGGTGTTGAAAGTTCGGATAAGGTCTGAGAATTTTGTTACGTAAAATCTGTACGAATCTTGTGAACAGACTAATGGAATAGCAAGGTTTGGAAAGGAAAGCTTTGAAAAGTGCAGTGGAGGTGCATGAAAACCAGTCAGATGTGTTTCAGACACCGTCAGTCAAGTGAACCTGAAAAAAAAGTTGAACTTATTCTTTACTGGCAGATTACCCCCCTTGCTTTTCCAGGAAACTGGCAGTTTTTAGGGATCTTTAAAAACACACACACAAAAACAAACAAAACAGGAGGGTGGGAAGAGGGGAGGGGGTGAGAGGGGGTGTAACACAAAGGCTTTTGAAATTTTGTGATTGTATTTGAAAACGATTGATAAACCAAAAGTGATACAGTAATATGATTGCCTGATTATTTTATGGTACAATTTAAATGGGAAAAACCCATAATCTGCAAGTTGTTTGAATGTATATTGGTAATGAAAACACTATGAATAAGGCTTTTACACCAACTGGTTTTATGCACTGAAATTTTCTCCACCTATGAGAAATTGAATGCAGATTGAGAATGGCGAACATTATGGTATCATACACAGCAGTTTTTCGGCAGTCAAGTCTATACTCAGAATAATGTCACTGGCAGATGGTGCTTGATGTTGCTACACCAGAGTAGTGGGCTGTTGCAAAAGAAGTTGTCTGCTAGCAAAAACCAGTGTCTTGCAAAACCTAAGTAACAGTATGCCAGCACTTTGATTAGAATTCATGAGCTGCCTATATCAGTTCTCTACAGGTGATTTCATCACCTGGTGAACAAAAATCTAAATTCTTGGACCACGTATGCCAACCTTAGTAAACAAGCATTGTGAAAAACAGGACTGAATATAAGAGGTACAGTAAAGAAAGAGTGAACAGAAAGTGAAATGTAAGTCCATGTAGATCACCCAGTTTTGTATCACCAGGCTTTTGACTGCATCAGAAAAATCTACGGAGAGTGAACACACAAAAAAGTAACTTTTTACTGTTTTATTTGATGGCATCTAGGTGCTACTGTCATTGATGTGTACCCATGTTTGTACTTTTTGTGTGTGACCATTTTCCTGTGTAACATATCAGATTAATTTTGAACATGTACACTGTGTAAGTATTCTTTATCAGTTCCTCATTGATATTTAGCTGTATTTCAGGTCAAACCCCTGGGTGTGATCTGGGGCAAGTACCCCCAGTGGAGTGAAAAGAACACCATCATGTTTGACGACATACGCAGAAACTTCATCATGAACCCCAACAACGGACTACGGGTGAGATTATAGCAAAGGACCAGGGATTTGTGCAGACTAAGTACCCAGCTTGATTTGAAAAAGATTGATTGATCGTTTTCCTTTTTTTTGGTTCTAAGAAATTTATTGTTCGGTTAGAGTGTAAATCTGTTAGCTGTGCAGGCTTTATAGTTTGGGCAGCTTCTTGTCCTGGAAAGTTCCACCAGGTGAACCTCGTCAGCTTTGCAAGTGCAGTAAAGCCTTTCAACAATGACCTTGACAAATGTTTCAAACTTGGTTTTTAACCTTCAAACTGCCATTCAATCCAATACCACCTGTCTGCCATTACCAGGTAACAACTGTTTTGCCCTATACTGAGGGTGACCCTGTATATGGGTCCCATATGGGTCATTCAGGGAGCTTTTACAGTGAAAACAGTCGTTCAAAGAGAATGGTCATTACAGAAGTGACAGCCATTTGCTAAGAGTTTTGGTTACCTTTGTGTCAAGTGTGTTTGTGAATGATAGAGTTAGGCGACTGTCCTTCCAAAATGATCGTGGACAGTGTAGCCCAGCAGGCGCCGCTGAGTCAATAACCATGGCTCAAGAAAGCTGTGTAGACTATACATGTGCTTCTGCACCTGCGAAAAACTTTGCTGGCAGTGTGTGAAATGACTGAGAAATTAGGGTCATTACTTGAAAGTATTACCGTGTGAAGCCTTTAAGCTCTACAGGTAATGCAGTCCACATGTCTGTTAAAGTTTTTCTGGTCTGTGCAGTGCATCAGAAATAAAGGGAGGAATTGGAAATCTGATTGTCATAGAATTAAAACCAAAAACACAGATTCCCAGGCTTCACAGTGTGCACTGCTGACAGTGTAGTCACGGCACAGAAACTGCTTCAGGATATTTGGGTTTACCATTTTTTAAAATGATTTTTCTCAGAGAGCCTAAAGCTTACAGTAACTTTTAATTACATGGTAAATATAGTGTGATTTCTTTTTAATATTGTATGTTCAAAATTCAGAATAATTTTATTGTTATTATTTGATGGAGTTGATCTACTTTGTGAATTAACAAAAAATCTAGGAGTGGATGGATATAAGCCTCAACAATCAGTTACATATTTAACCTTACAAAATCGTAACTTGTGGCTTTCTCATCAATGGATTTCTCATAGTTTATTCTTGTAAAAGAGAATAAACCACTTGTGCATGGCTGATAAATTAGTTTATCCTTGTAAAAGAGAATAAACCACTTGTGCATGGCTGATAAATTGATGTCACACAATTGTGTTTCAAACAAAGCATACTGCCTCAGTCCTTGAAAGACATGGGTTGGTTGCTTTTTCCTAAATAGCCATTGATTTCAGCTGTTACTGGTTTACTATTCTTGCCATTTAAGGTAGGAAAGATTGAATGAGTACTTTGTTTGAGACCCCCTTAAATGTGCTGTCAGTCACTTCAGAAGGAATGTATCACTGTGTAGTGAATCACCTTCCTCGAAATCCTCTCTACATTTTCCACAAAAGTTATCTGCTTGTGATATACTGATGGCATGTCCCTATTATTGTCATGATTGATTGTTCTGAAAAGTTTTCAGTGTCAGATCACTCTCTGAATAAAAAAGCAACACAGACTGATAAATGATTGCATTTTGATAAGAGTTACAGAAACATTCATGCACACACCCACGTGTGGACACGCACACACATACACACACAAAATTAAGCTGGAAAATATTCAAACTATGATATTTTGTCCAAAACTTGCAAAAGAAATCTGCTAGATGTGTATTCCTTGTATAGTTGTAAGTGCAGAATGGTGTGAAAAATAATTTTTTTGTTAGATTGGTGCTTGACCTTTGCTTTGGCCTAGATGCTAAAGTAGAGAGAAAAAAAAACATGCTATGCTAGGAAATTGCCATGTCTTTTAGCCATTCAGATTTTTACCTGTGCAGTGATTGATAGTGCAGAGTGAGGCACTTAAGACTCCCAGACAGACTGTTAAAGTGTCGTTCATGTCACACACGTGTCAGATTCGAGCATTCCGTGATGCCCACACCAAACGAGCCACAGACAGAGAGCTGCTGAAGTTGTCTGATTACCTGCACGACATCTGTGATGAAGACGACCTGTCTAAACTGGACCACCGAAAGTGGGAGTCGTGAGTGATGGATTTGTCTCCTCCTTCCCATGAAGATTTTGTGTTTGCAGGTGGTGTTATGATTTGAAAAAAAAATATTCAGTTCAGTCTGAAGTATTCGTTTGTTGGCAGAATTCGTTTGTTGGCAGAATAACTTTGTTGAGGGAGAAAGGGGCGTCACCATCAATCAATCTTTAGTAGAGAGTATGTATACTAGTGCATAGATGGAAGAACAGCAGGGCCTCGAGGAATCGGGAAGGCAATAATAGCAATTAATCATTTAATTAATAATTAGCTATTAGTAATCATCAGTCTAATTTCAAACTTTAAGTGCAACTTTAAGTAATTAGCAGTCATGATTTGTATTAATTTCCAACTTTAAGTCCAGCAATTGTATTTGCATTGATATTTACAAGTTTTGTAAAGGAAAACAAAGGAAAGAAACTGTAAATAAAAGGAAAAACAGTTTTGATTTGCTGTGGATCCGTATGTTACAATATGAAATTCATATTTTTTATTCCTATGCTTGAGACTATTTCTTTTGCAGTGCCATGAAAGACTTATATGGTCAGTGTATATTTTTTTCTCTGAGCCCTCTCCCAACAAGATAACTAATGTTTGTTTCCAAACCATTGGCAGCTATGTTATGTAGCAGTGTATGAGGGGAATTCAGTTAAGTTTTTTGTTGTTGTTATACATTATTGTGTAAATAGAGACATTTCTTTATTTTTTCTTAATGTAAACCTAAATTTCAGACATCAGTATATGTAAAACTTATGTGTGTGCATGCACATACAGGTACAAGCGAGCGACCCCACGTAAGAAGGCGAAAGTGCAGACGAGTTCTGACATCGATGGGCAGGGTGAGGGAGGTCAGGACCCAGCCTCCGATTCAGCTTCAGGGAGAAAAGGAGGAGGGACAGAGAGGGCACAGGATCATCAATGATGTTGATGTGTTGACCTGTCTGTGTGTGTGAATCATCAAGTTGGAGAACAGCTGACTTGAAAAATCTCAGAGAAAGACCAGGGTGCAGGGGCCGCCTTGGCTCCCGTGGAGTCCATAGGCAATGCCCTGGTGGGGGCAAAGCCCCCCAGCTGAAACGGAATTTGAGCAGTGTTGAAGACTGTTTCAAGGTCTCTCATGATAGGCAAAGTAATGTGCAGGAAGCAACCAATATAAAATAACTGAACACACAGACACACACATACACACACACAGCACACACACACACACACACACACACACACACACACACGCACACACACACACAACAGGCATGCACACACTTAAACTGAATACATTTCTAGAAAAGCAAAAGAAAAAAAATCAGAAAAAAAAAAGAAAACAAATTAAAGTTTGTGTTAGTCCCAGCAGTCATGCATGTAACCTGGTATTGGAGGAACAATATCCTTTATTGTGGATACAATCACTGTCACTTTGTGCATCTCACTTCTTGCTATTCGCAACCAAGCCCACCTAAGGGCTCGTATGACATATCACTTATCTGGGCTGTCACATCATCAAAATGAAAAATCCATGCATGTTTGTTTATTTTGGGGAGAAAAAGGAGAATGGAGGAGGGAAGTGAAACATTAATACAAACAAGAAATCAAATCTGCTGTAATTGTAGTCCAGTGAAGCATCAACATAATTCTTGCAATATATGTATTCAAAGAGCGCTATTAAAACCGTGATTGGCATAGTTCAGTTCTTTTTGAGTAAGCGAAAAATAACCACATGCCGTTCCCGCCTAATTCACTTCTCGATAAGTCAAAATCCTCCGCTCACTTTTGTTGTCTTTTCAGTGCTATGAAATCTCCAACAATTAACAATTGTTCCTTCCACAAATGTCTTGTCTCGATTGATGCGCGTGACACACAAGACATCGTAGTTTCCCCCTGAAAGAAGAGGCCTCTGTATGACCCTTAACCAAAAAAATGGCTGTGTGAATTGTGTTCACCTACGTATTTGCCCTCTGAAATGCTCTGATTTATGCAAGCAGAAGTGCAGCGATATACCTTAACAATTGCGGGCGGCAGAGTGCTGAACAGAGAATCATGGAAACCTTGATTGGAAAAACTGGATATGATATGAGATTTCAGGGTATTAAAGCGTTTTGCGATTTTTTTTCAGAGGATTTTTTTTCCCCGATGTTCACTTTTCCTGCTTCTGAAAATCAGGTGGTTTTCTCAGAAATCCTCAGATCCGAGGAGAGTTCTCCAACCTGGTGAGTGTATCTGTGTGTGTGTATGTGTGTGTGTGTGTGTGTGTGTGTGTGTGTGTGCGCGTGTGTGTGTGTGTGTGCATGCGCATGTGTGTATTGCTCTGCATGCATTAGTGGTTAAATGTCCATTTATCTAACGCTTAGAGTGTGTGAATGTGAATTCACATGTACCGCAGTGTTTTCTTGGATAATGCAATTTTTGTAAGTTCTCAGTTTTGGATAGGGACTGATAACATTTGTCAGATTTGTTTTTCTTAGGTATCTGAAGCCATGGTATATTGTGAGGTAAAAGTTAAACAGTAGCTTTTCTTTCATCAAATCACCTTTGATGCCAACTTCTGACATGTTCTTTTTCTACTTTGACTGGTATGTTACCTTTTAAATTCCCCTGAAGATCAGTTTCTTCACAGCCAGTTTGCTTTGGGGTAGATGAGACCCTTTCAGGTCAAAGTACTATTACCATGCTCATTTTGCTTGTCAGTGAATAAGAAGCCAAATTTGGCAAAGTGAAAAATAAGGCTGACTTCAGCATAGAGTGCGTAGAGAGAGCAGCATGCTTTTTTTTGGGCATGGGAGAATTTCTGGTGTATATGATATCATGGCCCTATTCTTGTTCATGACACACAGTATATTTCAAACAAGCTCTGTCATGAAGAAAAGAAAAAAAAAGAAAGAAGTCATGATGCAGGCAGTGTTTTCTTGAGATCAGCAGAAAAAAGTGTTTTCGACATGTGTAAAGTGGTTATGTTTTTTGCTGTCTGTATGTAAATGTCCTGAAAGAATTGCAATTTCAATGTGTTTATTGATGATAAACACATCAGCAGGTTCCAGAAGTCAACATTTTTGTATCTGTTGTTTCATTTTGGGCTCTTGCTATTGCGTTGCTTTAGCAGTTGGGTTATGAAACTGCCCACTAGCAGATGCAGTGCAAGGAATTTAATGGAGGACATTTGTTTGCACCCAGACACAGCAGTTTAGTACACACATTGGTACTTGTGAGATAATTTAGAAGCAAGTAAAGGAACTATGTGGTAAAGAGTAGACTTTGCTGTTGGAATTATCATGAGAGATATTTTCACTGTACTTCAGTGAGATCTCTGTTCAAAGTTTTGATGGCCTCCTGGCCTTTGTTGGAAATTTCGACATGTATGGATCTGTCTTGATAAGTGATGTTGCTGGAGTTACAAATGAAAGAGATTGGCTGTTGAAATTTTTAACAGTGACCAAAGACACAGCATACTTCAGAAACAGCGTTTTCTTTGAAGGCTTTCTCTCTTCTTTTTGAAAATTTTAAGGAGACGGTTCTTGTTCATCTCATGTTCTGATTTTGCGGTGCTGACATTTTTTTTCTGATCACGGGTTTCATCTATACTGTGTAGATCAAGACAGTTAACATTACTGCAGTACCCCAGGCCATACTTCACAACAGATTGAGGCAGTGTTCGCAGAAAATGGAAAAAGAAAGTTAATTGTATAGTGAAATGTACTTCATTCTCTGTCATCACTATTCTTCTCAGTATTATTCCTTTTCTCAGTTTTATCTATTGGTCTACATTTTTTTTCCTTACGAAAAGGCCTCAAAACCATCAAAAATTTTTTTAACCAAATCCATTTTGTTAATGCAAAACTTCACACACACACACACACTCACACACACACACACACCACACACACACACACACACACACACACACACACACACACACACAAACACATTTCCTGCACTACATACTGGGTTGAATGGATCTGAGGCAATGTCACTAATGTGATGTGTCTGTGTGTGACTTGCTGTGCAGCTAAGCTAACAGTTACGAGTCATTGTTCCACTACGCTCCTTTTTTATACAGATCAGGATCCTCCTCTTTGTTTCTGGATCCAAACGGGAGGGTCTGCCCCTGTTTGTGTGGTACAGGTTTGTGAGTGTGTGCATGTATGTGGAGTGGAAGAGGAGGGAAGAAGACGTGGAGGAAGAGGGAGGTGACTGGGGAAAAGAACTGCCTTAAAATCATGTTCACTTTCTCCTTTGTGTCTGTTTCCTCAGTTTTCAATGTACACCACTTTGAGCCATAATGCAATATGAGTGCAGAGCAACAGATTTTGCTTGTGCTTGCGCTTTCAAGCACTCACTCCACACATTTTATTGTACTTATTCAGTGTTGGCTTCTTTAAGCTAGGTAATTACTGATTGCAGATCTCCTTATCAAGACTTGTTTGAAATGCACAAAGATGTTTAAATAAAAACAAATTGATCCATGTCAAACGATGTCATATATTTTTTGACATGACTTCTGCTTCACTTTTTTGCGTGAGTGTCTGAGGAGAATGTGTAGGGTGCACACACACACACACACACACACACACACACACACACACACACGCTTTCTCTCTTGTTCTCTCTTACATGCATGCACACACAAACATATGCAATCACAAATTTGCTCATTCACAAGGTAAATTATGTGCACATGCACTAAAGATTTGCACATGCATATACACGTACACACTTGCAAGACGGGAGTGATGGTAACTTAAAAGAAGGTTCTGTATGGCTTGCAGTACTGTAGTATACTGCAGCAGGACGCATAGATTTAGTTCTCCAACTGTTTTTGTGCTTGGCTGGCACAATAGATAAGCACAAGATTCACAATCACATATTACAAGTTCACATTGCCTATTTTAGTTTGTTGTTTTTGGTAACAAAGTTTGCAAGTACATTAGTCCAACCTGTACTTCATCAGTCTGCTTACTGCTTCCCTTAAAACAAATTAAACTTTCACACCTTTGATACCTAGGTATTTTTTATTCTTCAGCCATTTCTGTGAAAGTCTGCCACTCCTTGTCTGACAGAAAAATTCACAAAGTATTTTGTATGTATGACTTTGCACGTAACTTTATTGTCACCAAGAAGTTTTCACTCCTGTTAGCTTATTATTGGCATGACATATAGAGCAATGATCATTAATGGTCTGTGTTGATGGGTGGTGGGAAGACAAAGCAGAAATGTGCTCTATAGTCCTAAGAATAGATGGCCATGATTTATGTATTGGAGATATGGCCTTCTTTTGATGGCATTTACTGTTTAATTCCTTCATCTGTTGGATGAAACTTTATGTCGAATTCATGTTTTGACACTACGATTTTCTGTAGGTAACAGTTACTAATGCTCAGTTCCTTTGATTGTTGGGAGACAAATTTGGTTAAAGTGATTTTTGATAAACAGTCATCCAAGCATGCATGTGTTTGCACATGTATATAGTCCTTTTCTGTTATCTTAAGGAAAAAAACATATACATATTATGTATGCAAAGGACATCTTTAAAATGAGACCAACCACAGGAAACTGAAGGAAGAAATCATGAAGGATTACTGAATTTGGACAAGAAGGTCAATGCAATACTGTGTTCAGCTCATCAATGGTTTGTTGTTCGATCTCCATTGCTTTCATGGAAAGCCCCCCCCCCCCCTCCCCCCTTTCCCCCATCGTCATTTTTATGAGGCAGGATCACAGATTTCAAACTGGCAGTTCCCCCTCCCTTCCCCCCCCCCCCCCCCCACTCCAACCCCCCACAGACCCATTATCACAGCAAAAAAACTTGTCTGTATGAAAATGGATGACATCTACATTCACTAGTTCTTACGTTCTTAAGCACTACCTTACAAAGCTTGTGTCATAGAAGTTCCATCATCCACACACACATAGACACCCACCCACACCCACACCCACACACTCTCCATCATACTTATGCGGACAGGAAGATAAAATATAGGAACAGGAAAAGCAGATGACGGAGCATAAGAAATGTCTTCCATATCATGCAGCAAGACAATCCAGCTGTAACTCCACTAAAGATTGCTGAACTGGAGAAGACGGTGCCATCCATGGAGAGACATGGCTTGGTCGTGTTGGTTGTGAATTCCATGAAGAAGCATTGTTGTTTGGGGACAGTTGAAGCGATAGCGTTCCACAAATTTTGCAGTCTGCCTGGATTCGTGGGCAAATACTTATGAAGATCAAAGAAATAGCCTGCTTTTGTTGCTCAGTAGCTTATGTCTACACTAAAAGTTACAGCATAATGATGCAAAGTGACATCCAGAATCCTTTCTTGCGTTGAAATTGTTCACAACATCAACCAGCGATGTAAAAAAGAAAGGAAAACAACCCTGATACAGGCTAGCAAATTTTCAGTTCTGGGGTACATTATCGATTACAGCATCTGAATAGTAGAGGAATGTGCAAGTTGAAAGTCGGTGGTACCTGTTGTCATTTTAAAAGCTATTCTAAACAATTCGAGGGAATTCTTCCATGTCTTCTTCCTTAACTCTGTGAAGAGTCTTTGGGGCGTCGCACCAAAGAACAGTTCCTCAGGTGCCTCCAGCCCTGTCGGTTATGTCCCAAGGCCTAGGTATTGGCATTCCCCCCCCCCCCCCCCCCCGGTTCATTCTGCAATTTCGTCAGTCCCATCATTTTTAATACAATGCATTCTTAAATCGTCTGATCGTTTACGCAAGGATGTCAAAAGATGTGCAATTTTGAGTAAGATTAACGATTTTAGATCTGCTTTTCGTCTAATAGAGTCAGTATTTTTTTAACCTACACTTTGTGTACTGATTTCATTTACATGTTTCTTCAATAAGTCATATGCCTACAGTCAGGTAAATCACAGTAAGTCATATTCTAATATTTTATTTTAGCAGATCAATTCCATTCTGATGCGAGGCCAAGACCTCTTTGCAGATTTCCATCTTTCCCCAGCCACGTAGCAATTCCCTGGCAATGCATATTAATTTATTTTACACTCACTATTTTGCAAAGCAAATCTAATTCATTTGTTCTTTTTTTCTTTTTTTTTTTTATTAAACGAAACGATAGTTTATCCATATCTTGCAATAACTGAAGATAACTGAATATCGTCGGATAACAATGCTAACTTACGTTCTGTGGGAGTGGTAATAATACATTTCATGTTTGTTTTTAATTTTCAAAGGTCATGATAAGCAACGACTGTATACACAAACCAAAAAAAAACAAACAAACCGTAAACAAAGAAATAGTATCCACCAGTTAGCCGCCCATTTTTATTTGAAACTAGTGGGATGTTCGCCCATACGCAAACACTTTGGCCTATTCTCTGTAACTATTAAGCTATGAAACCTTTGTTTAAAAAAAAAAAAAAGAGTTTAACAAGATGTTGATAAAATGAAACAGCCGCATGAGATTAACAATAAGACTAGCTTTGCTAGTGCATGCCTACACTCTCCGCAGAAGAGAACCAATAATATGACTACATCCTCGTGGATTTCAATTCGAAGCATAATTGTTGCTAGAATGAGACGATCAAATTAATGCTGATATTAGCTGCTTGCATTGAAAAAAAGAATGGTCCAAGCAATGCAAGAAATTAAACTAAAATGGTTTCAAGTAAGAGCGTTACACAGAATTTTATCAATACGTCAACACATATTAACATACAGTACTAAATGTTTTTGTGGTCATGCAATGGTGTAAAAAGTGGTAACGAATGTACTTTTTATTGTCAAAGGTAGCATAATCATGTTTCATGAACCGATTCTCAAGAGATTTTGAGAATTCTTAAGAAAAAATTGTGTGCTGAAATATATTTAAAACAAACAAACAAACTAAGCGGGTGATAATACATGTGACTTTATTCCGCTACTTTGAAAATTGTATATCAATAAATATACGAGTAGACAAATCTCTGAACTGAATCTATTCAAAAGTATTTGACAATGTGATAATAAAGAAATGTATATCTATCTATATTTATCTATCTATCTGTCTGCCTGAACTGGTAACTGTTCATGTCAAATTAACGATTTCCCTTTTACAAAGTCCATATCATTAAGCAATATTTTAATATTGTTCTTTAGAAGGCTACAAATGTTCACGTTTCATACTGCTTTCCATCGATCTATCCCACTTTCCTCTGCACACTGGCCAGCTCTCCTCCTCCTCTCTCGCTTCATCATCATCATCATCATCATCATCATCTTCTTCTTCTTCTTGACAATATTTCACAAGAAAAAATGATCTGCTTTCACGTGTCTGTGTGTTAAGTTCTTTCAGTCACTTTTCACAATAGCTTGTAGATTATAAGCGTTTCGCTAAAGACAATAAAAGCACTTTTAAAAAATGAATTAAGCTTTTCTCCCTTTTTTTTTCCAAAGGAAGGCCGAGTTAGGAAGAGGAGCTGCTTTATGTCTTGATAAGCAGTTGAAAGTGACCAATACGACAGCATGAGAGCATGATTTTTTTTCTTCAAAATACACGTAAACTACAATTACAGTTGCGATTATTTTATACATCACGTTGCAAATTAACTGACGCTGGACTGCAATAAATCATAAAAAGAAAAATGAATGTCTGTTTGAATCAGACTTTGCCAGCCTTGACTCAAACTCCGAATGTAACAGTCACAAGCACTGTTAACGGTCTATAGACACAATATAGTAATAGCATACATACTCACTCAGCTCATGGTAAATGCTTAAACTAAAACTGAAATGGGCTCGTAAACATTGCTAATTATTCTTATTTCATGCTAGCACTGAGAAGCGCATGCGCGCGCGCGCGCGCACACACACACACACACACACACACACACACACACACACACACACACACACACACACACACATTCCTGCCAACAAATGGTTGTAAAAACGTACGCACAATAAAGATCTGAGCTTAAATATAACGATCAATCCAAAAGGACATAAACAGAACTCGGTGAGGGAAATAAGCGCACAAATAAGACGAGTATAGGGACCGATTTACTGTGTTCTATCATAGAATCTGAGCAGATGCACGAGATGATGTAAGTAGAAGTAGAAATGGACCTTCCAAAACGACAGCACAGTCACAGGGGTGACTTTGCATTCTGTACTTGCTTTACCGGAAGCCAGAGTTCTGAGTTTTCTGAAGTGAATAGGGAAAAGAGGGGTCTAGGGCATGATTTGAGCATCTTACATCTTTGTGAGATGTGGAGATGCATGCCAGATCTGGTAAGACCAGACTCAGTCTTTGAAATCCATGGCACTTCCTTCTGCATGTCGGACAGTCGTCGGCTATAGGCATGTAAACAAACTCGCCATCTTTAGCCTTTCCCCACAAGATGCCTAGGTTCTCTTAACTGCACACCATTTTCATACATTGTTTTAGGTTGCAGGCGTCTTGAACATCGAAACATTCAAACTGTGTTGCAGGCTTTATTAATGTGGAATATTCCGAATGTTAATCATCAAAGTGACACGAGCTTATTTCGCGTAGAACTGAAGCATGACGTCACATTCACTGACAATGCTGTGTGCTCTGCTTGTTATGAGGAACGAAGGGACAGATTAATGGGGGGGGGGGGGGGGGGGGGGGGGGGGGGGGGGGGGGGGGGGGGGGGAACATATGTACTGCCCTTAAAACTATTTGTGCTATTCGAATGAAAAACATTGGTGACTATTACATGTTTAAAATGTCTGTTTATTTCACATGCACGAAATCAGCCCTTTTACGTCAATGCAGGGGTTTACTTTGGATGTCGCCTGCACATTTTTGTTGACCCCTGAATGTCACTATTGTTTTAATTGCTTACCCGTTGTAGCTTTCTAACAGCGTTCTAATTCTAGTACTTGAAAGCGATCAACGAATACTATTTCACTGCAGTTGTTGTTTTAAGTTTCACACTTTCCTGTCCAGTCTCCGAGAAATGCTGCTAAGTTGGATTCGTTCTTTGAACTTGGCGCTGTGCTTTGTTCTTGCTGATGTTTTCATCAACGTTATGCATGATTCAGGAACATCTGAGGCATATTTGACAGTTTACTACATTTATGAAACTTAAGTACTGACTCTTCTTTAGAATCTTTTGTCCCATGAAACGGTCCACGGCGGACTTTTCCTCTGGACGCACAACTATCAACGATAGGCACCTAAATGCTACATACAGTAGCGGGCTAGAATAGTAAAACGTCTATTTTTGTGTGTGTGAAAAGAGACACCCACATCCATTAAACCTTGTCTTGCATAATAAACTTGAACAACAAAGCGGATCAGGTGTGAAAATGTTGGTTAACCTCAAGGCATTCGGTTCACTCGGGAACCAGACCACCGTCTGGAAAAGTGACGTACACTGACTGACCTCAGCATGTTAGTCTGTTCCAGTAGGAGTCAAAGACATTATGAAGTACTAAAATTGACGAGGAAGTATTCATTTATTTTGATGCTAATGCCATCCAGATTTTTTGCTGAGAAAGTTATTTCCCATCCCACGTTCTTTTGTTCCGTGATAAACGATCAGAACCTCCTCCTTTCAAAGTCACCTTCAACACTTTGATGTCATATTGAGGTAACCTCAGAATCATTGTCCTCAAACCAAACATCATTTTCTACACCTGATCTTTCCTGCCATTGGTTGTCCCGATCATGCTGAACACCTCCCGAGATGACCTGGAACTCTTGGTGCTTCGGGGGGTCCGATTCGAGACTTCCCATTGCCTCGCAGCTGCAGAGCGCTGGGAATGGGCAACACTCGCGCAAAGGCGTTCCGGAACTTGGAACTCATCAGTCCGTAAATGACGGGGTTGACGGCGCTGTTGATGTACATGAGCAGGCGGGGCACGTTGATGAGGTTCAGGTAGTTTTCGAAGCCTAAGTTCTGCAGACTCTCCCAGGGCAGGAAGATCACGGAGATGGCTAGCGAGCGCATGGGTAGCAGGCAGGCGTAGAACAGGGCCATCACCGTCACCATCATCTTTACCACTTTGCCTCGGCTCCTGGTGAGCGTTTCGTGTTCCGCACCTGCCAAAGATCGGACAGAACACGGCATTGATGAACATGCAGTTCACGTAATGATACAAACAAATATAGACAACGAGTGCTTGCTTTTGTTGGTAAATTACCCCTATTTAAACAAAACAAACAAACAAACAAACAACAACAACAACAAAATGCAGATCGCATGAGGAAAAAACCCCAACTCTTCCCTGCCGTTCTCAAAGACCATACTTACAGATATCAGGACTCCATGCACACACACACACACACACACACACACACACACACACACACACACACACACACCTCCTCATTTGAGTTCTGAACAGTAGAACATCTTAGAATGTATTTAGCACAAGCTAATTTTCGATAAGTATCCAGGGGCAAAACGCCAGCTTCATGATATGTCCCTAAAATGGAAGCGTAAAGGGGAACTCCCAGGGCTATTCTGTATGCCTTGCAGTATGTGCTTTGTAACTTTTTTAAAAGATACTTAGGAGCTGAAAAATATACTTCCTGTGCATATGAAATCCTTGTCCTGACCAGAGAATTTGATAAATGAATTAAAGTGTACGTGTCCTGTCCCCAACTCTGGTAACTCACAACTTTAAGAAGATTAAGAGCTTTCCTTGCTTGAGTTATGATATATTCAATATGTGTGTTCCATGATAATTTTGAAGTAAGATGTACACCTAAAAACTTTATGCAAGATGTGTAGGTAAGCACAGTGTCATCCATCTTAAAAGTAGGGAGATCATGAAAACTTCCACCAGCGTCAAAAAGCATCATATGAGATTTCTCAGCAGACAGACATAACCCATTCTCAAACATAAATCTAGCGATACTGTCTAAGTCTCTTTGATATAATTTTTTCATGTATGTAATTGACCTTAAAGGCGTGTTCTTTTTTAAAGTAACATTCATCCATAAACATATGTCATCAGCATATTGAAGTAAACTGGAGTTTTTAGAAATACTTTTTGTGAGATCGTGCGTTAGGATATTAAAAAGCAAAGGGGCAGATACAGAACCCTGAGGGATGCCCATCTCCACAAATCTCTTGCTAGAATATGTATTTCCTATTTTTGTTTGAATTGTTCTGTTAGCCAGAAATTCTTTGAAGTAATCATAAATGTGACCAGAGAGACCTATCATTTTAAGTTTATATAAAAGTCGCTCATGCCAGACTTGATCTTACGCCTTTTTGACATCGAAAAAAGTTGCAAGTACATTTTTTCTCCGGGCAAATTGACGTTTTATCTGAGTTGTAAGCTTTACAAGGTGATCAACAGTCGATCGGCCTTTTCTAAACCCAGCCTGAGCAGTAGGAATATGTCCGGTTTTTTCACAATGATAAGTAAGTCTGTTTAATACAATTTTTTCCCATTAGTTTACCAGTATGAGAGGTGAGAGCGACAGGACGATAACTATCAATATCAGAGTTAGGTTTGCCCTGCTTGAGAATGGGCACAATGACAGAATCTTTCCAAACAGACGGAGTCTTCCCATCTATCCAACATTTTTTCATAATGGTATACAGAAATGTTGTAAAATTGATTGGAAGGTTCCTTAACATTTCATTTGAGACTGCGTCTAAACCAATTGATAACTTGATATGCGATCTGATTTAGATTTTCCAAAACGTGCAAAAACATTACGATCAAATAAAACCATCCTTACGTACTCCTCAAACCTGTTGAAATCTGCCAAAATTGATCACAAAACCATAGCCCCACGATATCCCCTGAGTCCCATTCCTGATTGGGAACTTATCCCGGCAAGGTTTGATTATAAATACATTGATTTGCAAAAGAATGTTAATAATAATGTCTTAGGTGCTATGGCCAAGTCACATATTGACGATAGTTATCCTAATCACTTAAAAGTTTATACAGACGGATCCCTATTAAATGGCAATGCTGGTTCCGGCTTTGTTATTCTTGCTTTGAAAGCAGATAAATCTTTTCATCTTGGAAAGCGGTTTTCTGTCTTTACAGCTGAACTGATAGCAATTCTAATGGCTCTGCATTATATTTTTCTAGAATACTTTTTTGTGTTGATTCCAAATCTGTTCTTCAAGCAATGGAATCTATTGCTGCTACCAATCGCGCCGAGATTATCACCGAACTAAAAATTCTGATCCATTTCCTTACATCTAGAGGGATAACAGTGGACTTCTGCTGGATTCTGTCACACTGTGGGATTGTAGGAAATGAATGGGCAGACAGAACTGCCCGTATGGGATCCAAAAACTCTGAAAATTCTGTCTATATCAAAATACCTTGGAGTCTTCACGAAGCCTATGGACTTTTAAAAAGAGTCTCTTTTGAGTCTTTTTATAACCTGTATAAAGATTCAGTACTCTTTAAAATACATGCACAAGATTCTTCACTGAGTTGCTGTTCAAGAACTCAGAAATCTACTCGTCCATCTAACTCGTCCATTCAAATTCGTAAACTGTATACAAAGACGTATGTACATGTACACAAATTTCAGAAACTGGAATCTCTCTTTTATAGGCTTAAAGTTAAAGCTCTTCGTACAAAATTCAACAGAAATTTACAATGCGCTAGTGGAGCAGTCGACTCTGCATTTTCTTTTTAATTGTTCCAATATTAACTCATCTCTCTCCAACTTCCGACAAAAAGATTCCCTATGCATTTTCCAGAATCTTCACGCCTTTCTTACATTTGTAAATTCGTTGATGTTAAGCCCAGTTGGCTCGTTTGTGTAAATATTTCCGGGTTTTTTTTGTTTTTTTTTTTATTTAAATTTTTTTATTTTTTTTTTTGCTTTGTAATTTATCTTTTAAATTGTTACATTTAGAACAGTATTTTCTTTTCAATTGTCAAAGTCGAACACGCACACGCACACGCACACACACACACACACACACACACACACACACACACACACAAACACACACACACTCGTACGTAGGCCTATACTAGCATTTTGCATACACTATTTCCATTTCTCTCATCCACTCATTTCTGCATTATTTTGTCTAATATCACTTAAAGTGAACAGGCGTTAAATTGAAGAACTAACTAACTAACACTAACCTCCCGAGCGGCTGTGCAGGGCGGGTACATTCTGGGCCTGGCAGCAGCTGTGGGGAGCCATGGCACACAGAATGCAGGTGTAGAAGAAGGTGCTGGCCAGCAGAGGCAGCACCAGACACAGCACGAAGTCCACCACGAAGAACACCTTCACCAGCTTCAGGGACGTGCTGGTCTGGCACATGGGCTGCAACGTGTTGTCGTAATAGGGCACCTGAGGGAGAAGTGGATTCACGTTGTTATCACGTGCCTACATGTATGCAAATTAAAAAAAAAAAAGGTATTTGAACTAACTCCGTCGGATGACATTGACAAACGAATGACAGGACAGAACACGACGCTTTTAGACCTCTTAGGTCTTCTTTAGGCAAGAGAAACAACACGCAGGACAACGAAAATGAAGAACGAGCAAACACTTGTCAAATTCAGCGCAAGATGGGCGTTGAATTTTGCGCCGAGTTGCGCGATGTGGGCGTTGAATCTTGTGCCAAATTTGACAAGATAAGTGACTGCTCGTTCTTCGTTTTCGTTGTCCTTAGTGTTGTTTATCTTGCCTAAAGAAGACTTAAGAGGTCGAAACGCGTCGTGTAATTCGTTTGTCCGTGTTATATAGCGGAGTTAGTTCAAGCACCTTTTAAAATTTGTTTAAATTTCCGCCTGCTGTCATCTCATTTTGCAACTGCATACATGCAGTTCTTACACATACCACTTTGTGCCACCATTGTTCGTTTGTTGGTTTAAAATCTGGACGTTGCTTCTAAAGGTCTTTAACGCTGTCTGTCTTTAAATGGGACATTGAATTTGGTGTTATATGTTGAGCTTGTCTTCACGACGATTTTGTTCCTCTTTTGTTGTCAAATTCCATTTGCGTAATGCACTTTCCATCTGTTGTTCTCATTTTTTCTGTTTCTTTTCCTTCTTGTTATTCTGCTGATCCTCCTCCTTCTCTTCCTCCCTCCACCTCTTCCTCTCTCCTCCTCCTCCTCCTCTTTCTCTTCTTCTTCTTCTTCTTGTTTTACGGCAACATTTAAACAAGAAAACAAAATTCTAAAGAGAATGCGGTAGAAATTCTTTGGACTGCTAATTTATTTCTGCAGTACTGCAAAGTGTTGCGAATAACAGTTTAGTTTAAAACAAGAAATATTCTTATGTCTGCCATTGTCAGTTTGTTTGAACATTTGGGTCCAGTGAAACAATATTGCGTTCACTGATATCGCTTTCTGATTTCCTTCCATAGACTGACCACAATCAGCTTTGGTTATTTCGACAGTTATTCGGTTCCAGAGACAATTCCAGCCATCCCGTCCGTTTAAAAAAAAATCACAGCATGGTAAATGCTGCAAATGTTCCATACAACTTCAGCGTCAAATTTTGTGTTGCAAACTTGACACCTTCTCAGAAACTGTTTGGTTAAATTTTGTTTTGTGCAAGTATTGCAAAAATATTAAATTATTTCTTAAGAAGATCAGATCAGTTAGGGACTTTCAGTCAAGCAGAAGAGCAGATACAAACAATTATGCATTGACTATAGAGGTAACACATATTTGCCACATCATGCCAGATAGGACCTGTAGCTAAATAGGAGAGTGTGAATTCATTTTTTATATTGAGTACAGCACGCGAAGCTGCAAAAGAACAACACATTAACAAAAAATACAGACCTTAAAAAAAAAAAAACGAAGAAAAAAGAAAAAGAAACAAATAAACACAAATAATGAGCAATGGATGATAGGCGAAAATCTGCAAGGGAGGCAATCTGTGAGAAGTCGCGTTCAGCGAGTGACCCCGCCGTTTTCATGGGACAGATGTTAC
>CM065716.1:58803993-58821493 GCA_033310375.1 Conus canariensis | reverse complement strand
CTCTCTCTCTCTCTCTCTCTCTCTCTCTCTCTTCCGTCTGTCTGTCTGTCTATCTCTCTCTCTCTGTGTCCGTCTGTCTGTCTGTCAGTCTGTCTCTCTCTGTCCGTCTGTCTTTCCCTCCTTTCTTTCTTTCTTTCTTCCTTTCTTTCTACTTTAATCGTTGTTATTGTGGCGGTAGTAGTGTCTCATCTTCCATACTCCTCTCAATGACAACACTCCCACGTCATCCATTCCGGTGTAACGAAAAGTTTTAACTCCGCAAATGGTTTAACTCCCAGGGAGTTAAACTGTTCATATGTAAATTTTAACTCCCCGGGAGTTAAACTAGAATGACTGCCACCCTGTGCCAAAATAACTCCACTCAGTAAAACTTCAAAATGTTCTAAAATCTTTTTTGTACAAGTCTCAACAAATTCTTGAAAACATTAAGGGGGAGTCATTTTGTACAAATATCAGACTTAACTCCCACCCTGTAACAGAATGACACCCCCCCCCCCCCCCCCATGGGAGTTAGTCTGTACTATATCCAGATTAACTCCCGGGAGTTAATCCAGGTGTGTAAAAGTTTAACTCCCTGCCCACTAAGTGGGGTCAGTTTTTCACAGTTTAGAATAACTCCCCTGGGAGTTAATGTGTACACGTGTTTTCTGACTCCCAGGGAGTTACTTTGTAACAGAGGGGGAGTTAATCTGATCATGACTAAGATGACTCCCCACCCACCCATTCCCAGATGTCTTTCTGTAAGAGAATGGAGAAGGGGATTTAATGTTCATGATCATCATCATCATAGGGAAAGGAAATGTCGTGTACATATTCATGTGCTCATCTATGCATGTCCTTGACATTTTACTGTGCCTTTTTGTATATAATCTGTATGTAAAGTCTGTATATACATGAATTAATGGTTTGATGCCTTTGGTAGAAATACTGTACCTTCAGTCTTTGGCGTTCTCTCTCTCTCTCTCTCTCTCTCTCTCTCTCTCTCTCTCTCTCTCCTCTCTCTCATGGAATCTATGCGACTATCAAACAGTCACCCATAAGTGTAGGCCATTACACTCAAATGGTGTAGAAATGGAAAATTTTCATTTTTTCATTGTGTCATGCCGCCAAATTAGGGAGGGAGGGGGGGGGGGGGGTTGAGAGGGTAAGGAAGGCGGGGAGAGAATGACGAGTAGTCGCGACGTGACGTAAAATTGTTTGTATTGACTCGCTACATCTGGGAGAGAAGGAAGGAGAAAAACGATTAGAAACTTGTGTGTGAGACACATGGGATAGAGAAAGTTAGGGGGTGGGGGGGGTGGGGGGTGGGGGGGGGGGCTGTTTTTGTACAATTTGTTCAAGAGGGTGGCTGCTTGGGACCGATCTGATGAAGTTGTCAAGTGACTCGTCACAGGTGTGGGGGTGTGCGTGTGCCAAACTAAAAACGAAAGTCGGCCAGCCAATCAGAAACACACACACATTTTTCAATAAAATTCAGGACACGTGACTAATTCACAGAAACCAATAATATCGAAGGAAACAATTCTGCCTGACAAGTCTTGATCGCAACACACACACACACACACACACACATTTCGAAAATATATGTATAAGATGCATGGGTGGTAGCGAGGTGCGGGGAGTGATTGGTGGGTGGTGGGTGGGAGTCATTCTGGTGGTATGTCAGAATAACTCCCCTGGAGTCAAACTGAAACACAGAGTGAATTAGTTTTTTACATTCTAGTTTAACTCCCAGGGAGTTAAAATTTACAAATGAACTCCCTAGGAGTTAAACCATTCGGGGAGTTAAAACTTTTCGTTACACCGGCTACCGCGGACACAGCCACACCACCAAAGTTGGCCTATCCAGCCGCAGTGCAGGCCGCCGTCCATACAGTGCAGTCAGTACCAGGTCGCCATTAGGCACCTCACCGGAGAAGACGTCGCACCGTCGATGAATTAGTTCGGTGGTGTTTCATGGCGCCTGTTGTGGTCCAGCATACGCAGGACACCATCCTTCCTACTGAAGACCACAACTGGGCGCCCTCCGGAGGTAGAGATCACTCACACCGGCTCCGCAACCAAGCAGTCATTATTGTCACTAGGGGGCTTAGCAGGTGGTATCCTGCGTATGTTGGATCAGAACATGCACCACTGAACACCACCGAAGTGACTCGGCAGCATTGCAGTGTCTTCTCCGGTAGGGAGCCTCATGACGACTTGATATTGGCTGCTCCCTGTGGATTGCCGGTACCGGGTCTGTGGCGGGCCGGGCCAGGCTGTAGCTATGAGCTGGGGCTTGGAATGGGCCGCGTGGGTGCAATGCCACTGAAGTGGCACAGAAAATGTGACACCAAAAAAAAAACAAAAAAACAACACACACACACACACACACACACACACACACACACACACACACACACACACACACAAAAGACCACAGCTGCCTTGTTGCGAAGCTAGCGTCAGTAAGTGGTCCGTCCCCCTTCATCCACTTCGGAAACAAAGATAAACAAAAACAAGTGCATTACAACAACAACAACAACAACAACAACAACACCAATAACAACAACAAACCCCCATCTAAATCACTAGCAGATGTCAGCAGACTTCCGTTATTTAGTCCAAGACAATGTGACCATCCACTCAGCAGATAGAAACTTGAAGTCACCATTGAATCTTTTCTGCCTCTATTTGGATAGAGACTTGAAGTCACCATTGTATCTCTTCAACCTCTATTTGTTGTTGTTTCTGTGTTTCCTTCAAGCCGCTGGAAGCCCTCTCTCAACCACTGTCAAACAAGATACCTGTCAATATTTCCAAATACAACAGCCAGCCACCCCCTCCCCCTCTACAGACTATGCCCAGAAAACAACGTGTCATTTTTTTCTCATGTGTTCTCAAGGGGAGATTTGATTCCATGGAAAGTTTAAAGAAGACGTTTACCGACAGAGTGTCTACAAAAAGATAGCTCGTAGTAGACACGTAAAGCTTCCAAATATATTTGTTTAATATTCGTCAAGGCCATTCATGAAGGCAATACCTAAATAAAAATAAATAAATAAATAAATGGCAGTAATGTATGTTGCATTTCCCCCAATATCACAGAAGCTTAAAGCATGGCAGTTTTGCTTCTGTGTTGTCAAGGGGAAATGCTTTAGGAAGAAAGAGAGTTCCCAAAAAAGGCCTGACATATGTGCCTTTCTACCGTGATGGAGAACAGTGTTCAATCCAAGTTTACCCCAAGCCCCCGTTTGACCACCGACACGCTGTATGCTACTTTTGTCCTCTGCTCTGGTGTAACAGGACTGTGATATGCTTTATCAGTGTGTGATGGTCGTTGCGTAAGCGTGCGTTTTATGCGGTTCGCACCACGTTTCCTTATTGTTGGCTGGAGTGAAGGTGTTGGAATTGTTCACAACACAGTCCCTTTGAAGTTGAGATCAAAGATCTTGGCGGTCATCAAAACATGTTGGGATCATTATACAAAAGGTTTAAAAACAATTCAAAGACAAACACACACACACACACGCACACACGCACGCACGCACACACGCACGCACGCACGCAAGCAAGCATGCACGCACGCACGCTCGCACGCACGCACGCACACACATACACACACACCACGGCATGGCTCTCAGGAGTCAGTTAAACTTTCTTTGATGTTGATTCTGCTTCCTTCTACGTGCTCCGCGCCGCATCAGTTGTCAACAATAACAACTCCTTTCATTCTTCCCCTCTCCTTAGCTTTCCATTCGCCATCCCCCACCCCCACTCCCGTCTGTCTGTCTGTCTGTCTGTCTGTCTGTCTGTCTGTCTCTCTCTCTCTCTCTCTCTCTCTCTCTCTCTCAGCGAATCAGCAATTCCCGACGCTGACATTGGACTTGATTGTCAGTGCCAGTATGGAACGCTGGACAACGACCAACCACAGGCCTTGTGCGTGTGCGTGTGTATCCATTTAATATTTCGATCTTACACCGATAAGCTTCTTAGAGTTCCACTGAGAAACAGCTCGTTTGGCTACAGGTTCTTCAGGAACAAACAAACAAAAAAAGTTGGTTTAGTGTACCACTTGTACCATTAAACGAATAAAATGAACGAAACACAATATAGAAGCTACAGGTTTCAACCTTACAGTTTTCTGCAGGCAAGACAGCCCAAAGTGACTTACAAATACAAAGCAAAATGAGGTTTTCAGTTTTGCTTGGATAGTGTCCTTGTTTTGCAGGTAAGTTGGAACATCCCACGAGTTGCAGGTGGGTGGGGATCTCTCAGAGTTTTGAAGGTGATTAGCCCACCTCCCTGGGTGTTGCAAATGAGAGCAAACTTTCCAGGGTTTTGCAGGTGAGAAGAAACCTCCCGGGTTTTTGCCGGTGTGGAAAAATTCAAAGGGGTTGTTGAACCTCGGCAGACATTTCATAAGGTTTTTCGGGTACCGTAGGAACTTTCCTGATCCTCTCAGGTTTTGCACGTGAGTGCGAAGCTCCTATTTTGTTTTTCGCAGGTGAGTGGTTTCTGCCCAGGATTTTGCGGATGAGTGAGAACGCGCCAGGATTTTGCAAGTAACTGGGAGCCTCTTAAATTTTGCAAGAAAATGGGAACCTTCCAGGGATAGATAGCTACGTGGGAACCTGTTTTGCATGTGAGTTAGAAAGTTTTAGGGTTTTGCAGGTGAATATGAACATGTCAGGGTTTTGCAGGCGTGTTGGAACATCCAAGGATGTCACAGGTGAATGGGAACCTCCCTGACTTTTGCAGATGAATGGGTTTACAGATGAGTGGGGATTGCCAGGTGCTTTATAGATAACAAGAAATCTGCCAGGGTTTTCATATGTGAAGGAACCTCCTCGGATTTTATAAGTGAGTTCTAGCTAACCTTTCAGGGTTTTTGTAGATCTGTAGGAGCCTTCCACGGCTAGCAAGTGAATGACAAAGTTCCAGGGTTTACAGATGTGTGAAACAGCCCGGTGTTTTGCAGATGGTATGGGGCAATTCCAAGGTTTGCTGATTGTAGGAACCTCTCAGTGTTTTGCAGGTGAGTGGGTACCTCTCAGGCGTTTGCTGGTGAATGACAGCATCCCCCAATTTTGCAGATACTAAGAACCCCCAAGGTTTTGCGGGTGAATGGGTGCATCCCACTGCATTGCAGGTTAGTGGACGCCTCTTAGGGTTTTGCAAGTGAATAGGACCCTCCCAGGGTTTTGCAAGTGAGTGAGAAAGTCTCAGGGTTTGCTGATGGGTGGGAATGTTATGCGTGCGTGCATTTTTGAAGCGATGCGTGAGTTTCTTGACACTAACCAGCGACGTGAACATGAAAGTGATGATGATGATGATGATGATGAGGAGGAGGAGGAGGAGGAGGAGGATGACGACGACGACGACGACGACGACGATAATAAACAAACAAAATACTCTGGTTCATAGGACGAGTTTATACTTTCTATAGGGGAAGCATTCAATTCATAACAAGTCACATGATATATTGTAAAGGAATAAAAGCACGTTAAACTGAACAGACGACAGACAGACAGACAGACAGACAGACACACACACACACACACACACACACACACACACACACACACACACACACACACACACACACGCACGCACGCACGCACGCACGCACACACGCACACACGTATGTGTATTAATGCACATGTATGAAGCTTTAATACTTTCGTCTCGTCAGGAATAAAGATAAAAGAATATTATTTGCTGCACCATCAAAACTAATACACCCACCCCGTCTGGAAGATTCACCTCAAGTTAATAATCATCCAGAATTGTGCCGCGCATGACCCCAAGTCAGAGCTATGCACTCTGATGATGACAGGGTATACAGCATGTGTGGCGATGTTATTGTTGGCTCGTCGGGTTACGGGTGTGCTTTGGTTGGTTTTTGACCGTCGTGTCTATGGTGCTAACAACAGTTCTTAGACGTCTAGTGTCTCCAAACTACATTGTCTAGCTGCGCTTCTCGTCGTCAAATGAGGCAACTGAGATTGGCAGACTTCTATCACGTGAAAGAAGGCGTGCTCTGGTGGTGACTTCGATCTGTGGGTATGCTTGCAATCGGAGACGATTATATAAGGTGTTTGCAGTCGATGAATTTGGCTACTGAGCATATGTAACATGTTTAGTCCAGATGTTTACTGCTTCTGAAAGTAACCCATATCCGGAGGACAACAACGTCCATTGACATTGTTTAACACTAGCATCGTATCCAATTTGTCAATGATATCTGATTGGGTTGTTGTCATGATATATCGTTCTATCATTATCTAAATTCCTATCCGTGTAGCTTTCACATTTTGGTAGGGGGTGTTTGCAGTCTTTACTATATCTTTGTCGACTTCAGCTACAGTTCAGTTCAGTTCAGTGGTTTATTTAATGTCTATTCATCGTCCAATGATATTAGACACTTAAAAAACCTCCACACTCAACTTATCATCCATGTAAGTACTTTGAAACCCAAATCTGATTTATGAATATTTACATAAGTGAAATACCCTAGTGGTACACAAAATTGTTGATCTTTATACAAATTTTGCAACCTGTGATTGCGAAATAACCATGGCAATTTCAGCAAAATATGGACCACACAAGACAGTATTGACATTATCAAAGTTATTTGTCTCAATACCTTTCTCCTGATAGAGCCAGATCAACACTGAGCATTCAAAATAAAACAAAATAATGATGATGCACAGAAATGTTTTTTTCTCTGCAGACACAAGTAATGCCATGAGATCATTTAGTGTTCCTTGTATTCAGCGTTAATTTATGAATTAATCTAACAATGTGCCTTGGGCACGATGGTAAAGTAGCCATTTTTTGACTAAAATTCTGCGTATGTATATACTTGCCCATAATTTGGATTCATGCACAAGAGGACAAGTCTAAGGGATTGTTTAATAAATTTTCAACAATTCTATGTGCTCGAGATTTGAGATATACACCTTTTGTCATGCTTTCTACCATAGTTTCAAAATATATTGTCCCTTAATCAGATTTCCCAGACTGAAGACAAATGCACACAGATCCTTCTGCGATGAAATGGATAACGGGTTGAGGATGTTCATCGGAGTCTTTTTGGTATACAAGACTTGACGATGATGACTTAAATGCCATGAATCACTTGTCCTTTAACTAATTGTGCGATGTTGCCGGTTGATCCAACTCAAATTTATTGTGGGTGTTGGAGGTTAATCCAGTGCCGACAGTAGTTTGGTTCTTTTCTACGCTGTAACCAAAAAACAATTTACTTTGTAACAAAACAGTGATGTTGATTACAGATTTTTTAAAGCCAGTGTATAAAGATTCTGGTCAAGGACCCCACAATAGAACAGTCTAAATCTAAGACTGGCTAATGGACTTCTTGAGATTCTAATATGGTCTACCGGTGAACACGTGGCATTGAGGGAAGTTAAGATGCAAGCCGGCCATTATGAAATTATTTTTTGGAAATTATTTAGCCACCTGGTACGTCATACTGACTCATCATTGCACAGCTCAAGTGTTGGATTACAGTTTGGTAAACAAAAGAACCCACACAGCTGGCGTCTGATAAAGAGTATCCTGAACAGGCGCGAATTACAAGGCCGGCTTCTTGCCATTTCAGGCATGTAAACCTGAGCGTCATTTGTGATTTCCATATTAGCGTTGCTGTGATTCAGACATTGAATTCTGATCTCTGTAAAATGTCTTTTGTTTTAAACATTGATTGAAAATTGAGTTACTTCTTTATTTTTCAGCATGTCACTAACCTAATCATGCCCATGTTTGCTCTTGGTTATGGATATCCGATCAGAAAATAGTTTAACATTGTGCACAATATGCTTTGTAGCAGGCAGCAGACTCAAGCAGCATGACTTCATTGATAGTATGCCTGCTTTCATTATCTGACAAGATACCCTTTCGTCCCCCGTTCCCCCGGGGCACTCTTTCTGTCAAATTTTGAGGTCGATTTAGCCGTTGTTACTTGAAAATAAATGGTTGCATGTGTTATTTAGGTATTTTGTAGCATTCCCGATATTTCTTTTTTTAAATTTTATTTTAACCATTCTTGGCCTTCAACACGCAGAATGTCTCAGAAACTGAAGATGATGAGTTCAAATGTCACTCGCCGGCCATTTTCACGCTGACCTCTCGGACTGCATGGGATGCGGCAAATTCAACACCATAACAGCGATGCCAAACACAGGTCATTGGCTGTCGTAGATGCAGTGTTTGTGATGAGGGTTGCCCAACCACCACCTGGAAACGTAACCTACAGCTACTATTCAGTGTATGAACACGTTCTCGACATTGGGCAAAAGTAACATATATGCCAAAGTTCTGAAAAAGCGGACAGCCAAAATAAAGGGAGGAGAAGAAAGTTTCCTTATTATCCTTAGGAAAACAGGTGTGATCCTAGGCGGTAGTCGCATAATAATGTTTTCCTGAAGGATAATTAATACTTGTTATCGTGGGAACAAGGTTGTTATTGGCTTGTGACACAAATATGCTTCCATAAAGACTACTGAATCCCGTCCCAATCCCGTCTCCCACCCCCCACCCCCCTCTCCCCCCCACCAGCCCCCTCCCCACTTCCCGTCACCCCCGCTCCCTGCCACTTCTCTCCAGCACAATGCTGCTCTGAGAAAGTGCAGAAGCTGAAGATGCCGCCAGACTTTAATTAGGACTTCCCTCTTCCCAGCAGTGCTTAAGAGCTAACCAAACAAGACACGCGAGCGTCCACTCGTGTTGTTAAAATGAAGAAAGAAAGAAAGAAAAGAAAAGAAAAACAAGGTTCAGATATGAGCCTGTCAAACCGAGCACAGACTGTGTTAATGCAGAACAAAGATGGGATGTGTGAAGACTCATCTGAATGAGCAGCAGCGCACTGCATCAGCAGATAAGACGTCGGAAGACCAAGGCCAGGATTTAAACCACAGTGCCAAGGACATCCACGCTGTTGGTTCGGATGAGGAATTTGCACAGGCCCTCGATGCCAGGCGCCTGAAACTCAACCTGCCACGAGCAAACGAAACTGAAGATTGGGAGAAACTGGATGCAAAAATCGTCCAAAGACTCGATGCACTGATAGGGAAAAGCACCCTGGAACACAAACTAGCCACATATGGGGACATTGTGTATGCCACATGTAGAGACGCCTATGGAGCAAAACTACCCAAAGAGAAAACACCTCCAAAGAAATCCAGACGCCAAGAAAAGATGGACAAGATCAGGGTCCAAAAGAAAAACCTCAAGATGCAAATGAAGACCGCACTGCCAGCTGAAAAACAAGGCTTGGAAAAACGGTGGAAAGACCTGAAAGAAAAACACAGCGCCCTCAGCAAAGCGGAATCTGCGAGGAAGAGGAAGAGCAAAAGAAGAAGACACAAGAGCGCTTCTTCAGAGACCCCTTCCAGTTTGCCAGAACACTGTTTGAGCAGCCAAAATCTGGGACCCTAAGTGTGGACAAAGGAGTTCTTGAGCAGCATCTGAGGAAAACATACTCTGACCCACAGAGCAAAGCACCACTCGACATTCAAGGTCTGGTGTGGCCAACCAACCCTGAGGAACAGTTCAATGGCAAGCCTCCAACGTTGGCGGAAATCAAGAAGGTGGTCGACAAAGCCAGAGCCAAATCATCACCAGGGCCAAACGGAATACCTTACCAGCTTTACAAGAAATGTCCCAAGGTGCTGGAGTGGCTCCACAGGCTGCTGCGATCGGCTTGGAGAAACCAGAAGATCAGCGGCCAGTGGATGACGGCAGATGGTGTGTACATCCCCAAAGAGCAAAACTCAAGTGACATCAGCCAGTTCAGGCCAATATCACTACTGAACGTCGAAGGGAAAATCTTCTTCTCTGTCATGGCAGCAAGGCTGACCAAGTACCTGATGGAAAACAAGTACTTGGATGTGTCAGTCCAGAAAGGTGGCATCCCAGGCGTGGCTGGCTGTGTAGAACACGCCACAATGATCTGGGATGCAATCCAAAAAGCAAAAACAAAAAAGAGAGACCTGGACGTAGTGTGGCTTGATCTGGCAAACGCATATGGATCTGTGCCCCATGAGATGATACAGTTGGCTCTTGAGATGTACCATGTGCCAAAGAACATCCGCGACATGCTCAAGAAGTACTTCAATGGCTTCTCAATGCGGTTCTCTACCAAGGAGTACACAACAGACTGGATCAACTTGGAAGTGGGTATTGCAATGAGCTGTGCAATTTCCCCAATACTGTTCGTGCTGGCAATGGAACTCATCTTGAAAGCAGCAACAAACAACGCGAGACAAACAGACCTTGGCGAGGGATACAAGATGCCTCCTCTCAAGGCCTTCATGGATGACACTACAGTGATTTCATCCAGAGAAGACGAGACACGTCATGTGCTGGAGAGGCTGGACGACATAGTTGCCTCATCCAGAATGAAGTTCAAGCCAAAGAAATCACGGAGTCTCTCACTGAGGAAAGGAAAAGTGGCCGGATCTGTGGTCTTCAGTGTTGCCATCCAGGCCATTCCAACAGTCACAGAAGAACCAGTCAAGAGCCTTGGAAGATGGTATGATGATACGTTGAAAGACACACAAAGAGCAAAAGAAACCAAGCAGATGGCGGAGGAAGGCTTGGAGACCATTGACCAGTGTGGGCTCCCTGGCAAATACAAGGTCTGGTGTCTGCAGTTCATGCTGATACCAAAGCTCCTATGGCCTCTGATGATATACGACATCTGCACCAGCATAGTGGAGGCAATGGAAGCCAAAATCAACAAGTTCACAAGGAAATGGCTTGGTGTCCCGCCCTGTCTGACTGACATAGCGCTGTACTGTCGCCAAGCAAAGCTGAAACTACCACTGAAATCCATCCTGGAGGAATACAAAGCAGGGAAGATCAGACTTCAAAGCATGCTGGAGGACTCAGGAGACAAGGTGGTAGAAGCAATCAAGCCCCAGCTGAAGACAGGCAGAAAATGGAAAGTTCAAGAGGCGATGGATTCTGCAAAAGAAAGTCTCAAGATCAGAGAAATAACAGGACACACACAGACCAACAGACAAGGACTGGGGGTGACCAAAACTGAATGGTGGTCAAAGGCCAAAGGAAAAGCCAAAAGAGACATGATGATTCAGGAGATGAGAAAAGAAGAAGACCAAAAAAGACTCCAAAAAGCAGTCCAGCAGAGCCAGCAAGGGCAATGGACAACGTGGGAGAATGCACTCCAAAGAAGTCTCACTTGGAATGACATTTGGCACATGGCCCCTCTCAGGATCAGCTTCATTCTCAGATCTGCATATGACCTTCTGCCCTCAAATGCAAACTTGGTGAAGTGGGGGAAAACAGACGATCCTGCATGCCCCCTCTGCCATGAAAAACAAACAGTGGAGCATGTCCTAAGCTCATGTAAAGTAGCCCTGGCTCAAGGAAGGTACACATGGAGGCACAACCAAGTGCTCAAAGAGATTGTACAAGTAGTCTGGGCTAGTACCAACACCACAAAAGGGAAAATCAGGACTCCAAAAGCACCCGCAACATTCTTCACGGCAGGAGGCAGCAAATCATGGCCAAGAACAACAGTGCCACTCGAAACATGCAGGCAGAATCTGCTGGACGGGGCAGATGACTGGGAGTGCACTGCAGACCTCCCAGAATGGAAGAGTCACCCAGAGATCATCAGCAAGAGTGGCATGAGACCAGACATAGTAGTCCACTCTAAGTCAACCAAGCAGCTGATCATGATCGAGCTCACGGTGCCATATGAGAACAGAATGGAGGCAGCTCAAATCTACAAGACTGAAAAGTATGCTGATCTGGCAAACAGCCTGAGGAGAGAAGGCTATCAGGTCAAAGTCCTCACTGCAGAAATTGGAGCTAGGGGGTTTGTAGGAACGTCTGCATACAGCCTCATGAAACAGCTCTCGGTTGCAGGGAGGGAAAAAACCAGAGCCCTGAAAGCAATGGCAGAAGCGGCAGAGAGGTGTTCAAGCTGGATCTGGTCAAGGAGGAACAAAAGTGAACTTCATAAGGCTTAATTTCCCTTCAAATATCAGGTGTCCCTGTGGCTCAGTGGTTAAAGCGCGAGTCATTAAGTGGAAAATGAGCATGTCCAGAAGGTCATGGGTTCGAATCCTAGCCATGGCTCGTCCCAAGATGGGAAAAAAAGGGGCAGCAGAGGGACATCCGGAGTCATGAACCGGGTGTGGCCCAACCCCCCTAGAGTGTCAGGAGATAAGGGCCGAAACACTTGCTTGAAGGGGGCTTCTCTTCTGAGGACTCTCTGCTGCCACGCTCTCCACGAGTTTCTTTCTACTAATACAAAGCAAATGTGATTTAATTATTTTTCTTCGTTGTTGCTGCTATTAGCTGGATCTTAATTGTGATCATGAGAAAGGAGCGCAAGTTCAAACAGACTGGAAAGTAAATCTGCATTTTAAGCGATCTTTTTTGTTTTCATTTATTATTATTATTTTGATTATAATTATAATCATTATTATTATCATTATTTTATCATTATTATTATTATTATCATTATTATCAACATTTTTGTTGTTGTTTTTGTTGTTGTTAGTGGTATTGGAAAATACATCTGTACTTTAATCTTTCATTTTCATTTATGTCCTTATTTATTCGTATATTTATCATCATGTCCCCCTACCCCCTTGATTAATGTTGTAAACATTATTTTACCACTTATTCTAAAAATATCTGTGCAGTGTTTCATGCATACCCTAGGCCACCCAATCTTTCCCATGTCATACAAGAGACCAACTGCGGTTAATATTTTATTCTATTGCTGAAATTATAAAGGTGACCGGTTTGTTTTCGTTTGAGTTCTGGAATCTCTGAATAGAAACACATGTTAAAAAATGCTAAAGAGTATCTTGATGTTGGCTCATATTGTGGCGGCTGACAAAGAAATTCAACATCCTTTCTTTGTAACTTTATGCAACATTGCCAGTGACGGATGTAGTGAAGCCAAAAGAAAAACAGAAATCGAACAATTGAAAACAGGATTAACGAATTATGAATGATTATGAATGATATATATATATATATATATATATATATATACATATGCTGAACAATTAAGTAGTGGGGGAAAACAAGTGCAGGCTAACAATTTTTTAGTCATTGTAGTAACGACTTGGCAAAGATTTGAACTTTTAGAAAAAAAAAATGAAGAAAATGGGGGGAATATATATATATATATATATATATATATATATATATATATATTTGTTATATTAAAAGCAAGTTAAAATCAAGCTTCTAAAAACATCTACAAATTTGTTTCACGCTGTGCGGTCGTCAGGATGTGATGAGCTTGTGTTGCCAGTGCCACGTATATATATAGCTAGCTGGTTTGCTGTTGTTTTTTTTCCCGTGCTACATGTGTTTCTCAGGTGTTGGTTTTTTTCGCTGATAGGAACTTCCATCTGTGTCTGCAATTGTTAACCATTTCTGTTCTAACATTTAGAGTTGCCAACTGTGGTTTACATAGTATAATGTATTTCTCTGTTAGGCATAGATTGCATTTTTTTGAAATGTTGTTGTATGATGCTGCTCTTTTTAAAATTTTCCAAAAAAAAATATCTCTGCAGTGTTCCATGCATACCCTAGGCCACCCAATCTTTCCCATGTCATACAAGAGACCAACTGCAGTTAATATTTTATTCTAGCACAACCTAAAAATCACAGTAGAAGCCAACAAAAAATAGTAAATTATTTAGACATAACATTAGACCTTAAGGATCATACATACAAACTATACAAAAAACCTAATGACACACCTGTCTACGTAGACATCAAAAGTAACCATCCACCCTCCTTTTTAAAAAAACCATTCCTAATGGTATAAACAAAAGATTATCTAAACTGTCATGCAATGAGAAAGAATTTAACAGTGCAGCAGCCGAATACCAAGAGGCGCTGAAAAAAAGTGGCTACAGCTACAAATTACAATATAACCCAGATAACAACATGAACAGCAATAAGAAAAACAGGAAAAGAAACATTATATGGTATAACCCTCCATATGATGGAAGAACAAAAACTAACGTAGGAAAAGAGTTCCTCAGAATCCTTAAAACATCATTCCCAAAAGAACATGTACTATCTAAAATATTTAATAAAAACACCATCAAGCTATCGTACTCGTGTATGCCCAACCTTAAAAATATCATTGATTCTTCCAATAAAACCAAAAACAATTCAACCAAAGAGGGTGACGAAAGGATATCTTGTAATTGCACAAAAAAAGACCAGTGCCCTCTGAATAACAAATGTCTCTACAACAACATTGTGTACCAAGCTACGGTAACAACAGACAGTGATAAAGAAACATACATAGGGATCACGGCAAACCATTTTAAAACCAGATATGCAAATCATAAACAGTCCTTCAAAAATGAAAAATATAAAAACCAAACAGAACTAAGTAAATATATTTGGAAGCTTAAAGATAAGAAAATAGATTACAACATATCATGGAAAATTATAAAAAGAGCAACACCATACAACAACATTTCTAAAAAATGCAACTTATGTACTACAGAAAAGTGGCTGATATTATGTAAACCCCATCTAGCATCCCTGAACTCTAAAGTAGAAATGATAAACAATTGCAGGCATAAATGGAAATCCTTGCCAGTGCACCATTCCTGAACGTGCCCCCAAAAAGATAAAAAATCTACAGGCCACGTGCCACACGCGCAGAGCTCATATGCCCACACACCACACTATATAACACCGGTGGCGTGCCCAGATTGTATACCCTGAGGAGAGCACTTGGCTCGAAACAATTTTGTAGGTGGTTTTACTTTTCCATTTTAAAACCCTTTTTAAAACTGGTATGTATATATATATATATATATATATATATATATATATATAAAAATAATATAGATATATATATATATATATATATATCTATCTTTCGTCGAAAATCGTCCACCCTGTCAAGCTATGCCGATTATTCTATTTCTTTCGATTCCGAGCCATATGAAAATTTCCTTCTAAATACTTTCGCCATTGATTGTATCTTTAGTGAATTTAGTTTACTTGTGGTTGTATTTTAGTAAGCTTACAATTTTCAAGATAAACTGTTAAAAAAAACTTTCAGCGAGAAAAAAAAAGTTTAGCCCAGTTTAAAGTTATGTAAAAAGTTGCAGAACCCCGTTTTTCGTTTTTGCTGGTGGGCAATTCATCTTTTTTGTTTTGTTTTGTTTTGATTTTTTTTTGTCTCCCCCCCCCCCCCCCTCCCCCCATTTTACATACTGTTTGCCTTGTCAGTGGTTGATGTGACATGCTGGACCATGAGTTCGACATTGAAACTGTGGCACAATTGTAAAGGGTACGATTCTGCCCAGCCTTTGAGAACAGAGAGTTGTAGTGGTTAACCCCTCAAACGCGGGATAGAATCGCAGTGAGGGGCAACCTAGCTGGTAGGCTGGAATGCCAGTTAAGAGCCTGGTCATTCAGCAGACAATTTGCCCACGGCTGGTCTGGGCGGACTGGTTTTGGAGAGACGGCCATTGGACTTCAGCCACATCGTAACTGGTGTCGCCTTTGCTGAGGAGCTCTTGAGAGCCTCCCTTTGACCATGGCTGGTCTGGATGGTTTGGTCTGGGAGACTGAGTATAGGCCGGGGGAACAGCCCGGGAGACCGTGGAGCCGTGGCTGGTGTTGTCTTTGCTGAGGTGGAAATGAGATTTTAGAACTCAAACATCTTCAGGTGGGATGTTGTATTTTGCCCTAGGTACAGAGTCTGAAGGGTCTGTTCCTCTGCACTTCTACAGACCCAGCCACTTACATGGCGGTCGGCCCCGTTGGTTGTCGGGCCCTGGGGAATAGAATGTTCGTTCAAGAGCAGCCCAGCGAACCCAGATCTGAGGCACTTTAGACGCTTCTGGTGTTCCATTGTGACTCAGGCCACAAAAGACTTTCTCGAAAGATCTCGTTCAAAGGGGGTGGAAGGCCTATATACTCCCAGCGTTCTGACTCTGAAATCATTTCTTCACTGAGCAGAGTGTGGTGAAGGTTGTGACGCTGGTTCGAGTGTTTGTGAATGTAAAGGTATGTTGATGGTTTTTGCCTTTGGTTTGGCTATGTTTTACCTAGAGTGAGGGCAGATAGAGTACTATCTTCGTGAAACAACTTTAGTAAATGGAAGTTAAAAATTCTATGTTCTTACATTTTTATTGTAAACTCCAGTTTCTTATCAACTGGAAATGGGATATACCAAATTTCCACAGTCAATTATTCAGGTAACTTTGTAACTAAGCAGGTTCTGGCGCTTAATAACAACGAAATCAGAAACAGTTATTCAGTATTGTCACAGATTTTATGGTGAGTAATCTACAAATCGATGCCAGAAAAACATAGATACAGACGTTGCTGTCTTTTCTTGTGATTAGTGGATAAAGTTTAATGCGCGCCCTGCAGGTTCCTTGTGATCGAACACTCGACAATCTGGCTTGTAAATGTCGCCCTTGTTTGCTGGCGAGACGGATAGGGTTAAGTCACAGTGATGAAACCGCACGGCGGCCTGAGCAAATGATTAAGATACAGCCAGTGAAGGTAGTTTGATTATTCCTCTGTGCGTCTGGGTTGCTACCGGTTACAAACAAGTGTTTTATCTGTTTGTTTGATTGTTTCATTATTTGAGCGACTGAAGGGTTACGTGGTTACTTGGCTGAGTAATTAGGCAGTTAATTACTTGAATGCTGCCCGGTTGCTTGTGCGTTCTTGTGCCTATTTTGTACTCGAGTAGCCACTGGTCAGTCAGTTTGTTTATTCGGTCGCTGCATCTGTTAGTCTGTGCGTGTTCACTTGTTCAATATATTTACACCCGTGGGTCCATTGCAGGGCTGAAAAGCAACTGCCATTGTTGGGCCGGGGTGTAGGCCTAACAGGTGAAACGTGGAGCCATAGCGTGTAGCACGCACTGTCCTGAGGTGGGTGTGTGTGTGCTGAGGAAGGAAGATAGCTTTAGTTGGCTGGTTCATGTGCAAGATGTGTCCTTTCTCAGTTTCATCATATGTGTGGACACTACACATATGATTTTTTCCATACAATTGTGTAACTGCTGTTGAAAATTAGACGTTAATTAAATTTATTTTATTGTTCATAGCTCCTGCCGTTCGCAACGGGGAGTTCCCTTTTTCGTGTGTGTGTGCTTATGTATGTTCATTCATAATACTGTTCTTCGCTATGAAATCATGATCCATGCTTTTGACCGTATGTAACTCCTGCCGTTCGCAACGGGGAGTCCCATTGTTAATGTTGTAATAATGAAATTATTATGTTGTTGATCTTGCCGTTCGCAACGGGGATCCCCTTTCTTAAGGTTGTGATAATAAAATTATGTTGTTGATCCTGCCGTTCGCAACGGGGATCGCCTATGGTTAATGTTATGTTTATGATATGATTATGTTATTGATTGCAAAGATATGTCTTACCTCCTACCGTTCGCAACGGGGGGTACTTTTTGTTATAAATCCTGTACCTTAATCTTGGCTTAATTTGATTG
>CM065716.1:58761493-58801493 GCA_033310375.1 Conus canariensis | reverse complement strand
ACCCACCTTTCCACAGCGACGTTTCTCGTGCAGCACGTGCCAGCGAACAGACAATAGCGCCAGAAGCAAAAAGCCAAACTGGGCGACAACTCAGTTCAGAGTGAATATCGCGTCGCTTTCTTTTCACGTGATAAACACACAGTTTAACCCCATAAAATGCCGCAACCAGAATGATTTTATCACACTGCAAGAAAATGCCACTGCTAGACAACAACCAGCGAAACCGCGCTGTTGGGATGCTGAGGGCCGGTTCATCTGTCCGACAGGTGGCAAGAGCCATGAACGCCCACCACACCACTATCTACCACCTACAACAGCGCTTGGCAGCCACCCAGTCAGTTTCTGACTGTCCTCGATCAGGCGCACCTCGAGGACGTCTCAGAGACAAGATCGAGCCATTCGCCTTTCCCACCTCAGGAACCGACTTTGGGGGGAGTGTGGGGGACCCATCAGCAGCCGCACCGTCAGATGACGCCTGTCACACGCAGGAATCAGGTGTCACAGGCCCTACGTTGGCCCTGTATTGACTGACAGACACAGGCAGGCCTGGCGCCATTGGGCAGCAAATGCTGCGTTCCTGGGAAGACGCACATGGAGGAATGTCATCTTCTCTGACGAGTCACGTTTTTACATGAGCCACACTGATGGGAGAATCAGAATTTACAGGAGACAAGGAGAACGGTATCATGACCCTTGTGTTAGGCAGCTCGACCAGTTTGGCAGCCCTTCAGTGATGGTGTGGGGTGCCGTCAATGCCAACTTTAGATCCCAGCTCGTGGTGATCGATGGCAACATCACGGCACAGCGTTACGTGAACCACGTTCTCCAGCCTGTCCTGCTTCCACTCCTGGATCACCATGGTGGATGACGCAGATTTGTGTTCCAGTATGATAATGCTACACCTCACAGTGCCCGGATGACCCTTCAGTTTCTGCAGCAGAATGGAGTGGAGGTGAATCCCTGGCCATCTCTGTCACCTGACATGAACTGCATTGAGCACCTTTGGGACGCGTTCAGCAGGAGAGTGGAGCAGCATCAGCCAAGGCCCCAGACGATAGGTGAACTGATCGCCGTTCTTCAGCATCACTGGGTCAACATCCAACAGGTGCAGATCTGACGTCTCGTGCAGTCCATGCCTCGGCGTCTACGAGCGTGTGTAGCTGCCAATGGTGGATACACCAGATATTGACAGAATGATCTCTTTTGAAAGATGGTTTATGCTGCGCAATAACCATGTTTGACAGTTGTTTATGAATTGATTCAGGTCTTTTTTTCTGTTCACACATGCCCTTTTCAATCAAATTTTCTAATGCAGATTTGGTTTATTTAAGTTGTTACCAAGTTTTCAATTAAATAACTGACAAATGAGATTTTTGTGCATGATTTTTTGTTTGTGCAGAATTTCTGCCTCTAAGTATATAATGGTTAAACATATTCTCTTTAAGCAGTTACTTCTGCAGGCTAACAATATCCTAAGACAGAAGGCTTTCATAAAAGCTTTAAACTACACGGAACCTTTTCATTTTTTTTCTTGGCAAATGTTTTTCAATTATTGCAAATCGTTTGAAAATGTGATTGAATGTCTATACAAAAACCTGCATCTGTTTTACATGCCACATTTTTTTTGCTCCATATAAATCAACAAGTGCGTATGAATAATAACATAGCTATAAATTGTATTGAAGATGTTGGATAAGGGAATCCCTCTATAGAAGCTTATTACAAATAACATAGCTTTAAAGTGTGCTGAAGATGTTTAATAAGGAAATCCTTCCCTAAAGTGGCTTGTGTGCGTCAGTATATTTTTTTCTTGTATACAATAAATAATTTGTCTGATTATTCGACACTGTGCTGATGAGATCGTAAGACGGACTGTAACATATGAACAAGAAATAGTTGTTCTTTTGCACGCAACTGTAGACCTTAGGATTTGGGGAATAGGGCTTACTACTGTCGAGCCTTCTGTGACTTCCTCGTCGGCAATATTAGCATTTAGACATGTGGCATCAATTCTATGAAGCCTTGGCTCAGACTTCCAGGAACTATTTCCTGATCATTCTTCCTCGTTTCTTCTTTTGAACTGGCGAAAGTGTCTTTGAAAGAAACCGAGCCTACTTGTTTCATTGGAATCTGTCCAACTGTGCCGACTTTCTGACATTAAATAGGTCTTTGTAAATTCTCAGAACGAAATGGGGTTATTCTGTTGATCTGCGATGCGATCTGTAGCTTTTATACTCCTTTTCTGGTTGGCAGACAGGATTTTTGTAGGTTTGAGAGAGAGAGAGATTATAGAAGGTTATTAGCCAACAAAGCTATCTCCTCCCTGTTTGCAGTGCACTTGTTTGTCTGACTGATTTTATTTAGCTTGTGGACCAAACTGATCGTGTAATTTTTTTTCTCTCCTCCTCTTCCTCATGATGATGATGATGAAGAGGCACGCGCGCCCGCCCAAACACACCACACACACACACACACACACACACACACACACACACACACACACACACACACAGAGAGAGAGCTATATACATGTTCGCTCACACGCATACACAAACATATGATAACACAGTTATGATGTTAGTAATGCTCTGTTTGTCAAAGGCAGGGTAAAGTTTAATTTTTTTGAAGATCATTAGTCGATATGAGTGGGGTCAAGACACTGCCACTCTTATTCATCTTGCCACATCTCTTGTAAGACGCAAATCAACTTATGGTCAGGAAGTATACATCTCGGCACCAAGTACATATCTAAAAAAGCTTCAGAGCTTAGACAGCAAAGCTTTAAAACTGGCATTTAGCGTACCTGCATACTCTTTCAATGAAAAAACATACAGAGAAGCTGGAATTTTGCCTTTAGATGACTATAGGAAATTGGCCTGTGCTAAATACATGATTAGAGCTTCAGCTGTTGAAAACAATGCAAGCGGTGAAACTGACGTAAGGTCAGACAAACATTAAAAAAAGAAAGAAACACAGCGTCTTTATTTATTTGTTTTAATAAACAATAGCAACATACACGTCTGATCTGTTTAATTCAACGGCCACAAAACCGTCTGAGGCTGCAAAAAAATATATCTTTTACACCTCTTCCAAACTGGGAACTAAAGAAAGCAAATTTTGATACTGATTATCTTCCATCAAATACTAGTTCCAGTCCCTATATGCTGGCAACAACTGCTGAATCTCGTATGTCTTACAATACCCCAGTGACCTGAAAGTTGTCACAGATGGTTCAGTAAGTGAGGATGGCAGTGCAGGTGCCGGTTTTGTAATACCTAATTTAAAAGTACAAAAGTCGTACTACTTTGGAAAGGGCTATTAAATATTTACAGCCGAATTAATTGCATTAGTCATGGCATTACAGCATATTTTCAGTATACCCATGGTTACTTTCAACAGCTTATTCATGGTTGATTCAAAATCAGTATTAAATGCAATGAGGAGTGATTCAAACAAAGAACCAAATGATGATCTTTGAGATGAATTATTTTATCCATTGTCTAATAATCAAGGGTTCTTGTGTCAAGTTTTGCTGGGTTCCCTCTCAGTGTGGAATTAAAATAAAACAAATTGACAGATAAAAGCGCAAAACTGGGTACCCGTTCCCTCTCAATGTGGACTTAAAATAAAACAAATTGGCAGATAAAAGCGCAAAACTGGGTGCCTGTAATGTAAGTGATACTATCTCATTATCAGTTCCATTTTCGGTGAACGAAATGTGCAATATAATTGAAAGAGCAGTATATTTGAATTTTAGAAGGAGGACTCAAACTGATCGTTTTAAAACCTTTCTTTCTGGACCAAGTCATATTGTTACTTTAGTACATAGAATGGGGCTGGATGCTTGGAAAACAAAATATTCTAGGAACGTTCAGTGTGTGTGTGGTGGTTTAATTTCAATTCCACACATTCTTTTTAACTCCCAGATTCTGAATATGTTATATTTTGACAAGCAGTGCATTTTAGACAATAGATTATCTGCTGATTTTGTATTATACAATTAAGTACTTTAAGTGTATGGCATTGATCGAAATATATTGAATAGTCCCATTGGCCTTTCGCTATAATTTGGTTTTAAATTTTGTGATTATTTGATATTATAATGTTATGTAGTATATTTGTATATGTATAGGTAGGTGTGTTTCTATCTGTGTGTGTGCGTGCGTGCGTGCGTGCGTGCGTGCGTGCGTGCTCGTGTCTTATCTTTTCATTTTATTTCACTTTTTTTTCGGGTAATATCACCAGTCATGGTGAAAACACGTTAGATAAAAGATTAGTTCATTCTCTGTTTGTGTTTTATGTGTTCTTAGTTTCTCATTGCTTTTAGACAATGTTCTACGATTTGATCGTGAAACGCCTTTGTGTAAGTAGCGGTGGACCTTACCAAAGTCATCATCATTATCGTCAACGTTATTTTCATGTTTTTTCATTAAAAACACAGCTATCATCGCATTGTCACCATGCTGCTTTTTCTTTTTATCGTCATCACACCAGTGATCATCATTTTCACAAGTCTTTATTGTCGTTACAGTAATCATCTTCACCATAATCTTCATCATCTTGCTGTTCAAAATCACTATCGTCATCAGCGTATTCAAAACATCGTTCTTTCTGTCATAATCATCATCGTTATGATCACCCTCATTAACTTCCTCCTCCTTCTCCCCCTTATCCTCCTCGTTATAACCATTGATATTGCACGCGCGTTGAATGGTGTGTGTGTGTGTGTGTGTGTGTGTGTGTGTGTGTGTGTGTGTGTGTGTGTGTATGCGCACACACACAGAGACGTACACACACACAGGCACACACATACAAAAAAACACACACACGCACACACACACACACACACACACACACACACACACACACACACACACACACACACACACACACACACGTTCATCTCGCTAGGAAAGGAAAGCTCACACAGGTCTTTTTTTTTTCTTTTCAAAACGTCTTTCGTTCTTTCTATCTTTCTTTTTCTGCCCCCTTTACTCAGCCATCGCTAGATGATCAACGCCATGTCTTACCTTAACCTACCTGAATTCTCCCTCATGCACAGGAATATGCCACGGAGGCAGGCACAACGTTTCACGCCAGACAGGGATGTGGAATGGGAGCTGTCAGAACGAGACTGACCACCTCTCCTATGTTAAAACACCATCAATATCCACAACCCCTTCATTCTCTCTCTCCCCCCCCCCCCCCCCCCTAGAACTGCCCATTATGCAAGACGTGTTTGGAAATGACAGCTCCCGTCTACAGACTGGCCCTCAGGTTAAGATACTATGCTTCTGTACCTAGAAGTGAATGACCTTCTTCTTCTTCTTCTTTTTCTTCTTCTTCTTCTTCTTTTTCTTCTTCTTCTTCTTCGTCGTCGTCGTCCGTCGTCGCCCGTCATCATCGTCGTCGTCGTCGTCGTCATCGTCATCGTCATCATCATCTTCTTCTTCTTCGTCGTCGTCGTCGTCGTTGTCGTCATCGTTGTCGTTTTCATCATCATCTCTTCTTTTTCTTGCCTTTTATGCAGCCATTTAAACGTATAAGAAATGCCCCCAAACTACGAAAGCAATACCAGTTTACTCAACCCCAATTTCCTACTACTACATTTACCATCACCACAACCATCACCACCACCACAATAACAAAAACACCTCCTCCTCTTCCTCCCCCTCCTCTTCCTCCTCCTACTTCTACTACTACTACTATTGCCAGTATTACTACTACCACTACAATCTCTGAAATGGGAAGAAGATGAGGAAAAAGAACAGCACAATGAGATGATGATAATGATGCTGACGCTGATGATAATGATAATAACAATAGTAATAATATGATAATAATGATAATGACAATGATACTACTACTACTACTACTACTACTACTACTACTACTACTGATGATGATGATGATGATGATGATACAGGTAGTGACAATAATACTTGTGATGATGATGCTGCCTGATGCAACAGTTTAGCGTTTCAAACTATTAACGACAAGATGTGCAATCAAACAATCGTGTTCTCTCTTTCAAAGACACGCACACCAGAGAAGCGCTGCACTCCACTCACATTTCCAATATCCTAGCGTCATCTGAAAAAAACAAACAAACAAACAACAAACAAACAGAAAACGAAAAACAAACAAACAAAAAAGACTTCGCTTCTATATTTCACTTTTTATCGCTGAGTTTTCTTAGACCAGGAAGACAAAACTGTGCATTCACCGAGGGTCCAGCAAATGAGAATGCGAGCTGAGGGAGGTCCATGGAATTTTTTTGAAGAAACACAGTCTTTCAGGCACATAGAAATGCGTATGATTGAGAGACGGGCATATTTGAGCATAAAAAGAAAAAGAGCTGAAGAAACGGGCATACGGCGGTTGAATTGACGAACCCTTGGTTCATCCTATGGTGCGTTTCACTGTCAATAGCTCCACCACGCTGATTTCTAAGGTTATTGACCACTCTCGCAAATCACAGCTGGAAAAAAGTAAGATAAACACCACCCGATGTGGCGAAGTGGTAATTTCGCGGACTCCCGGCTGAGAGGTCGCGGATTCGATTTCCATCAAAGCCATTTAATTGTGGGATTTTTCTGCCCAGACCGGCTCCTACCCAGAGATGAGTTTGCTATGAGTTCAGCTGGAAAACCCGGGATCCCACATCGAGTTCCATCCACTTAATGGATGTGTCTCTAAGAGAGTCGGTCAAATTTCCTGTTCAACACGGCAGGTGTCTGTATTTCTCGGGCCTGGTTGACGCCGTGGAAAATCTATGAAAATGAGAATAGAATTCAGCCCCATCATGCAGTTTCAGATCAAAGTGGAAATTCGTGTCACCATCTTCAACATCTCCATTCTCATCGATTAGCATTTAAAAATAAAAGAGTCTTCAATTCTCTCCCCTTTATGCCCTGCTCTCATGTCCTCTGGTGGGTTGCCTCTTGACGACTTGACATCGACTGCTCCCTGTAGATTGCCGGTGCCGGTGCTGTGGCGGGCCGGGCCGGACTGTGACAGTAGGCAAGGGTTTGGAATAAGCGGCGAGCGTGCATTTTCACTGATGTGACACGGAAGATACACACACACACACACACACACACACACACACACACACACACCCCCCCCCCCCCCAAAAAAAAAAAAAAAAAAAAAAAAAAAAAAACATCCGAAGAAGGAGGTAAAAGATGAGGAAAAGCTGGGGTGGGGGTGGCAGGGGTGGTGAGGAGGTTAAGGGGGGGAAAGAATAAGGAGATGATACGGGAGATGAGACTGAGAAAGAGGAGGAAGGGGAGGAGGACAAGGAGGAGAAGGAGGGAAATAAAGAGAAAAGGATAAAGGGGAGGAGATGGAGAGGGAGGCTGAGAAGAAAAACAAATAAGGAAGGGACGAGGGCAGTAGGAGGTGATGCTACAGGAGAGAGGGGGAGGAGGAGGAGGAGGAGAAGAAAGAGGAGGAGGAGGAGGAAAGGGGAGAAGAAGGAGAAGGAGGAAGAGGAGAGAAGAAGGTGGAAATGGAGGAGGAGGAGGAGAAGGAAGGGGAGCAGGAGGAATAGAATGGGGGACGGATAAGGAAAGTAGAACTGGAGAGGGAGAAGGGAGGAGAGAAAAATGAAGGATAGGAGAGAAGATGAGAGTGAGAAGGAGGACGAAGAGGAGGAAGAGAAGGAGGAGAAAAAGAATAAGAAAAGGATAAGGAAGAGGGACAGGATGAGGACGAAAAGGAAGGAGAGGAGGAGGAATAAAACGAGTGAAGGATAAAAGAGAGGAAGTGGAGGAAGGAAAAGATCAGGGAGAATGGGGAAGAGGAATGGGGAGGAGGAGGGAAACAACAAAAGGAGAAGAGGAGGAGGAGGAGGAGGAGGGGTGAGGAGGAAGGAAAGAATGAGGAAAGGATGGGGGCGAGAAGGTGAATCAAAAAAGGATAAGAAAACCTGAACAATCACATACGATTAGAAGACGAAGAAGGAGTAGGAGGAGGAGGAGGAAGAAAGGCAAAAAAAAGATAAGAAAACTTGAGCATTCATAAGTGATCAAAAGAAGGAGCAGGAGGAGGAATAACAACAGCAACCACAAAACAACAATAACATCATCATCGTCAACAATAACAACAACAACACCTATAACAAGGAGAGGCAGGAGGCAACTGACATTCTGCAAGCAGTCAGGTGGGAGGGGTCGCCTGTCGGTGACGCTGGGGAGGTATTAATGTGATCGATGATTGGCAAGTGTCACCTGGGTCATTCTCTCCGTTAACTTGGACATGACTGGGTTATCTACACCGCTTACCGGTAATCGATGACCGAGGTATGCTCCCGCTGGGCTTGGTCAGATAAGGTGACTGATCACCCCCCCCCCCACACCCTCAGCTCTCCAACCTCTCCCTTCCATTCTCTTCTTTCCCTCTCTTGTCATGTATATTTTCTGTACATAGCTAGTGTAATTTCATTCTCACATCCTATTTATTTGCCGTTATATATTTACAGTGATCATGTACTTGACGATCATCTCTCTCTGTTTGACACAAGGACTGTATAGGTCAATGTCAGTAAATATGTCTGAGAAAAAAAAAAATATATATATATATATGAAATGCTGAACAATTTAGTAGTGGGGGAAAACAAGTGCAGGCTAACAATTCTTCGGTCATTATAATAATGACTTCGCAAAGATTTGAACTTTTAGAGAATAAAAAAAAAAAAAATGAAGATTAAGAAAATGGGGGAAATATATTATAAATATGAGAAATCCTTCACTACCTGCCTGAGGGAACCATCGTGATCCCCTTTGAAGGCACATCTATTTGTATTGCCTGCTCCTAGGCCTTTCGTTCGCTGGATCGGACTCATCAGAGAGACACGGTTGATTGTATCTGCGCTCCTGGTGTCAAATAGAGACACACCACAGTCCATAATTCTGTGGTGTTCTCACCACCAAGGGTTCAAAAAAGAATCCAACAGCACCCCAAAGCAGCCAGTGAAGGATAGTAAATGGAATAAAACGAAAGTGTGGAGAGGAAAAAAGTTGCTGAAAAACTAAAAGCATTATGCAAACAGTATAAAATGTAGGGGACAATCTTTGAGCCTATGCCTGAGGATCCATTCAAGGATACAAGGGAGATCAAAAGATATGGAACAGTCTGAGTGGTCAGCTCTGCTGTTCAATAACTCAAGCAATGTCAGTGGCTAAGAATTGTGCAGGACAACCTTTACTTGGATCTCCTAAGAGATGCAATCTCCCACTGATTGACCAAACAATATAATGCTGAACAATTTAGTAGTGGGGGAAAACAAGTGCAGGCTAACAATTCTTCGGTCATTATAATAATGACTTCGCAAAGATTTGAACTTTTAGAGAGAAAAAAAAAATGAAGATGAAGAAAATGGGGGAAATATATTATATATGTATATATAAAAGGAGTCATAAGTCCCAGGCCACTGCTTTTCCAAACATTTATTTATTTGTGAATTTTCGCCCAACTTGGGCTTCTTCAAACAAGCTTCTGATTGTACATATCTAGTGTAATTGAATTCTTCCATCCTCTTTATTTGCCGTTGTATATTTATTGTGATCATGTACATCGAAGATCATCTCTCTCTCCCCCCCTCTCTCTCTCTCTCTCATACCTTCCTTCTTCCTTCCACTGTTTTCTTTCCTATGTTTTCGTTTTAATGTTGTATATATATAGCACCCTTATTGACCAGTAAAGCATATTTATTATACAATTTTCGATTCTTTCAATGATGGAGCATGTTTGTGCCTTGCGTCGTTATTTTCATATATCCCCCCCCCTCCCCTCCGGGCCCCCTCCATCTCCCCGCCCCTTTTTTCCTCCCTTCTTCTCAACACCAGCCTGCTCCTTACCACCCCCTTCTCTCCCCTTTCTTTCCGCTCTCCTTACCACCTTCTCCACGTCTTTATCTTCCCGGAAGTTATCTTGCCCTTATGCATGAACTGGTATTGCGTGTGTATTGATCATTTTGGAGTGTGCTTTTCGTTAACATCCTCTTATACGTTTTATCCATTCAGTATAATCTGCTAGTCTTGAAATCGTTAATTTGCATTTTATGATTACTTATTTTTCTGAAGTAAGTCATAAAGAAGAAGAATTGTTCGTTCATTCTGTCTGTCTGTCTGTCTGTCATCGTCTGTAACATGCAACATTAATACAACGCTTTTTAAAAAAATTTTTTTAAATATTTTTCCTCTCTTTTTCTGATCATTATCCCTCTTGTCGTCTTCTCCTTCTTCGTCTTCTTCTGTTTTTCATTCCTTCGAGGAGATAGCATCTTTTCAGATTCTGTCCAGCGATGTTCATCATGACGCTTTTTTTTTTGCATCCAGACCAGCCTTTTGTGCTAAAAGATAGAGAAAATATGTTTTGTTATGTTTGGGTAGGCTAGAAACGGAAATGTGGGTAAGAAAATCCCACAGTCAACTGTGATTCACGTGCTGTAAAAGAAGAGGGAAAGTGAGCAGTAGTATCATTACGGAGCACGTCGCCAACATCTGAACGAAGATGAAATATGAACAGTATTATTGAGCTTGTCACTTTATGCATACATTATTAAGCAAGTCATGTACTGCGTCAAAGCTGAGTAAGTTATCTACTGCATGAAGAAAAAGAAATGGGACTAGTATTAATATATTGAACAAATTACATGCTACCGAAGGAAGAAGGAATGTCAACAGAATTATTGGTATTGTTCCAGTGGCGTCCTGTTGAATGACAATGGAATGTGAACGGTATTCTCATGATTGCTCAAGTCGTGTACTGCTGAACGAAGATGACATGTGAGCAGTATTATCAATTGTGTTTAAATCACGCACAATTGAAATGTGACGAGTATTAGCAGTGGAGTTAAGTCACGTACAATTGAACAGAGATGAAACATGAGCAGTATTATCAGTTGAGTTTCACGTCACGCTCAATTGAACGAAGATGAAACGTGAGCAGTGTTATCAAGGGAGTTCAAGTCACGTACTGTTGAACAAAGATGAAACGTGAGCAGTATCATCAGTTGAATTCAAGTCACGTTGAACAAAGATGAAACGTGAGCAGTATTAATTACTGTCCGAAAGCCACGCACTGTTGAAAGAATACAAAATATGACCAGTATAATCAGTATTACCCAAGTCATGAGCTGTTGGATGAAGATGATAATGTAAGCAATATCATCACGATTGCCCAAGTCAGCAACTATTGAATGAAGACTGAGTGTGAGCAGTATTATCAGTATCGCTCAAGTCAGGTATTGTTAAATGAAGATAGAATGTCAGTAGGTATCATTATCATTGACTGAGACATGCACTGTTAAAAAAAGGATAAATTAGAGCAACATTTGCAATCATACCAAAGTCACGTACTGTTGGAGGAGCAGTGTTTTTAGTGCTGTTTAAGTCACGTAGAGTTGGACAAAAATGCTACACGATGAGTATTATCAGTGTCGCTCGAATTAAGCGCCAATGAACAAAAAAAGAAAAAAGAAAAGAAACTGTTGGCTGTATCATCGCTGTTGCTTGAATTGCACACTGTTGAATAATACGAAACGCTAGTAGTGTTATCAGTACCATCTTAGTCACGTATTATTGAAAGAAAACAAACTGCAAGTGATATTTTTGGTGTTTACGAGGTCATGGACTTTTGATTTGGAAAAAAAGAAACGTGAGCTGTGTTATCAGTATCGCCCAGGTAAATAAAAGACAAACGGAGAAAGCATTCAGCATAATATGTTCTGCCTGTACTTCGCCGAAAAGGCCAATGATTATTCTGAACTACAGTTCCCTGAGTCAGTATGGTAAAGCATCGTAGTGCATCATGAACCATTACTCCACGTGTGATTAGTAAGCATACTGCTCTCTGAGGACAGCGTTTCCTCATCCATAGCACTATGGCATCCATTTACTTTGTGTCAGTGCTTCAGTTCACCAGTGAAACCTAAGTTTACCAGGGATCACTCGGTGTGTGTGTGTGTGTGTGTGTGTGTGTGTGTGTGTGTGTGTGTTTGCCATGGATTCTTTTGACGTGCAGACAGTGCAAGCTACTCAACGGTGCTGGGTCTACCGATTTTTCCCCGAGAAGTGGTACTCATGCTCCCCGCTTTACATCTAATGAAAAAACGTAACTGTCGAAAACACACACACACACACACACACACACACACACACACACACACACACACACACACACACAAGAAACCTCCCACAGAGGCTCAGACCATTGATCCGCCCCAGAATTTTCTGGTTTTGTATACGTCACTACACCACCATTACCCTTTCCATAACAAACGTCTGCATCATATTATTCGGGAGATCTGCATGGGAGGGCTTGAAGGGATGGTGTGGGGTGAGAGTTGGGTGGGGGAGGGGTGGGGGTGGGGGGTAAACCGAGCGCGTCATATATATAGTGCATTTTTCAAAGCCACCGTCACAAATACCATAACTCTCAGACCCGCTAAAACCGGAGACTTGATTATTTCTGACGGGATTATTAACAACGAAAAAATAGTCGTGGCTACAAATAGCTTACGTGTGAGAAGAAAAACAGCAACAACAAAAAAAAAACCCAACAACAACGGGGAGAGAAACAAACACCACGCAAGAGACGAAGACGTCAGCGTTATGTCTGAAATGAGAGAGAGAGAGAGAGAGAGAGAGAGAGAGAGAGACTGTTTGAGACGATGGCAACGATGCTGAAGATGTGTGTGCTATGTCTGTAGATCAGGAACCATCCAGAAGAAACTGAGCTGCGAAGGAAAACAAATGTCATCAGTAACAGGGTTTCCTTTCACAAAATATCACAATACGCCAGTGTTTGAGATCATGTAGGAATGAGGGTAGAGTACCCTTTGAAAGTAAAAACTAAAGTACAGAAAAATCACAAAAAGGTTTAGAACACTTTCCATACTATTTCCTGAAGGTCCCATAATGTTCTGATACTTGGATGTGGAGGAGTGCGGTTTGGATAAATTCCATCCACAGCATATTTTTTGAGACTTGATTTTTTTTTCTTCTCCTTTTTTTCCCCCTTCTTTTTGTCACCAAATTGTCAGTAAATGAGTCATTAATGAACACAAACACTCGTTCGATGAAAATCGTCTAGCTCCCTGGCTGCTTTGCATTAAATATGTCTCTTACCATGGGAGTACGCTCCCTTTTAAAAAATTCTGATGAGAGTGCGAGTGTCCAGGACGGCGAAACAAGCGAAACTTTTGGCATTTAAAAAAAATTAAGAAAGAAGATCACTTCAGTTTAATCCGCACCCCTGAAAAGTCTTGCTGTAAGTATGATTAGCCCCTAGTATTCTAGAAAAGGGTTTGAATAACCCCTGCTTTTGGATTGTTTTACAACACTGATATACACACAAGATTTTTTTTTTCTCTCTCGTTTTCGTGTCTTTTAATGGAAACGTTCGAAGTAATTAGGTTGTAAACGCCAACATAGCTGTTATACATCTAAAACAACAACAACAACAAAAAATCCAACTGATTAATTAGCAAAATGATCATGATCATCTGCTACGTAAAGTGTTCTCAGGCTGACAATATTTTACACTCTGCTTCTGTTGAACTACCAGAGAGCTTCAAAATGGAGTGACTGACGGCGGAGAACGAAGCAAAATTTAGAAAGAGAGGGTGTTAGTTACCGCCAATGACATTGACAAATAGAGCACATGACAAGACACGATGCATTTCAACCTCTTGGGTGTTCTTCAGGCAAAAAAAAAAAAAAAAAAAAAAAAAAAAAAATCACATTTAACATTTAGGACAGTACAAACAACGAAAAATGACTCACCTGTTGTTGTCCATGTTTCTCCCGACCACATGGACAACAACAGATGAGTCATTTTTCGTTCTTTGTTTGTACTGTCCTAAATGTTAAATGTGATTTTTTTTTTTTGCCTGAAGAAGACCCAAGAGGTTGAAATGCATCGTGTCTTGTCATGTGCTTTATTTGTCAATGTCATTGGCGGTAACTAACACCCTCTCTTCCTAAATTCTACCAGAGAGCGTTGGGAGATGTTGAAGACCGGTGAAGGAAACGACGAAATCCAAAGGCCAGTCACTGTTGTAGGATTAGAAAAACAAAACAAAACAAAGAAAAACAACAACAACAACAACAGAAAACAAAACCATTTTTTTTTTTTAGATGTATAACAGCAATATTGGCGTTTTTTGTTTGTTTTTTTCCCTTCTTCGCCGGGCGAAACCCAACCTGAAAAGTGTAATAAAAATCAAATTGTTGATTGTGGACACTCAAAGGAAGAAGAAGAACCAAAAATCTCCACAATGAGATGTCAACACAAATTCTGCTGATCTGATCCGCAATAACTTGTCAGCCAGATGAGGTCCACAATAACTGGCTTTGACAAACAGATCCACTTTCTTTAATCGTGATGCATGGACTACAAAACAACAGAACTCATCAGTCACAGAAACGGAAATCTACGAAAACCGTCAACAAACCACGCCATACTGCAAATATCAAATGAACGTTGGAATCTCACATTGTATTAGAACTGAAAATAAAGTATGACTGCTGGACCTTGAACGTAAAATACAGAACACTAAAAAAGTACCTTGTTTTTAAAAGATCTTTTCGAGAAAAAGAACACAACGTTTCGACTCAAAGAGCCTTCTTCAAAGTGAACTGGTGATTAAAACGTCATTCTCAGGAAACGTCACGGGCAAGAACGATGACGTAAAGCACTTAAATGATCTTAGAACTGCTCACATATACTGCGAGCACTGACTACTTCAGGCATACACCAGATTTCAAGACGCACGTCAGATTCGTCGTTTTTGCTTGCATACTTGTTGGTCTTGAGCTCAAGCGGAAAGCATTATGCTTTGGAATGTAGATCGCTGTACATGGTGGGGAAATATGAAATAACTCTTATCTGAGCAAAAGACAATACAGAGGATTCTGAGAGAGTGCTCAAATGTTTAAAGTACTACCGCTCAAGCCAAAACAAATCTTTAAAGGAGTACTGCCGCTCAAGCCAGCACAAACGGATAGCTCGTCGTAAGTTCAAACAAAGGAAACAAAAACATGACGATTTCATCGAAGACCAGTCGAATATTAGTGCGTAAATGTGAGTATGCAAATGACAATTGTATAGATGCAATTACAGTATGTGTAAGGCGAAAAGGTGCAGGGAGAATTCTTGCGAAGGGAAACATTAGCTTTGGAGAGGCTATTGAAACAGGCCGACAGCACGAATTTTCAACGAAATAACCGAAAACTGTCAGAGATACAGGAAACAACACTGCAATCAGTGTGTTGAATAATAATCTTTGCAATCCCCCGTTTAACCCCCTTACCCCTAAGAAAAAAAAAAAACCTGCTCTACAAACATCATCACCAGTGACACCACCACCACAAACAACAAGTAGCAGACAAAAAACAGGAGCTTGCCCCAAAAGTCACCATTGCATGAAAGACAATCTGTCAACTAACCAGTTATCTAGGCAGTTACAAAACATTTCTTATACGAAATAACAGGACTGGAAAAAAAAAACCCCGTCAAGTCAGTTGCTGTCGATGTAGTAATGACGTGTCACATGAAATGTCCTGCAATGAATCTTTGTGCACTTTCTGTAGTGAGCCTAACCACGAATGCAGGTTGTCGCTGTCTCAAATGGACATCAATGTGCTCCAGGCTAACTGTGATGACTATTCAGAACCAGACGTTCTCAGTATTATACCGCAGTAACAAAATCTAGAGCTAAAGATGAAGACCGGAATCAGAATACTTAGTGCTTGTGGTACTGACATCAAGTTCAACATAGACACCCAAAAAACCCTGCGCAAATTCTACATTTTCCACACATATTCCAGCCACAACTTCCACTCTGTAGAGACGACACATTCTTTTCCCGCTCCCACCCCACGACCCCCGCTTCCCTCTTCATTGCAGCACCAAAGTCACAATACTAAAGTTTGAAGTCCTGAAATTCAGACGGGAAAGTGTGCTCTTTGGAATAACAGCTGAAAAACACAGACTTAGACCCCGCCTCCACACTGTCGCAACATAAACAAAATGTCGAATACAGCATCTCTTACTGAATTTCTGTGTGCATCTCCAGGAGCATTCCCGGGACATAACTCTGAAACAAACTGAAACTAGGTGCTACAGGAGTGACCCACCCTGCTCATTCTCAGCCGCCTGCAGGCCGTACGCCACAAATAGGATTCTGCACTATTATTATCCATGTAAGCGTTTTGAGGTGTAGCGTAAATTGGACTAAACAATTGATATCAAACTGATACATGAGCTACCCCTTACCTGACGTCACATGTCAAGCCTTCGCACTCACTCGTGACCCTATCTTAGCCCAAGGTGGTTTCCTCCAAACAGTTCCAGTCCTTTCATTTCAATTTGTTTGCTACCTGGCATGTACCTTGATAGGCATATGAGAGAAAAGAAGGTAAATCAACTTTCAGACACAACGAAAATTCTCAGAACAATCTAATTGTGCCTGTTTACTCCCTAAGCAAGATCTTGGAGCATTCATTTTCGGTGTGCGGCCTGCACTGATTGACTCTGAAAATCATGGACAAGCTACGTGAAACGGAATCAGTAGGTCACATCAAAGTTCAAAATCCCACAGACTGGGCCAGTTCCGTGAAAGCCTCCATCTGCAACAACAAAACTAGAATATGCAGAGTTCTGACAGATCTCAATGCAGTAATTAGGTGAGAGCGCTACCCGGTGCAGACTGTGCAGAGATCTGACAGATCTTAATGCAATAATTAGGTGAGAGCGCTACCCGGTGCAGACTCTGCAGAGATCTGACAGATCTCAATGCAGTAATTAGGTGAGAGCGCTACCCGGTGCAGACTGTGCAGAGATCTGACAGATCTCAATGCAGTAATTAGGTGAGAGCGCTACCCGGTGTAGACTCGGCAGAGATCTGACAGATCTTCATGCAGTAATTAGGTGAGAGCGCTACCCGGTGTAGACTGTGCAGAGATCTGACAGATCTTCATGCAGTAATTAGGTGAGAGCGCTACACGGTGTAGACTCGGCAGAGATCTGACAGATCTTCATGCAGTAATTAGGTGAGAGCGCTACCCGGTGTAGACTCGGCAGAGATCTGACAGATCTTCATGCAGTAATTAGGTGAGAGCGCTACCCGGTGTAGACTGTGCAGATATCTGACAGATCTTCATGCAGTAATTAGGTGAGAGCGCTACCCGGTGTAGACTGTGCAGAGATCTGACTGATCTTAATGCAGTAATTAGGTGAGAGCGCTACCCGGTGTGTACCATTGAAGAAACTGACTCTGGAATTACAGATGCCAATAACCGTTTTTTTTTGTTTGTTTTCTTGTTTATTCATTTGTCGTAAACATCAGTTAGATACAGAGAGCAGGTTTCTATACATCTAACAAGATGGACTTTTTGCAAAAATCTAACTGACTGAAATATGTGGATTGTCAGGTTAACCGTTGGTAGTATGAGCATCTAACAATAATGACAGTAAAATGTCAGCATGTTTTTTTTTTTTTCAATGAAAGATCAACAACACAAACATTGATGAAATTGAAATTTAACGAATTTGTTTATGATGCAGTAATATTAGGAAAACTATCAGATGACAATCTCTTCTAGCTAATTTCAGCATCATCCCGCCCCTACCCTCCCACGCTTCATCAGCCCTACTCTCTCAACCCCACCCCCACCCCCTCCTCTCTGTCTCTGTCTGTCTGTCTCTCTGTCTGTCTTTTTCTTCGTCTCTGTCTCCGTCTCTGTCTGTCTGTCTGTCTGTCTGTCTGTTGTTAACATTTCAGTTCAGTCAGTTATGCAAGTCATCGCAGCTCTCTACAAAAATGAGGAGAGCGCTGTTCCCTTATACAGCAATATCGACCATTTCTTCTGACTGCATAACAATATCGAATAGTTATCGTATAATGAAATCAAATACTTGTTCAGATTATAAAACAGCATCGAATACTTCTTTCGATCATATAACAACATCGAATACTTCTTCAGATCTTACAACATCGAATGCTTCTTCAGAGCAGCTGGAGTGCAATAAGCAAGTCACCTCTTTCCCGTACGGCCCAATATCTTGTAGGAAGAAACTCCAAGGAGACCATAGTAGCAGAAAGTCTTCAGAGAAGAAACCCCTATCTCTGACAGGTGTTTCAACCCTGAACCCCTTACACTCTAAGAGGGCCGGGCCGCGTCCAGATCTTGACCTCTAGATGCCCTTCTGCTGTCAGATATGTTACTGGCGCTGCCGGGATTCGAACTGCATGTCCTGGGTAGGTGGGCATCACAAGGCCAAGCCGCCTTGTATTGATTTATTGCCCGCATTGTTATGGGACTCCCGTTCTATGTTGGGAACTTTAAGCCTTATGAAATTCACTTTTGTACCTCCTCGACCAGGTCAAACTTAAACTCTTTCAGCTACCTCTTTCATCGCATTTAGGGTTCAGGTCATCTCTGTACTAGGAATTCACAGCGCTTTTATAAGATCATAGACTGACGAGCCCCCCCCCCCCCCCCCCCCCCCCTCCCAAACTTTATAGAGAGGAATTTGGCTTGGAAGCCAGATTTGCTGAAGCTGCTGACAACACTGACATACTTCTCAGTCTAGAGAGATGTAAGATTTTTCCCTTTTCCTTTTCTATGGCATGGTGAATTCCAGCTGCACTGTTCTCACGCAAGCTTCTTCAGAACAACTGCGGTGCGTCAGATTGGTTACCTCTCTGCCATAGCGTTCAGTATATACAAGATAGTATAACGCAGAAACCGCTTCTCTAACTCGATCATCCACAGAAAAGGGCCTCTTTGCAGCATGCATTCGGGTGATAATAATATCGATCTTTTGGACGGCAACAAAGGCGAGCTTCGAGGACTCACCACAAGAACGGAGAAATCATGGAGGACATAGAAAATGGGGGTCATCTCCTCAGTAAAACAAAATCTTCGTCAGCAGTTCCAGACAACATTCAGGAATCAACATCATGTTGAACGGCAGATATTGTCTGTGCAAAAAAGATTATGTGGACAAGCTTAGAACCATTAGCTCTAAAATGGCAGCAACGCAAAGTATGACCACAAAGAAAAAATGAAATAACTCAAGAAGGGGGATAATCTGAATAAAAAAAGAAAGAAAAAAGAAATAACATCAATAAAAATGTTGCTGAGAGAAGAAAGGAATGAAGCCCAAAGCATTGTAGATTTCTTTTTTCTTTGGCTGGCTGGTTCGTTCTGCTGTTGTTTTTGTGATTTTTTTTTTCCTTTGGGTTTTGTTATTTTTCTTCAGCCGTATCCAAGACGGCAATCATCGACACCCGTCAGCTATAAGGTACATTCAAAATTCAGTCATTTCCTCCTATCTGAAAATAAAAAAACAAGGTACTTGTTACACCGAGCTCATGATTCGGCTATTTTCTCAGTGAAAGATCTGTCTTTCCCGTGGCCTTCAGGAGAACTTGAACAGAGTGAACATAAAAGGACATCGATTTTCGGCATTTCATGACTGTAGAACAGTGCGGTCCATTGTCATAGCTCCTTCCCTTCACCAAGTTCAGAATGAGATATCTTCAATCTACTGACCGAGTTGATCGTTGACATTTTTTTTTTTTTTAGCGGGCGGAAAGGACTGGAAAATACACGTGGGGAGGAAAAGGAGCAAAATCGATGAAGAACCTCAAACGCACTCTTTGGGGAGAATTGCTCTTTAAGGTAAAGAAAAAGAAAGAAAGAAAGAAAAGAAAAAAAAAAAAAAAGAAACGAAGAAGAGAAAGGAAGAAAAGACTTACTTCAGGTCTCCAGCTTGCACAGAAAATCTGAAGGGCATGATAATTCCGTTCATGGATGGTGTGTGTGTGTGTGTGTGTGTGTGTGTGAGTGTGTGAGTGTGTGTGTGTGTGTGTGTGTGTGTGTGTGTGTGTGTGTGTGTGTGAGTGTGTGTGTGTGTGTGTGTGTGTGTGTGTGTGTGTGTAAGTGTGTGTGTGTGTGTGTGTGTGTGTGTATGTGTGTGTGTGTACGTATATATGTGTCTGTATGCATGTATGTGTGTGTGTGTGTTTGTGTGTGTGTGTGTGTGTGTGTATGTGTGTGTACGCTCACGCACGTGCGTATGTGTGGGCTTATGTGTGTGCGCATATGTGTGTATGTGTAAGTGTGTGTAAATATGTGTTTGTGTGCGTGAGTGTGCGTGCCTCTCTGTTTGTGTGTATGTGCGCGCGCGCGCGCGCGTGTGTGTGTGTTTGTGTGTGAACTGCTGACAGGTTTGCACTAACAAAGAGAACTGTCCGTACACGAGAGGAAGAAAAACAAAGGAGGAAAAAAACCTGAAGATTCGTAAAGAAATCTCCTGGTGAAGATATAACCTCTGGTTCAACGGCTTGCTTCAGGTCTCGGAAATGTTTACAAAATCTAAGGATAAACAAGATACTTCGATTTCGAGGCATTTCTGTCCAAAAAAGGGAGAAAAAAGAAAGGGAATATGAGTTTGCTGATGGACAGAGGGAGAAAGAAGACCGCGGGGTGGCGGAGAGAGCGTGGTATGGGGTGGGGGTGCGGGGAGCAGTATTTGAAAAAGACTGCCCACTTACGAACTGGGAAAGCACTTTTTATCAGTTGCATAAACCTTTTTGCGCCTGTGAAAAGAGACACCATCTCTCGTTGGATGAAAGATGTGCTGCTTATGGCTGGAATAGACATATCGAAGTAACCGGTTCACAGCACTCGGTGCTCGGGCTGCTATACTCCTGCAGAATTAACTCACTCGCTACCAATGTCCGCATATGCGGACATCGTAAGACGAAGCGTTCACTACCAATGTCCGCACATGCGGATTTGGATTTTGAAAATTCGCGCTGTCCGAGTGACGTATCGGGTATGAAACTCAAGAAGGGAGATGATACCTCGGTTATCCCCTACCAACTTTCCATTCACTTGCGCTGCGTGTGTGGCGTGGCTCGCTCGCGAGCCGACAACAACAAAGAGTACCATCGGTCAGCTCTGCGTGATTGAAAAGATGGCATCGCGACGAAGCCTTCAACACAGTAGGGCTGGTGAATTGTTAGTGTTGAAGACGCACTGGAAGTGATCCAGACTGATGGGTCAGATGTCAAAGAAGAGATCAGCGATTCTTCTGATGAGGATTTTGACTCCTACAGTGGGGAGACAGACGCGGATTCTGACACTGAAGTGAGCGCTGATAGTGGTGAAGAAGCAGGCGAAACTGTGCCAGCAGCTGGGCCTCAACAACAAGTGTTTGATTCGGATACTGACGCTGAAATGGGGGAAGAAGTCGACGATTTGGGGGCTGTTTTCACTGGCGATTGGACTGATAATGTTATCTTTTTTTCCTCTCGATCACCCGTCACAGGCACACCAGGTTTACTGAACGACTGGCCAGTCAACACTCGGCCTTTGCAGTTCTTTGAGTTTTCCATGCATTCCACAGAGGTGGCTAAAGAGAAATTATTACTACATAAATTGTGCTGTGTGTAAATGTGTCATATATGTTTTACACACTAAGTGAGTGCATATTTTTTGCAGTGATCCATTCATGTACCAGTAGACTAGGGGGAGAGAGGGGAATGGTGGGGAGGGGGGGGGGGCAGGGTGGAGGGGGGAGAAGGGAAGGATAAACAAATTGAGTTAGTGATTATATGTACTGAGTATTTGTGCATTACTGTGTGTGTGTGTGTGTGTGTGTGTGTGTGTGTGTGTGTGTGTGTGTGTGGTGTGTGTTTGAGAGAGAACAGCTACACATGTTCATGTTTTGTAACTCTGTGCATGGGTATGTTTGTGTTTTCAGGCATATTTTTACTGATATTTACTGTGCAAAAACCAGCAGCAGTACAGGACTACATGGCATGAAAAGACATGAGTGATCAGCTCATGGCCTACATGCCCCTGAATAGGAAGACCATGAAGTGGTGGAAGAAGCTGTTTTTCATCTTCTGACCTTGACTCTTATTCAGGGGTCTATTCTCTACAACAAGCATCTTGCAGTCCATGGTTTGCCACTGTGTGTGAAGCTGTGCCCAGGATGCAATGTTACTTTTCACCAGTGTTTTGTGCACAAGTGAACTTTTTTTTTTGTTTTTCATCCAGCAAAGACACATTTTTTTTTTTGTATTTTCACATTCTCCATCACCTGCTTTTGATTCCATATTATATATTTTCTGTGTCTTGAGTGACTCCAGCTATGCTAGAATGTGATGTAGAACATTTCTGACCTGCTAAGGAACACTTAGTATATATAGATATTTCTGATAGGTGCGAAAGTGCTAAAAATAGGGAAAGTTTTGAGACAATTTTCACCAGCAAGATGGTTAGTAAGTTACTTTATTTTTGTTCACATATAGACTAATATGCATTGTATCCACTCACCAAATTTCAAGTGTCTGTCTGCTCATCTATAATTGTGAGAATTTTTTTCCTACCCTATACAAACCCCGGGTATTCAGGGATTAGCAAGGGGAAAAACTCCTGGCATGGAGTGAGATAAGCAGAGGTGTACCAATAGACAGCATCCTTCAAGCAGGGGGATGGTCAAGCAGGAACACTTTTTCAAGATTCTACCACCGGATCATTAAACAGAATGAAGATGGAAATGGTGGTTCTACGAAGACTAAGAGCTTTTCCCATCTGTGCTGGATACATGTGTAGACAAAGGGAAGTAACTCACATTATGACCTGATTGCCTTTCAGAGTCTGGCGTGTTAAGGAATAACGTGTGATCCCCGACACTAAAATCTCCACATGTATACGTCTGACCAATCAGGAGACGAGGAATAATTTGAAAATTAAACGAGACTTACCTGGATGTTGAAGTTTAATGAGATTATTTCGAGGATGCTGTTGGGTAGAGGTATACATGTGCCCACCCATCAGCAACTCGAGGTACTTCCATTGAACCCTCCCTTCCGAGTTTGTTCTCGGGGATCACACGTAGCTGAAGTCTGGTGCGCGCGCGCGGTTTCGTTCTCCACATGTATACCTCTACCCAAAAGCATCCTCGAAATAATCTCCATTAAACTTCAACTTCCAGGTAAGCCTCGTTTAATTTTCAAATTAAATGTCAAGAAAGAGGCATGCTTGGTTTGCTGAATCCAATGTTAACAATAAAGCATGACTAATTCACTGAATCAAATTTTAACAGTGAGGCATTTTTCATTAACTGAATCAAGTGTTAACAAAGAGGCACGTCTACTGAACTGAATCAAATGTTAACAATAAGGCATGCTTTGTCAACTGAGTCAATGTTAACAATGAGTTATAGTTGTTAAACCGAAACAAATATCAACATTGAGGCATTAACTGAATCAAATGTTGATACTGAGGCATGTTTGGTTAATTGAATCAGGTGCAAACAATGAGGCATATTTGGCGAACTAAATCAAATGTTAACAATAAGTCTGGTTAACTGAATCAATATTTGGGTGAGTGAAACAAATGTTGAAATGAGACACATTTGGGTAACTGAGTTAAATGTCAACAAAACGGAGCTTTTGTATTGAATCCTGTCATTTACAAGAAACTAGTGAAGAGAGGTCAGACATGCCAACGCTTCCGTGATTTTAAACAGTCTGGCATGCACTGTCTCGAAACTTTTCTCTCTCTCTCTCTCTCTCTCTCTCTCTCTCTCTCTCTCTTCTCTCTCTCTCTCTCTCTCTCTCTCCTCTCCCCCCCCTCTCTCTCTCCCCTCTTGCTGCTTCATCCCCCGTGCTCTTTCAATCGCGCCATACCCACGTCATCCATTCCAGACAGCCTATACACACTCTCATCCAGGTTCAACCTACGGCAGGCTCCAGCACCAGGGAGCAATCAGTGTCAGGCGGGCACCAAGAGAAGTGACTTTCTCAAACTTCTGGACAACGACAGAGTGAGGGAAATATTGAACCAGACACAGAAATCATTGATGGGTCGTTAGTTCTTCTTTTTATTTGATTTTTGTACTCTCAGTTCTTATAGAACAGGGAGTACTTTAGAATGCTGACTGTGTGTCTGTCCGTCCGTCCGTCCGCGGTCAAAATGTGTTCCACTCGCTCCAGACAAAACTACTGGGCCGAACTTTCTGAACATTTGTAGGTATGTTCGTTATGGGTCACGGATGATGCCCGATGTTTTAGTTTACCGTTATAGCCGTTACTAAGGACTGTAACGGCCTGTAACGGTTTTTCTTCTTTATGGAATATCTCAGAAAGAACTTGGCCGATCTTTGTGAAAATTAGCAGGTATGTTCATTATGGGTCACGGATGATGCCAGATGTTTTAGTTTACCCCGTTATAGCCGTTACTAACGGCTGTAATGGCCTGTAACGGTTTTTCTTCTTTATGGAATATCTCAGAAAGTACTTGGCCGATCTTTCTGAAAAATTGTCGGTATGTTCATTATGGGTCAGGAATAATGCCTGATGTTTAGTTTACCATTATAGCCGTTACTAACGGCTGTAACGGCCTGTAACGGTTTTTCTTCTTCATGGAATATCTCAGACAGTACTTGGACGATCTTTGTGAAAAGTAGCAGGTATGTTCATTATGGGTCACGAATAATGCCTGATGTTTTAGTTTACTGTTATAGCTGTTACTAACGGCTGTAATGGCCTGTAACGGTTTTTCTTCTTCATGGAATATCTCAGAAAGTACTTGGCCGATCTTTGTGAAAATTAGCAGGTATGTTCGTTATGGGTCACGGATGATGCCCGATGTTTTAGTTTACCCCGTTATAGCCGTTACTAACGGCTGTAACGGCCTGTAACGGTTTTTATTCCCTCTGCAATATCTCAGAAACTACTTGGCCGATCTTTGTGAAAATTAGCAGGTATGTTCACTATGGGTTACAGGTGATGCCCGATGTTTAGTTTACCGTTATAGCCGTTACTAACGGCTATAACGGCCCATAACGGTTTTTCTTCTTCATGGAATATCTCAGAAAGCACTTTGTCGATCTTTCTGAAAATGTGTAGGTATGTTCATTATGGGTCACGGATGATACCCGGTGTTTTAGTTTACCGTTATAGCCTATCAACGGCCGTTACTAACGGCTATAACTGCCCATAACGGTTTTTCTTCTCTGTAGAATATCTCAGAAAGTACTTGGCCGATCTTTTTCTGAAAATTTGTAGGTTTGTGCATTATGGGCGACGGATGATGCCCAACGTTTTAGTTTACCGTGATAGCTGTTACTAACGGCTATAACGGCCCATAACGGTTTTTCTTTTTTATGGAATGTCTCAGAAAGTACTTGGCCGATCTTTTTGAAATTTTGTAGGTATGTTCATTATGGGTCACGGATGATGCCCGACGTTTTAGTTGACTGTTATAGCCGTTACTAACGGCTATAACGACCCATAACGGTTTTTTTTTATTTATTTATTTTTTTAATAGAATATCTCAGAAAGTACGTGGCCGATCTTCTGAAAATGTGTAGGTATGTTCATTATGGGTCACGGATGATGCACGATGTTTTAGTTTACCGTTATAGCCGTTACTAACGGCACATAATGGTTTTCTTCTTTATGGAAAATCTCAGAAAGTTCTTGGCCGATCTTTCTGAAAAATTGTAAGTATGTTCATTATAGGTCACAGATGATGGCCGATGTTTACCAGAATAGCCATTACGAACAGTTACACCAGCCCAAGACGGTTTTTCCTCTTTATGGAATATCTCACGCGTATTCAGGATAAACTGGGAGTACGTTTATATGCTTTGCATCTTGTTTTATTTGTGTGTGTGTGTGTGTATGTGTGTGTGTGTGTGTGTGTGTGATTGTGTGTGTGTGTGTGTGTGTGTGTGTGTGTGTGTACGCGCGCGCGCTTGTTTCTGTCGTTTGAAATACCGAACCAGACACAGAGAAATAATTGATAGATCGTTAGTTCTTCTTTTTTCTTTCTTTTTTTTTTTTCGATTTTGATTCTGTCGTTTATACAGCGCCATTCGGAGCAAGGCCTGGAGCTCTCTTTTTGTGCCTTCTTTACTCGCCCTACCCACCATCCATTTCTTTTCTGTCTGTGTGTCTATCTGTCTCTATCTCTGTCTGTCTTATTGTCTGCCTGACTCTCTCTCTCTCTCTCTCTCTCTCTCTCTCTCTCTCTCTCTCTCTCTCTCTCTCTCTCTCTCTCTCTTCTCTCTCTCTCTTTGCACTGACAAAATTCAGATTTGGTGCATCTGACATTGCTTGCCATCGTTTTAGGTACAACAATGTCGTTGAAAGTGATCTAACATGTCGCTTTTGTAAAAGAGCAAGAGGAGATGAAATAGATTTTTTGTTTTGCTGTCCTGCTCTGAGTGATTTAAGAATAAAACTTATCCAATCCAAATATTATACAGAACCGTGTAACTTTAGACTCATTCTCTTATTATCGACAAGTAATGAGAACACACTATTGAATTTAGCTAAGTATGTTTATGAAGGAAACAAGAGAATTCAGACTGCAATGTCTTGAGGGTATGTTTGTTTGTTTGTTTCTTAACTTACAGTATTTCATCATTAGCATTTTGATTCGTTTTATTCATGACGTATATTACATTTATGAAACCCCTTTCAGTATGGGGCTTTGGCCTTAATCTGAATAAAAGATTCGCATTCGCATTCGCATTTGCATTCTCTCTCTCTCTCTCTCTCTCTCTCTCTCTCTCTCTCTCTCTCTCTCTCTCTCCTTCAAAAATATTGAAGCACTATACAGAAATAAAAAAACATTCTCCTTCCTTTCTCTCCCCCCCCCCCCCCCCCCCCCCCCTTGACTCCGTGGGGAATCACTGTGGTACGACATCGAAGTACAGTTCCCCAGGTTTCTCCAGTTCTGTCAGCTGTGTGCCAAAGCGTGGGTTTCTGCAAATATTTTCCCTCCCCTGTCCACCCAGCAATGTTATGATAGTCCGTCAGGTTTTTTTTTTGTCTCTCCCTCCGTGCCCATCCTTCGACAGTTCCGTGGTGGATTGTTTAATCTTGTTACATGACCATAACCGACGTAGTTTTCTTTTTAGACTGATATCAGTCGATCTTCGTACGGTTCCACAGGTTGGCATGATAGTTTGACGCACTTGTTATTTAGTGTTATGATAAATTTATCCGACGTTTAGTATCTTGCGGTAACATCTCATTTAAATGGCATGGATTCTTCTTTTCAGGTTCGCTTTTAGTGCCATGGAATGGACAAGTATACGCAGGAGCTTAGTTTTGTGTTATACAGAGATGTTCTCCTCCTTCCATGCAGGTTTTGATCTGGTCAGCGCGGTGGTGCTCTTTGCTGCCCTTCAGAGGATTTCTGGTTAGGATCCTGCATTGCTGATGGTGGACCCCACCAGGTAAGTGTATTGTGGAACAGATTTCAGCTGCTGACCGTGGACAGTGTCATCAGCATTGACGGTAGTGTTGTGGCCGGCCATAAACTTGGTGTTCTCCGGGCTGATCTTTATGACATATTTTGTTAAGGTTTCATCCAGTCGTTCAACAAGCTAAGTGAGTTCTTGTTGACTGCTTGCCGGGCAGATGTCACTGCTAAATGATTTGAGGAGGTTCTTCCTCTAGTGATGACTGTACTGACACGATCTTCAAGTGCATCAGTCATGACGGGTTCCAGGAATATGTTGAAAAATGAGCGAGATAGAAGGCAGCCCGGACGGACTCCAACTGAAGTATAGAGCCATTCTCCAGTAGCACCCTGTATGAGCACTGCACTTGTCGTTTTGGAGTAGAGTTGCTGGATGGTGTTGATGAGCTTCTTCTCAATGTTACTAGTTACTGTCTTGGAATTGTAATAATCTGCATAGGAGTTCATCACTACATTCCAAACTCCACCCACCATGACATAAGAAATAGCTGTCTCAGTTGTTTAAAATGTAAAATCAGCACCAACAACCACAGCAACCACAAAAGCACCAACAACAACGACCAGGATCTCCTCTGATAACCCCCACTATACAAACTAACAGAAGTTTCAGGTTTAATATTCCTATCAACACACACACACACACACACACACACACACACACACACACACACACACACACACACACATATATATATATATACTCAGAGGCATAAAAAACGCGAAAAATAGAGACAGTGCACGATTGTTCACATTGTGAAAAGGACGTAAGCAATGTCGTTGGCACGTGCAACATTAGCAGTACGTGGTGTCTTGGCCGGTTGTAACCTCGTAACAGTGGGTGAATTTTGCCGGGTCAGCGTTTTTGGCACGAGGAGTGCATTTGCCATGTGGACTACCTACGCCATGTGCATCAATGTGAATTGCGACTCAATGTGGCCCCGATTGTGGGGCTATAAATTTCCAAACCCCAAAAAGTTCAAATTATCCCTTCCAGCGGCGCCAACATAATGCCGAGACTTTCTCGTCAAGATCGTTGCATAGCAATGGGGCAACTGCAGGCCGGGGTTCCAATGAGGCAGGTCGCTGTCGCATTCGGAGTCCACATTTCCACCGTCTATCACCTTCTGGACCGCTTTCAAGCAAGAAACACCACTGATGACAGACCGAGGAGCGGAAGACCAAGGGTCACCACAGCAGCCCAAGACCGCCATCTTCTGCGTCCGCATCGACGGGAGCCTTACCAAACCGCTGCCAACACAGCCAGGAACACCGTCGGCAACCATGGCAGGCCAACCAGCAGCAGGACCGTGCGTCGCCAACTGAACACAGTTGGTCTCCAATGCAGGCGTCCAGCCCGGCGACCTATCCTGACACTCCAGCATCGCCAGAACCGTCTGCAGTGGGCACAGATCCACGTGCATTGGCGCCATCGGGACTGGGGCCGAGTCCTCTTCAGTGATGAAAGCCGGTTCTGCGTCAACCCAGGCGATGGCCGCATCCGGATCTGGAGAAGAGCAGGGGAACGCTTCACGGATGCCAACATCACCGAAAGGGACCCATGGGGTGGTGAAAGCATCATGATCTGGGGGGCTGTCGGCATGAATCGCCGTATTGGGCCAGTCATCTTCCAGAATGTGGGTCCATGACGTAGTAATGGGGTCACTGCTGTTCATTACATCGACCAAGTTCTGAGGCCCCACATCCTGCCGCATTTCCAGCGGCATCCACAGAACCTGTTTCAGCAGGACAACGCAAGGCCGCACACTGCCCATGCTACGCAGAACTTCCTGAGGCACAACAGCATCAATCTGCTGCCTCACCCAGCCCGTTCTCCTGACCTTAACCCAATAGAGCATTTCTGGGATGCCCTTCAGAGGCAGTTGAACCAGCTCAACCCCAGACCCCAGACAGCAGCTCAGCTTGCTGTCGCTGTGGGCCAGGTGTGGTGGCAAGTCCCCCAGAGGCAGACCAACACTCTGGTGCGCTCGATGTACCGCAGGTGCACAGCTGTGATCAATGCTCGAGGTGGTCACACCAGATACTGACATTCTGCTGTTAACACAGGGTCAAGGTCAAGTTCATGTGACCTTATTTTCTACCAGAATGAACTTTGAAAGGACACTTTTGCGGTGTTTGATTGCTTTTTCTCACTCTCTATTACCAGTTCAAAGGAATCGTTGGCCAAATTACATCAAAATTTCTATACAGTTTGTTTTCGCGTTTTTTATGCCTCTGAGTATATATCATTCTCTCATAAAATGGTCACTCCCGAGGAACTGAAGCTTTTGAAGGGAACACACATTTAAAGACCCATTTATATCTTATCTGCCTTTCTAAGTATTTCATGAAAAGCTTGCCCTGTAAAAAGTGTATTGACAACAGGTTTAGTCTTTGAAAGTGAACCCCGCCCTGTCCCCAATGTCGCTGTCGTCTGACCGAGTGAAAGACCCTTGAGGCACAAGTAGTAGCTGCTGCTGTAAGGATGGTGACAGAGACGTGGAGGGGGTGGGGTGGGGTGAGGGATTAGAAGTCTGTACTAGTTCTGTTGAAGGTTTCACTGATGTATCTCTGATGTATAGCCTGTCTGAAATGCAGGTGGGTGTGTGTGACAAGGAAGAAGAAAATAGCTGTGATCCTCAGGGTCATAACTGTTCTCCCTCTTTTCGTTATTTCCCTCGAGGATCACGCTTTTTGTTTCTCCCGGAGGAAAATAGCTATCATCATCTTTAGACGATAGTTTGCACTCATAGGCGATTGGTCATTTTTTTCTCTCTCCCTTTATCTTTGCGAGTCTCTCTGCGTGTCTCTCTCCGCGCCTTTTCTCTGTGTGACTCTGTCTGTCAGTCTGTCAGTCAGTCTGTCCGTCTGTTGGACAGATAGACAGACAGACAGGCAGACAGACGGGTAGAAAGACAGACACACAGAAAGACAGACTACAAGAGAGAGAGAGAGAGAGAGAGAGAGAGAGAGAGAGAGAGGAGAGAGAGAGAGACAGACAGACAGACAGAGAGATAGAGACAGACAGACAGACAGACAGACAAACAGACAAGGAAAGGAGTCCTAAACTTCCGAAACAACTTCAGATAATTACGCGCCAGCATCGGGCTGGGCCCGGTAGTCCGACGTTTCGATAGTCCGACACATCGGTAGTCCGACACCCCACGTTCAGATGTTCCGATAATCCGACACTGTAAGAAAAAGTAGCGATAGTCCGACACCCCACGATTCCGACAATTCCAACTCAATTCGTCGAAATCGTGATGTGTCGAACTATTGGCACAAAATAAAACATTACAAAACAAGTTTCGTTGGTCCGACAAAATTGTCGGATTGTCGAAACGTCGGAATCGTGATTTGTCGAACTATCGAAACGTCGGAATCGTGAAGTGTCGGACTATCGGACCCAAACCGCCAGCATCTTTGAGATGCTAGAAAAGTCAACAGAAATAAGTGACTGCATGTCATGTGCACAGGATGTGTGAAGGTGTCGTGTGCACATGTTGTTTGTGTATATCAACAGACTTAAGATTGAACGTCAGAGATCATGTGATTGTACGGCGTCGTTTTATTGGTAGTGGCCCGGGTGAATACTGCTTGGGAGCGCTGCGCGCGTTATTCAACTTAGGTAGAAAATTTTATAGTCACTTGCTCTACGCCAGCCGGGGAAGTCGCATGGTCTGTTTATTTACGGCGATTGAAGACCGATGCAAGGCTGATGCATCGTTGAGGTATTTTTGTCATTAATGTTCAACTAGAGAGAAGTGAAATCTTTGGGGAAAAATTAAAGAAAACATTTGTATTCAAAAGAAAAGAAAAGAATAAGAACCAGTGTGGTTACACCTGTAACATTTCTTTATAAAAGAATGGGGAAAAGAAAGGAAAAGTAATATTTAAAGTAAAAACTTATAAGAAAAGGCTACTGTTTACATCTTCATGTTGAAGTGAGTCTCCTTAGTTATTGTAGAACTGCACGTGGTTCCGAGAGTGTTGACAGGTTGCCTGTCTCACGCCGGGCCACGGGTGGCCGTGTTTGAAGGTGGTGGAGGTGCCGGACCTGACCCCAGCCTGGGACGGGTGGCGGACCTCGCCCGCAGTACCATTCCTCAAGGAGGAGGATTCCAGCCAGGCAGCGCCCCTTTGGGTATGTTAGATGAGAACAGGCGCCACTGAACACCACCGAAGTGACTCGGCAGCAGTGCAGTGTCTCCTCTGGTGGGTTGCCTCTTGACGACTTGACATTGACTGCTCCATGTGGATTGCCGGTGCCGGGGCTGCGGCTGGGCCGACCGGGCTGTGGCTGTGGACGGGGTGTCGGAATGAGCGGCGTGGGTGCACTGCCTCTGAGGTGGCGCAGAGGTTGGGGCAGAAAAACACACACACACACACACACACACACACACACACACACACACACAAAAACCTTTTCGGTGTTGTGTATTTATTTGACGCGCCTTGGGTGAAAGGAGTGATTGCGCGCGTTTGCGGTGTTTGCTTTGGCGGTGGTGCGTGCGTGTGTGGTACGACTCCGGGAAGCATGACACTGCACATGTATTCAATTTTGTCAAGAAAAATACGGAACTGGGAGAAAAACACACGCTCTTGTCCAAACCCGTTGACAGAAAGACATCCATTTTTATGTTACAGGTTCAGAATGTAAACTGATAGCAAGGCAACGAACAGAGAAGAAACAGCGTCCCCAAAACACGTGCAATTTACCTGCACGTGAAAACAGCAATAACTTGGCCCCACACGCTATAAAACACCGGCGGTGGGTGACCCAAGTATTCATCCTGACGAGAGCCCAGCAGCTTGAAACAGATCTGTAGATACTTTTAGACTCCTTTTAATTCTTTGATTTTTAACGTATATATATATATATATATATATATATATATATATATATATATAATTTGTTATATTAAAAGCAAGTTAAAATCAAGCTTCTAAAAACATCTACAAATTTGTTTCACGCTGTGCGGTCGTCAGGATGTGATGACATCAAATTATCATATTCATGTATGCCGAACCTTAAAAATGCCATCGATTCAGCAAACAAAATGAAAAGCAGCACAGAAAAAAAGGAGGGTAACGAAAGGAAATCTTGTAACTGTACCAAAAAAGAACAGTGCCCCCTAAGCAACAAATGCCTTTATAACAACATTGTGTACCAAGCCACTGTAACATCAGAGAACGCAAAAGAAACATATGTAGGTATCACGGAAAACCAATTCAAAACTAGATATGCAAACCATAAACAATCATTCAACAAAGAAAGATACAAAAACCAAACAGAATTGAGTAAATACATTTGGAAACTTAAAGAAAAAAACATAGACTACAACATATCTTGGAAAATTTTAAAAAGAGCAGCATCATACAACATTTCAAAAAAAATGCAATCTATGCCTAACAGAGAAATACATTATACTATGTAAACCACAGTTGGCAACTCTAAATGTTAGAACAGAAATGGTTAACAATTGCAGACACAGATGGAAGTTCCTATCAGCGAAAAAAACCAACACCTGAGAAACACATGTAGCACGGGAAAAAAACAACAGCAAACCAGCTAGCTATATATATACGTGGCACTGGCAACACAAGCTCATCACATCCTGACGACCGCACAGCGTGAAACAAATTTGTAGATGTTTTTAGAAGCTTGATTTTAACTTGCTTTTAATATAACAAATGTCGCTCCCACTGTGGTTGAGCACTGTTTTTAAGATTGCGCTGATCCTCAGTACCATTCTCTCTCTCTCTCTCTCTCTCTCTCTATATATATATATATATAATAAACTAATAAATTCCAAGGATAAGTACCGCACCATTCCAGCAACTTACAGAGCAGCTTGGTGTTGCAATGACTGCAAGAAATATTCAATTATAAACAAAGCTTGCTCTAGACATAAGAGAAAGCTTTGTTTATAATTGAATATTTCTTGCAGTCATTGCAACACCAAGCTGCTCTGTAAGTTGCTGGAATGGTGCGGTACTTATCCTTGGAATTTATTAGTTTATTGTATTTTAGTCCCTTGCGGATTCATTCCAGGAACTGGCCCTCAGCATTTGTGTCTTAAGAGGTTATCCTTTTATATTTTCTACTTTTCACAAGAAAATGTAGCTTGTTTTGTTCCTTCATGATTTCCTTTTGCTTCTTAGGTGGCACCTTCGGTTGGTTTTTTGAAAACTCAACAAACTACTACAGTATTGCACACCAGCCTTTTCTGGGATAGCATTCTTCTTAAACCCGAAAAGGCAGAGGAGTCAAATTACCATTTTTCGCGGTCACTGAGCAGAAACAATCAGGTTTCGAAATATCGGTATGTGACCAGGAGTTATATATTGGTAAGTTTCCTCCCCCTTGGATACTATAAACTTACAGAAGGCTCATTTTGAGAAGCATTTATTTTATTTTTCCCCATTCACCCACTCAAGCACATACTGTTAGTTAGGCGGAATTATCTACCACTGCAGATATGAATGCTTTTCTTCAATCTAAGACATCAGAGCAAGCTTTGTTTATAATTGAATATAAATAAATGCTGAACAATTAAGTAGTGGGGGAAAACAAGTGCAGGCTAACAATTCTTCAGTCATTATAGTAATGACTTGGCAAACATTTGAACGTTTGGAAAAAAAAATTGAAGATGAAGAAAATGGGGGAATTTATTATAAATGTGAGTAACCTTTCACTAGCCGCCTGAGGGAACCATCGCAATCCCTCTCGAAGGCACATCTATTTGTATTGCCTGCTCCTAGGCCTTTCGTCCGCTGGATCGGACTCAGCAGGGAGACACGGCTGATTGTGTCTGTGCTCTTGGTGTCAAATAGAGACACACCACAGTCCATAATCCTGTGGTGTTCTCACCACCAAGGGTTCAAAAGAGAATGCAACAGTACCCCGAAGCAGCCAGCGAAGGGTAGCAAATGGAACAAAACGAATGTGTGGAGAGGAAAAAAGTTGCTGAAAGACTAAAAGCATTATGCAAACAGTATAAGATGTAGGGGACAATCTTTGAGCCTATGCTTGAGGATCCATTCAAGGATACAAGGGAGATCAAAAGATGTGGAACAGTCTGAGTGGTCAGCTCTGCTGTTCAATAACCCAAGCATTGTAAGTGGCTAAGAATTGTACAGAACAACCTTTACTTGGATCTCCTAAGAGATGCAATCTCCCACTGATTGACCAAACAATATATAATGCTGAACAATTAAGTAGTGGGGGAAAACAAGTGCAGGCTAACAATTCTTCAGTCATTATAGTAATGACTTGGCAAAGATTTGAACTTTTGGGAAAAAAAAATTGAAGATGAAGAAAATGGGGGAATATATCATAAATATGAGTAACCCTTCACTAGCCGCCTGAGGGAACCATCGCAATCCCTCTCGAAGGCACATCTATTTGTATTGCCTGCTCCTAGGCCTTTCGTCCGCTGGATCGGACTCATCAGGGTGACACGGCTGATTGTGTCTGTGCTCTTGGTGTCAAATAGTGACACACCACAGTCCATAATTCTGTGGTGTTCTGTGTGTCAAGAAAATCAGAAGCAAAAAAAGTACAGAAGACCAATTTTATTCCCTTTAAGACACCTACTTCCCTTTGTTTCCAACCCCTCCACCTCCCCCCGGCCCCCCCATTTCTCCTTTCCCCCTCCCCCCCCCCATTACCCTGTACCCTTACCCAATACCCCCCCCCCCCTCTCTTCCCCCCCTTCTGTTTTTTTCCAATATTCCCCACGTAGGCATTCTGTTCCTCCTGTCACAACAGTCCCCTCCCCCTGCCTTCTCCCTCTTCTTCTCAACCCCCCCCCCCCCCTTCCCTTCTTTTCCCACGAAAGGAAACATTCTTAATATGTAATATAGGCACGATTTTCAAAAGGCTCAATACAAGACAGGAAGTTTGCACAGTAAGATCCAGAAAAGATAATTAATAGATATTAGGAAAATTACAAACGGAAAAAGTACAGACGACCAATTTTGTTCACTGTAAAACAACCCCCCCCCCCTCCTTCCCTTTGTTTCCACCCTCCCCCTCTCCCCCCCCCCCCCCCCCCCCCCCCCCCCCCCCCCCCCCCCCCGCGCTTCTCATTCCCCTCGCTTACCCTGCTTTTTTCCAATATACCCCACGTAGGCATTCTGTCCATACTTATTAGGTTTATTTATTATTGTTTACCTGTGTTTTGGAAGATATATTTTGATTCTGTTGTGCTGTGCCTCCAAGGACATTGGAGATTACATGGTGGGTTGCGAGAGTGGAGGGAGATTCTAGTGCACACATTTTTTTTTTAAAGTTAACATGAGTATGTTTGTTGGATATATGGGGAGAGAGAAAGTGAGGGTGGTGAGCGGGTTGATGCGTTGGTGGGGATGGTGGGGTTGGGGGGAGGGAGAGAGAGTGGGGAGGGTGGTGAGTGGGAGTGAGAGAAGGTATACGCCGGTGTTTACGTGAGGTGGAAGATGAAGATGAACGGAAATCCTGATACATGTGGGCAAGAGAGTGAGTGTGAACGTGGATACATGAATGCACGAGAAAAAGGGTTTGTTTGATTTGTACAGAAAAAGGTTTCTGAACAGTTTTCTCGTTTAATGTACCTTATATATACAGTGTGCTTCTATATTAAACAGTTGCCAGTACTGAAGAAGCTTTTAAGCGAAAATTTTATTGGAGATTATACAATTTAAAATGAAACTGTTTACTTCTGTGTTTTTTTAAATTTTACTCCAAGTATTATATATATATATATATATATATATATATATATATATATATAATATATATATATAATATATATATTTATATATATATAACCACATAGTCGAGTTCGGATGCGTCTCTGAGAATAATGCTCATATTATTCTGTTGTTGTTGTTGTTTTTTTTTTTCATTATTCCTCGTAAGTGTCCTGTATGTTTCCGGCCTGGTTGATGGAAAGAAAGCAGCGAAGTGTCTTTTTTGTCAGACCGTCTCGGAAACGAATAGAATATCGTAGCATTATCTCCCTTATCCTCATCGTCATTGCTCCTAATAAAATAAAAGCTTCGGATTTTGTGATCCTTCAAAAAAAAAAAAAAAAAAAAAGTCTGGTTTCGTGATGACTCAGTTTTGATTTTTCTTTCCAAGTTTATGACCTAGATGAGTTTGTGTCGATACTGACTAGCTGTAATGGCGCCCTTTGGAAGGAGACGCTCTGTCACACTGGCTCATGCAACCAAGCAGGAGCTGTTGTCAGTAAGGGTCCCAGTAGGCAGGCGTTGCCCTGTGTATGTTGGATCAGAACAGGCACGACTGAAAACCAACGACAGTGACTTTGCAGCACTGCAGTGTCTCCTCTGGTGGGTTGAAAACCAACGACAGTGACTTGGCAGCGCTGCAGTGTATCCTCTGGTGGATTGTATGAAAACCAACGACAGTGACTTGGCAGCACTGCAGTGTCTCCTCTGGTGGGTTGTAAACCAACGACAGTGACTTGGCAGCACTGCATGCAGTGTTTCCTCTGGTGGGTTGTCTCATTGCAATTCGATGTTCATTGCTTTCTGTGGAATGTCCCGTGTCCTGTCCTGAGGCTGCAACAGACAAGCCATGGTGTGTGTGTGTGTGTGTGTGTGTGTGTGTGTGTGTGTGTGTGTGTGTGTGTGTGTGTGTGTGTGTGTGTAGCCGGAAGGAGTGGCATAGGAACAATGGCATTGAAAGGGCACGAAAGACGACATCAGAAAAAAAAATCCAGAGAAAATCACAGCCAGAATAATAACGCAAAGTAACGAAAAACAAAAAGCAAAACAAGCAACCAGCCAAAACTTGGATCTTACCGCAAGACATGATTTCAGACATCTGTAGGGTCACTTCTACATTTCCTTTTAACTGAAAATGGAATGCTGGCATTTTCAATCTGAATGAATCGGGGAGCCACTCGTAGGGTCTCCTGTCTTTCTTTCCTTCTCATTCTCTGGAAGACTCTCAACGAATACATCTAAATAACGCCTGTCTGTATTTGAATACATCAGAAGACAGAATTCTCCAGGACGTGGCCATGATTCAAAATCCCGATTCTTCGGAATGGAAATTTGACACACTTGTCTAGACCCGTTGATAGAAGATCACTCTTGTCCCTCCCCCCCCCCCCGTCCCCCTCCCCATTTCTCTCCGCTCCCGTCCTACTCATCACACCCTCGCCCTACCATTCCCCTAAAGCGCCCCTCTGCTATTATACCCACAACAAATCACTGGATGCTTTCCTACGGTTTCGGCTCTGATCTTTTCAACAGAGCAACATTGCGTTTGGACACGTCCATTACAATGTTCAGGCTACACTCGACTGTCTGCTGGGCAAGCTTGAAGTTCAAATTTGCTCAGACTGAATTCAAGCAATCAACCAAAAATCAATAAATTCAACATTAAAAAAAAAAAAAAAAACGAAAATGTAAATAAGTTAAAACGTGTGTGTCTTACATTTTTTTGTCACAGAAAATCGAATGCTGGCATTTGTTTTCATCCAAATAAATCTGTGAGTCACAGGTAAGCTATCCTTTTCCCCCCTTTTCTTTTTCTACGAGACGCTAAAAGAAGACACTTGGATAATTTCTGCGTCTGAAGGCTCTGAAGACTAGTGCGCTGATTTGTTCCCCCATCTTCCATGACGGCAACCCATAATCTACATTAATACCTGTGATTAGCATCCTGCAGCTTTGGATCACTAAGTTGATTGAAATGAACTTCTGTGATAACAGCCTATAGCGTTAAACAACATGTTGCTTGCCATAGATGTGTGATAACAGCCTATAACGTCAAACAACCAATCATTTACCATGAATTTCTGCACAGCCTACAGAGTAAAAAAAAAACAACCCCGCTGTCTGTCATAATTTTGTATAATACTAGCTTACAGCTTTAGGCAACCAGTACTACCTATAACGTCAAACAACCAATCATTTACCATGAATTTCTGCACAGCCTACAGAGTAAAAAAAAAAACCCCCGCTGTCTCATAATTTTGTATAATACTAGCCTACAGCTTTAGGCAACCATTACTTTGCTATGAATTGGTGTAATAACAGCCTACACCTTTAAACAGCCTGTCATTTGCCATAAGATGGCCTTCAAATCTAAACAGCCTATCATTTGATATGCACTGGCGTGATAACAGCATTCACTTTTATAAACAGCTTGCCATCTACCACTAAATCTGTGTGATGAAACCTTCGACATTAAAGAGTATGTCTTTGGCCATGAATTTGTGTGATAAAAGCTTACTTTTAACAACCTGTCATTTGCAATAAACTGTAAACAACTCGTCGGTTGCCATCAGCTGTAAACAACTCTTCAATTGCTATCAGTTGAAAACAACTTGTCATTTGCCATGCATTTGAGTATTAAACAGCCCCAAGTTTCAAGCAATCCATCCTTTGTCATGGAAGTGTGTGGTAGCAGCCTACACTTTTTAAGCAACCAGTCATTTGTCATGAGTGTGTGTGTGCAGAAGACTAGTTTTAAACCATCCATCATTTGCCATGAAAGTGTGTGACAGCAGCCTACAGTTTTAAGCAACCAGTCATTTGTCATGGAAGTGTGTGATAGCAACCTAAAGTTTTAAGCAACCAATCATTTGTCATGGAAGTGTGTGATAGCAGCCTACAGTTTTAAGCTACCAATCATTTGCCATGAAAGTGTGTGATAGCAGCCAACAGTTTTAAGCTACCAATCATTTGCCATGAAAGTGTGTGATAGCCGCCTACAGTCTTAACTAATCAGTCATTTGTCATGTGATATAGCAGCCTACAGTTTTAGGTCATCCGTCATTTGTCATGAAAGTGTGTGATAGAAGCCTACAGTTTTAAGGAATCCGTATTTGTTATGAAACTTTGTGACAGACTACAGTTTTAAGCAAGCAACCATTTGTCATAGAAAGTGTGTGATAGCAGCAGCAGGCTTATACAACTGGTCATTTGTCATGAAGGTGCTTGATAGGAGCCTACAGTATTTAGCAACCATTTATTTGTCATGAAAGTTTGTGATGGCAGCCTACAGTTTTAAGCAATCCGTCATTTGTCTTGAATCTGTGTGATAGCAGCCTACAGTTTTAAGCAACCATTCATTTGTCATGAAAGTGTGTGGTATCAGCCTACAGTTTTAAGCCGCCATTAATTTGTCTTGAAAGTGTGTGATATCAGCCTACAGTTTTAGGAAAACCATTCAGTTGTCATGAAAGTGTTGTGATACCAGCCTACAGTTTTAAGCAACCAGTCCTTTGTCATGAAAGTGTGTGTGATAGCAGCCTATAGTTTTATGCAATCCGTCATTACTCATGAATTTATGTGACAGCAGCCTCTAGCCCACAGCAGCCGGTAATCTGCCTTTCATTTATGTGATAGCGTGCAGCGTGCAGCCCTAGACAACATCAAATGTGTCGTGAATTAATGTGTGTTAGTTGTCTCTAACCTGAACCATTGCATTTTTTCCCTTGGCTTTGCGTGACGGAAGCCTTTTGAATTTGCATCATAGCAGCATCTAATGTCAAACATGACGTCTTGCATGACAGCAGTCTTTAGTGTACAACATTTAAAGAAAAAAAATCTCTTTAACTTACGTAATAAAATTCCACATCCATCAACAACCCGTAATTTGCTTGAATTTGTGTGGCAGTAACCTTCATCTGCTGCAACAATCTGTCGTTTATCTAAACTTGATG
>CM065716.1:58741493-58753993 GCA_033310375.1 Conus canariensis | reverse complement strand
GGAGGGGGAAGAAGGAAAGAAAAAACGGACAAAGACTCCAGACTCAGAATGATGTCAGAATATGACACATTGATAACAATAAGAAAAAAAAAATGAGGCTTTGATCAATATCTGTCTATCTATCCATCTCTCTCTCCCCTCTCTCTCACTCTTTCTTTCTTTCTTTCTCTCTCTCTCTCTCTCTCTCTCTCTCTCTCTCTCCTGCCCATACACATATACATATATATATATATATATAGAGAGAGAGAGAGAGAGGAGAGACAGAGAGAGAGAGAGACGAGAGAGAGAGAGAGAGAGAGAGAGAGAGAGAGAGAGAGAGAGAGAGAGAGAGAGAGAGAGAGAGAGAGAGAGGTATCTCACGTTCTTACCAAAGACGGCAAACGCCCATTTTAGAAACTGTCCTTTTCTTCTTTGGTTTGAGGTTCTGCTGTTGTCCATTTTGGAAACTCTCTGTTGCTTGGTTCAGAGACAGTTTATGTTTCTAGTGGACTAATTCGGGGCTTCCAGGAGAAACTGGTCTGCGTTTTTACAAAATCACATACAGCAAATGTTCTTCTTCTTGAGAATTGTCTTTTGTTGACTGATTCAAGAGCCTGTTTCTATTTCTGATAGACTGCTTCACATGACCAGTGCAGTCCAGACTCCGACAGACCTCTGCCCGTAAAGTAAAATCACATACAGCAAATGTTCTTCTTGAAAATTGTCTTTTGTTGACTGATTCAAGAGCCTGTTTCTATTTCTGATAGACTGCTTCACATGACCAGTGCAGTCCAGACTCCGACAGACCTCTGCCCGTAAAGTAAAATCACATACAGCAAATGTTCTTCTTGAAAATTGTCTTTTGTTGACTGATTCAAGAGCCTGTTTCTATTTCTGATAGATTGCTTCACATGACCAGTGCAGTCCAGACTCCGACAGACCTCTGCCCGTAAAGTAATTTTTATCTCAGACAAACAGAATGAGGCGCTGGTAAGGTTTTATTCGTAAGAAATGGTTGGGAGGCAGTGGGAGAAGGCACAGAAGGGAGGGAGTTGACACAGGGGAAAGGAGAGACCTCAAAACTCATTCTAGTTTGCCAGATGAAGTGCACTCGCCAAGAAACTTTAGTTGCTGGGCTGGAGAGAGACTGTGTGTCTCTGTCTGCCTGTCTGTCTGTGTGTCTCTGTCGGTCTGTCTGTCTGTCTGTCTCGCACACACACACACACACACACACACACACACACACACACACACACACACACACACACACACACACACACACACACACACTGTCTCTCTCTCTGTCTGTCTGCCTCTCTCTCTCTCTCTCTCTCTCTCACACACACACACACACACACACACACACACACATACAGAGAGAGAGAGAGAGAGAGAGAGAGAGAGAGAGAGAGAGAGAGAGAGAGAGAGATTACCAACTGGTACAGGGAAATGTTTAAAATCCTCTCGCCGCGCGGCTGGCATCACCTCACCGCATTGACGCAGATTAGGATGACTAGTCACGTGCACTGGAATATTTGCACTCGGCTCAGGAGAGAAACGAAAGACATGCAGATAAGAAAGTCGGCAAACAGTGCTTACTCCTTGTTGTCATAGACAAGATGGTGATTTGAGAATGGGCGAGGTAGGAAATGGTAATTTGGGAAACGGATCGCTTTTCTCTCATCCTTCCCCCCAAGAAATGAATGCACAAACGTTGTCGAGGTTCGATGAATGAATCAATGCTTGAGATTCAGTCAATGTATGACTGCAAATACATTGTTTAAATACGGCTTATGAATACAAGCATAAAAGCTGTCAAGATTTTGACGGTATGTAAATGCACGAACATTATTGAGGAGTCGTTGGTGAACGAATGCATGAACATTTTGAACGTAGTTAACGTTCGGTTAATAAAAGAATGAAGGATTTTTTTTTTGTGGTTTGCCTAATGAATGAGTCTAAGAACATTGTTGCAGACCAGTCAACAAATGAATTTCAATACTATGAAGGTTCAGTTAGTAAACAAACTGTACATGATTGAAGTCATTTAGTGAATGAGCACACGAGTACTGTTGAGATTCGGTTAATGAGTGAACGCATGAACATTGTTGCCATTCGGTCAACAACAAACGAATACATGAATAATAAGATTCAGTCAGTAGCAGTAATGCATAGACATTATTGCAGTTCAGTTAGTAAATGAATGCACGGACACATTTTGACGTAAAGTCATTAAAATCATGCACGGGCACTGTTGAATTTCGACTGGTGAATTGTTACGCACACATCGTTGAGGTTTGGTTAGTGAACGAAGGCAAGAATATTATAGAGGATCAATCAATTACTAAATGCATGGAATTTGTTGAAATTCAATTAGTAAATGGATACACGAACACTGTTGAGGTTAAATCGATGAATGTTGTTGTTGTTGTTGTTGTTGTACCCTAGCTAAAAGACTCCAGGGATCATCCGAACAGCCAAAGTACTTGAACACAATGGTACAAATGCATCAGCTGGGGATGAGAACATTACGTGTGTGACCGTTTTTCATTACCTCGCCACGTGGGCAGCCACACTCCGACTTCGGGGGATTTTGGAGACTGATAATGTTATGCTAGGAGCTTGTCACAACTGAAGACAATCCCCGCATAACTATGCAGAGCATAACAACATTTTGATGTAGCCTTGGTGTTCTAGCCTATGTCAATTGGCTTGACACAGCCTTAAGCCAAGGCGGAATCAACGAACGAATGTACGAACACTGAGATGAGGTTTGGTTAGTAAACAAATGTCAGGACATTATTGAAGTCCAGTCAATGATTAAATGCACGAATGCTGTAGAAGTTGGGTTGGCGAGTGAGTGAGCAAACACTGTCGAGGCTTGATGAGGAAACGACAAGGACAATGCTGAGGATAAGTAGCAAGTGAGCACTATTTCATGAACATTGTTGAGACTCGGTGAGTGAATGAATTCACGAACATTGTTTAGGACCAGACAATTAATGAATGTGCAAACACCGTCGAGGCTTCGTCTAATATCACATAATTTTGTGAAAAGACGTAAATGTAAGTACTACTGCTGCTGCTGCTACTACTACTACTACTACTACTACTACTACTACTACTACTACTACTACTACTACTGCTACCGTCGAGGCTGGGTTCTAGATGAACACATAAACGCTGTTGAGGGTTGATTGGCTAATGAATGGACGAATCTTGCTGACGTTCGGTCAGTAAATGAATTGCACGAACATTCTTAATGTACGGATATTGAATGAATGCATGAACATTGTCGAGATTCGGTCTGTAAATAAAGGCACAACCATTGCTGAGGTTCAGTCAATAAACAAATGCAGGAACACTGTTGAGGGTCGGCCAAGAAATGAATGCAAATGCACTATTGATGTTCAGTTAGTAGATGAATCCAGGAATGTATTTCGAGACCGTCAATAAATGAATGCACAAGCGCTACGGAAGTTCAGTTGGTAAATGAATGCATGAATACAGTTTGAGATCTAGACAGTGAATGAACGCAGGACGCTGATAAGTTCAGCTAATAAATGAATGCACGGACCCCCCCCCCCCCCCCCCCCGCCCACCACCTCAGGCAAGATAAACACAATTCAGGACCCTCTCGTTCTTCATCTTCATTGCCTTGAGTGTTGTTTCATCTTGCCAAACGCGACGTGTTTTGTCTTGTAATTTGCTTGTCCATGTTCACCGGCAGAATTCCTTAAAATTACTCTTAAATTTTGTATGAAAATTTGGTCGGATATATATCAAAAGGTCGACTCGGCTACATCATTGACCGCTGGGTTTATTGAGTACATGCCTTTCATCAATCCTGACTACATCATCACCATCTCGATCATTGTTATGGACATCAGAGTCTTCAGCATTACTTAGGCCTACATCATCATAATTGTGTGCCACAACGCCTTTCGTTATTACGTGCATAATACTTAACATCACACATTTTCTGCAGAAACTTGCTCCATGTTACCGCAAATCTGAATCTTTCCTGAAGTATGAATGTAATCGCTGGTTTCATCTACCAATGGTGAGACAGTTCACGTAACTATGCCATCGCGTGGTCCGGTATGTAAATGTCTATGCATAAATGTGACAGAGACCAGACACAAAGTTTCAACATCCTAGTCTCTCATTCCGCCTGATCCTGTTTAAAGTCCACTTCATCTTCCGATACATGCAAGATGAGTGTTGTGGTGAGGGCGAGAGATACATGCAAGATGAGTGTTGTGGTGAGGGCCAGAGACCAGAATGGATCCCTTTTCTGAGTAGCGCACGTGATGTTCGTCCCACGCACCGCAGCTAATAACGTCTTCGCATGGGTTCTGAAAGGGCTCAGTATTCTCACTTCCACGGACATAACTCCATGCTTCGTGATAGAAACAATTCAATGTACACCACTCGAACCAGAAAATCAAAACGCAAAAGTTTTACACGGAACTCAAAGAAATAAAATCGATTCTTGCCAGGTTTTGAAATACGCGTGTCACAACCCCGTGAGTGTCATTTCGTGCCCGTTTTGGTGTTTATAGAATTTGTCCACCCCTCTTCGTTCATTCGGTACTTGCTTGGCTTAGCACTGGCACAGAAAAGGTTGGGTTCATCTACCCGTGTAATTGTCACGTTTTTCTGTCCCAAACGCGCGCGCGCGTGTGTGTGTGTGTGTGTGATGTGTGTGTTGTGTGTGTGTGTGTGTGTGTGTGTGTGTGTGTGTGTGTGTGTGTGTGTGTGTGTGTGCAGTGCGTGAAGCACACGCACTGCGTGTGCGTGGTTCAAATCTCAGCTGATTTGGTGGCCACGACGTGAAGTGGCAAAGTGTTGACCGAAGATTGTGGCAGTGTGTGTTTGGGCTTCATCAAGTCAAGACTGTCTTCTTGTGGGAGGTGCATTGCTGCAGGGCGGCCAAGTCTGCAGGAAGGGCTACAGCCTCGTCTATACAGTCCCGGGATTTGGGGTTCTCTACCTGTTTCTTGTACTTGGAAATGTTAGTTCCAGGGGTTTGAGCTCTTAAGACTGAGAGAGGGCTTTGTTTGGATTCCCACACTGGTGTGAATTGTTTCCTTGGTCTTCTGTTCATTGCCTTCATTTTGTAGCCCACGATCTCACTCACTTGAACATAGACTCTACGCTTCGAATTCTTGTTAGCGTTAGTTGATGTTTCTATTCTATTTTAATTGTTTAATTGTGGGAAAGGGATGGGAGGGCGGGGGTGGTGGTGGTGGTGGGGGGGGGGGGGGGGGGGGATGGTCGAAAACTTGGTTAAACCTTGGTGTCAGACACAGGACAAAACTTATATCGTTGACGTATTATATGCACACGTCTATGTCTTCTAAACCATAAACTCATCCGATTTGTTGTCAGCCACTTACAACCGACACATACGTGATGCTCGGAGAAACCTTGCGTAGGGCGGGGACGGGATGGGGTGAGGGAGGGCAGGATGAGGTAGTGTGGGTGGTGCGGGGAGCGGGGTGTAGTTAAAAAGGGTGGTGGTGGGGGAAGTAGGGGTCAGGAATGGAGACATCAGTTAAATCTGCGTTGCTGTAAGAACAGTATTGCTCTTTTCGGAAGAGCAGGTAGAAGTTTACCCCACTGATCTCCAAAGTGTAGAATCATGTGTTGGTAAACTTGGCCTTACGTCCAGACACGAGCAGACAGAAGCAGACGTCCGTTGAAACTCCTTTAATCTCTCTCCCAAAACCTTCTCCGTTAAACATGCCCGGAGAGTTACTGTCCCTTAGCCATTATAAAGATATGATATTACCGTCTCTATTCATTCTCTCTCCCTTGACCGGATGGTCGTGGGGGAGACATGATGGACGTCTTGCGGGCCAGAGAGCGCCAGCCAGGTCTGTCTTCTGCCGCTCTGATCAGGGAAGGGCTGTCCATTCGGGTCCACTCTTTGATGTTATCCATCCAGTTCTTTGCTGGTCGTCCGCGTCTGCGGCCACCTTCCAATGTTCCTTGCAGCACTGTCTTGGGTAGGCTGTTGTGGCGAGTGACGTGACCAAACCATGTCAACTTCCTCCTTTTCACAAGCGCTAGGATTCCTGCGGGCCTGCCCGTGATGTTATTTGGGCACGAATGAAGTCATTGGTCTTGTGGTCTTTCCAGGAGATCCCTAGTATGCGTCTGTAGCACTTGGTCTCAAACGTTTGGACTCTTCTGGTCGTCGCAGCTGTCATGGTCCAGCTCTCGCAGCCATAGAGAAGGATGGACAAAACCAGGGCCTTGTATAGTGTGATCTTTGTTGGGAAGCTGATGTCTTTGCTGCTCCAGATCTTATCAAGTTTTGCCATGGTGGATGTTGCGATGGCGAGCCTGGTCTTGATTTCGGTGGTAGAGCGTCCGTCCTTGGTGAGTGTGGCGCCGAGGTATTTAAAAGCGTCCACCTCTTCGAGCTGTTGGCCGTTCATGGTGATCCGTGCAGCGGTGTTGTTAGCGTTGTTGACCATGACTTTGCTCTTTTCGCAGCTGACCTCCATGCCATATGCCTTTGATGTGTCTGCCAGTCTGTTGGTGAGACCTTGCAGTTCGTTGTTGCTGCCCCCCATCAGGTCGATGTCATCGTTCGCCCACCGATGGAGATTGTGGACTCAAAATCATGTAGAGTCTCTTTCATGATGTTTTCCAGATAGAGATTGAACAGCACCGGAGAGAGTAGGCATCCTTGACGGACACCGACCGTTGTCTTGAAGTACTTTCCGATGTTGTTGTTGAGGAGGACCGCACTATTGGCAGAGTTGTACAGGGACTGGATGGTTTGAATTAGTCCCTCCTCGATGCCAAAGCCTCTCAAAACATGCCACAGTCCTTCGTGCCACACTCTGTCGAAGGCTTTTTTGAAGTCTATGAAGTTGTGGTATAGTTCTTTTTGGTGTTGGAGGTGTTTTTCCATCATAATGCGGCAGTTGAAAATCTGTTCAACTGTGCTTCGGCCTGCCCTGAATCCGGCTTGTTCTTCTGCCAAGTGCTCTTCAGCTTCGCCTTTGAGTCTGTTGAGAATGACTCTTAGCAAAATCTTGCTGGTGTGGCTGATCAGGCTGATTGTCCTGTAGTTGTTACACTTTCGAAGGTTTCCTTTTTGGGGGAGGGGGAGGATGAGTGATTTTGTCCACTCATCAGGCCATTGTTTGGTCTCCCAGATCTTCTGACAGAGTGATGTTACCACAGTGACCAGGTCATTTCCCCCGTGCTTAAGGAGCTCTGCTGGGATGTTGTCTGCTCCTGATGACTTGCCCACTGGAAGGCTGCGGATGGCCTCCTCTACTTCTTCCCTCATGATAGGCAGTGGAGAGGGTTCCTTGGGTGGTCTTGTTTCCCTTTTAAGCACGCTGGTGTCAGGCTGTATGGGATAGTTGTATAGTTCGTCGCAGTACTCTGTCCATCTGGCCAGCACTGCGGAGCTCTCGGTCAAAAGGGTTCCGTCTTTGTCCTCGATTACTGTTGATTTGTTCTGCTGGGTCTTTGTGAGCGTCTTCGTACGCTTTCTTGCTATTCCCTTGCTCCGTGCTTTTCTCAATGGCTTCGCACTGTTCACTTATCCACTTCTCCCTGGCTTCATTCATCTTGCTTCTCACGAGCTTGTTTGTTTTGCGGTACTGCTCGGCTCCCTCTGGACTGCTGTGCTTTGTCTTTTTCTGTTCACGTCTTTTGTCGCAGAGATCCAGGATATCGTTGATTACCCAGGGACGTTTTTTCTTCCTCTGGTGGCCCAATGCCTCTGTCGCTGTTTCCAGGACTGCCTCGTTATGGTTGGAGGTGAGGTCATTAATGTCAGTGTCCAGGAGGCTGAGTGCTGCGAATCGTCCACCGAGTTGAGCTTGGAAGATCTCAGCAACTGCTGGGTCTTGTAATTTTTCCAGGTCGAACATGATTCGTGGGTTTGCAGATTGGTGTTTCTTTTTAAGCTTTATCTTCATTGTGAGTAGCACAAGGTCGTGGTCGCTGCCCACGTCAGCACCAGGGTATGTTCTTGTCTTGGCCCTGTTGATGTTTGACTTGAAGCGCCGAGGGGTCAGGATAAAGTCTATTTGGTTGTGTGTTTTCCCATTTGGCGCGTGCCAAGTTGTTCTGCGGGAAATCTTGTGTGGGTAGAGGGTGTTGGCGATGGTAAGCCGCTGGCTGCTCGCAAATTCCAGCAGGCGGAGTCCCCTGTCATTGGTTTCGCCTGTTCCGTACTGGCCGACTGTTCCTGCCCAGATCTCATAGGCGTCCGGTCCGATCTTCGCGTTGAAGTCACCCTATAGACGACCGTATTATCATGCAATATGCTACTACTACACAAAGGCTGTAAGATTACGCACCATGTAATATACAACACAGTAACTTAAGATGCAATGCAATACTGTACAATATTACAATTGGACACAACACAATACAGTCTTGAGGAAAAGGCAGAACAGTCATGTTGCCGGTTAGGTATGCATTCTTATCTGTAAATGGATTGACGCAAGCGGAGATGTCGGGAGATGAAAGTAAAGCCCAAATAGCAAAGCAAGGCAAGAAAAAAAAAAGCCACGCACGATTATGGATTGGGAAGAGGGAAGGGTGAGGAGGATAGAGGAGGGGAAGGAACAAGCCAGGGGGCATGGAGTGAAAGCTTTTTCCTCTCTCAGACTGATTGTATATACGACACTGGATCTTAATGCTTACGCAGTTAAAGCTGACTGAATAGGCGCCTGACTGACAGACAACGACATCGTCTTCATGTTAAACACACACACACACACACACACACACACACACACACACACACACATACACACACACACACACACACACACACACACACACACACACACACACAACACAACACACACACACACACACACACACACACACACACACAACACACACACACCACACACACCAGAAAAACATAGCATTTTCCATTGTTATTCATGGTTCTCACCTCACAGAAGCTGAAGACGGAATATTGTAATGGCAATAGATTTTTTGTTTTCCTGTCGAAGAAACAAGGGCACGACCAGTATAAAATAAATGTATGTAAACGAATGGAAGTAAAAACCCAAACAGCAAAGCAAAGCAAAGCAAAGCACAAAAAAATAAAATAAAATAACACGCGTAAATGCAATGCCGCCCCCTCATCCCCACCCCCACCGCACCCATCCCCCCCCCCCCCCGGCCCCCAAGAAAAAAAATCGGAGAAAAATCAAATCAACAAGTCATTCTAAAACACTTTTTGACGGTTAATAAGTAAAACGAAATGCTGTTTGTTGTTGTGACAAAGAACAGAAAAATCTTAAATAAATGTTGGCGAACCGCCAAGAGAAACGTGGACAAACGAGTCACAAGACAAAACACGATACGTTTCGACCTCTTTTCTGGCCTAACTAAGTGCTATATGTATTATTCAGTTCAAGTGCCAGTCTCTTACCGATGACCCTGCTTTCTTCGTCTCCCTTAACTCTGCGGGGAGTCATTAGGGCACCACACTGAAGAACAGTTCACCAGGTTCCTGCAATTGCCGTTAGTTGTGGGACAAGCCTTGGGTCTCTGCGAAAGTGTCCCGTGTCCTTTCTACAATATCATCGGTCCATCGTTTATTTTGTTTTTGTTTGTTGTTGTTGTTGTTGTTGTTGTTGTTGTTTGCTTTTGTCTTCCAGTCCTTATCCTTCCTCTCACAGTTCCCTGGAGCATTGTTTAATGAAGCAAAGCCATTGACACTTGTTACATGGCCGTTCCACCCAGTTTTCTCCTCTGAACTGCTGTCAGTTGATCTCCGTGTAGTCAGTCCGATGTGCTGCTTGATGGCTTGAGACTGGCGTTCATTCGTTAGATAATCCGAGTATCCTATGTTTTAGTATCTTACGTACAGACATTTCATCACTGTGACAAAATGTGCTGGAGTGACGACACGTGCTGCAATCTACCAAATCCTCCAGAGTGACAAAACGTGCCACTGTACATAGACACATTTTGTGAATGTGACTAAACGAGCAGGAGTGACATGACGTGCCGTTATGAAAAGACACTTTTGTCGCTGTGACAGAACGTGCCACTGAACATAGACACATTTTGTCAAAATGACAAAACGAGCAGGAATGACATGACGTGCCGTTATGTAAAGACTTCTCTGTGACAAAACGCGCCACAAAACAGACACTTTTTATCAATGTGACTAAACAAGCGAAGTGACATGACGTGAGTGACAGACACCTATATCGCTGTGACGAAACGTGTCAGATTCACAAAGAGTGTCCTTCCAAAGTCTGATAACGACAAGGGGAAGGAGAGGAAGCGAACATAAAACCCACGCACGCACAGCAAACCTAAAGAAGCCCAGCCAATTTGTACACTGACCCGGGCTGACTGACAGTCGACAGCTGATTTAGTTAGAAAGACTGTGGGGAATATGGATCCCCGTCTCTGCCGTCCTCTCGTTTGATCTTCACAGTAGCCTCTCTACGAGAAATTAAGGAGAAGAGAGACGAAAGAACGAGGTACAGATGTGCGAAGGTTGACTGCAAGAAAGAAAGGGAGAAAAAGAAAACATTTTCAAGCACGCGCACGCATGCACGCACGCGCGCACACACGCGCGCACGCACGTCACCTACCCACACCCATCCATCCATCCACATACCCCCTCTCGCCCCCCTCCCCCCTCCACACACACTCACACGATTACCTGAAAGATGAACCCATACAACGTTTTTCCCTGGGTGATAAATGGACCTGTTTATGACATCTCTTCAGCCTTAAAACATCATGTGCACGTAAATCTCTCCCTCCTTCCCTCCCTCCTTCCCTCCCTTTGTGTCTCTGGCCTCAGCAGCCTGAAAGTCATGGAATACAATTCTTTTTAGTGCATCATGTCCTTTCTTCATTTCTTTTCGGTTTATTCCCTGTCCGTCCCTTCCCCGTTTTTCGCAACATTCTGCCAGTCTAGTTGTACATCACATTATGCCTTGAAGGATGAAGCTGGACAAGTAAATCAAGTATCTCTATTCTCATGTACGTGGGTTTAATATTTGAGAGTGCTTACAGGTGTCTGGGTTTTTGTTGGTTCTATTAAGTTGTGAGGGTTTACATTCGTCGGATGTCTTGATGAGCTAGTGATTAAGAGTTCCTTAGCTGTATTTGTCTGCACAAAATTGCTTCGTAGGACATGAAAACAGGGAAATCCATTTTTTTACGACCACATACTCTTGACTATGACAAAATTTAGAGCAAGAATGTGTTACTTGATGGTCCCTACTAAACTGAAATTCTAGTTGAAACGTTCCAAATCAGATTGTTGAAATCCAGCACCCTGCAAAAGCTTTATTACAATCAGCAGACTGTGGGTCTGTCTTATCACTTGCGTTGAACAGCTTCCTCAGTTATCAGACTACAGCATACGTGAAGAAAGACGTATTGATGAGCATTTTCTGTTTGCTACTATCTTTTCTTCGCTGTAGTTTTATTGACATTAGATTTTAATGAAGCATAGCTTTCCAAAATAGATCAAAAGCGTGAACTATGAAACAGATAGCTGAACCTGAGGGTTTTTAAACTGAGTTTAGTTAGAAGTTTCAGACTAGAAGCCACTAGATATCTGTATGTCTCACATAATATATACGATTCTCTGTCTGTCGATCTGTATTTCCTCTCTCTGTCTCTCTTTGTCTCTCTCTGTCTGTCTCTGTCTCTGTCTGTCTGTCTGTCTGTCTCTCTCTCTCTTTGGCCTCAGTAACATGAACGTCATGGAACACAATTCTTTTTAGTGCATCATATCCTTCCTTCGTTTCTCTTCCTCTTATTCCCCATCGCCCTTTCCCCGTTTTCCGCAGTTCTTCTGACAATTCAGTTATACATTACGTATGTCTTGCGGATAAAGTTGGACAAGTAAATCAAGTATCTCTATTCTCATGTCCGTGGGTTTAGTATAAACGAGTGCTTACAGGTGTCTGTTTTTTTTTTAATGGTTTTGTGAGTTGTGAGGGTTTCCATTCGTCGGGTATCTTGATGAGCTAGTGATTAAGAGTTTCTTCGATCGCTTCCCTGGTTTCCCAGCGAAGCTTCGCTGGTTTGTTTGGATTCAATTTGTCTGGGTTTGTTATAGCATTGTTCAGACAAATGGAAAAGGTTCAGAATGTTTGCTTGCATGAAATTGCTTCATCGGACACGGAAACAGGGAAATCCAGTCTTTAAGGACCGCACACTGATTGCTGTAATAAAATGTAGAGCAAGAATTGTTTCTCGCTGGTCCCTTCTACACTGGCAAGCTATCAACACGTTCCAAATCAGATGGCTGAAATCAAGCATCCTGCAGATACATGATTACTATCAGCGTACTGTGGGTATATCTCATCACTTGCGTTGAACAGCTTCCACAGCTTCTGAGACTGCAACATACATGAAAAATGAAGTACTGATGAGCATTTTCTTTTCGCCACTATCTTTTCTTTTCGCCACTATGTTTTCTTTTCACTGTAGTTGTATTGACATTCAACTTTACTGAAGCATAGCTTTCCAACGTAGAT
>CM065716.1:58726493-58736493 GCA_033310375.1 Conus canariensis | reverse complement strand
AAGGGGGTGGGGGTGGTATGAAAGTGTCAAGTGAGGGCGCGAGGGCAGTGGCAAGATGCTGAGGAATGCTTTGCTACATTGTCTGACAGTGGACCTGTCCCATTCATCAATCGACTGCCGCCCCTATCTGCCCACTGCCCACCAAGGGTGACTTCTTCCCTTCACAGGATGCTTCAGTCTTCAGTCGCATGCAATCGATGAGGTGGCCTCCCATGGGTGGGGGTCTGTTTTCTGCCTGAGTGGTGTCTTGGGGAATGGAAGGAAACGCAGATCATGCCTTTGATGAAGTGGTTGAATAGCTTTGACTTTGACCAGCCTGCATACTTTGACCTCACCTCCATCTCCCTCAACTCCGCCCAACTACCCCTCCGCACAGTGTGTGTGTCGTGTGTGTGTGTGTGTACTCGTTTGACCTTTTCAAACTGAAGTTCTAACAGACCACGCTCTCTCTCTCCTCTCTCTCTCTCTCTCTCTCTCTCTCTCTCTCTCTCAGATTAGAGATGTATTGTGTTCTTAGGACACGGTTTGATTTTTGACTGTTGCTTATGGTACCATTTAGAGTATTTTTTTTTTGTTTTCAATTGTATGAATATGTCAGACTTCCCTTCATATTGGGGCTTAGGCATATATATAGATATGTAAATAAACCATTTTCATTTCAGAAAATCACAATGCCACTCTTCTAATTTTCGGCCACGTGGCCTTTTTCAAGAGAAAAAACAAAAACAAAAACAATGCAACTACGTGACGTCCATCTTTGGCAACTAGTCAGAGCAAAAACTTGACGTCATAAATATATTACGCAAGTTCGCAAGTTCTGACATCATAATATGTGATGTCATCAACAAGGGAAAAAAAAAGGGGGGGGGAGGGGGAGGGGGGCAAGTTGTGCGTGTGTGTGTGTGTGTGTGTGTGTGTGTGTGTGTGTGTGTGTGTGTATGTGCGTGTGTGCGTGCGTGCGCGCGCGCGCGCGCGCGCGTGTGTAGTTATACTGTAACCAATGTACTTCAAAAACATAACAATACGCTCCATAAATCACAATGAAAATGAACCCATAGAATAATGTGACATTAGTCCTGTCTGTGACTATGCATGGCATACAAGAACTGTCATCTGAAAAAAAATGTATGTAAATTTTCTGCAAATCATCAATGTTGTTCATAGGTAAATCTTGACAGGGTTGTTACAAATTTGTCTTAACATTACATCCATTTGGCACCCTAGTATCTAATGCCCTTATCCATTTTTCTTCAGTAATAAGTCTGAAGCTTTTGCTTTCACCGTAAGCTTTTGCCAACCCTGCAACAGCAAAGTCTTCCACTGAATGATGAAGGAAATGTCGCATTATTGGCTTTTCTCTTTGGAACTTGATGTCACGTCTGTGTTCCGCTGTTCTTTCTTTCAATGAACGTCCGGTTTCACCAACATAAACTGTCTTATCACACCGTTTATACAACAGAGCATATATCAAATTTCTATCTGCTCATTGATATATTGACCATAGGGTCACATTATTCTATGGGTTCATTTTCATTGTGATTTATGGAGCCTATTGTTATGTTTTTGAAGTACATTAATTGGTTACAGTATAACTACACACACACACACGCACGCACGCACGCACGCACACACACACACACACACACACACAACACACACACACACACACACACACAATTTGCCCCCCTCCCCCCCCCCCTCTTTTTTTTTCCCCTTGTTGATGACATCACATATTATGATGTCAGAACTTGCGAACTTGCGTAATATATTTATAACGTCAATTCTTTGCTCTGACCAGTTGCCAAAGATGGACACCACGTACTTGCATTGTTTTTGCTTTTTTCTCTTGAAAAAGGCCACGTGGCCGAAAATAAGAAGAGTGGCATTGTGATTTTCTATAATGTTTTCTTCCCTTTGGAGGACTATTGCTTTTGTTCATTTTCATTTCATTTCATTTCATTTCATTTCCTCTCTCTCTCCTCTCTCTCTCTCTCTCTCTCTCTCTCTCTCTCTCTCTCCCTTCTCCCTCTCTATCTCTTTCCTTTCCCCCTCTCTCTCCCTCCTTCCCTCGCTCTCTCTCGATATCTCTCTCTCTCTGTCCCTCCCCCTCTCTTTCAGTCCACCTCCCCCCCTCTCTCCATCCCTACCTCTCTCTCTCCCTCCCTCCCTCCTCTCTCCCCTCCCTCCCTCTCTGTCCATCCCCCTCTCTCTCCCTCCCCATCTCTCTCCCTCCCCCTCTCTCTCTTCCCCTCCCTCGCTCTCTCCCTCCCTTCCCCTGGCTCTCCCTCCCTCCCCCTTCTCTCTCACTCCCCCCCCCTCTCTTTTCCGTGAGTCCATTGCCACCTTCCCTCTCCCCCCCCACACACATCCTCCTTCCGCAAACCTCTCCCCCCCCTCCCCTCACTTTCTCTTCTGATCCATCTTGTTCAGACATGTAATTAAAAGGGAGATGTGGTCCCGGTGTACCAGTACTTCCGACAGACTTTGATCCGAGAACAAAGTGTCCTTGAGAGCTCTCTCTCTCTCTCTCTCTCTCTCTCTCTCTCTCTCTCTCTCTCTCTCTCTCTCTGTGTGTGTGTGTGTGTGTGTGTGTGTGTGTGTGTGTGTGTGTGTGAGGAGGGAAGATGGAGACGCAGGTGCCGCTGCAAATCAAATACGCTCAGGACGCCTCATTCTCATCGATCAGCATTAAAAGAAAAGTTTCAGATTCTGTGGCTCTTCACATCGCCTGCTTTCAAAGGTGACCTCAGGTTCCATGTCGTCTCCACGACTATGGCCTTGGTTTGGTTCCCTTGCGCTCACCGCTATCGGCGAATTCATTGGGGGAGGGGGTGGGGGTGGGGCGCTGTATTTGGATGGACGTGATGGCGACCTCCGCAGGGAGAGCTCTTTCACGCCTGCTCCGCGACAAAGCAGTTATTGTCTTCCGTAGGTGGCTTAGCAGGTGGTGTCCTGTGTGTGTGTGTGTGTGTGTGTGTGTGTGTGTGTGTGTGTGTGTGTGTGTGTGTGTGTGTGGCACCACTGAACGTTACCGAAGTGACTCGGCAGCAGTGCAGTGTCTCCTCCGGTAAATTGCCTCTTTACGGCTCGACACTGAATGCTCCTTGTGGATTGCTGGTGCCGGGGCTGCGGCGGGCCGGGTCAGGCTGTGGCTGTGGACGGGGGAGTCGGAATGAGCGGCGTGGGTGCAATGCCACTGAAGTGGCACTGAAGATGGGACAGCAAAAAAAAAAAAAAAAAAAAAAAATTCAGGACGGCCGTATGATGGCGAGTATGGGGGAAAATTTTCTTTCACATTCAAAACATCTACTTCTCTGCAAGGAAATCGGAAAATGCACATACTCAGTATCAACATACCTGTGGGAGGGGTGGAGAGGGGAGTGGGGAGGGGGGAAGGGGATCTGACTGTGTTATTCTTGGTTGCACGCCCTGAAGGTAACAAACGAAGAATTTTTCCTTCCATAGAATACCAACCAAAGGAAAAAAAAGACAAATAGACAAATGCCCTGATACAGATAGATCTGTGGAGTGATTCTGTCGCTTGCTAAGGAAGCCTTAGGCTTTCTACAGTCAATATTATAAGCCAGTCGGAAGAGGCTCTTTATGCTGACCTATCAATACGCAGTTTGTAAAGGTACAGGATGGCTCTTTACCGTTTTCTACAACAATCTAAGGGTGTTCAATGTCCATTAAATAAAATCACATCCAGCCAATCCTAAACGTGAATCGCATCGATGACTCGTTCCACCCCGGCAGAGCAAGTGTTTGCTGGCATCATATCACATGTTTATTTTCCATGTACTGTATCGAATAACGTGCTTTGTGTGTTGACTTCGGTTTTTGCTTCGTTTCCCACTGCATTGTAGTCTTGTTTCAGTCTTCCTGTCACAATTCTACTTACCCATTGCTAATTATCACTCACAAACTCTTGAACGAATACAAACACTTGGAAGAATGCCTATCAATACTTCTTCAGCTGGCCTATGTTGAAAACACTTTTTTTTGACATTCATAATTTGCAAGCAATCGGCTCGCATTAGTAAGACGATCGACACATTCTTACTTAGAACTTACATAACCGGAAGTAAATTTCCCCTACGCCTGTTGAAAGGGACCTGTCCGCAAGTTCACACACGGGGCCCCCCGTTAGTAGAACGTCCCTGTCCCAGTTGGTTGTGCTCTCTGCTAAGGCCTCTGCTTTCTCCAGAGCATCGCTTCCTGATGTTTATGTAAGCTAGTTATGGAGACGCGCTGAGCTAAAGGCTCTGAAGTATGAAGAGGTTTTGGTTCTGGAATTGTGCCAGACCTACTTCCCACCCTGTTGTGTCCAAAATCACTCCCCAGTGAGTGCTCACTGCCCAGTGAGTGATTTGGGGAGAGGTCCAGAAGCAGCCCAAGGAATGAACATGGTTACATGTCCAAACTGCCCGACCCTATGTGACTGGTGGAGGAAGAGTGGAAGAATACGAATACGAGTATTACGAATATGAATTTGTCTTATTGAGGGTAAAATGGATAAGCTAACAGCTTTTCTTTTACACCACGGCCTGAAGAACAACAACAGCAACAAACAGCATCAAAATGAACCTGTATATGATACCCAGAGAAACAATAAACACGCTTGTAACGACGAAACATGAATGATATAAACAGTATTCAGCAGACAAGATTAGATCACTGTCATGTGCACAGGATGTGTGAAGGTGTCGTGTGCACATGTTGTTTGTGTACATCAACAGTCTTAAGATTGAACGTCAGCGGTATTGGGGTATTGAGAGAAAAAAGATCATGTGATTGTACGGCGCCTTTTTGTTGGATAGTGGCCGGGGTGAGTACTGCATGGGAGCGCTGCGCGCGTTATTCAACTTAGCTAGAAAATTTTATAATCACTTGCTCTACGCCAGCCGGGGGAGTCGCATGGTCTGTTTGATTACAGCGATTGAAGACCGATGCAAGGCTGATGCATCGTTGAGGTATTTTTGTCATTAATGTTTAACTGGAGGGAAGTGAAATCTTTGGGGAAAAATTGAAGAAAACATTTGTATTCAAAAGAAAAGAAAAGAATAAGAACCAGTGTGGTTACACCTGTAACATTTCTTTATAAAAGAATGGGGAAAAGAAAGGAAAAGTAATATTTAAAGTAAAAACTTATAAGAAAAGGTTACTGTTTACATCTTCATGTTTAAGTGAGTCTCCTTAGTTATTGTAGAACTGCACGTGGGTCCGAGTGTGTTGACAGGTTGCCTGTCTCACGCCGGGCCACGGGTGGGTGTATTCGGAGGTGGTGGAGTGCCGGACCTGACCCCAGCCTGGGACGGGTGGCGGACCTCGCCTGCAGTATCTTTCCTCTAGGAGGAGGAATCATGTTGATGAAGAATGACCCTGGCGTATTTCCCTATATGGAAGAATGATTCTGGCGCATACCCCCATGATGCTATGACTTTATTGTATAACCTCAACTGTTGTGACAATGGTATATAGTATAAATTCGGTGATGTTGGATAGTAACATAAACCCCAAGTTTTATGAATGTTTCAATTGAAGGGGAAACAGTACCTGATGTTACCTCCTTAGTGGGGAGGGGGTGTTTTTTTTTTTCTTCTTTCTTCCTCCAACCAGTCTCTTACACACCATGCAATGTCTGTATGTTCTCTCAAATGGACATATTTTTGCTGATTTAATGTATTGGCGTTTGATACAAAGTGTCTGGGTTTGTTAATGTTCTAATGTGTGGTGTATTGGCACTTTCACTCTGGTAATGTGCTGCTTATGTAAATAGAACATACATTGGAAAAAAAAACTGCATTATTTTCTTTCAGTTTTGCCACACACACACAGAGAGAGAGAGAGAGAGAGAGAGAGAGAGAGAGAGAGAGAGAGAGAGAAGAAGACAGACAGACAGACAGACAGAGGGAAAAAAGACGAAGAAATGCTAATAGACGCTTCAGAAATGTACATCAAACGTTCAGAAGTCTGGCGGATGCGGAATGTGGTTGGGATTATAAGAAAAGAATTCAAGTTTCGGCACCCGTCGCTGTGACTCCCGAACCTGTAAACACTCCCGGTAGTAATCCTTGAAGAATACAGACGAAAATGACTGCAAGGACGACCCTAGGAGAGATGACAAACATGCACAGGAGACAAAGACAAGGGTCACCTAAGATCTCGGAAATTGGCTATTCCTCAAAGATGCTGCCCTTATAGCGAAAAGGGGGTCTACAAGGGAGACATGAGGAAAGCCAAGAAACGAGATAATAAGTGCGTATGTGTGTGTGTGTGTGTGTGTGTGTGTGTGTGTGTATGTGTGTGTGTGTGCGCGCGCGCGCGCGCGCGCGCGTGCGTGTGAGAGTGAGTGTGCGAGAGCGCGCGTACTTTGGTGTGTGTGTGTGTGTGTGTGTGTGTGTGTGTGTGTGTGTGAGCTTGGGCATGCTAGAGCATGTGTGTGCTTGCGTGCATGCGTGAGTGTACTTTGTGTATACATGTATACAATGGTGGCCAGCCATACAGCTCTAGGAGTGAATAGATATGAGCAAGGACCTGTGTTATTAAGAGCAAGTTTATACATGTACAAACAGGACTAACAGGCAAAACAAACGGATAAACACTAAACCGGTGCCTGAGCGCATACTGATGGTTACCTAGTGGTTCTTTTATTCTTTTTCTTCCTTTTTTTTTCTTTTTTTTTTTTACCTCGGGAGAATTACATCTCCAGGTTCCGATGTTGTACAAACGCGGGTTTCTGAACTCTGTTACTTTTTACTTATGCAATTTATAAACTGATGTAACGCTTTCTCAGTTCTATGTGTTGATCGAAAATCATTTGTAATGCCATCAATTTTTTAGTTTTACGTGCAATACTAATGGACATTTTCCCCACTAATATAATGTGGTTAATCGATTTTGTTACCTATTTACCTATATCGTCTCTATGGACTCCAAAGAGAACGTCAGTTAACGACAGTTTTAAAGATTTATCGATTCTCGATGAAATCAATATTTCTATATTTTTGCAAAATTTGTTGACTGGAGGACAGTAGAAAAAGAAATGTTCAATAAAATCAATTTCATCTGTACAGTTATCACACTTGTTAGTTTCTGATACTTTCATTTTTTGCAAAAGAATATTAGTCGGGTAAATGTTGTGGTTTATTTTCCATTGTAGTTCATACAGCCTAACCTCTTTTGTAGATGTTCTTGGTGTTAGCCATATGTGTTCGTCAACTTCAAAGTCAAGTTTTCTACGCCAAAAGTCCTTGCCGTTTGCAGTAACGTTACTCAAATTCCTTTGCTCCAGCAGCTTTTTTTATTTCTTTTGGTTTTGTGTTAAACAGATGGGCTTCGCAGTCAGCAGAGCAAACATTGTCAAGAGTAATATTGTTTTCATAAATCCACTCCAGCCATGGTGATGGGAGAGCGTTTCGCAGTGCATTGTATTCAAAAATTGTATTTGCATTACGATCTCCTAAAACTGTCTCCACTTCATTGAGATTAAGCTGTATATTTTCAGTAATGTGTACAATGTCTCTGACAAACTGTATTCCCTTTTCTTTCCATTCTTGAAAATATAATATATTGCCTTTATATTTTATCAAGTCATTATAAAATAACATTTGATCTAAAAAGTTACTTGGTGTTATTTCTTCTATCTTGGTTTTCCTCTTATTATTCAAATAAATGGTAACTACATTTCTCCAAAATTCATTGTCTATTCGTTCAATTTGCTGCAACTGCATTGCATTACAGTTAAGCTTAAATATGCTATCGTTACTAATTATTTTGTTTAAGTGCCACTTCGGAATCTTACTCCAATTTTCGTCTGTCGCAGAAAACAAATTCCCTGCCCATTGCAAATACATACAGTTTTGCAGTTCCATAGCGTTAACCATTTTTAAACCTCCTGAGTTACAGTCTGCTTCCATTACTTTCCTTTTCACTTTTTCGAATGCTTTCCGGTTACTGTGTTTCTTTTGCCAAACAAATTTATATAACATCGTATTTATCTTCTGCAAGACTCCATATGGAATACCAATTGACTGCATTACAAAGACTAGTTGACTAACCAAAAAAGATTTAATAACTGTTATTTTGCCATGAATACTGATGTCTCGTTTGCTCCAGGTCTTTATTAGTTTTTCTATTGTTTCAACTCTGCCTTTCCAGTTTTCTTCAATATTTTTGGCCATTTTATCTTTTTCAAAATAAATGCCAAGTATTTTTATTCTTTCAACTATAGAGAAAGGCAGATTGTTTTCATTTATTCTCCTGCCCATTCTTATAGCTTTGATTTTATTCATATTTAACTTAAGACCAGAGAACTTTTCGAATGCTTTCAGAATATTCAAAGATTCAATCATGTCATCTTTGTTATCTAAGAATAGGGTGGTATCATCAGCGAGTTGTTTTATCTTAATATACTGCTCATTTGCACGGTGCCTTGTTGGCACTTGGATACCTGTTACTTCACTTTTTCTAATCTTTGCAGCCAAGAGCTCCACAGCTAAAACAAACGCTAAAGGGGAAAAGGGACAGCCTTGCCTTATTCCACAAGTTACATTAAATGGCTCAGACAACCAGCCTCCATGGTTGATACAGCTTTGGCTACCATTTGTTAAAATGTGTACCCATCTTTGGAAATCGGTCCCAAATCCCAATACTATGAATACATGTAAAAGATATTTTTTTGATATGGAGTCAAAGGCTTTTTCATAATCTATAGCTAATAAGTACCCTGCCTTTCCGGTTTTATTTAAATAGTTGATGACATCATCGATGGTTCTTAGCACTGTTGCTATATTTCTTCCCTTTATGTATCCAACTTGATCTTCGTTAACTAAGTTATGGATGACTTTACCTAGTCTTTCTGAGAGTACTTTTGCCAAAATTTTATAATCAGAATTTGTAAGAGTGATGGGTCTCCAGTTGTTAAGTTTACCTCTATCTAAGTTTTTACCTTTGTGAAAAAGAGTTATAATGCCTTGCCGTTGTGTAAATGAGAGGCTTCCACTGTTAAAGGATTCAATAAAGGAGTTAGTGACAACATTGCCTAATTTTGACCAAAAAAACTTGTAAAACTCGGTTGTTAAGCCATCGCTTTCTGGAGCAGAGCCATTTTTCATCTTCTTGAGAGCAGATGTCGTTTCTTCTAATGTCACTATGCCTTCACATATTACTGCGTCATTTTCTTCTAACTGTCTTATTTCTGCATTTTCAATAAAAATGTCGGCAGCTTCTTCTACATTCGATGCTTCAGTATTCTGGGCATATAACTGTTTATAAAATGCAATTTGTTCTTGCATTATTTCTCTTTGGTCAATAATAATGTTACCTGTCTCTTTGCATAGTCTTGTAATAATCCTATTTCTACTTTGTGCCTTTTCTAAACTACAAAAATATTTTGTATTCTTTTCTCCTTCTTCTATCCATTTAAGTCTGCATCTTACTTGAGCGCCTCTAGCTTTGTAAGCCTGCAAAATCTCTAGGTTCTGTTTTACTGTCATAAAGCATTTATTAATATTTTCGTTTTGAGGATCGTTGGCGAGCTCTTTTTCTAGACTTTGTAATTTTGACTGTAATATTTGAGATTCATTTCTTTTCTCACAAGCCAGATTTTTCCCGGAATCTATACAAAATTTTCTTATTTCAACCTTACACATTTCCCATTTTTCTAAATAATTCAGACCTTCATTGTCTAAAAGAAATGTATCTAACATATCATTCATTTTTTGTACAAACAGAACATTTTTAAGATAACTATTGTTGAATCTCCAGTACCCTGGTCCCCGGATGAAGTCATTCTCATTCAGTTCAAGGACAACAGCCTTATGGTCAGAATTCGGAACAAAAAAATGTTCACACAAAGTACAAAAACGCAAAATGTTATCAGAAACAAAACAATAATCTAATCTATGCGCAATAAATGGGCTAAGACGAATCCATGAGGCATCTTTTTCTTTTGGATGATAAAGTCTCCAGGCATCTGTTAAATCTAATGTATTAATAA
>CM065716.1:58718993-58721493 GCA_033310375.1 Conus canariensis | reverse complement strand
GTTTGGGCTCAGGACACAGTTGCTCTTTTGCACCTTTCTACTGCACTGGTTAGATCAAAATTAACATATGTACAAGAGGTGTTCTTCGGTGCACCCAAATACTTACTGAAAAAAACTTCAAAGTATTGATTCCAAAGCATACAAGATAGCCATGGGACTACCAGTCCATGCCTCTTGTACAAAAGCATACAGTGCTGCTGGGATATTACCACTGGAAGAATATAGGAATCTTGCATGCACCAAATTTGTTAAGAAGTTCTACTATAGACAACAATACAGGCCTTGAAATAAATATTAAATCGGACATTGATTTTCCCAAAAGGGTTAAAAATATATCATCTCAAACGTTTCTAAGAACATATACTTCCTCGATTTTAGAATCCTCAGATATCAAACTAACATCTATTGCAAAAAGATCTATTGTGTCTCCTATACCTCCCTGGAAACTAATACGAGCACATTTTGATATTGAACATACAGATTTAACAATGGCTGAAAATACTAATTTGTTATTATCCAATATCAAAATGCATTTGCATGATCACTATTCCAACCATTTTAAGATATACGCTGATGGATCATTAATCAATGAACATGCAGGTGCAGCATACATTATCCCAGGCCAAAGAAAAGTCCTATTATCTCGGAAAAAAACACATCTATATGCACTGCTGAGTTAACTGCTATAATTATGGCTTTAAAGTTTGTTGTTGATTACCCTCAAAATTTATTTAAAGTTGTTTTATGTGTAGATTGCAAGCCAGTTCTTACTGCAATGAAGAATTTTAGATTAAAAGTTCGACCTGAGATGATCACTGAAATAAATAATTTAGTCCACTTCCTCTCAGTCAGAGACACCGAAATAACATTTCTTTGGGTGCCCTCCCACTGTGGGTTATACTATAATGAAAAGGTTGATGTTCTAGCAAAGAGAGGAGCAAAACGATCATCAGATTCGCATTTTTTGAACTTCTCTATGTCAATGCAAGAGTGCTATACTTTGGCAGAAAAAGTACAATTTTCTAATTTTCATTTGATAGAAAGAGAAACTGGGTGTTTTGGTTTACACGATGAAATGAGAAGTATTCATGAAATGTTAGGTAAGTACGATCAAAACATTTATCGTAGACGACAGATAAGTTCCTTGATCTGTAGATGGAAATTGGATTGTTTTAAAACAAAGTATGTCAAAAATATACATTGTATATGTGGTCATAGCATATCAACTGATCACATTCTTTTGTATAACTTAATGAAAAAATTCATTCCAAGTACGTCTGTACAGCCTATTCAAAATGTTTTCCTGTCAGCAAGTGAAAGATATCTTTTCTTTTTGCACTTAGCTAAAAGTCCAATTGGCAAATACTTATAATAGATAACAGTCAGTGGTGAGACGAGACAGAAGAGTTACATGTTTCGGGGTTTTCTTTGTGCGTGCGTGCGTGCGTGCGTGCGTGTGTGTGTGTGTGTGTGTGTGTGTGTGTGGTGTGTGTGTGTGTGTGTGTGTGTGTGTGTGTGTGTGTGTGTGTGTTGTTTTTGTTTTTGTTTTTTAATCTTTGATTAAGTGGATTTTCTACTTTTGTGTTATAGCTGTAGACAAGTTAATTCTTTTATCTCGTTGTGTTAATCTTTTTTCTCCGATCCCGTTTTTTTTTCGTTTTGTTTTCGTCTAGTATCACGTAATGGGGAAAGACGTAAAACAAAACAAGAACAACAACACACACGCACACACACACGCACACACGTACACACACATATCTATCTATCTATCTCTATATATATGCAATATATATATATATTATATATATATATATATATACAGGCACACACATCAATCTATCTATCTATCTATTTATGTATACAATATATATATATATATATATATAATATATATATATATATCGTGCCTTCTCTTCATCGCCGAAAGTGAAAAAGTCCCCCTCCCCCCCCCCAAAAAAAAAAAAAAAAAAAGGGGGTTCCTCATGAATAAAACAACAGGTTGGCTATTTCCGTGTCCTGCAGCTACAGTAGCGAGATGTGAGATGGGATGCAAGACCTGTTATCTTACACAGCGCGAAGTGATGCCTATTATGTGTTGCACGTGACACTCTCAGAACAAGGCATGGCATGGCGAACTCTGCTTTTGTTTTGTAGCGCTCGATACTCTCAGAACGAGACATGGCGAACTCTGCTTTTGTTTTGTAGCGCTCGATACTCTCAGAACGAGACATGGCGAACTCTGCTTTTGTTTTGTAGCGCTCGATACTCTCAGAACGAGACATGGCGAACTCTGCTTTTGTTTTGTAGCACTCGATACTCTCAGAACGAGATATGGCATGGCGAACGCTGCTTATGTTTTGTTGTACGTGACACTCTCAGAACGAGACATGGCGAACTTTTCTGCTTTTGTTTTGTTGTACACAACACTCTCAGAACGAGACATGGCGAACTCGGCTTATGTTTTGTTGCACGTGACACACTCAGAACGAGACATGGCGAA
>CM065716.1:58696493-58703993 GCA_033310375.1 Conus canariensis | reverse complement strand
CACACACACACGCGCGCGCGCGCGCGCGCGCGCGCGCGCGCGCGCGTGAATGGAAATTTGACTTTCGTCAAAAACATTTATGATAAAAAAATCACTTGCGACAATTTTTTAATTCAATGGCAGGCTGCATTACTTTCTGTGATATTTTTACGCTCAACCGCGGCGACGTGTTTTCACTTTGCAGAAAAAAATCGTCGCTATGAAATATTAACGCTGCGATCAAATTTCACAGGAAATGTTAACTCTAGCAGTAAGATTTCACGTGAAAATGTGTCGCAAGCGACAGCATTCACTGACTACAATATTTCACAGTGTCCTGTCGCAAAAAAAAAAACTGTCGCAAAATTTCGAGCGACAGTATTTTATGGACAGCTACAATATTCTATAGGACATTTTTCGTGAAAAGTTGTCGCGCGACAATTTTTTCCAGAAAATATTGTCGCTGCAACAATATTTCACGTGAAATGCTATCGCTGCGATACAATTCCACGGCGACAGTATTATATACGACACCGGCTCCACGACTAAGCAATTATTGTCGTCAGTATGGGGCTTAGTAGGTGGTGTCCTGCGTATGTTAGATCAGAACAGGTGCCACTGAACACCACCGAAATGACTCGGCAGCAGTGCAGTGTCTCCTCCGGTGGGTTGCCTCTTGACGACTTGACATTGACTGCTCCCCGTGGATTGCCGATGCCGGGGGGGAGGGGGGGGGGGGGGGGCGGGCCTACCGGGCTGTGGCTGTGGACGGGGTGTCGGAATGAGCGCCGTGGATGCACTGCCTTTGAGGTGCGCAGAGGTTGGGACAGCAAACACACACACACACACACACACACACACACACACACACACACACACACACACACACACACACACACACAAACCCTCATTGTGGGCCCAGAGGGAGAAAAAAAAAAGACAACTGAAGGCAGACCCGGTGACAAGGCAGGTGGTGTTTCACCTGCATCCTCCTCTTCCTCTTCAAGGACATACGATAATGAGCCAAAGTTGAAGGACGTTATGGATTATCTGCAAAACTAGAAAGTCGGTCAGATGAGGTATGAGAAAAAGATGACTGCGAAAGGAAGTAAAATCCCTGGGAAAGAACATCATAAATGTGAAAACGTGAAGCATAATCTTGAAAGGACAAAATGAAAAACTGTGTAAGTGGTTGGATAACTTAGAACAGGAAGTTCATGTTTGGAGAGCCGTTCTGAAAGAAACACCATGTTCCAATACGGCATACCAAGAATATTCATCATTCACACTACCTTCTGTGCAAGGTGTGTTAGATAAGAAGGAATTCATCATGCAAGCACTGTGTAATAAATACCAAAGGAAGTGTTCAGTCTGGTCAAGAGGATGGAGCAGTCAAATGAGGCAAAGGCTGCTGACAAGTCCAACAGAATTACGTTAATAGAAAAATACCTCATCGGTCATAATTGTGTGTATGAGTTAAATGAACTCAAAGAGCAGTGTCGTGCCTGTGCCACATAGACATCACTTCTGAATTTTGTTTTTATTCTGGGATGGAGGTTCCGTTTGGGCGATTCCCAATACAGTAAAAACGACGACCAGAGAATGAGGAACCAAAACAGCCAGCCCTATTTACTTTGGGGATTCCATTTCAGCAAGAGGAGTCACGCCACTCCGTAGATCTACAGATATCTATGCCATCTAAACATGATCATTCTTCTAGGATGCATTCTTACAGCTACAATCACACTTCATTTTGATGAATCGAAGGATTCCAAACATTGTGCACTCTCTAGGAAAGTTTGCTTACCGGTGAACTGGTCCAGCTTCTCACCTGCCTTAAATCCTTTAGAGAATGTGAGGGGACTTTACGAAGGACTACCCTATTACAATGGAAATTGGCAAAGTGGATCTACTGAAGAAAAAGGCCGTCAAATACTGAGTCGCTTTCAGGAATTATTTCTCAATACAGATATCTTTCATGACTCGAAAGACATCTGTGCAGCATAAATCATTTTGTATAAATCAACACTTTTTTTTACATAAGATTAGACCAACATGGTCACTCGTGCATGCACTACAAATGATGCATTATGGTCCTGAACAATTCCTGATATATAAGTACCTGTAACGCTGCGTGTAACTAAAAGATTCACTGTCTTCAAATGAGGCATTATATACATAAATCAAGTGATACACGACAATAACATTTTTTTTTGGGGGGGGGGGGGGGGGGGCGGATTTGATGGCGAATAGATGATTTTGTGTGTGTGTGTGTGTGTGTGTAAACTCTCTAGTCTCATTTTATTGGGCGCCGAAATTCTTTGGAGGAAAAAGAAGAAAGAAAAAGAAAAGAAAATACACTAGCAAGAAAAGAAACACACACACTCTAGCTTCATTTATTCGGATGCGGAAATTCTTAAAAGAAAAGAAAAGAAAAAAAAAAAAAGAAAAATGTTTACACAGACTTGGCAGTCTGACTTCAAAATCACACTGGAAGCAGTGACAAAGTTGCTGACCCGTCTGTTTGCCCAGAATCCATTTTCAGTCGGTCTGCTGTCCTGACAAACCAACGCAGCTTAGCAGCTCTCGAAGAAAGAGACTACGACCTCCATTTCCAAACACGTAGCTGCTTCAGTGCCTGCAATTCCAGAACCGTTCTTCCTTCACGAGATGAACCGACGTGCCGTACATGCATGATGGCAACGTTTATCTCCTATCGCCCGTCTCACCCAATGGGACGCTGCGGGTCTTGCGTGACCATCTAAATGCCAGGTCTGCACTTTAGAGTGTGTCCGAGACGGGCATCAATGTCATGATACTGATGCACGGCGGTAGACGCGGAACGTTTTTTGATGTGTCGCTACGCGTGCGAGCTCACGAGCATCCGTGTCAAAGATGTGGCTTGTAAAGCCGTTGACCAATTTTCTTCTTTTCGAGAGGGGGTGAGGGGGGGGGGGGAGGAGAGGCTGGGGGAAGGGAGGGGAAGTTTGGGGGAAGGGGAGAGAGGGAAAAGGTGAACGCTAGGATCTGGAACTGCTATTCAGGCTTCTGGATTCTAGGCTGGTACACAGCTGATTGTTTGATTTTAGCTGTCAGAAAAGGCCTCAATGAGACAAGGGGGCTCTTCTCTCACACCCCATCGGCAGAGCAAAAGAAGATCGAAGCCTTTAACGAAGACAACAACAACAAAAAAATGTCGGTTAAAAGAATATACAACCAGTCCTCATGTGTTTACCCTGACGGAGACAAGGACAGTTTTTCACAATTATCGTGCTGTGCGAGACTTTAAAATATGGGAAATGCGCGACAGGACGCATGAGACCAGTCGACTGTTGTGCACGTGCACGACGAACACAGCAAGCATCGGGAACCTGCATGCGATCTTGACGTACGCTGCGAGCATCGTTTCTGGATTCTGACGCTAGTCTTCCAAGGCCATCACCAGCTGAGATGATCTGGTTTCCGTGATAAATGAACCACACGGCTACCTGCTGGAAATTCAAGATCTCGACCCGGTGGTGGGAACGCTCTATAATTCTTCATTATCTCCTGACCTGTCTGACATGGGTGGCCGGCCCCATGTGGAAGATTTCTGCAATGAATCACCGAGACATGATCCAGCCTACTACCATTGCTTCCTGTCTGTCTCTCTGTCTGTCTGTCTGTCTACTCTCTCTCTCTCTCTCTCTCTCTCTCTCTCTCTCTCTCTCTCTCTTTCTCTCTCTCTCTCCGTCTCTTTATCTCTGTCTACCCCCCCTCTACATTTCTCTCTCTTTATCCTTCTCTCTCTCTCTCTGTACCTGTCTGTATGTCTCTCTGTCTGTCTGCCCTCTCTCTTACTCCCTCTCTCACCCTCTCTCTCTCTCTCTCTGTCTGCCTCTCTATCTCTCTCGCTATATCTGTCTGTGTGCCTGTCTGTCCCCCCCCCCCTTCTCTCTCTCTCTCTTCCTCTTCCATCTCTCTCTCTCTCTCTCTCTCTCTCTCTCTCTCTCTCTCTGGGTCTCTCTATGTCTCTGTTTCTGTCTCTGTCTGTCTTCTCTCTCTATCTGTCTGTCTCTCTCTGTACCCCTCTCTCTTCTACCCTCCTCTCTCTCCTCTCTCTCTCCTCTCTCCTCTCTCTCCTCTCTCCTCTCTCCTTCCTCTCTCCAATTCCTCTCTCCACTAACTACCGTCTCCTCACCATCACCTTCAACCCTATCATGCTCCCTGCCTCTTCAGAATTCTAAGCACAACAACAACATAATCCCATTACCGCATCCAAAGATCTGGAGAGATTCTTGGGAGTTTTCAGTCTTATATTTGTTTAACCCCCCCCTCCCCCCCTCCACACACACCACACACACACACACACACACACACACACACACACACACACACACACACACACACACACACACACACACACACACACACACAACTACCCAGTTGAAGCCTGTGCCCTAGTCGTTTCTGCCCAGACCCCTACCCAGGAAGACAGGCTCCCCACCAACACAGTCTTTCTGACAGACTGTGAATCCATCCTGAAGAGCCTCCAGCCACCGGGAGGGGAGCAAATAGTCAGAGCCATCAGAGAGGAACTCAGTCGCCTCCAACAGAGAACTACTGTAGTCCTACAGTGGATCCCTTCTCACTGTGGCATTGGAAAGCATGAGGAGATACACCGACTGTCCAAGATTGGCAGCGGGCATAAAAAAAGTCAGGGCACCCGATGTCTTCAGTGAAGCAAAAATCATCCTGAGGAACGACTTCAGAAGAGCGCGGCGCCAACGCCTGGACATTGGGACTGAAGAGGACAGGATCCACAAACTCGACAGAGCAGCTCAAGTTATCATCTTCAGGCTGCGAACAGGACACTGCCAGCTCCTCTCACATCTCTCACGTCTCAGACTCTCCCATACTGATCAGTGCCCTTGTAGTACAGGCTCCTAACCCCCCACCCACATCTTATAGTCTTGCCTCTCCTTTGAAGCCTTGAGACGCCAGACGTGGCCCAGTCCGGTTGAGGTCCAGGAGAAGCTCTGAGGACTGCCGGGGTCGCTGTGGCGGACTGTGGACTTCGCCTTACTAACCGGACTGAGGATATAACATGGCCGGGAATGCAAATAAAACAGTATGGAACTGCGCGTGGTCCACAGAACTTTTATCACACTCGTTTGCACTCATGAAAGCAGTTTTGCACAAGACGATTCACTTGGCTCTTGACATGTATGATTCCCAAAGAACATTCGAGGAATGTTGAAGAGGTACTGTTATAGCTCCTCAATGAGGTTCTCCACAATTGATATACCACTGAGTGAATCAGCTTTAAACGGCAATTGGCAGTGCAATTCCAAAGTGCAGTTTATGTTGACAATAGACGTCATCGTCAAGGGAGCGATGAGCAGTATATTCCAGCCGACCTCAGAAACGGACACCAAATGCTCTGTCTAAAGGCCTTCATGGATGACACGCCAGTCTTTTTTTCCAAGCCAGGAACATCAAGCATGCAGAGTGCTGGTGAAGCAGTAGAAGAACTGGTCGCCTCACCCATGATGAGTTCCGAACAAGAGAAATCATGGAACTTCTCTCTGCGGAAAGGAAATGGAACTGAAACAGTCCCGGTCACTGCAGCCAGTCAAGCCATTCCAACGGTGACAACAACCAGTTTGCAGCTTTGAAAGGTCGTACGATGACACTTTGGAACGGGAGATGAAGCCAGACGAATGGCAAAAGAAAGGCTGCGGGTAATAAGTCAAAGTAGCCTCCCTGGCATTCCATTCTAATCTCTGGCTGCACCTCATATAAGAAATCAGCGCTATCAAAGAAATAGATGAAGACCCGAATCAACAATTACCAAAGGAAACGGTTTTGGGGTCCCACCTGGACTCGCTGGTGTTGCACTTTACAGTCACTAAACAATGCTGAAGTTTCTCTACAAATCTATCGCCGAGGAGCACAGAAAGTATGAAAATCAAGCTCAAGTGTTATTAATCGTCTTTGAGGATTCAAGAGAATTCGTAAGTATCTTAGCTCAAAAGAAAAAAAAAAAAGAAAAGAGAGAGAGAAAAAAAAACCTTCGCAAACGAGTTGCGAAAGTGCTCCCAAGACATGGGTGACTCTTGCAAGTGCAGGCCTAGTCTTTTCCTCTCAAAGTCTGTAATTACCTTCTGTTCTTGTCGTTTTGTTTATCTTCCTGTTCATTGTTTTTGTGTTTTGGTTGTCTTCATTCTCTTCTTCTTTCATTCCTATCTGTTTATGATGATCTGCTCTCGTGATCTTCTGTGTTTGTTGTTTCAGTTATTTTCTGTTGTCAATGCTGCACGGTTTCATTATGTTCTGTTTTCTGCATCTTCTGTTTGGGTTATATTCTGTGAGTTTAATTGTTCAGCATTATTCTGTGATTTTTTTGTTGTTGTAATATTTACATTATCGTCTGTATTGCTTTTATTATTGTCTACTTCTCTTATTCCTGTTGTTACTATCATTTCTTTTCATTATTTTCTTTTTCTCTGTTTTCATAATCGTTCATTATCATTGCCTGGTTTCTGTTATCATAAGCATCTGGTTCTACAACCCCTGTTTGATTATCGTCTGAGTTCATTACCTTCAATGTTATAATTGTTACCAGTATCTTCTGTTTGTCTTTATCTTTCTTTTTATTGTTTTCTGTTATCTTTATTTTCTGTTATCTTTATTTTCTGCTGTCATTCTTATTTGCTTTCCATCATGTTCTCTTGTGTTTGTTGTCTACTTTCGTTGTCTTCTTTTTGCATTACCGTCTGTTTGCATATCATCCGTTCAGATCATCTATTGTTTTCATTCTCTTCGGATCTCATTATTGTCTTCTTTTCATTATTATCTGTTATTGTCATCGTCTGTTTTCATTTGCATTTATAGTCTGTGTAAATGGTTTTAATCGTCATTTAAAATAGAGTCTTTTGTTGTCATTATCTTCCGTTGTCGTGATCATCATTAGCATCTGCTAATTTCCTTATTTTCAGTTGTCGTTTATGATTATTTTTTTCAGAAAGTATCTTATGTTTTTGTTATCATCTGTTCCATTGCGCTTTGTCTACATTCCCTGCATTTTTAGCGGAAACAATCTATTTTGCTTGTCATTCAGGCATTCATTGCATGGTTTAAAAAATCGTTATTTGTAAAAGCACCCTTAATGTTTTGAGTTGACTGTCATTGTGTTTCATTTAATCAAGAACCAGTTCGAATCAACCAGGAATGGCCATGACGATCCAGTTGTTTTCGACCAGTGTGACTGAGTTGTTGCCGTTTCCGTTTTTCTAATTTAGCTGACATTGGGTCTGTTTAGATAAACCCTGCTTCGGAGACAAGGACAGGGCATTTCTCTAAAAAGTTGATTGACCAAAAACCGGAGGCAAGTGCATAATCACGCGGCGATAACATTAAGGATAAGATAGAGAGACTGAAAGACATTGATCAGAACGACATCTCTCTCTCTCTCTCTGTCTCTCTCTCTCTCTCTCTCTCTCTCTCTCTCTCCACACACACACACACACACACACACAC
>CM065716.1:58686493-58688993 GCA_033310375.1 Conus canariensis | reverse complement strand
TGTAAATTCCATGTTTTCTCTATTTGATTGCATATTATTGTGTGATGAGCATTTTTTTTTTCTACATTCATGACGTAGATAACCTGTGGTCACTTTGATGCAGTATCTATCTATATACATTTTTTAATATGTACGTCTCCTCTTAATATGATGTAGGTCAAAATATGTTGTATAGATTCTGTATCAAAGGGATCATGAACACCACTGAACTGACCATGTACAGTAAAACCCGGTTAATTGAAAGAGCCTTTGAACCACCTATGGACTTTTAATTATCCGAATTTAAAATTATCCGCGTGTTGAGTTAATCTTAATTTTTGCCCAATCTAAAACAAACTCAAAATAAACCTAACAAATTGAAATTAACTGAGCAAGTAAAGGAGTAGTCCCAAGGAATTTCAATTAACTGGGCTTCGTTGCAGCATTGGCATTACTAGGAACCGAAAAGGACGAGAGAGAGAGAGAGAGAGAGAGAGAGAGAGAGAGAGAGAGAGAGACAGAGACAGAGACAGAGACAGAGACAGAGACAGAGACAGAGAGACAGAGAGAGCGTGGATGTGGGGTGGGTAGGGGGAAGGGGGGAGCAGAGTGGAAGTGTGTTTGCTTTGAATTAAGCAAGCACACATTTTTTAAATTATCTTCTTTTTGAAAAAAGAATGTGTTGAATCCAGCGCTTGAAATTAACTGGGTTTTAGTCTGCTTGGGACTAAGATCTCACTTGCAGCTAATCGACAATTCAAATGAACCAAATTTCAATTAACAGCGAGAAAGAAGAACTCTAGCCGGTGTAACACCCCAGATTGCCCCCCATCCTAGAATGCCCCCCGGGGGACGTTTCAGTATCCCAGAATGGCCCCCGGGGGACGTTTCAGTATCCCAGAATGTCCCCCGGGGGACATGTTGGGTATACTAGAATGTCCCCGGGGGACATGTTGGGTATGCCGACACGTCCCCCTGGGGGGCAATCTAAAATGTCCCCCCCAAATCTAGTATGCCCCCCATAAGGACAAATATATTTTCATCCCAGAATGCCCCCCACCCCAATTCTCTCTCTCTGTCTCTGTCTGTCTGTCTGTCTCTGTCTGTCTGTTTGTCTCTGCCTGTCTGTCTGTCTGTCTCTTTCTCTCTCTCTGCGACATCTTGAAACACTGATTCTTGCTTACCTAACCCAGAAACAGACGAAGACAGAGGCAGAGGCAGGGGAAAGGAGAGAGAAATAGACAGACAGACAGACAGAAAGAGAGTCAGAGACAGGGACAAGGACAGAGAAAGAGAGAAAGAAAGAGGCACAATGGAGTGGGAGAGAGCGAGGGGGAAGGGAGAGAGAGAGAGAGAGAGAGAGAGAGAGAGAGAGAGAGAGAGAGAGACAGACAGACAGACAGACAGACAGACAGACACATATACAGACAGAGAGAGCGAGACAGACAGACAGACAGACAGAGTGAGACAGACAGAGAGACAGAGCGAGACAGACAGACAGAGAGAACAAGACAGACAGACAGTCAGACAGAGAGAGCGAGACAGACAAATACAGGCAGAGAGAACGAGAAGACAGTCAGAGAGAGCAAGACAGACAGAGTGAGACAGACAGACTGACAGAGAAAGCGAGGCTGACAGACAGACAGAGAGCCGAGACAGATGGACAGAGACAGAGAGAGAGAGAGAGAGAGAGAGAGAGAGAGAGAGAGAGAGAGATAGTGTGTGTGTGTGTGTGTGTGTGTGTGTGTGTGTGTGTGTGTGTGTGTGTGTGTGTGTGTTTACCGGAGGTGACTCTTCATGGCAAGTGTCAACTTGCTTTAAATGGAGACATTGTTTCTTTAAAAATTAGCAACTGGATGAATGCTAATCAACGGAACATAGTAAGCGTGACGCGTGTCAACGAGTGTCAGAACACAGAAACACGTCACACCTGCTTGTTAGTCCAGGCGATATTTAGGGGCACCTTGTTTTGTGTTATATGTTACGGTTTTTTTTGTTGATCTAACATGATTTTGGGGTGCTGAATCCAAATCCGTTGGAGGCCACTTCGTAAATGTTGAGCATTTTGAGTTATTGCGCAAAATCCAAGATGGCCGCTACCAGATTCGTAAACTGCAAATATAGAGGACAAATGATGCCTGATTGTGATTATTTTATACTGAATTTTGGTCTCAATCAAGAAAATTATTCAGTTATCCAGAACGATTCATAGTATCTAAATTTTCATCCAATTTCAGTATGTTTTATCCGATTTTCGCTTTTCCAGAATGGCTGCCATTGGAAGAAAACAGTGCCTTTCTTTATTATAATTGCCATGCAAAATCAAATCAGCGAAGTCGACAATCTAAATGGAAAAGAACTGCTAAAAGGGAATAGCAAGCCTTCTGTCTTTCCAAAATTGTAGCATCAAATAATTAATGGTTGCATGCGTAGAATAATCAAATACATACATGAACAAAGTTGATCCGTGTCCAACAGGATCTGGCCTCAAAACGTATAGTAATAACAGTCGTAGTGAACT
>CM065716.1:58681493-58683993 GCA_033310375.1 Conus canariensis | reverse complement strand
TTCCCTCTTCAATCATGATGTCTTCCCTATAAGGTCTATCCCATCAAAATATGCAACACCCGGGCCCAATCTGTCGCCGGACGACAGATTGGTCCTGGTGTGAACACCAATCTGTCGCCTGGGCGACAGATTGGTCCTGTTTTGAAGACCAATCTGTCGCCGGGCGACAAATTGGGCAGGGGCGACAGATTGGTCGTTAACAAGCATCACTGGCAACTTTCAGACAATATCTCTTCCTCCTGTCAGGATTCCCTGTGGTCCTAAGAGAGCTGGCAATTGATAGGCAAGTACATTTCCTGACGTGGCCATCTTCTATGTTGTTCTGTCTGCTACATCAGCCTGGTATTGTCCCCTGAAAGCTTTTTTTTCTTTACATTTTTTTCTTCCCCTGGACAGCAATGTGTTTCAGTTTGAAATATAACAACAGTAAGATGTGTGTTTTCCTACACTGGCTCTCATACAAGGCTGATAAGAATAACGTTTCTACTTTTCTGCGGGTGGTGGTGGTGGTGGTGTCTTTTGCCTTTTTCTCAGAGAGAGAGCACACACACACACACCACACACACACACACACACACACACACACAACACACACACACACACACACACACACAGATAGACGACAGACAGACAGACAGACAGACAGACAGAGGTGGTTCCAGACATCCGTTCATTTAATCTTTTACTGCCTGCTCTTGTCGCCCAGAGCAGAACTCGTGGAAGCATCATCACTGGCAACTTTCAAATAATACCTCTTCATCCTATTAGGATTCCCTGTGGTCCTATGCGAGCTGGCAATTGATGAGGCAAGTACATTCCCTGACATGGCCATCCTCCATGTTGTTCTGTCTGCCACATCAGCCTGGTACTGTCCCCGGAGAGCCTTTTTTTTACATTATTTTTTTTTCTTCCCCTGGACAGCAATGTGTTTCAGATTAAAATATAACAGCCGAAAGAAAACCTCCAGCCCAAGAGATCTGTCATGCATTTACTTAGCAGTTTTTTTAGGCGTCATCTTTCCAGCCGACACACAAACTAACCAACACGCTCGGCAGTAAACCAAACTTCTAGAGGATAACTAGCTGAGTGTTCAAGACAGCGCAAAGCTCTGTCAATGTCGAATGGATCCCGGATCACTAACCGTCCTTTCAGTTAAATTGTAGGTGACCACTAAACTATCTTTCCTGCTAGGGAAAGTAATAGCCGACAAGGACTGAACAACTTACTTCCAATGAACTTGTTTTAATAAAAAAAATACGGAATGGAAATATCTGTATCATTAGAAATCTAAGTATTTCAATGAAACAGATTACTTCGCAGATAGTTATCCATTTTGTTACAATTATTTCACAGTGTTCACGTGCAGTGGAAATTTTGTCATATCCCGGTCCAACGGATTTCGATTCGCTTTTTAATCTGAATCTGTATCAACATTTTGGATGGGTTCATTCGTGTCCACATTTCGTCTTTTCACTAAGACTGATTACAATAGGTCTGTAATTGTGTGTGTGTGTGTGTGTGTGTGTGTGTGTGTGTGTGTGTGTGTGTGTGTGTGTGTGTGTGTGCGTGTGTGTGTGTGTTTATTTTTCAGCGTGACGACATGTGGAATAATCTGGCTAAACGGATCTTATATTTGCCTTCATCCAGAGAATGAATTTGTATCAAGTATTAAGGGGCGAGTCTCTCGGCTGCATGTCATCTTTCCACCTAGTTTGGTTCAAATGGCTTCAGTAGTTTTTCTTTCTTTCTTTTTTTGTAATCTTATTGAAAGGCGAATAAGCAATCACACACACACACACACACACACACACACACACACACACACACACACACACACACACACACACACACACACAGTGCTGATAGATAGAGCGCCTTGCTGGATTAATTTGAAGCACTGCTGCATATCAGTAGAGAAATAGTGCAAGCCACTTAGATTCTGGCACTAGTGGTGGCTGGATCCTCCTTCTCTTCTTCAGCTAGGAAGCTTGACCCTTCAAGCAGGACATCAATATGCGCAAGAAGAGGCTTGGCGACTGGTTCACTTAAACAGTGACAATTGAAAGACCCACTAAATGGCTTCTGTTGCAGAAGAATGTATCTGGGCGGCATTTGGCCCACGTCGACAATCTTGTCGGCCTCATCTTCTGTCACCTGAAGGCCAGCAGTCTCTGCCAAAGCTGTTTCAACTGTTTTCTACAGGAGACAAAAACTCCTCTGCCCTCCTGGATAACACACCAGTCCAGACTTTCTTTAAGAGCGGTTCCTTGAATCTTGCAATGTGAACATTGACACTACCAATCCAGTTAGACCCAAGAATCTGGAGATGTTAATCATAAAATCTTCTCAACACAGAGGACTTATGAGGAGAACGGTTGTACCACACAAACGCTACGAGCTGAGCCATTGCAAACGGATCATAGCACTGCTGGCCAGAACAGAGCCTTTTCTTTCACGTGATGACTTGGAGCTGGCCGCTCGGGCATCAGTCATGAGCTTT
>CM065716.1:58673993-58676493 GCA_033310375.1 Conus canariensis | reverse complement strand
ACCAAATGACTTGCTTTTGGAACTTTAAAACCTTTTTTGTTCCAATTTACGCAAACAGCATTGTGGTCACTTGCACCAGTAGGCGGTACACATATTTCTGCAAGTGCAGCAATGTTCGACGAATATATGTGGTCTATAAGGGTATTAGATTTTGAAGTAACTCTAGTCGGTAAAGAAATGCACTGATGAAGATTATATGAATTAGCAATGTTGGACCATTGGGAACAAGACTGAAACAGATCTATATTGAAATCTCCCAATATTGAAATCTCCCAATAATAGTATTTCTGTTTTCAAAAGCCATACTGTGTCCATCATCTCACAAAAATCGTTATACCAGCTGGACTTACTTTTAGGATGTCTGTATACAAATCCGACAAGAATTGACGCTAATGTCTTACTTTTTGACTGAATTTCAAGCCACGTTATTTCAATATTTTTGTGACAAAGATCGTTACGAATTTTGTATGGGACATCTTTTTGGACGTAGACAACAATACCTGTTTCAAGAATATTTTCAGGATTTCTCCGGACTATCGAGTATCCAGGAATGGATATAGAATTGTCACCAATGCGGCTGTTTGTCCATGCCTCAGAAAATCCAAAGACATGGAAAGGTTTATGATTATTATGAATGATTTTTGATACGTCAGACATTTTGTTTATGAGATGACAAATATTTAGGTGACCTATGCGCAGACCGTCATTGACGGGCCAGTCTGATACATTCACATTGGTTGACATTAGTGAATGGAGGGAAGCAGCGCTACCTGGAGATATACAGAATTACCACGTGAAATAGAGAGGATACGGAAATGATCAGTTCAGAATAATTATAGTTCAACTAAGTGCATTGGTCATCTCATGGCTCACAATAGATACTCAAGTTGTAGGGAAGTCCTGATGATTGCTAATGAGTGGAATAGCATGCAATCCGAACCCCTACTAAATAAGAAATTAATTTGGGGGTGGGGCATCAGAGGGGGAAAGCAGTCTGCTGAGTAAAGAGAGGCAGGCTGGAAAAGGGAGTGGGATGTCCGGGAAATAGGTCAACATTCATATTTTGGTGACCAAGACTTGAATCACAGAACTGATTTACTTGGTCTAAATTGTGACTGTCTTTTCTTCTGTTTGATGACCGCGAGTAGATGTTGTAGCGCCGCCCCACACGGTGAGGGGACGTCTGTTGAAACAAACGGTGAGCGGCGGCTACAGGGTTGTCATGGTGAGCGGCAGCTGGACGGTAATCATGGCGAGGGGCGCCTGCACGGTAGTCATGGCGAGGGGCGCCTGCATGGTGGTCACTGTGAGCGGCGCCTGCACCGTAGTCACAGTGAGCGGCGCCTGCAGGATAGTCACAGTGAGCGGCGCCTGAAGGGTAGTTACGGTGAGCGGCGCCTGCAGGGTAGTTATGGAGAAGAAGAAGAAGAAGACAAAGATGAAGATGAAGAAGACAGGTGAGGAGGAGGGAGGAAGGGGAGGGCTACGGTAAGATGGACAGACATAGCAAACATGTCCATTTCTTTATTTATTCTCCCAAATAACTAGACTTTGAGGATTTGCTTTTAGCTGTTTTAGTTCTTTTTCCGTTTTGGTTCATCCTCTTCTTTTCAAACTTTACCCACCTCAATTCCATTCTCATTTCCTCGCTGTGTTTTCTGTCTTACTGATATTTTCTAAATCTCTTTTTTTCTGTTTCATCTTCATTTATTTATTCATTCAGGCCTCCACTTACTTTTTTTTAGTACAGTATTTTGTTTCTGATTAAATGTCCAGGGCCAAACACCCGTTCGTTACCAAGCATAATGCCTTGTGGCGTTGTGTATGCAAACACACGCACGACTTCAAGGTCAGCATAGTACACTGAATTATGACCAATGTAGAGGTCAAGTCACGCAGTCTGCAGCTCAGTCGATCACAGAGGTCATACTCATTGGTTTCATTTTGTTGTTGTTTGTTTGTTTCGTTTTTTTTTTTTTTAAACAAATATAAATATGTGTGTTGTTGGATGTCAGTTATCACAATGCTGAAGTTGTTTGATCGTCGACATTCAACATACGAAAAAGACTTTTGATTAAGAAAATCACACACACACACACACACACACACACACACACACACACACACACACATATATATATATATAAATATATAGAGATGTGTGTATGTGCGCGCGGCGCGCGCGCGCGTGTGTGTGTGTGTGTGTGTGTGTGCGCGCGCGCGCGCGTGCACAGGCGTGTAAAGTTGTAAATTACGTTCTTAGCGAATTTCAAGAGGTATACATAAGCAACCTCTTTCGTAATACGTAAGCAACCTCTTTAGTAACATTCAGCTTTCTCTTCCGATGCACATACACACAGAAATGTTGTCTTTCAAAAGGCATGCACTGATGGACCAATTGCAGACAGCAAACAAACAAACAAACAAGCAGACGAAGATTGTGTAAAAACTCACACATGAAGGCTCCCAGGAACCAGCGCTCCTTGCCGTAGAGGTCCAG
>CM065716.1:58643993-58661493 GCA_033310375.1 Conus canariensis | reverse complement strand
ATGGAGATAATTCAGCCTTTTTTGGTGGACGTCACTACTGCCGTCCCACACTGTTGAGGCGTAATTGATACGTGACATTATGTGTGCATTGAAGAAAAGTTTAAGCACATTACTGATGACGTAGCGCTTTAGTTGAGATAACAGGAAAAGGTGTTTGAGACTACCTTGCATACGTTATTGAGATGAGATTGCCATTTCAATTCTTTATCTATCGTTAACCCTGAAACACGATGCTCGTCTACTTGCTCAATAGAAGTGCCATTCAACTGAAGTTTTAGGCAAAGAGGAGTCAACTGGTGTTTTTGGCGGGTAGCTATAATCATAGATTTGGTTTTGGCTGGGTGTATGACCATTGAGTTTGAATGACACCAGTCTGACACGTCGTTTAGGCTTTCCTGGAGAGAAGTTTCTATTGTCTGTAGATCACTACCATTCGTTTGGAGTGACGAGTCATCAGCAAATAAATCTGTCGTGACCTTTTCATCTGATACGGCAATGGTAAATCATTGATGAAGATGCAGAATAGTAGGGGGCCTAGTACAGAGCCCTGTGGGACTCCATGTCTGACAAAGTCTGAAGCGGAGGTTTTGCCATTAAGCACCACATACTGATCCTATCGTTCAAGTATGATTGGAATAATGAGATTGTCGGGATATGGTTCAAGTAGACAGATAGTTTGTTAGAGAGAGAGAGAGAGAGAGAGAGAGAGAGAGAGAGAGAGAGAAAGAGGCATTACCCGGTGTTTTCGAGGGGTGGTTTAAAATGTTAATCTCCTGGTGTGTGAGTTTGTATGACTGGGGGAATGAAGCCTTGAAAAGGTCTGGGGAGCACTCTCAGGCCCATGGCACACCGAGTTGACGACCGCTGTCCACTCCTTCCTCTGACAATTGCCGCCAGAGAACAAGTTCAAGGGACTTTTTCTTTCTTTCTTTCTTCCCGGTAAAAATCCGTATTCCTCTCTTTGTCAATAAAACTAATCACGTCTGTCTCTCGTGTGGCATAAAACCTTTTCACTCTCATTTAATGCTGGTTGTAAAAAGAGTCTGCTTCCAAGATTTCGGAACTAATTCCCGTCTTCGGCTGGTTGGCGCAAAAGGGAACAAAACGCATCTTGTTCACGTGAAAGAGGCGTTTTGTGCACTATGAAGAAAATGCACGTGAAACACTTTGCTCTTTTTTTTTAATGGCTTCTTCAAAGTATATTTCGTGTTGCAGCTCCGTGAAAAGGAGAAGTGAATTTGCAGGTTTTTTTTAAATATACAAAAAAAGAAGACTATTTGACCGACAGTTAGAAAGTGCATTGACATAAATATCTTTGTAAAATTTGGTGACATAGGAAAAAGACGAAAAGAAACGGAAGACTGCTTGCTCTGGTCTCTTTGTCACAAGGTAGTTTCTGAACAAAATGACAATTTTACACAATATTGACAGGAATCAAAAACAACAACAGCAACAACAACAACAACAGCAACAACAACAACAACAACAGCAACAAATGGTTCGATATCGAATTAACGAACCCAAAAAACACTAGAAAGATTACCCTTCCCCCCACCCCATCACAAATTATTATAATTTGTTACAAGGATCACACACACACACACACACACACACACACACACACACACACGTACACACACGAACGGATGCGTGCACTCACGCACACAGGTCACACACGCATGCTCGAGCGCGCGCGCGCGCGCGCGCACACACACACACACACACACACACACACACACACACACACACACGCGCGCGCGCAGAGGTTAAAAATCTCGGTGTATCATACAGAACTTTCTATCTTCAAGAGAATAAAAAAGGATACGAATACAGCAGCAGCAGCAGCAGCAGCAACAACAACGACAACAGCTGCAATGGCAGCAGCAACAACAACTGCTGCAGTGGCAGCAACAGCAGCAGCAGCAATAAGCATATGCACGCAAACATGTCTAGTCCATTTGCTTTATTCGTTCAATCTGTGATATTACCTAAGCCCTGTTCAATTATTCTATTCGTTCAATCTGCCATATCACCTAATCCCTGTTCAGGCTTGAAGAAAAAAAAAAAAAGGGGGGGGGGGGGGGGGCGTGGAGAGAAGAGAAGGAGAAGGAAATGATTGCACGAATGAGGAGAGGGAAGGGAGGGAGGAGGGGACAAATAGAAACGAGAGAATGTCAAAATGCGGGGTCACGACCACCAATCTTATTTTGCCCGCAAACCCCGCTTTTCACGATTAAATTCTTCAACTTTCTTGCCATTTATACCAAAATTAAACCCCATCTTAAAATCCAAAAACAGCTAAAACCTACAAAAATCGAAGAAATTTAACGCAGTAAAATGCGGGGTTTGCAGGGCAAAATAAGATCGTGACCCCGCATTTTGACATTCTCTGCTTAACTTATAGGCACCGTGTTTGGCGGGACAATCTGCAGCTCTTCACGAACAAACGATCTTTTAGGGGCGGGCTTTTAAGACGTAGTAGCACCGCCAGAAGCAACAGTTTCTCTTAAATAATACACAGGAGGGGTTGTTTTTATAATTCTTTCAACTTCATACACGTCTACGCTCCATATAGGGTCTGTGGCTCTAATTCTAACATCACCCTCTGCCTCTCCAGGAGCATACAAGTATCTTACTTTTAGTCCAAAAGGCAAGAGTTTCTGATTACCTCGGATGTCTTCAGTAATACTTATTTTTTTTTAAATTTGATTGCGTTCACCGGCTTAAGGCCTGTTGCTTTAAATTCTTCATTGTTCATGGCGCGTAAGACTGCCGGCAACCTTCTGACCCATTCTGTGTTGCGTGTTTTGTCCATAAGGTCTCTGTGGTATTGATAGGTAAACAGACGTTCAGCTAGATTCTTATTAAAGTTTTCTACTAGAGCCTGGGAGCGATGGTTGCCTGGAATCCCCCTCTTCACTGTAACCTGGTGTTTTAAAAGCAGTTGGTTTACAGCTCCTTTACACTCTTTTCCATCATTAACCTGGATCATCCTAGGATACTTTAATGGGCCTCGCATGTATATTTGTTGTAAAGCCACAGCCACAGCAGTTGCGCTTTTATCCGTTAAAGGCTCAGCGTCTTTATACGTTGAAGCCATGTCAACAACAGTCAGAGCATACTTAAACTTTTTTCTTCTAACTTTGTCATAAGGGAGATACAACAAGTCCATCTGGTGGGTGTAATTAGGAACAGAGTTAACAAATCGAGGCCTTATTATTCTTTTTGGGGCAGGCAGATATATTTGCCAAATTGCTTGTTTTGAAAGCCAGTTTTTTGCTTCTGATTCAGACACCCTAGCAGCTTTACTCAGTTTATCAATAGCAGTCTTTCCTTTCCAATACCCTCTAGGAGAATAATATATTTTGTCCATAAGAAGGGACTGTATTTTAATTGTGTTTTTTTTAATTACATTTTAACTATACATTTTAACTATGTTTTTTAGATTGAGTATGCTAGAAGAAAGATTGCTCCCATAGCACCTATAATAAAGCCTATTTCTGCCATTTTCTGATCCTCAGATGGTTCATAAAAGTCAGACAGTTCTGGTGGTGACGATGTTAGAAACTTCTTTCCTGTTACTAAGTAATACTCATTCATTGCGTCATCAACGTCTGTAAATGTGTGATCTGGATGTCCTTGTTCCCTTAACTTTTTATTAATAAAGTCTAAATGAGCAATCCTCCTTTTCTCATAAGCAGCTTTTGCCTTAGCTAACTCTTCCATTGCCTTGTTATGGCGTTCTCTTTCTTCATCAGACCGCAATTTACTAAACATATAATTGCTGCCAGAGAAAGCCAATGCATTAACAATAGCTCCTCCCACCATCAGAACTAATCCGGACATCTTTTATAAATGAACGAATCTTTTTTATAAATCAATATTTTCTAGAATTAATCTTTTTTATAAACCAGTCAATCTTTCTATGCATTGATGTTTTCTGGGATAATTCCCTGTGTAACAAGAAAGTCTTTTGAGGCAATTCCTGCAGTTATTACAACCACAACCTTAACAACATCCTCAATGTCTAACCTTCCTAGATCGGCCGGTCTCATCTTAAACATGTTTTTTGCTAACACGCTGTACCCTATACTAAGGCCGCTGATTACAGCAGAGTGGTAAACAGTATTGACAATCTTTGCAGTGCTCATGTTTTTTTATTAACTAAAAAAATAATTAAAATAATCATAATATGTAAGACTGTCTATGTGCTTTTTAATCAGATAATCTTTTGTTGCTAGAGCTAAAAATAAGGTTACAACTAGTTTCGGTGAATCTTCTATCTTTCCCATGTTGGGCGGTTTTAGCAAACATTTTGCAAGAGTTGAATAAACTATAACACCAACAATAGGCACTGCATAATTAACCAACGTTAAACTCATGTTTTTAAAAAGGTTTATTATTTTTATTGTGTTTAAAAAGGTTTAAAAAAGGGTTTAAAAAATGGACTGTGACGAACTATTGAAGTGTGAGGAGCAAGCAGACTACTCGTCAGACCTCTGCCATAAAGGAAGATTATACTCTCTGGCTGCGTGTGGAAAAACTAAACAGTATTTAGGCACTGAACTAAGTATTGAACAGATTCAGCAAATGTCTACTTCAGACATTGAGAAGTATTACGCCAGGTACGAAGCACAGCTAGGGTCAAAAATGGTTAGATCAGTAGGACAGACAATGATTAGTTTATATGCTAAATTAGTAGGCAAGATGGCACCGACTGATTCAGAAGAAGACTTAAAATATGACTTATCACAAGATCCTGTTTTAAACAAGTCCCTAGAAACTCTTGCATGTGACATGTTTTACAGATTTGGGGCGTTGTTATGCCCATTCATTATGGGATTAATTACTTTTAATCATTTAGATTTTAATGCTATTAAAAACGAGCGTGCTCCACAGAGTGTTCCGCAGAGTGCTCCACAGAGTGCCCCACACATCCCACAAGTAAGTAGCGTTACTAAAGCTAAAAGTCCTGGGCGTGTTGAGGCCGGTCAAAGACTAGCAGAATGGAACAGACTGCAAAAAGCAAACAAAGCAGCAAAACAAAAATTATTAGATAGTAATACAACATCCCCACCAGAACCAACAACACAAAAGACAACAGTGTCGCAGCTGTTGCAGTCAGACTATAAGATGTATTATGCACTGGTGGTTGCTGCCGCTGGCGGTTTCTTGGCGTATAAATATCTGAAGCCATACGCAACAACAAAAACACAGCCACCAACAAAAGCAATAAAAGAAGAAGAACCACCTTCTGAACAAAAAGTACAACCTTCTGCAGATCCATTTTTATTAATTAGTTAAGCTCTTGCTAAGTGCAATACGAAGTACAAGTCAAGTTCTTGCTAAGTACAATACGAAGTACAAGTCAGGTTAAGTTGTCAAGTCAGATTAAGTTCTTACTAAGTCAAGTCAAGTTCTTACTAAGTTCTTAAGTCATGTTCTGGCCCTGGTTAAGTTCTTAAGTCAAGTACTAGCTAAGTCAAGTTAATCTTTTAAGTCAGTTCTCCAATGACCTATAGCGTATGAAAACTCAGGATCAACGTAAGTTCGCTTGTTATTGTTAGATGCTAGTGATTTCTTGTTAACAGCAGTTGTGTTTACTTGATGAAGAGTAGAGCGCAGATTAACGTTTGCATGATAAAATACTTTGTTTTCAAATAGCACTTGTTTGTAGTTGTCGTGACTTATATTTTTTTTACAACTTCTTTACTTATGCCTTTAGCTTTCTTTGTTACAGAAGTCTTACTGGCAATGCTATACATCTTCGACCGCAGACCAACATATTCTTGCAAAACTGTCCCATTAAGTTCGTCTTTAAACTTTCCAATCACCTTCTTGTTTACAGTCGAATGTAAAGGACTGTCTTTAGGGTAGTCACATGTGTCATACCATCCATCAGCCCCTTTGGCTACCTCCGTTTCTAAGTCTTTGTAAAAATCTTCTGTGGGGATGTCTAGAATAAACGAGTCAGTGTCTGTGTACAGAACTCTTGCTTCTGGGTATAGAGGCTTAAGGTAGTCATACAGAAATTCTAGCATTAACAGCTTTGACAGCTCTAACACAGTAAACCCAATAAACACCGGCTTGTCCAAGATCACACGCTGCTTCTTCATCATAATGCCAACCAGGCTGTCGTTAAATCGTCTAAAGTCTTGGTAGCTGGGTTTGGAGACCAGCTTAATTGCTTGTTTTTCTTTTGTAACTAATCTTACATCTTTACGATTGTGTACGTTCTCCATGGTTTTGCCAAAACAAGAGTTGTTCATTAGTTTAAAGAAGTCTTTTTCTGAAGGGTCAGTGGCCTTGGTTCTAAGGCCGGTGTTCTTCATGATGTATGGTCTCATAAAGGGCTTTTGTTCAAATTCTATTATTCTGTGAACAGCAGTGAGTTTTAATCCGTGTCTTAAGTAAAACTGTAGGAGTATGTAATGGCATACATACTTAGTCTTGTTAAGGAGATTAGGCACGAGTTTTGGCGGTTCTGTGGGGGTCATTTTTAATCTTTCTGCAGCTAGGGGGTAATCATTATGGAGGTCATGCAATTGTTTAGGGTATTCTAAGTCTACTTCTAAGATTAGCCCTATTGGATAATCAGGTGTAAGCTGTGACAGCATGTATAACACAGTATTAACGTCATGAGGGCCTTTGTACATTTTAAAGTTTCTTAATGGCAGTGTTTGGCTCATAGCCCACCTATACAGATTGTTAGCGTCTAAATACATTAAATAATTAGATGGTTTAGTTGGGTCATAGTCATCTAAGTACTTATTGTTGGCTTTGCAGTAAGGGTGCGAGGCCATGCTAATGCCGCCCCTTAGGCCGTCTTCAATCATCTGGAGTGTAGCCAGATCAGATATTAAGTCAATCTCAATGTTTGTAGACTTTAAGAAGGCGTCCCAAGAGAGTCCAGGGGCAGAGATGTAATGTGATGAATCTAGGCTGTAATGTTTCATGCAAGTGGATCTGTAATTTTCAAACACGTCTGCCAATAAACATACGTCAGCCAATAAATATTGATCATGATAATCGCCCATTGTTTGGCAGTGTAATTCTGTCCAGGCTTTCTGTGCATATTTATAGTCAGAGTCGGTTATACTTTTGCCTGTAAGACGGCTGTAAAAGTCTTCCTTTGCTGGCAAGGCTGGTTCATCAAACCTTTCCCACGAGTCCATGTATTCATAAGGGTAAACACCTTTACGTACGAAAGAGGGGTCAAAATATTGTTCAGTTATTGGACAGTCGTGTAAAGATTCTGCTAGTTTACTTAAACTCCCCATCAGATGTTGGGCAGAGTCATAAAAGGACAGATTGTCAAGGGTGAAGGTCATATACTTTTCTGATGATTGTGCAATGCAGCTAACCCTCTTATATTCAGAAGTCACTGCTTGCATGATAAAATGAGAATCGTAACCTCGTAAGTTATGAAAGAAGATGGGCAGCTTCCATGTTTTGGGGTCAACCTTAAGCTGAAGATTGCAACTGTTGTGTGCTGCCCCTCTGAATTTCCCAGTAATGTGATCGTGGTCTCTTACTGTTGGGTTTGCTTTACTGTTAGGAGTTAGCTCTAAGCCGCAAACCCAACAGTGTGTAGATGATTCATAGCGCCTTTGGTCTTCAGGAGTCATGATAATGTCTGAGAGGTTCAACTGATTGGAGTGGTAATTACGAACTTGTTTCATCTGTTGTAAAAATCTGCTGGCTGCGTTGGGGCCTCTGTAAATCTCTGGGTTTGTGTGTCTGCCGTCCGACCTAACAATAATAAAAGCATAAGAACAAATCTGATGATTGTTTAATAAGGCTGTTTTTGGTTGTACTCGTTCTTGTGGGCCATAGTATTGTGGCAAGATCGCTTCAAAGTCAGCATAAACCACATATGGGGAATTTTGCATTTTGTGTACATTTTTAAAACTAACTTTGGACCCCGGTTTGGGTGTAAGAAGTTTAGTTTCACAGTCTACTAAACTTTTACAATGATCCCTATGTTTAGCAGCTGCTTCTATAGATGGGATTCTAACCAAACACTTTCTACAAATCTCTTGTTTAGATTTATGCTTTGATGTATATTCTAACACTCTGCTCATTGATCTGATCAATATATAGTGACTAACTGATCCTTGTGTAAACAGAATTAAGTCTACATGCTTCTCAAGTGATTCACCAAAGGTAGGGGCTTTAGGAGAAATCCATAGAGGTTGTAGATTGTTAACTACAGACCATGTATATACGTTTACGGTTATTGGTTTGTTTTGCTCTTCAAACTGGCTTAAACTGTCTATACTTACTGGAAAGTTTATGTTATTAAAGTTCAGCTCATTTATATATTGTTCATACTTGGTGACTCTGTTTGCATGACTTTTAACAGGATGTAAATGTGCCAACACACACAACATAAAACATAAGTTATCTGAATTATGTATGTTTAAGACTGCTCGTTTTAACTCTAACTCTTTTGGGAGAGGAAGGCAAGAATTGCCAACTATAGGATAGAACTTTGTTTGTTTTAATCTGATTTCAAGGACTGTTCCTTCAGACCAGCCAGAACCGCGCAATTTTGCTTCTTCACTCGCATGGTTAAACTGTGTAAGCATGTAATCAGCCCAGTCAGAAGTGAAATCGTTATAACTCATTACTTCTTTTTGTCTAGTTGACACCCAGACTTGAATACTGTCTTTATCAGGAGGGGTTATATAATCAATCAGAATGGCTAACATCACTTTCACTGGTGGGTCGATTCGAAGAGATTCAGGTATTTTACTTATAGCGCGTTCTACACTTTCCTGAACATTTGTGGGGTTAATAATATCCATGTCTACTTCATCAAACATATTACCCCCCTGTTCGGCAAATATCTCATCCATCGTTTTTGTGGCCTTCATTTTTAAGACCAAAATATATAGGTAATACAAAAAAAATAAATAATAAAATTTAGTTAATATTTATTAATTTGAGGTAAAAATTGATCGGGACTACTAAAGTGAATAGTTACTCCTTCAGGGCTAGTAAAAATAGACAATTCAGCGTCATCAGGGGCCATAATATTAATTAAAATTGCAAAACACTTTATAACTGGTTTGGGCCAAGAATCTGGTATTTTACTGATTACGTTGGTTACACTTTCACGCATATCTATGTGCTCAAAAAGATCCGTAATTAATTTGTCAAACTTGTTTCTTAACTCTTCTCTATTAGCCCCCTGCTCCATCATTAACTCTAAGGCGTCGCATATATTTTTAAGCTCTGTAACTACTTTGGCCTTCATTTTTAAGACCAAAACATGTAGGCAATACAATAATTAAATCAGGCTCATTTTTTAACCTATTTTGGGTTTAGTTGATCGTTTGCAAGGTTCTCTCTGATTGTTTCAGTGTCTACCTGTTGTGAAGTAAAAGTCTTTCTCCATTTTTTTTTAAGTTCCATTTTTTTGACGTTTGTAATCATCACCGTCAGCCATGGCTCGTTTAAATTCTTCGTCTGTTACTTTTCCATCCAGTAATGTATTGCTTATAATCAACCTTAATGAATGAAGTTTTGCTGTTGCTAGGGCTACAATGGTAGTGTGCTTTTGTAACTTAGGTGTTAGTGTTTTTAAAACAGCACTTACAATCATAGACATGGCACCTAAACCTAAACCAACACTCCCTACAGCAATAGACACTGGCGCTCCAGCTCCAGTAGCTAAAATAGCAATGCTAGACCCGACACTCACGCTGGCTAAAGCTGATGAACTAGTAATTGCATAAGAAAGTACATTTAAAATTAAAGCGTATTTTTTTCTGGTAGCATTATACTTGTTCAAGTCACTTTCTATTTCCTCTTCAAGCTCAGTCATGTGCTTTAATCTAAACTGTTGACCGTCTTCCATTTTAAACAAAATTATTTTTGTTTAATCTTGTACATATCTTCTTATTAACCCTTCTGGCAGCACTTCATCAACAGAGTAAAACCCAATAAAATCAACATACTTAATGAACAAAAAATCAAGTACTGTTAGTTTAGCATTGTCAACATTCACAGTGACTTTGTCGGAAGATACAAAAGTGTTTATTTGATCCCCATTTTTAGTAATAGCAATAACAAGCCTGAGAGGCCCGTCCAAGTTTTCAGACTTTATTTGTACACCTCTGATTAACGTATGTACTGGCAAACTAGGATCAGACTCCCTTGGAGTAATAAATAAGCGAAAAAGCATCGTCATTTTTCTAGGCAGTGGTTGTAGTTTTGGGTTAAATTCTAAGCCAAGGGTGTCATCCCCCACTTCAGCTAAGGACTTCTTTCTCTGCAGCATATATTCAGGGCCCTGCTTAGTTATTTCAATCTGCTTTTTCTGTTGTGTTCCTGGACTAGGCTAACAAGAAGGTGTCCTGCATTCAAAGCTTTTCTAAAATTGTTTTTCTTATCAAAGTATACATTGGGGCTTCGTAGTTCAAACTTTAAATCCCAGTTAATTTTAGGAAGCAACGCCCAGGCATTCTCTCGTTTATGAAGTTTGTATTCGTGTTTGCCAAAATCGTTTGCCCTTAGATTTCTTATCTCTTCCAGGGTAGGATATTGCTGCCGTTTTTTGTCTTCAATTTCTGTTCGTTTGTAAACGCCATCGTCGGTGTACTCAAATCCATAAACATTTCCTGGCACTCCTATTAGATCAAACTCAGTTGTGTCTGCTAGATCTTTTAGCTCTACTGCAGTACACTTGGGAGCTAGTTGTGCGTTTGATTCAGGTCCTCGAGACATTTTTTAAATGTAAACAATTTATTATAAACAATTTATTATAAACAAACATGTTGAATTGGTGGGTCAGTCCGTAAGCATAATTTAGCGTGCTTGGACTTTTCTAACTGGTCTTTTATTTTTTTTAGTTCATCCCTGTCCCTGATTATATAGTTTTCACTTAAACACTCTTCAAAGCTGTCCCTGTCCTTAGTATAGAATAGTACAACCGATTTAAACTGCGATCTAAAGTCTTTTAAGACAGCATTGTATTTTTGAGTTAAGAGCCAAACAGAAACTAATGCGTGTCTTCCGCTAAAGGCTAGCTTAGACAGAGTCTTTCTTTTTTTTAACAATCTCTCGCTCAGCTGAGCAGTCGTCAATAATAAACAGTGTTTCAGTTCCCTCAAATAGCCTATAATAATGTTCTAAACACTCGTTTAGTTTGTCGCTAGGATCAACTAAGAACACATTATCGTCTGGCCAAACAAACTGCCTTTCTTTGTAAGACTTGTTATGCTTGATAGTTGTGCAAAATATAACAATGTGCTCGTAATGAAACCTGTAGACTGTTTGTAGTAAGTCAAGTATGAAGACTGTTTTCCCACACCCAGTAATCCCACAAATAAGCGAACAGTGTGGATCTTTGGGCAGAAAGTTCAAACTATCCATCTGTTTTTAATAGGAAGGAATTCTATTCTTAATAGGCTATTTCTTTTAACCTGTTTTCTTCGATGTTTAACTGAGCGTCACAAACCATAAAGACGTGCATCTGTAACTGACCATTCTCCTGCCCTTTCTATTTAATCTTTATGTTTATGCCATCGTACCCATCGTCAACACAGCGCAGGCCTCCAAGGGTGGTACAGGACTGCTCTAAAGGCAGGTGAAGACAGTGCTTCTCTGGGTCCTCCCCAGCACCTTCGGGTGTTTCTTTTCTTCTTCTTTATGCCATCGGGTCCCACCCTTCTTCCGCTTCCATGTAATCTGCTGTCATATGTGGATCTAAAAGCCAGCCACAATCCATATTTTCTTGTTAGATAATATCTGAGTCTTACACCATCAAGGTGAAGTTTTTTACACACATGATCGGCTGTGGGGCTTGTTTGTCTGCCTCCAGCAAACAACTTCCTTATTTCATCAAAGTACTGGTGAGGTAAAAGTCCGGTTGGATACAACTGATAAGGCTTGCCGCCTACTGTGCAGGACACCTGTTCAATCTTTGGATTATAAAACACCTCAGATTCTCTCTGGTAAGGAGCCGGGGGTTCAGTAAACAAAAGCAAAATACCCGTTAAAGACTTTAGAGAATAATTTAGGGTTATGTCCCAAACAGCATCTTGCATGTTTTTAATCTGTGTAATGTGGTTTAAGATTGTTCTAGCCAGTTCAGGGTTAGTAACAACGTCAAACTCAAGAGAGATGTCACTGACTGTGTATTTGGCTGAAGGGTCTTCAGACAGAATAACAGACCCGCTGTCATTAAATGCTAATTCATAAGTAAGTTTGTCTCTTAGTGCGCCTTGGTAATATGGTTGATGTGTCTTCAACAGTTCAAAATCTAGAGGAATGCAAAATCTGTTGCCAAATGCTAATGCTTCTTCCCGGTCTTCATAGTCGTCCTCTGCATCCCCTGCTTTTAGTCTGTGTTTAAGACCGTTGGGGCTCTGTATTCCCTGATACATTTTGTCTTCTCTTTCTTCTGCGGGCAGAAGAAAGAAGACAAAATTTATCAGTTGGCAACAACACTACCATTAGGATCTTTTGAATCAATGTCTATTTTGAATGACAGCCTGGCAGAAAAAATAAGCAAGGAGTGCGCAAACCCTGTCATATCGTTCCAGACCAAAATGGTTATCCAATCAGCATTAACGCTACCATTCCTGTTCTCATTAATCATCATTAAAAAAAAAAAGGGGGGGGGGGGGGGGGTGAAATTCTTATCCGACTCTTATGGCCCATGAAACCCGGCTCTGGGCTCAAGCTCGAATTGTGTGTCCATGACAAGAGTTCGGTATCAGCGCATTGACCGGTGTAACAGCCCGTTCTTAACCCCCCCCCCCCCCCCCTCTGGAACTTCCCCCGGGGTAAGTCTGGGCTAGCCTGCTTTTACCCCCGGGGGTCATTCTAGGACTAGCTAGAACTTACCCTCCCTAGTTGGAACTTACCCGTGGGTAAGTTTGGGCTAGCCTGGACCCCCCCCCCCCCCCAACACACACACACACACACACACATAAAGGGCCAATCTAGGACTATTTGGAATCTTCCTCCACCACACCCCACCCTTCAAATAAGAGAGGGTTATTCAGGGTTTTCCTCTGCCTTTTCCCAACACACACACCTGCCTTTAAAAAAAACTGTGTTAGCCTGCATATTTACACCCCCTCTCCCATTTCCTATATACAGTCAGTTGGGTTTAGACAAAGTGTAGTTCTAGACTCTTCTCAATAGATGGACCTCCTACTTCCCCAACCCCCCTCCCCCCACACACACACCCTGGTTCACTAACAGATACGTATTAACATTTCTCGCGCTAGCTTACACGCGTGGGTCAATATTCGGGTGTGTGAGTACGCCCGTGCATGCGTGGGAAAGAAAGACGGCTGCATGCCAATGTGACCAAGTGCCAATGTGACCAAGCGTAGCTGTGACAAAATGTCGTTGTGACTACTGTCATTGTGACCAAGTACCGTTGTTGTGACCAAGTACGTGTCGTTGTGACCAAGTACCGTTGTTGCTTCATCCCGGTTTGCCTCCTTTAACTGTTTTACAGCTATTTAGAGTCTCTTGAGTACCTGTGTACCTTAGCTTGTACAATACATATGACTAGTGGTCAGTGCCACTGACTACTGGTCATTATGACGTAAATCGGAGATTTTAACTATTTAACAGTTAATTAGCGTTTCCCGAGTGCTTGTGTACCTTGTACAGCGTAGATTACTTGTAGTCAGTGCCACTGACTACTGGTCATTATAACTATTTCACAGCTGATTATAGTCTCCCGAGAACCTGTGTGCCTTGTACAATGCAGACGACTGGTGGTCAGTGCAAATGACCACTGGTCACTATGACGTAAATCAGATATTTCGACTATTTTACAGTTAATCAGTGTCTCATGAGTGTTTGTATACCTTGTGCAATGCAGACAACCAGTGGTCAGTGTCACTGACCGTTGGTCACTTTAATGTATATCAGAGATTTTAACTATTTTTACAGCTAATTAGTGTCTCCTGAGTGCCTGTGTACCTTGTACAATGTAGATGACTGGGGGGGGGGGGGGGGGTCAGTTCCAACTAGGGAGGGTAAGTTCCAGCTAGTCCTGGAATGACCCCGGGGGTAAAAGCAGGCTAGCCCAGACTTACCACGGGGTAAGTTCCAGAGGGCGGTAAGAATGGGCTGTTACACCGGAACTGTTGCCTTATGAAGGGACACGGTGCTGCACGCCTTTCAGCGATGGGCGTTCCTTTGGCCTCTGTCTGTCTGTCTGTCTGTCTGTCTGTGTCTGTGTCTGTCTGTCTGTCTGTCTGTCTGTCTGTCTGTCTCTCTCTCTCTCTCTCTCTCTCTCTCTCTCTCTCTCTCTCTCTAGCGAAGCGATCATTGCCCATCAGTGGAGGGCTTAGAAGGTCCTGCCTTAGCTAACAAATCGATCATTGCCCATCAGTGGAGGGCTTAGAAGATTCTGCCCCAAGTGCGTCAGAGAAGAACAGGAAAGCCTACAGCTGAACACCGAAGTAACGCTGCAGCAGTGCAGTGTCTTCTCTGATAAGCAGCCCCGTGGCAGCCTGCAGCTCGTAGACCTGGGACAGAATGATCATGGTTCTGGTTGTGTGTCGTACACTCGTCATGGGCTAGGAATGTGTAATTCCGCGTAAAGGGCAAGTAATCTTGGGGTAGTGGTAAAGGAAAAGGAAGAAGAAAGAAAACAAGAAGCGAAAGGTTTTTAAGGAGAAAAATGCAAAGGTACAACATTATTAAAGATGAAGAGAAAAGAAAAAAGAAATACAAAGTGATTTTTGAGGTTGAAAAAAAAAAAATAGGGGAAAAAAATCCAGAATGGATCGTGCTTATTGTCATTATTTTTGTAATGCAGGTCCACTTCTCAAAGTGTGTGACTAGATCTCTGTCCGGTTATCTTCGTAGCTATTTATTTGTTCTTCATGTGAATCCACTCTCTCTCTCTCTCTCTCTCTCTCTCTCTCTCTCTCTCTCTCTCTCTCTCTGTCTCTCTCTCTGTCTCTCTCTCTGTCTCTGTCTGTCTCTGTCTCTCTCTGTCTCTCTGTCTCTGTCTGTCTCTCTGTCTCTGACTCTCTCTGTGTCTGTCTGTCTGTCTGTCTCTGTCTTTGACTCTTGCTTTCTCTGTCTGTCTGTCTGTCTGTCTCTCTATCAAGCCCCGCGCGCGCACCACACGCCACACACACACACACACACACACACACACACACACACACACACACACACACACACACACACACACTAACACACTAACACACTAAACACACACACACACACACACACACACACACACACACACACACACACACACACACACACACTAACACAAGTAAGCTTTGTTTGCTTGGTTTATTAGATCTACAACATCGAAGAAAATGATCCCACTTCTCTGTGTGTGTGCGTGCGTGCGTACGTGCGTACCTGCGTACGTGAGTGGGCGTGTGTGTGTGACGGGGGGAGAGAGAGAGAGAGAGAGGAGAGAGAGAGAGAGAGAGAGAGAGAGAGAGAGAGAGAGAGAAGAGGCCGATAGATAAACCTTCACACTCACTGAGCTGGATCAGAGAGAAGAGAGAGAGAGAGAGAGAGAGAGAGAGAGAGAGGAGAAGAGAGAGAGAGAGGAGAGAGAGAGAGAGAGAGAGAGAGAGAGAATTACCCAGAAAGAGATGTTCTCTTTTCTCCACTGAAACGTTTCCCTCTCTCTCATATCTCTCTCTCTCTTTATCACACACACACACACACACACACACACACACACACACACACACACACACACAACACACACACACACACACACACACACACAGAGGAAATGTCATGGGCGATTTCATAATCGGCACTGAAACCTGTGAAGAGCTCCAAGAAATTCTTTGCCAAAAACTCGCCGAGAGATTTGTTCGAATTTTGTTTGCAATAAAAAGAGGGCAAAATTTACAGACAAAACATCACATAAAAGCGATACACATGGTGACATTTCTCTTCCAGAAGTAGAAGCTTCTGCCTTGTCTCTCAAATTATCTTGGTTTCGAAGAACTTAAAAAAGAAACCAACTCTAAATGAAAAAAAATCTCAGAAAGAAATTTTCCACATTAACAATTTCTTGCAAAGTACAATCGAAAATGTGTTTACAGTTTTACTGTTTTATCAGATGAACTCAGTTTTGAACTGACGTCCTTAACGTCTTAAAATATTCTACTATAAATGTGTACCCCCCCCCCCCCCCCAAAAAAAAAAAAAAAAAAAAAAAAAAAAAGAATCTGCTGAAATCCTTGCAGAGACAGTGTGGTGTAATGAGTGCACTCTAGTCGGAAACGACAAATTATCTCCAGAGAACTTGATAGTAAAAAGACGTATACCACATTGCACAATTTCTGAACAGTGATGGAAAATTTCTTCCTTATATACGTTAAAAAAAAAAGATATAGTATAGATTGTGTCACTTCTGCAGGATAAAACGTATGCATTCTATGGCTGTGCGAAGAAATATAACATTACTCATAACATCACAATAAATGATAAATGTATACTTATCAACATGCTTTGAAAAACTACTTTCTGTTCATGAAGGTTCCAGACTTTATTATGACACTTAGATATACAATGACAAAATACCTAAATGTTGTGACTACCGGGAATAAAAGATTTTAGAACCGCATGATTGGAAATCCTGTTTTCTGTTAGCACATAGGAGAAGATGTGAATGTTGAAATGATTGCAGCTGAGAATAAGACATTGATCTTTAGGTGCAAACATTATCTAAAAAAAACAAACAAAAAAAAACCACACATTGGAGAAAAACACAATGCCATATGTACTTTCTGCAGCCTCTATAAAGACAGCATTCATCGTACGTTCTGCAATTGTTTTGGAATACTGTTAATGATTTAATTAATGGCAAATGCGTGCATGCGAGGAACCTGGGACGGACAGAACCGTTTAGGTTCAAAAGTCAGTAATAAGTTTACTCTTGTTTGCAAAACATCACCTGTGTACATGTAAAACAACAGGAGCTTTCCCACATACAGCAATTAAAAAAAAGATTGTATTTTGGCTACAGGACTGAAATGCACAATGTTTGGCTACAGGACTGAAATGCACAATGTTTGGCTACAGGACTGAAATGCACAATGCATGTTTACATCTAACATACTCAGGTTTCTTTGCAAAGTGCTTGGTTTATGAACCATTATTCTCAGTCAGTTTCTCCTATGCCTGTCTTGTATGCAAGATCTGACTGTAAAGATATGGTTTGTCTTTTCTTCTGTTCATGGTCTATAAGACGCTGGACGTTGTTGAGGTTATTACGACCCTCTTTACCAACTAAAAACATGTGTGGAAATTAGACAATAATCGATGCCATCAAGCCCTCCCCCCCTCCCAATCTCTCTCTCTCTCTCTCTCTCTCTCTCTCTCTCTCTCTCTCTGTGTTTGTCTGTCTGTCTCACCCTCCCTCTCTCTCTCTCTCTCTCTCTCTCTCTCTCTCTCTCTCTCTTCGTGTGCGTGTGTGTGAGTGTAGATGTATTTCATTTTTCTTTCATGCTTTTTTTTTCTTTCGACAGAA
>CM065716.1:58631493-58633993 GCA_033310375.1 Conus canariensis | reverse complement strand
CCGCACGCACGCACGCACGCACCACACACACACACCCCACCACCACCACACACCACCACACCCCACACACACACACACACACACACACACACACACACACACACACACACGTGCACACGTTCTGTTCCTCGTTGCAAAAGCATATTTTCAAGCCAGCATGACCACAAACAGATCATTCAGCTGCCGAACTTCTAAACATAAACAGTGATGACTTCCCTCACACCAGTTTTCTATATGCCACTATCCTTTTACACGTCTCCCAAGCATTCCTTCTCCGCTGTCCAACTGAGGTACTGACCTAACTGGCCTCTACTTAGAGACACAGATCATACAAATGAAGACAAAACGTCAGGTCGGGTTAAATCAGAATCTAATGTTGTACGCAAAACAATTCGCGAAAGTCATACGAATTTATGACAAATATCGATACGGACGTTGATGCGAAAGTTCTGAACAGGCGGGAAGATGTATGGGAAGAGGAGGTGGATTGGGATGGAGGGGGTGGGATGGAGATGCGTGTGGGTTGGGAGAGGAAGGGAAGGCGGAGGTTGGTGGTTGTGGTGAGGCGAGATTTGAAAATGAAAGGGAAGAAGGGGCGGGGGGGGGGGGGGGGGGGGGGGGGGGGGGGGGAGAGACAGAGAACTAAGAAAAACAAACCCATTGACGGAAGGAATTAATGATCATGTTGTAATACTTTCATTGTAAGAGTACACAAGAATACTGAGTATACAATAATATCAAAACCAAGTAGGTGAGAATAGGTTGGCGGTACGAGTTTTTGGATGAAGGAAATATGAGAGAGATTGATTGGTTGATTGATTGATCTTTAGTACGCAAGGATGAAGATTTTAGGCCAAAGCCTAGTCTTACAATCTGTCCTTGTCATGCATACATTATTTCAGCACATATCATTCATACTGACAATTCAACATAGCAACATGGTAATCTAATTCTGCAATGATAAGCAAACATTCATAAAAGTAATAATGAGATGGGGGATGGTAAAACAGAAGGAAACTTACAAACAAACAAACAAAACTACAGAGAGAGAGGTCAGAGGAGGGTGGGGAAGAGGAGAATGGTAGGTAGGGGGAGGAGAAAAGGGATGGTAGACAGAGTGGGAGTGGGGATGAGCGATTTTAGCGGAGTAGGTTATATATTTAGACGAAGTATTCAAATCATTGTTCACAGAAAACTTTGCGAATGGGTGCTAATCATTTTAATCGAGTAACTGAATTACTGAGACATAAAATGTTTATGCAAATGTTTCTTGAAAACTTTTAAAGTATTCGTATTTTGTAGATTCGGTGGAAGTGAGTTCCAGACATATGGTCCAGAGTAAGCTAGGCTTGTTTTGTATAGATCAATGCGTGGGTAGGGAAGAAGGAATTTCGTCGAGTCAGAAAAGCTGTTCGATCTTGTAAAAAGGGTATTGATATAACATGGCATAGTATCTGTTAAGATTGTAAACATAAAGGATGCCTTGTTTGACAACTACATTTAAATCTGAGTAACGCAAATACTTAAATATCTGGCTACTAGTATATGTAAGTATATATTACTTATAATTCCAAGAGATGCTGGTAGAAGGTTGGTAGAAGAAGCTGATCGATGCAGAATATCAGAGAGAGAGAGAGAGAGAGAGAGAGAGAGAGAGAGAGACAGAGACAGACAGACAGACAGAGACGAGAAGAGAGAGAGAGAGAGAGAGGAGAGAGAGGGGGGGGGGGGGGTTGCCCGACATTCAAGTCCATATAATCCCCGAGCAGATAATCCAGTTTCCAAACATAAGCAGGGGTTGCTTCCCTTACACCTGTTGCCTATGTCGCTATCCGTTCACCCGTCTCTAAGCCTCTCCCCCAACTCAACTACTGGCCTAGCTTGCACAAATCAAGACAAAGTCAGACCAAATAAACAAGTAAAGTGTTAAACTAAACTCAAATAAAGTATTAAACTAAACTCAAATAAAGTATTAAACTAAACTCCAATAAAGTATTAAACTAAACTCCAATACGGTATAAAAAGAAAATTCCAAAGATTTTATTCATTGAAAACAGTCCATAGGGAAGTCGTGGCGAAAGAACGGGGTAGTGGTGGGAGAACAAGTGGATTGAGGTGGGGAAGGGTGTGGTGGAAAGTAGGAGGAAGAGGGGGGGGGGGGGAGAGAGGGGGGGACGAGGTATGAAAAACGATAGGGGCTGGGTGGGAGAGATGTAGAGAAATAATAAAAACAAACCATGGGTGGAAAGAAATAAGAATCGTATTGTAATATCCAGATTAGACGACTAAACAAGAAAACAGTAACAACAAAGCAAAGTAGGTGAGAAGGACAGGTTGGTAGAAGAAGCTGATCGATGCAGAATATGAGAGAGAGAGAGAGAGAGAGAGAGAGAGAGAGAGAGAGAGAGAGAGAGAGAGCTGTGTGATGCCACTGTAAATAGTAGAAAATGTTTACAGAACAGACATTTAAAACATAGTTTGGAATTGAAAGTAATATATA
>CM065716.1:58623993-58626493 GCA_033310375.1 Conus canariensis | reverse complement strand
CTCTTGTCCGTGCCCGTGGTAGATTCGTGTCAAAATCGTTGATATCCGCAAGTTCATGGGGAATGTTATTGCATGGAGCAGGCGGCTCCCTTTCACGAAGGTCCCCACAACTAAAAGATCTATTGTCAGTAGGGGGCAAGCCTGGTTGAAGGTATCCTGCGACTGTTGCTTCAGAAGAGGGGCAGCAGTGCGGTGTCTCCTCCGGTGGGGTGCCTCATGACGGTTTGATCATGATAGCTCTCAATGGACTGCCATTACCGAGGCTGCAACAGGACAAACTTGAGGGTGTGTCTGCGTAGGGGGAAGAGGAATGAACGACTTCGCGGATAGTGACACAAGGGCGGAGAACAGAGGAGGAGTTTGGATCAGTGGGGGGGGGGGGGGGGGGGGGGGGAGAGATTGGGGAATGGGGATTGGGAGATGGGACAGGAAAAAACTAGACAGCAAAAGAAAAAGAAAAAAAAAACCCTAACCATGACAATAAATAAATGAATATGTATGTAGATGCGGACAGACAGACAGACAGACAGACAGACAGACAGAAAAGTAGAGAGGCATACAAACAAGCAGACAGGCAGAAAGACAAGCTTTCCACTAAATAGAAACGAATGGGAGGAAGGTAAAAAAAAAAAGGGGAGAGAGAGAGAGAGAGAGAAGGAGAGAGAGAGAGAGAGAGAGAGAGAGAGAGAGAGAGAGAGAGATTATAACCCAGGAACAAAGAAGAAGTAGAGAGGGTTAGGTGAAGGAACGGAAACAGGCAGAAGGAAGGGGCGGGGCAGGGGAGAGTGGAATGAGAGCAGGGGCTGGGGGTGGGGGTGGGATAGAGAATAGAAAATTTCAGATACAGAAAAAAATTGGAGATTCAAAGGACACAGAAACGAAAGACATAATAAAAAAAAAAAGAGGCGGAGGATATTAAACTCAGAAATGGGGAAAAGAGGTCAGAAGGAGAAAAAAAAAATTAGAAAGACAGACAGACAGACAGACAGAGGGCGCTGGAAGCGGGAGAGAGTGAGGAAAAAGGAGAGAGAGAGAGAGAGAGGGGGGGGGGATATCGGACGGGAGGAAGCTAACATGAAGGGAAAGATGCAAGAAGACAAACTATATCAAAAGAAACTGAACGTGAAACAAACAAACAAAATGAATACATCAAAAAACAAAAACATTATTAAATGGACCTGGAAAGTGTCGTATCGGGGAGAAGAAGGCTGGGATACGTGGAATATGTATGAGTCTTTCTGACCATCTAGATAGTTTTTATTGTTCTTCTCAAACCATACAACATTCTGACAAATGGACAAATAATACGACATGACGGCGATTGTAAAGTTCCAGGAGAGAGAGAGAGAGAGAGAGAGAGAGAGAGAGAGAGAGAGAGAGAGAGAGAGAGAGAGAGAGATAGAGGAGAGAGAGAGAGAGAGAGAGAGAGAGAGAGAGAGAGCGAGAGAGAGAAGGGTAGGGGTGGGGGTGGAACGAACGAGCGAACGAGCGGACGAACGAACGAACGAATTTTATTTGAAGAGAGTAGTGGATTAAGCATAAATACTTATACATCCAACCTTCTGCTCAAGAAACCATACGTGGAATAAGAAGCAAAATCGAACAATATGCATTAAAAAAAAAATGCAACGATCAATGCATGAGAACTTTTGGAAAACACACACACACACACACACACACACACACACACACACACACACACACACACACACACAACAAGAGAGAGAGAGAGAGAGAGAGAGAGAGAGAGAGAGAGAGAGAGAGAGAGAGATGTTTATTCAGTTTTAAAACCAAGGCCCCATTCTGGAGGGCATGTATACAATCAAAGAAAATGAATTAATGTACAGGAAGAAAAATAAGAAAAATAAATGTGTGTGTGTGTGTGTGTGTGTGCGTGCACGCGCGCGCGCGCGCGCGCGCGCGCGTGTGTGTGTGTGTGTGTGTGTGTGTGTGTGTGTGTGTGTGTGATGTGGAGTGTGTGTGAGAGAGAGAGAGAGAGAGAGAGAGAGAGAGAGAGAGCCTGTTCCGAGTAAACTCCAGAATCACAAAACGGGGACAAAGACACTTACTTCTGGAGGACTGACGCATCTCAAAAGGAAGTCTAGGGAGTGAGACGTCCCCCCTCGAAGGCCGAGTGTAGCCGCTCACTACTTCGCATTTTTACGGCTGTGTTGTCACAGCTGGGGCTGACTCATGCGATGGCATCTTTTTCAGCGTGCGGTCTGGAGGTTTTCTGAGGTTTGTTATTATGGTTCTGAGTTCGCTGATCCCAGCGTTTGCCTCTTGTTCTCTGTTCATAGAGGAGTGGTGTTTAGTAGCATGAGAATCTAACGAAGAGACTGAACAATGGTTCTTCTCTCTCTCTCTCTCTCTCTCTCTCTCTCTCTCTCTCTCTCTCTCTCTCTCTCTCTCTCTCTCTCTCTCTCTCGTTTTTGTCCCCTCTTCCTACTAAATGGCGGTTGTTTCGTTGTCACAAATCAGCAACTGAGTAAAAATAGTT
>CM065716.1:58618993-58621493 GCA_033310375.1 Conus canariensis | reverse complement strand
TGTGTGTGTGGGGGGGGGGGGGGGGGGGGTAAGATCTAACGTCTATGTCACTCTAACATGCAACAAGCACAAGGCAAAAAACAGATGAACGGTAGAGGACTACATTTCTGATATCACATGTGGCAATCAATCAAACCGAGCTAAGTGACGATGCCGTGATTATTATAACAGATACAACACATAAGTTCATCTAAAAAAAAAAATCAGTGATAATCGTAAAAGTGAGTTCCACGATGACTGAATTTGGACACATGCAAGAAATGAATAGTATAGAAGCAATACGTTAGCATCTAACAGCTTTTAAACATATTCGTGATAGTGTAATTAAAGTATTAAGTTTGTGATTAGTGAAGTGATGAGTAAATAAATGAATAAACAGACAAAATGATACAAACAAATGAGTAAACGATCACTTTCCAATCATTCTTGCCGCAGCTAGGGAAACTGTAAACAAACAAAATAAACCATGCAACATGCTGTCACAAATGACGGGGCCGTAATAGCTCAGTTGGTAGAGCCCCGACCAGTACTCTTGGTGATCCTTGGGTAGCGTGTTCGAATCTCCGAAGGGCCGTTTCGGTACAGGGGGATTTTCCCCTCGGATAACATTGTTTCTGACTCCATTTCCCAAATGTAGTCCTTCCAATGAAACTATAAACGAGGTTCTGTGTGTGAACGCACGCATGACATCTTGCACACATACCAAAACCCATCACAACTTTCGGAAGAGAAGGCCATTTTGGCCGTTGGTATGGATGACACGTATACGCATAGCATGCACCCTGTGTCAGAAATTGAAAGAACGAAGGAAGTAAGGAAACTGAGTGAACGATACTGACTGGATGACACAGGAAAGGACTGAATGAAGCGCCGGCAGGCAGCACTTCAGTCGGCACTACCCAGGTAGGCAGCCCGTTGCGTACACGAGAGTGTGGATTGTCAGCGCCTAGAACCTTTCGCAAGGCGCTACATAAATGCTATGTTATCATATCATCATCATCATCATCATCATCATCATCATGTTATGATGATGACGATAATGATGATGATTTTTTTCTTGTTATGATGATGTTGTTGATGATGATGATGATGACGATGATGATGATGATGATTATCATCATCATTATTATCCTTATCTTTATAATTATTATTGATGTTATATTATTATTATTATTATCATTGTTATAAGTCAAACTGTCGTGACTAGATTCAGTCCCAGGGACTGACTTCATGCAATACAATCCTTGTGACTCTTCTGTCTGATCAGGATGTCCATCATGTCTGTGTTCTGTGCGAGTGGAAGATAAAAGGTCAACGTAAGTCGACAAAGCGATTTGAACACACCATTTTTGGGGCACAAAAGCAAGATTAATGTGAAAGAAACCAGTGATTTCTTAATGAGAGAAATGCAGAACCCATGCGTCAAGCGCAACAGCTGAAAACAAGAAGTGACAAAACACCTTTGCATTACTTTCTCAGAGAACAAATGTTTACTCTTCTTCGAATTCGAACAAAATTCGCCATAGAACTTTTGAGTTTTTTCACCCCTATTTCCGTGGAAATGAGAGATTAACAGTGTGGGGGAATAACAGGGGAAATAACAGCGAGGGAAGAGAGATTTCTTACAATCACTGTGCATTACACTAATTCTCGTTGTTGGCTTAAGTAAAATAAAAGTAGAACAAAAACGCAGAAGAAGAGGTTTTATTGCGTGCGAAGCTTTTAAAGCCTTAAAGCTTCTCTTTGCTATTACTGATTTTTTTCAACCAATGTTGCTGCTGTTGTTGTTTAATTGTATTTTTAACACGGCCGGTGCTTTCCGGTTACTTTTTTTCCCTTAGAACTGCTAGTGCAGGTGGTAAAGTTACTGCCACAGCTACAATGTTTACTCTGTTTCCGATTTTCCGGCATAATGCCCGGGTATCTCATCGCCATGTCTGAGTATGAGCAAATCGATGGGAAGTTACAAATCGTATCCGTTATTGAGGGTGTTGCTATCATCACTATCAATGTTTTGTTTGCTGTTGCTGCCACCTTACTTACTTCTGATTTTCCACCTCAATACTGTCAACTGTTACCGCCATTTACCAAATGACCGAACTGACGGAATGTAACGCGTTTAGTTTGTCTGGCACCGTGAACTGTGTTAGACTGAACGGCTGCAGAGCTGAACCCAGCCAGAGACATAGATTGGTGGGATTTGTCTGCCCTGGCTATCTCCTTTATAGAGATGCTGAGTGTGCTATGGGCTGAAATGGAAAGACTAGAATTCAGTTCAGTGGTAATTTTAACGTCTGTTCATTGTGGATAATATCAGACGATGTTAAAAGGTAAGAGAGATCACCGAGAATATCAGACCCACTGTCTCTGGTCATGTTCTCTCACCTTTCTGCTAGACGGTTTCAAAGGACATTCAGGTCAGGAAAAACCACTCAGTCGTGTTTTATCCACTTAATGGATGTGTCTGAAAGAATTATGCTCAGATTTCCTGACCAACACA
>CM065716.1:58586493-58613993 GCA_033310375.1 Conus canariensis | reverse complement strand
TTATTTAGAGCATATAGCTTCTGAACTATACACAACAATGCATTTTTCGCTCGACTGGCAAGATCTTTACAAGCAGCAGTGAAACTCAGACGAGTGGAGATAAATATTCCCAAATACTTGTAAACATTAACTACAGGCATTACCACGCCATCAGATAGCCATCGTTCTCTTACATTTAGATAACCTCCCTTCCGAAATACAATTATGTTACTTTTATTCATGTTGACTTTCAGTTGAAGCGAAGAAGCAGCATGCTGCAAGTTATTTAGCTGTGTCTGCAGCCCTATAACCGTTTCTGACAATAAAACAACATCATCTGCCAATAGAAGAATGAACAACTCAAATGCAGTACGTAAGAGCACAGCGCCATGTTTTCCGTTATTAATCACATGTAATGCTAACTCATTAATAAATACAGAAAATAGTACAGGGCTACACGCGTCTCCCTGTTTCACTCCTGCTGTACATCGAATGTAATCAGAAAGTTTAGAACCACACCTTACTCTACATTTTACATTTTCATACATAATTTTGATACACTTAAATAACTTACCAGTTATGCCATTTTTTAATAAAATAGGCCATAGCAGATTTCTATTAATCGAATCAAATGCTTTTTCAAAGTCTATGAACGCTACATAAAGTTTACGGTTATATGAAAACTGCTTTTGCACAAGCGCTAACAACGTAAATATGTGATCAACTGTCGAATATCCTTTTTTAAAGCCTGCTTGATACTCACCTGTAATATTGTTCTCGTCTATCCATTCTTGTAATCTGTTGTTAATAACAGAACTATAAAGTTTGCTGCTTATATCAGTAATAGCAATACCTCTATAATTATTGGGATTATTAACATCTTTTTTAAACAATGGTAAAATAATGGATTCTGTCCGTTTTTCCGGAAATCCCCTGCTGTCAAACAATGTATTGAATAATTTTGCGAGAAAATTTACGACTTGATCATTTGAATACTTCAGTAACTCGCTAACAATACCATCTGGACCTGCTGCTTTCCGAACTTTCAGTTTTCTTATGGCCAACAATACTTCCTCTTTAGAAATAGGACGATTCATGTAACTATCACTGTCACTATCAGCCGGATCTTCATAATTAGAAGTATTTACATCTATTTCTAACAACGACTTAAAGTGCTGGAACCACTTGTCAACTGTAATCTCGTTTCTTGGCTGTTTTCTATTAAAGGAATCTTTATGGACAATGTCCCAGAATTCTCTCTGGTTTTTTTACTGAGGTCACAAGCTTGTTCAATAATGTATTGTTAAACTCTTTACTCTTCCTTACCAGCAAATGTTTATATTCACGCCGAGCAACGGTATACGTTTGCCGATCCTCCCTATCTAATGTCCTACAACTAACTCTGAGAAGGCTTCTTACTTTTTTCTTTGTGGTTTCACATTCCCGGTCGAACCAGTCACGTGGTACCTTCTCTTTATTGACATTTATATGCTTCATCATACAATCCGCACAGTTGTTTTTTTTTATACACTCATTAAACACACTTAATGCTTCGTTGACATCAACATCAATTAAAATCATAGCATTGTTCAACTTACTCTTCATGTCGTTTTTACAAAGCGAGTCAGAAAAAAAACATCAGCATATTCACTGTTCCAAGCAATTTTTTCAATAGTTTCCTTAAGACCTTCCTTTTAACTAGCAGTGACTTCATTTTCCTGTGGAAACACTACTCGAACTGCAACAGGCATGTGATCAGACTCAATCCTTTCCACAACGTGTAGTTCACATAATTCATACACCAGTGATAACAATTCGTTTGGAAAAATGAAATAGTCGGCGACACTGCATCCAGAGTCTGATATATATGTATAGTGACCCTGGAGGTCACCCTTACATAAACCATTTAATATACTTAAATCTAAGGCAGTGCACATGTTAAGAAGTAATTTTCCATAATTATTCAAATATTGATCTTGAGAACATCTCATTGAAGTGATAGACTCGCTCTTAAATTGCAGTTCAATAATGCTGTTTGCCAAAAAATCCCTAGAAATATTTGAAGTTCTGCTGTTTAAGTCACCGCACAATACCACATACACATCTCTGGTCATGCTATCAACCAAACAATTCTCAAGCAAACGTATCCTATTATCCTGATCAAAATGGGTATAAAAATGCGAACCTTCCGGCGGAACATAAGAACACAAATACAATACATCTTTCTCCAAGTCGAATAATTCTTTATCAATGACAAATGCACAACAATTTACAAAACTTTTTGTATCAATGATTTTTACAAAGGGAGCGAACTCATTCTTAATCAAACACACAATGCCTCCTGATCGTCTGCCTTTTTGAGAGAACTTTACAGCTGATGTATAATATGTTTTATATCCATTGAATATATAGTTTTCAATTTTTTTCCATAAAGGTCTCTACCAAGCAAACAAAATCAAAACTACAAATAAATGTAACAAAATCATGATCTGTAAGTTTGGGCAATAAACCGTTCACGTTCCATGTCAGAAACGAAAAAGGTTGTCTTGCTTTTAAGACATTTTCATCAATCACGTGCACGCTGTCATTCGATCGCTCACTCACACAGACCCGGTCACCATCCGTGGGCTTGGTCGCTGCAAACTGGGGTGAACATGAAACCGGTGCTGACCCAGACTGATTACCACAGCCCTCGCTGTCAGGACAAAACGAACATATAGAAATGGGCCGGCCGGTTCCCTATATACACCCTGACCCTGCTTCAAAATCTTTAAGGAACAATTTCTTTCCTTCCACAAGAAGGTGGTCAAAGATCATTACTGCTTTCTTGCCTTGTTTTCTTGCTTCCTTCAAGTGGGGCGATAACTTACGCCTTATGTCCCTGACTCTGTTGGAGAAATCTTCTCCAATTCTATGCAGTTTCTTTTTCGACTTTAAAATCATAACCTTATCCTTGTAGAAACAGCAGCGTGCAATAATGGGGGAGTCAGGCTTTGCGTTCAAACGGTGTACACGATCGAATTCAACATCTTTAGTTATTTCTAACTCATCGGTGATCAGATCATGCAAGTTATTTTCACTTTGCTCGTTAGTTTCGTTCGGTCTTCTGGGTATGCCATAAAAAATCAGATTATTACGCTTTGATCTACCCTCTAGGTCATCAGCCTTTTTTTCCCAGTTCATCAACTTTAGCGATCAGATCAGCGTTTTTCTGTGACAGTTCAACATTCTGCTCTCTGAGCACCCCCATCTCCTGCACAAGATCTTGGAGACTGGTTTGCAGAGTGGTGTACTGCACAGTCACTTCTCTGATCCCCATTTCCACATCAGCAAACTTACAGTTCATTGTTGTCGCCATGGAGTCCAGCTTCGCCATGACGTCTGCCCAGGGAGTCTGCTGTGAGGAAGGAGGAGTCGAGGGAGTTGTCTGCTAGCTGTCCCGTCCACTGCCTCTGTCCAAGCTGGTCCCGTGTCGACCGCTGCTGGCCAGTCTGGACTGCCGGAGGTTGTCCGTCCTTGGTCCGGGATTCTGCTCCACATCGCCACATTGCAGGAGAAATCCGCCCCAGTACATCAGAGTGAGGAGCAGACCTAGTATAACACCGTCCGCTCTGTAACGGGGTGACAGCATGACGATTCTCATGGCCGATTTTTCATTCGCTCTCTTCAACATGAGAGAGAGAGAGAGAGAGAGAGAGAGAGAGAGAGAGAGAGAGAGAGAGAGAGAGAGAGAGAGAGAGAGAGAGAAGTCCTCTTCATGTTTCCATCCACCCCCACAAACACATACGAACACCACCTCCTCGCCCTCTATCCCTTTTGCTGTCCCCTCTTATTATATCTCCCCCCCCCACTCCACATACATAGATGCGCACACACACACACACACACACACTCATATAGACACAGACACCGACACACTCACACACACACACACACACACACACACACACACACACACACACACACACACACACACACACACACACACACCAGACTCCCAGAGAACAGGGGGGATGTAGATGGGACGAATACTGTTCTGAAGTAGGGGAGAGAAGAGCACACCCGCCCGCTGACCATCACTGACGTTTAGCCCTCTGGACATCAAGTGTCACGTGATCTCATCAAGCTTCGTCCATCTGCCCATCTGGCACTCACTCACTTTCACACCGCTAAAAGCGGACGTGTGAGTCCGCGTTGACAGTAACTCTATTCCTTGAGGTAATGGTCAGCTCCATGAATCATCCGCAGAACCACGACAGAAACTAATTGAATCGTGAGCCTGAAGTGCTACTTCAAAGTCCTTTGTGTCTGAGGACAGGGTGCACACCCCCACCAACCCCAGAGTGACTCACTTTCGAAATAAATAATGTCATCAGTGCATGTGGTGCAATCAATGTTAAGATTGGATTACATCACTGTACTGAATATTTAAAAGGCTACGATATAAATATTACTGTTACAAATCATTAACTGTATAAAACCGACCTGCTGCTACACAGAGCTGACGGTGCTATAGGCTAAAATTAGAAGGCTGCGACAACACAGCTGTTTTAGTTTCAGTTTCAGTTTGTTCAAGGCGTCACAGTCTGCGGACTAGTCCATATGCGCTTCACCACATATGCTAAGAAACCACACTGCGCATGATTTAAAGCTGATGGATAAATGAATTAATGAATAAGATGAGAGAAACTTAAGAAGAGGGTCTCATGGCTACGACTTAGCAGGTGACTGACCTATGCATTAGCCCAGCTCGCTGGTCAAACTTTGGATACCTGCCTAACATTGACTGTGCCATTATTATCATTGCATGTATGTGTGTGGTGAGTGTACACGTGTGTGAGTTTCATTTACTTAACGGATGTATATCTGAGAGTGTTGCTCAAATTTCTCGACCAGCACTAAAGGTGTTACTGTCTCTCAGGTGTACACGAAGCGTACAACTTTGTAACGTACTCTGTGACCAGAATGGCACTCTATAGTATTATCTTCACCATCTCATGCTCATCAATCAGCATAAAAACATCTCAAATTCTGTGTCCTTTCTCACCCTGCTCTTCTGATGACCCTGGTTTGGATTTCCTGTTCACATCTGTGGCCTTGGTGAGTTCATGCTGAGGTCGCCAGTATGGCCAAGTACACGGAGACTGCCATTGGACGGACAGGGTGGTCCATTCATGAGGCTGACTCTCACTCACGCTGGTACCATCATTAAGTAATTACTGTCGTCAGTAGTGATATGATTACTATTAGACTGTGCCCACGTATGTTAGCTCAAACAGACGCCACTGAACGCCACCACAGTGAATAATTGACAGCAGTGCAGTATGTCTGCTACTGGGCCGCTTCATGATGACTTGGTATTGCCTGTTCCCTTTGGATTCCCGACGCTGGTGTAACACGTTAGAAATATTACTGTGCCTAAGACAATTGCATTGTGCTTACAGCATACGATCTGAACTCTACGGTCGTGTTTTTCGTGTGCGTAGAAACAGTGTTTATGGCGTGGTACGCCACAGGCACTCCAGTAGTTTAAAGTCTGGGCTGCTAAAAGCCATACTGACTTCCTGTCTTCTAGCTTAGTGAGATGTTGGCATGTTACACCAGGGCCTCGAAAGCGACAGATCAGGGTGTAGCTAGTATGGCTAGAAACTGAAAAACAAGAATGAGAGTTGTGAAAGAAATGCCACTGAAGTGGCTTGAAGGATGAGACAGAAAAAAGACTGTATAACCAGGCACAAAACCCCCCACAAAGCTGGAAGAACTATTCTGAAGAGTTGTTCAGGATGCTGATCTCTGAAAGGATATCAGAGGACAATGATTCGAATAACTGTCTTAAAATAAATGTTTGCCATGTTCATGTCCGACTGACAACTAAGACTGTGATGAGATGGTGATTTGGTATATTAATAATTTCATGACTGGACTCTGATGATGACTGGATGAAAAAAAATGCATGGTTGATGATAGTGGTGATAAAGTGACGATGAACATACATATGTATAATCTGTACGTTGTTACACGAAGTAAATGAGATAAGTATCATCTGTACGTTGTTACACGAAGTAAATAAGATAAGTATAGTCTGTACGTTGTTACACGAAGTAAATAAGATAAGTATAGTCTGTACGTTGTTACACGAAGTAAATAAGATAAGTATAGTCTGTACGTTGTTACACGAAGTAAATAAGATAAGTATAATCTGTACGTTGTTACACAAAGTAAATAAGATAAGTATAGTCTGTACGTTGTTACACAAAGTAAAGAAGATAAGTATAATCTGTATGTTGTTACACAAAGTAAAGAAGATAACTATGGTCTGTATGTGGTTACTCAGAGTAAGATAGTAAAAAGGGAATTGCCGGTCATGCTTGTGAACTGATCTTTTCTTCACTTATTCATAGAGTTACATTTCAGTATGAATGGACCAAGCCAGTCCCAAAATGGCCCATTTCCGAAAGGTTATATCAAACAGCAAAAGTGTTTTAATGGTGAACTTCTCTGATGGGAATCCCTTGCGGCGGAGCCTCTGACTGGTGTCCTGAAATATGGATACAGAAATCTGGAATGTGCATTGTAAAAGAGGCTGACCTTTTCTAACTTTGTCATTATACAGAACTCTACCATTAGGAACAGAGAATGCGTAGGTTGAATCCTCACATAGTTCTCGTTCCACCTCTGTTAGCTTTCGCCCTCTCTCTCTCTCTCTCTCTCTCTCTCTCTCTCTACACGCACGCACGCGCGATGTGTGTGTGTGTGTGTGTGTGTGTGTGTGTGTGTGTGTGTGTGTGTGTGTGTGTGTGTGTGTGTGTGTGTGTGTGTGCGTGTGTTTACAGGGTTCCGAGAAGTTGATTGTGTGAGCGAAAGTGAGGGGAAGCTGACATACAAGTTTCTAACAAGAGACGCAGACACGAAGCAGTTCGTCTGTGTCATTTTGTCTCTGTCTGTCTATCTGCCTGTCCATCCGCCTGGCTACCCACCTCTCTCGCTCTCTCTCTCTCTCTCTCTCTCTCTCTCTCTCTCTCTCTCTCTCTCTCTCTCTCCACACGCACTCATACATAACAACAACAACGCGCGCGCGCGCGCGCACACACACACACACACACACACACACACACACACACACACACACACACACACACACACACACACACACACACACACACACGATTACACAGACAGGCAGACAGACAAACAGACAGGCAGGCAGGCAGACAGAGAGACAGCTAGACAGACAGACAGACAACACACACACACACACACACACACACACACACACACACACACACACACACACACACACACACACATAAATGTGCTTGACACACGACAAAAATAATAATAACAACGACGACGAAGACGATAACAACAACTACAACAACACACACAGCAACAACAACAATAATAACAACGACTATTACATTGACAATAATGATAACAGAAAGAAAAATAATAATAATGATAATCATAATAATAATGATGATGATCATATCAATAATGATAATAATATCATCATGGTAATAATGATGATGATGATGTTGACAATAATAATAAATATTGTGATAATAATAATGAATATTGTAATAACGACAGCAGTATTTGTGTAGCGTTATCACCGTTTCAAATCCCAGTTTAGATCTATGCCAGACCGTTGCTACAGAAGGTGAACAAGACCACAAGTATTGGTGTCTCCACCACTCTGCCTTTTTTCCCCGCCATACCCAGCAGGTAACGACTTCAGCATCTTTGCCTGAAACTTTTGTGTCCTTTCCTTGAGCTAGAGTCGTCCTAGCAAGACTTGGGAAATGGAGACAGGGCACGGGTAGGGAAGAAATACAAGCCGTAGTGGAAGAAGACAGTAGATCTTAATCAGGGTTAGCTGCACCTGCCGCCTAGGGGCGCTGCTAGCGTCAGGAACCGGAAACGAGGCACAGAGAGGACCCGGTCCAAACCTGACGCGAACAGCTGACGTGCCTGAGCAAGTGTTGTGCGCATGCCTAGAAGCGACTGACGGAGATATCCGGTTCTTTGCAGCGTAGTGTCCTAGGCTGTGTGTGGCGATGTCGGACGTCCCTATAACATTGGTCAAAGAGAAAAAGATTAGATGGGTGACGATAGCTGAGACGGGAAGCTTGAGGAATATCACTACGTACATTTTCAGCCTGGATGACATGCAATCTGGAATATATTTTCTATCTATTTCATTCAGCCTTAACTGTATTCTTGCATTATTGTCTGTCTGTTATTCTATCTCTCTGTCCATCTGTCTGTCTGTCTGTCTTTCTGTCTCTCTCTGTGTCTTTTTATCTGTCTGTCTGTCTCTCTTTCCTCCATCTCCGCCCCTACACACACACACACACACACACACACACACACACACACACACCACACACACACACACACACACACGCACACATGCACCATGCGCGCGCACACACGCACATGCACACACACACACAAACGCACACATACATGCAAATACACATACACACACGCGCGCGCGCGCGCACCACACACACACAACACACACACACACACACACACACACACACACACACACACACACCGCATACATAAATTCGCGCGTACTCAAACGCTTATGCATACGCACACACACACAGCACATACGAATAAAAACAAAAAAACAAAGTTTCTTCGCAAATCAAAGGCAGAGTAAAACAGAAAAACGTATGGGAATCTCACACATACAGCCAAATGGATGGGGATGTATTACTGCTGTTCAAATTCCTTCAAAGGTCTTATCCTTCACTGAGGTTACCCAGATAGCAGCAAACACTCCAAGCACCTCCACGTCATCTCCATCTGTTCCTGACTGTTACCAGCATGTAAACAGCTCCTCTGACACGTTACTGAAACCGGTTCCTCCGGCCCTAGTGTCTGGCTGCCCAGCCACGAGTGGAGTGGGGTAGAGGAAGCAGTGCGGAGGAGGAGGAGGAGGAGGAGGAGGAGGATCTGTAGCAGGAGAAGAAGACAACAGACATCGATCAGAGTTAGCTGCACCTGCCACCTGAGGGCGCTGCTGAGGCCAGGGTCCGGATATGAGAGACACACGGAGTTCCGGTCCAAGCCCGATGGGAACTGCTGTCTTCCTGTTGTTAGCCAATGTCCGGGAGAGACAGATGGACACATCCGGGTGTTTTTTTTTTTTTTTGTCCAAGGCTGTGTGTGGGAAAGTCTGGCTGCCTTGTCATACTGACATTAAACAAGCATTTGTGGACAAATAGCGGAGGGTACAGGACTGGGAGCTAGACACACACACACACACACACACACACACACACACACACACACACACACACACACACACACACAGAGATACATACGCACACACACACACAACACACACACACACACACACACACACACACACACAGATACATACGCACACACACACACACACACACACACACACACACACACACACAGATACATACGCGCGCACACACACACACACACACACACACACACACACACACAGAGATACACACGCGCGCACACACACACACACACACACACACACACACATACACACGCGCGCACGCACGCACACACACGTACAACTATGTTGCAAGCATGCACACATACACATACATGCGTTCATGTGCATGTGGCAAGAAGAACTATGGTGGTGCCCAGAAGATATAGAGGATCTGTATAGATAAGGGAGCCAGTCTGAGCACGCACTGGAACAACTGCGAGGTATCAATTCATAAGGAAAGATTCTAGTTCGGTGTGTAGTTATAACCACTCCCTGGGAGTAGGTCCGTGGCATACACAAAAGTACTCCCGAGAATACTTTGGCGATGGAGAATCATTCTATGACATTACACCATCTTGTTCATGTCATATGCAAATGGAAGTCAAAAAGCTGATGGAAGTTGACAAGGCAACTGAATTAATCCATTGTTCCGGGAACAAAAAGTAACAGCGACATGAAAAGAAATCGGTAACGGGGCTTGACAAAGCTAATGAAGCATCCATGCAGCAAGCATGACAGCTGAAATCCAGACACGTGTTGCTTTTTGTACTCCCAGTTCTTATAGAACAGGGAGTACTTTACAATGGGAACGAAGAAATGCTGTCTGTCTGTGTGTCTGTCTGTCCGTCCGTGGTCAAAATGTGTTCCACTCGCTCCAGACAAAACTACTGGGCCGATCTTTCTGCAAATTTGTAGGTATGTTCATTATGGGTCACGGATGATGCCCGATGTTTATTTAATCGTTATATCCGTTACTAACGTCTATAACGGCCCATAATGGTTTTTCTTCTTTATGGAATATCTCAGAAAGTACTTGGCCGATCTTTCTAAAAATTTGTAGGTATGTTCATTATGGGTCACAGATGATGGCCGATGTTTACCAGAATAGCTGTTACTAACGGCTATAACGGCCCAAAACAGTTTTTCCTCGTTATGGAATATCTCACGCGTATTCAAGATAAACTAGGAGTACGTTTATATGCTTTGCATCTTTTTTTTCTGTGAGAGCAGATGCGTTCTGATCTCAGAAATGTTTTTAGCAAATATGGCCAGTTTTGACTTTTCTTCCTTGGTTTTTAGTAGAGAAATGGAGTGGAAATAGGATCGTCAGAATCGTGGAGCAGTGTATTCACTCTGACCGTTTGCTAAAACAAACTAGATATAGAACGTATGATTATGCAGACGACAGGTTACATAGTTGTGCATCATTTTGGCTCTCTGAGAGGTTCGTTTTGTTATTATTGCTTGTGATGTTTTGTCCAGGTTGTTGTTGTTGTTGTTGTTGGTTCTTTTCTAACGCCATTGCCGCTGTACTATTGCTCTTTTAACCCTTGTACCTTCTAGCTCTGGGGGTGAAGTTCGAGCTTTAACTGCCATGCTTATTGCTGATTCATTTTTCCAGCATAATGTCTGAGTCCCTCACCACTGGGTCTAAGTATGACTTAGGGATGGAAATATATATATATATATATAGCGTTTGTTACGCATGGTATCGTCATTGACAATACCGGTGCTTCTTCCTTGCTGCTTTACTATTTCTCTTTGACTTACATGTTTTAACGAAATGAGTTCGTGTAGTCACTCAGTTTCGGTTGTCCGTGTGTGTGTATGTGCATGCGCGCGCGCTCTTGTGTGTGTGTGTGTGTGTGTGTGTGTGTGTGTGTGTGTGTGTGTGTGTGTGTGTGTGTGTGTGTGTGTGTGTGTGTGGTGTGTGTGTGTGCGTGCGTGTGTGTGTGTGTGTGTGTGTGTGTGTGTGTGTGTGTGTGTGTGTGTGTGTGTGTGTGTGTGTGCACCGTGTGTGCGTGCATGTGTGCGCGCATGTTCGTGTGTGTGTTCCTTGATTGTTCATTGGCCATGGTGCAGCAAATAGGCCATGATTTTCAGTTAACAGATCTTTCCTCTGTGTGTGTGTGTGTGTGTGTGTGTGTGTGTGTGTGTGGTGTGTGTGTGTGTGTGTGTGTATGTGTGTGTGTGCGTGTGCGTGTGTGTATGTGTGTGTGTGTGTGTGTGTGTGTGTGTGTGTGTGTGTGTGTGTGTGTTCTTGTGAGTCCATGGTAACTTTAAACATTGCATTTTCTCAGCAACCACAAGCACGCTTGCGCGATCAACCTTGGCAAAATAATAAACATTGTTAAGACCTTTACACACACACACACACACACACACACACACACACACACACACACACACACACACACACACACACACACACACTCACACACACACACACACACACACACACACACACACACACACATCAGAGTGCATGAGACACATCTCCTGATTTTATTCGTCGTAAGATCCCACAACTATAAATCAAAAGCAGCATAGAACAAAAACACACACAGAAACAAATTCATACAGCTAAATGGGCAGGCGATTTATTACCGCTATTCAAATTTGCTTGCCGTTCTGCGCTACACTGTTGCTCCACAATGGGAACAAGACAAGCGAGAGCACCCCAACCTCCTCAACTCCTTAACCAATCCGCAGAAACTCGCTGAACCCTCTTCCCTTTGTCCCAAGCTCTCTAGCTGCCTGGCCAGGGGTGGGGAATGGGAGAGGTGTGAGGCAAAGGCGCTATTGCAGAGAAAGACAAGTAGGAACATCGATCAGAGTTAGCTGCGCCTGCCGCCTGGGGCGCTGCTAAGACCAGGGCCCGGAAATGAGGGGCACAGGGACCTGGTCCAAGCTTGACGAGACCTGATGACGTCCTGGTGCAAATGATGTGCGCATGTCAGGTCGCGACAGGCAGAGACTTCCGGTTCCTTGCAGCGTAGTATCCGGAGGCTGTGTTTGGTTAGATCGGACGTCCCTGTCACACTGACATAAAGCGAGGAATGGTTGGGAATGGGGAGGGAGGAGGGGGGCGGGTGGAACAAGTGACGGGTGGGGGTGGGTGGGAAGGGGGTGATAGATGTACAAAAAGGATGGGGAGTTAGGGAAAGCGAGTGGTAGCTGTGACTTGTCATCTCTCTGGTTCTGTCTCTGTCTCTGTTTTTGCCCCATTTTCTCTATCCATGTTTTCTGTCTGTCTGTCTGTCTGTCTGTCTGTCTGCCTGCCTGCCTGTCTGTCTGTCTGTCTGTCTGTCTGTCTGTCTGTATCTCTCTCTCTCTCTCTCTCTCTCTCTCTCTCTCTCTCTCTCTCTCTCTGTCTTCAATGCGTCACACTGTTTCAAAAATGATCGGAAAGATTCCAGATCTGTCAAATAATTGATGACAGCACTTCTTCTTTGAATAACAATAGTTTCTTACCGTGATTCTACAGCCAATAAATGGAGATGAGCGCCATTCCAAGGAAGACAAATGAGTGTCACCACTGTACCAGTCCCACATGCCCGCTTTGAATGTTGCGAAAGCAAGTGAGAGAAGGAAAGAGATGAATGACACTGACTGAAATATGTGACGTTTGATGTCCTTAGCCCTTACCATCAGTGGCGGTCTGCACTTAGTTGTAATTTGAAGACTGCTATCTCCATAATCTTTCTCATTTCTCTGTTCGCATCTTCCCCTATGATAAGTGGATATACTCTGTGTGTGTGTGTGTGTGTGTGTGTGTGTGTGTGTGCGTGTGCGTGTGGTGTGTGTGTGTGTGTGTGTGTGTGTGTGTGTGTGTGTGTGTGTGTGTGTGTGTGTGTGTGTATGTGTGTGTGCCTGTGTGTGTGTGTGTGTGTGTGGTGTGTGTGTGTGTGTGTGTGTGTGTGTGTGTGTGTGTGTGTGTGTGAAATGTGAGTGGTTTCGAATATCGCATGATGTTTGTGATAAACAAAACAATGATATAAAACACATGAACAAACAGATAATGAACAGACAAACAACTGAAATAAACAATCGCTTTCAAATTATCCTTGCCGCAGTTAAGGGAAACATAAACAACTAAATAAACCTTGCGCCACGCTCTCACAAATCACGGCATGTCAGACTGTCGTGACGAGACTCAATTACAGGGGCAGACTTCATGTAATACAATCCTCACGACTCTCCTGTCTCCACAAGACGTCCACTCTGTTCGTGTTCTGTGGGAATGCGAGGTGAAAGTCCAACGGAAATTGACAGGGCAATTTGAGCAATCCATTGTTCCAGACAAAAAGAACGGGAGCGATGTGGAAAGGAAATCTGTAATGAGGTTTGACGAAACAAACGAAGAATCCTAGCAGCGAGCACGGTAGCTGAAATCAAAGGGTGACAAGGCATGTGTTGCATTATTTCCCAAGAAACCAGATGCATGCTGTTGTCAGAAATGTTCTTATGAAAGCTGCCATAAAATTGTTTAGTCTTTTTCTTTTTTTAAAAATTGGAGATTAAGAATACGAAGGGGTGGGGTGGGATGGGGTGTGGGGGGACAAGAGAGGAAAAAAGGGAGAGAATGTCAACAGAATCACGAAGAAATATACTGATTATCATCGTTTGCTAAAGTAAAGTAGAAATACAAAGCAAATGCAGAAGGGTTATATAGATGCGCATAGCCCTTCCTGTCTGAAAGATTTTTAATTTGTGTGTGTGTGTGTTTTTTTAATGTTTCTGTGGATGTTGCTGCTGCCATTGTTGTGCTACGTGTGTCTTTTAAACACGCTTGCTACTTTACCACTATTTTGTTTTCATGGCGGCTGCTAGCACTGGTGTTAAGCTGTTGCTGCGGTGCTACGGCTGTCCTGATTTACGATTTTTCATCAGCATAATGCCCGGATGAAATGCTGTCAAGTTCGTGCAGTAATGCCTAAATGGATGGCAACTTACAAACTGTAGTTGTTGTTGATGACATTATTGCTGTAGTCGCTGTCGACATTCTTCATGCAGTGTTACTACTGCTGCCTTTGTTGTTCTTCTTCATGCAGCCATCACCGTTATACCTGTCATTTTTACATCTAATGTTCCGACCGAATATTGTTATCATCACGTCCCACTGTGAATAATAATAAAGTGGAAAACAGGGTTTTGGCACACTATCAGCCACTGTGGGGGAATTTAACTGCCACGGACTCCGGTTGGAATGTAGCATGCCTTGACCATCTTAGGGGCGTGCGTTTGTTGGATTTCTTCCTCGGGCCTGCTTATCCAGAGATGATGAGTGTACTATAAACATGTGGGAGGACTGGTGCCACCGCACAGTGGAGTTTCATCAACTTGATAGTCGCGTCCTTGAAAGTATTGCTGAAATTTCAAGACCAGCACTGCAGGTATGCGTGTTGAGCTGTATAACATATGGACATACTAGAGGAGAGACTCTTGATGTTGCGTCAGACCAGAGTGGAAAACCATCGCATCACCTTCTTTCTCATTCTTACTCATCACCTCAAAGAACTGTCTGAAATGTTTCGGCTATTCATGATTTGTTCCCGCAGCGACCACATTTCCAATGCTCTGCTCCCCGTCCATGTCTGCTTACGTCAGTTTATGTTAAACATTTGATGTCAGCAAGTTTCGCCGTTGTACGGATGTGGTGTCAATCCTCATCGAGATCCCCAATAAATCAATTATTCTGTTTCGTAAATTGGGTGTGTTGTTGGCCATACCCTACCTTATTTACAGCCCCAAGCGAAATCAAAGTTAAATTTTCGAAACGGCGAACTCACTGAAACTCACTAGTTGAAAAATGAAAATGCTTTCCTTTACCTACTTTAAAGTTCTAATGCTTGGAAAAGCGGCCAGGTGATCTGTCTGACTCGGGGAGAACAGCAGCAGTCGTGGCAGGGAATAAAAAGTTTTCGAATAAACAGAACGGGCAACTCGTTCCACACCACTGTACGTTTATACTTCAAGTCCGCTAGTGAAACAGTTCCATGCATGCGAACATTTACTTTGTTTTCCAATCTGCCCAGACCTTTTCAGTGGGGCTGAGACCAGGTGACTGCGGTGGCCACTGAAGGATTGGAATGAACTGTTGTTGCTTGCACTGTTCTGTTTCACGGGATTCGTAAATAAAGTTTTCGACTTTTTTTTATGATAAAGTATTGTCTCATGGAACATAATAGCTGAATACATGGGCTGATATGGTCCTGTAGCACCTGAAAATACTTCTTAGAGCTCAACGTTCCTTCAACAAAGACAAGATCATTCGTATCGAAATGAAAACAGCGTGTTTCAGCCTACATGCTTGTGCATCACACCCTACACCCAATGTTCGGCGTCTCCTTTTTTTCAGAGGCCTTCCACTACACAGTTACTCTGCCCGTATTCTTCAGATCAACGACCATATCATCTCTGACCAAGATATACACCCAAAGATCATCCACTGGCCAGTTTTCTGTAGCTTTTTGTTTACTTTCCTGGTAATAGCCTTCTTTTTCAGTTCTTCTTTTAAATTCCATCGAATAAAGTTTCCCGTGCACAGTCCTTCCTGAACAACGCAAACCAGTCATAGTGGTAAATCCACCGGTGATATTTCTTAAAGTCTTCCTGCAATAGCACAGTTATATACCCGAAACTGTCTTCCAATGTTCATGTTTCTGCTGGCATCAATGAAGTAACGATACCATCAACTTCTTTGCATTACAACTGAGATCCTCATCTCTTTTTCCGTTGTCATAAAACACACGAAGACAATAGCCGGAAATCAGACCAAGGCGCTGAAGTCTGCATTTCCCCAAAACTTATTAGCATTTATTCCCTTTTTTACCAACAAGACAAAAAGCCACTGACAACAGTATAAAAAAACGCGAATTGCCTGTGAATTCAGTGAACGCTGCCATGGTGAATTTGACGATGATTTGGTTTGAGGTTGTATGAGACCTTACACCGATGAACACCACCTATGTGACTCAGCAATAGTGCAATGTTTCCTCTGGCTGTCACGTGCCAACGTGATATTGATAGTTCTCAGTGTACTGTCGGTACTCGCTCTGCATCTGGAAGAATCTTGGTGTGGTTCAGTACGGGTATGCAGAGTGAGTGGCATGGGAATGACACCCACTGAAAAGACCTGGATCAGGAGGGTCAACAGAGAGAAAAGAAGAGTTTGACTCTGACCCATTGTTTGTATAGCAGACCGCCCCTCTCATCCAGTTCCACAAACATACACATACGGACACCATCTCCTTTCTGCTTCCCCTCCCCCCATTTCTTTCCCATAACCTATTCTCAAATCACACACACACACACACACACCACACACACACACACACACACACACACACACCAGCCGCCCGCCGCGCGCGCGCACACCACACACACACACACACACACACACACACACGTGTGCATGCACGCTCCATCCATCTAACAGAGAGAGAGAGTGAGAGAGAGAGAGAGAGAGACAGACAAGACAGACAGACACAGAGAGAAGAGAGAGAGAGAGAGAGAGAGAGAGAGAGAGAGAGAGAGAGAGCGACCACCAGTCACATGAAGGATGCAGAGAGACAGCCCGGTGTTCAGAAGGTGTCAGAGCAAACACTATAAGTGTCTGCGGACCGCCACTGACGTTTAGCCCTCCGGACATCGAGTGTCATGTTATCTCATCAAGCTCCGTCCATCTTCCGCCTCACGCTCACTCACTTCCACACCACTAAACGCAAACGTGCGACTCTCATCCAGTGGTGGCAATGACTGTGCTCCTTGGGGTAATGGCAAAGTCCCTTCATCAGCAGCAGAACCCTGGACAGACAGTATCTGAGCAGTGAAAATGAAGTGTCGCCATAAACACCTTTGCTTATGAAGAAAGAATCTACACCTCTGGCCTTGGGCCTACTTTAGAAATACTGTCATCAGTACAAGTGATGGAATCAATGTATATGGTATGCGCAATTCTTGTTTGTGCGCAGTTCACATACTGTGCAGAGCTGTGTGTAATATCTTAACTTGGGTAGGAAAAAGTTTAATTATGTATAAAAAAAACAAAAAAAGATTGAAGTGATGACAAAAAGAATTGTTAAAACAGAATCAAAACCCATTAAAAAGACAGGACAAGAGGAAAATAGGCAAACTTCGCCCTCAATGCCGTATCACTCTACACTAACATACCACAGACAGTGAGCTTATATGCACAGAAATTCTTCTTTGACAAACGCAGGCCAGACCTTAAGGCACCACAACCACCCACACATACTCTGCTCCGTTTCTTTCCTGCTCACACTAAACGACTTTGTTTGCATGACCAACTTTATTCTCCCTCAGTAGTGTAGCGATGAGCATGAAAATGGGCAACAGATATGTCTGTCTCTTCATGGGACAATTAGAACAACTGGACAATCAGTACACGACCAAATATCTCAAAGAATCCACTACCTAAGTATTCGAGTACAAGCTATTCTTAGACGATGACACTGAGGCCACCTCTGAGCCACTCTTTGACGTTCGTCACTACTTGTACTACTTTGCTAGACCTCACCCAGTCGTAAGCTTCACCTATATCACCTCACCACGATGCATTGACTCACTTGATATAACCATTTCCATCGTCAACTGACTTTTCAAAACAAACAAATGAATCTCTCTTTCCAATCATATTTGCAACAACTGAGAGCACGTCGTTATGTCAATCAATGAATACATCTCTCGAAAATCACAGCCTGGCGTGAACATTCTCATTTGCAGGGACAGACTTCATGTAATGCAATCTCCCAGACCCTTCCCTCTTGACAAGACGTCCACCTTGTTCGTGCTCCGTGCAAATCCAGGGACCAAGCCTAACATAAGCTGACAGGGTAATTTGAACAATCCATTGTTTCGGGTCAAAAGTAAGAATGATGTGAAGAGAAGCCGGTAATAAGGCTTGACAAAACAGAACGATGTGAAGAGAAGCCGGTAATAAGGCTTGACAAAACAAATGAAGAATCCATGCAGTAAGCACGCGAACTGAAATCGAATGGTGACAGGAAACGTGTTGCTCCTGTTAGAGAGCAGTGGTATGCCAGTCCCACAGACACTGCGGCACGTCTCCAGAGAGTTATTGATTCCGCAGATCTAATTCTGGAAAAGATGGGAGGGCGGGGGGGGGGGGGGGGGGGGGGGGGGCGTTAAATGGTGAAACAATACAGACATTCTCATTTGCGTGCTACAATGAAATTGTCAAAAAAGAAACAAACAAAAAAATGCTCTATCGGGTTGAATTAATGCAAATGTTGAGCGGATTTTGTTATGCATTTATATTTCGCTGTTGTTTTTGGTGCTCCTCCTGCTGTTGCTTTTCCAGGTATTATTTCCTTGCAGTTGCTACTGTTGCTGTTATTCCTGCTCTAGCTGCTGCCTTTTCAATCTCTAAAAGAAGGTTTGGGCGTTCACCGTATTCGAAAGTGTCTGAATATGTATATGATACAATATTGGGTTTCGTTATGCTATTTTTGAGTGTCTTTGCCTTGGATGTCAATCTAAAAGCTCATCTTTCTCACGTGCTGTTGCTCTCTCTCTCTCTCTGTTCCACCATCAGGCTAACACACACACACACACACACACACACACACACACACACACACACACACACACACACACACACACACACACTGGAGACTCGCCATATCTCCTCAGCTTATTTAATATGTTCTCATTACCATGGGAGAAAAAGTGAAACTTGAGGATGGCTGAGAAGAAATGATGACTTTTTTTTTTCAAATTCGTGTGTATTTATTTTTGTTTAAATATAACATGACTCATATTGCAGAGGACCAGGTGCCATCTTGTTACTCCATCTTAGCCTTCACGATGGCTTCTCTGTCAAAGGCAATTACACACGGGCATAAACATCAGAGAACGAAGCTCCCTTCAACTGATTTGGAGAATACACTCAACAGAAGCGGCCATCATCGTTATCCTCAAAACTTTGTCAGGATGTTATTATGGAAGTCACAACCCTTTTTCCTTTAACTGAACTGAACTGTCTTTGCACAAAGTTGTAGTGCCACACATGTCATTCTAGAGAAGCTCGATCATTTCTGTTTTGTCTTTGCGGCGCCCTCTCATCATGACTGCTCAGGCTAATGTGTGTGAATACGTATGTGGTCAACCTATCGCACGTTTCAAGACAATTTCATGTCAACAACTGATCTTCTTCTTCTTCTTCTTCTTCTTCTTCTTCTTCTTCTTCTCCTCCTCCTCCTCCTCCTCCTCCTCCTCTTCCTCCTCCCCCTCTTTTCTTCTTCTTCTTCTTCTTCTTCTTCTTCTTCTTCTTCTTCCCCTCCTCCACCTCCTCCTCCTCCTCTTCCTCCTCCTCCTCTTCTTCTTCTTCTTGTTCTTCTTGTTCTTCTTCTTTCTCTCTCATATTCTGCAGCCACTTTATGGCTTCACAAATATGTTATACTCTTTTAGCAGCAGGGGATAATCAATGCAGAGATAGAACACCTACAAAGAAAGAAATACATCCCACATGATATATTGGTGGACCTACAGTGTACAAAGCTTCTCTGACCAAACCTAGCCTAAGGAACAGGTGCACGAGTATGGAACACAATCCCTACAAATGTTTCTCTATAGACATAAAACTCCAAACAACGTTTAGTTTGTCCATGTTTGGGGTCCTGTATGCAGACTGAAAGGATCTATCGTCTTGAGCCTAAAGTAAAGACTCGTAAAATACAACCACAGTAAAAATAAGGCTCAAACAGTACAAATGAATAATTCACGCAGCAAGCGTGGAAACTAGAAATGAGTGGTAACGAGATACTGGTTGCAGCTGAAAGCGTACGGATGCGGTTGTTGATCCCTAGGCTGACGCCTACCACTGATGGAAACAAATCTCCAGAGAATTGCCATTAATTCTTTAGCGAACTGAAGACTCTGCCGGCTTACCGCCATTCGCCCCCGCTCTTGAAGAGGAACGAAGCTGAGGTTAAAGATCTGGAAATGAGGATCAGCGGCAAAGTTGTTTGTGTTGTGTTGTTATCGCCAATTTTCTTCGTTTTCTTCCTCCTCATCCTCTTCTTCTTGTTGTTCTTCTTTTGCTCCTTTTCTTCTGTTAGTACTCCTACTCCTACCACCACCACCACCACCACCACCATCACTACCACCACCACCACTACCACTGCTGCTACTACGACTGATATTTCTGTCTTTTTCTTCTCCTTGTTCTAGGGACACGACACACACAAAAAAATATGTCTTCATGCTTTGGGAAGAGATGTTACACTTTCTTGTAAAACTGTCAAATTTTAACTTCGAGAAACCATTGCGTTAGATCCGGAGAGAAAATCTCAGACACGTAGTATCATCAAGGGTGATTGTTTTTCATTCGATAAATCTGTTTCTCTCTGCATGTTCAGGATTGATTTGTCTGCAGGTACCATGGCATTGTCTTCGAGAGCAATTTTATAATCAACTGAAAATATAAACAGTAAGCTGAAATATAATCCAAGAAGTAGATAAACACATGGATGCATGTGTAAATGCAGATATGAATGAATAAACACGAAAGCTCACATAGCGCGGTCACAATTTACGATCCTCTTAAGTAGCATGGCCAGGTTCAATCATTGGAAGATTGCATATGCAAGACAATCCATGCTAACTCACCAGTCATTTTGAGCCGTACTGGAGTCTGGAACAACATTTAATTTATCCATGTTTCGTATCCCGTGTGAGCGCGAGACACAATACACGCAGCGAACCTGGCAAGGAAATAATGCACAATGCATCCCTCTGGTGTCCCAAAGCAAAGATGCTGCAAAAAGAAACCAGGAAGTAATAGGGCCTGACAAGCCAAATGAACTGCCACACAGCCACAGCGGGAACTGACATCCTATGCTAACGAGAAATTTGTCGCGTCTATCAGCCAGGACATGTGCGACTTGTTTGTTCTCTGGCCAGGCTGTGAAACAAATCTTCAAAGATTTGCTATTGATTCCTTGGTCATAGTTCTTATGCGAACTGACCCAAGGATGGTGAATCTTTAGTGTTGTTCGAGGTGCTCTCCTTAATCAAATGCAAAACTTCAAAGTCGTTCAGGTAGAATCTTTTAGTTACCGCCTTCTGGAAATGTCTGATTTCAGTTGCATCCTTTGCTGCATGCTTTTTTTTTTTTTTTTATAAAGAAAACTTTCCTGTCAAATTGTGCATCGTAAAACTTGTAAAGTGGAACCTGATATTGAGAAGCAGTTTTATATAAGATCAGCAGAGGATCCGCCAATATACAGAATCACGGTAGAGTTTTTGTCTGTCGAGTATGTATAGGTTTTCCTACGTCGTAACTTGCACTCTGTCAGAATCAAAGAAGACAGGAATCATTTTTGCATATTAAATAGATATGCAGTTCATCATATCCTGACGAGTGCATTGTTTTCACATGCAGTCATGCAAACAGAGTCATGTTTGTAATCTCTTTGGCAAAAACTGAAACATCAACGTTCATAAGAAAGACATAACTGGACAATTTTTTCAAGAAAGTAAGAAAACAGAGCGAGCATTGACATTGCCACAATCCCCTAAATATGATCCAACGCAGGCGATACGTTCTTCACATCATTCTGTTAGTTTCCAACATTTCTCAAACATGAAAGATTTACTTTATCCCCCCCTCCCCCCCCCCCCCCCCCCCCCCCCCCCCCCCCCCCCACCGTTCCCTGTACTTTGTAAGCACAAGGATCAAAGGCAACGCATATGGTAAAGAAAATCTGAACAATTTAACGTTGTGAACGAAAAGGAAATAGTATAATAAATACACTAGCAGCAAGGTCTGCCAAATCAAATGTACAATCCCTACAGCCAGCACAGGTCCAGGCATCGAGGGGTGACAAGAGACCCGTTGTGTCTATCAGCCAGCAGATGCAGAGTTTGTCTCTGGACACGCCGTGAAAGAAATCTCCAAGGCTTTCCTATTGATTCCTTGGTGCTTGCTCTCGTAGAAACCTTGGATGGTGAAACCTTTGATCTAAAGAATGCAGTACAAAACTTAAAGTTTGTTCACATGCAATTCTTTGGATTTTTTCGCTTCTATAGACGGCTGGTATCTGTAACTATTTTTTACATGTTTTATAAAGGTTACTTTCAAGTCTTTGTTCTTTGGGGTTTTTTTTTTGTCCTGAATGTTGTTTATCTTATCTGAAGAAGCCCTCAGAGGTCAAAACGCTTCGTGTTTCGTCGTGTAATTTTTTTGTCCCTGTTAACTGGCGAATTTAAAAAAATCCTTAAAAAATTTGTTCAAAACTAACAAGGCGGAAACTTCAACCCTGCATGTGGAAACAGTAATATTCGATCAGATCTGTACCTGTCAGTATGCTGAGTGAGAATAATCACTATAGTTCATTGATTGCATGTATTGTGCTTTACAGTGTCTTATTTATTTATCACAAGCTTACTGCCGAACGTTTAAGGTCTCTTTTGTATGGTATGGAAAAGGAAGACAAAAGCATCAACGGGTAACAAAAACGACCATTTCAATATATGGATAACCATATCTAACTATATAATATCTGCTTGTTCTGAAAAGGCCATCTTTGAACAGCTATGATAAAATATAGCTGACATAAAAAAATCAGCTCATGTGCTAAAATTACCAACATCTTTCAAACTACTTTTGTCAGACTCAATTATAAAAACAGGATGTACACAACACAATCGTCACAGTCGCTCTTCACGACCGACGTCGAACCCGCAACTGATAACTTTCATTTATCCATGTTCCTTGTCCCGTATGAACACGGGGAGATAGGTCAAGGTTAGCTGAGGGCATTTTGCATAATTCATAGGCCAGGGCACAAACGATAGGACCGCGAACAGGAACCAGCAAGTCTAATACGACGAGACAAAAGAATCGAATAAGCCAAGCAGTGATAAGTGCACGCGTTAAAAACGTGAATGGTGACAAGAAATGCGTTCCATTTTTCAGCGAAAACCGATGCATGTGGATTTATCGACATGTTGACAAAGCATCTGTGGGAAATCGACATTGACTCTTCTGGTCCAGTTCTGATGGAAAAGTTGATAGTGTGAAACTACCGAGCTATACTACTTTTTATTAACAGGGAAAAGCCAGGGAAAACAAGAAGCATGTTATACTTTTTCAATAGTGGAAGACATTTATTGTTGTTGTAATATTTGTTGCGTGAATGATAATGATATTGATAATGTTTCTATTGTTGTTGATGATGATGATAAAGAAGAAGAAGAAGATGAAGAAGAAGAAGAAGAAGAAGAAGAAGAAGAAGATGATTATGATGATGATGATGATGATGATGGTGATGATCATAGGCCCAGCTAACCACAAGGTGCCATATCAATGCCTCTATGATCGGATGGTTTACCTAAAAACAAACATGACTTATTTCTTTTGGCACTTTTTCTCTTTCAAAATAATGCCAACAGAATATTTCTGCCTTATTTGCCGCTCAGTGGTGCGTTAACTGTCTGCCTCAAAGTTCCTTTAAATGATACCGAGAACTGATTGCGTTACACTAAGCCTCTCCTACCACATTTATTACAAATATCGCTACTCTCTCTCTCTCTCTCTCTCTCTCTCTTCTCTCTCTCTCTCTACACACACACACACACACACACACACACACACACACACACACACACACACACACACACACACACACACACACACACACACACACACACACACACACACGAGCATGTGCACGAGGAAAGGGGCACAGAGACAGACAGACAGACAGACAGACAGGACAGACACGCAAAATCAGATAGATCCTGATCGACGTAAGTCATTCTTCTAGTTTTAATCAACACAGATGCAATAAGGAAGACTGTAACAAAAAAAAGCACCAAAAGCCTGTTGGAACTTGTTTTCCAATTTGGCATCTGTTCATCCTGATTTAAGTTTAATATTACATGTGGTGCTGAGGATGCGGCGCCGTCTTGTAATTTGATTTCAATCTTCGCACTTCCTTTTCCTGTCCAGCGGGGATCAGAAAGGGATAAATCCTTGAAAATGAAGACGATTTAAAAAAAAAAAAATCGGTGTCTCTGCTTGTTTTGTTATTATAACGACCTTCGTGTAGGATTAGAAGCTGTTAGCAAAGGTTGAGTTAGGTGTGTGTGTGTGTGTGTGTGTGTGTGTGTGTGTGTGTGTGTGTGTGTGTGTGTGTGTGTGTGCGTGCGTGTGCGTGCGTGCGTGCGTGCGTGCGTGCGTGCGTGCGTGTGTGTGTGTGTGTGTGTGTGTGTGTGTGTGTGTGTGATTGAGGACAACGGGGGAAAGGACGAGTAGGGAGATATGAGTGAAGGCAAATCAACAGGCGTAATAACAGCAGCAAACTGTGCCAGTGGCAGCCGCAGTACCAATGGACCACAGGGAACAAGAAACAAATGTTTTGTTTTTGATGTACGACAACTTCGTCTGCCCAGAGAAGTATGTCAGTATTGTAGAACCCTGTTGATATTGCAGATGTGTTGTATGTGGAAATTCTGGCGGCTTTGGTATTTCGGCACTTAGAACATAATCAGGCAAGACAGAGTTTAATTCTCTCTCTCTCTCTCTCTCTCTCTCTCTCTCTCTCTCTCTCTCTCTCTCTCTCTCTCTCTCTCTCTCTTAATGCTCTTTTGACATAGAACCAAAATTCCGTATTTCCAGAGCCGGATCGTAGTATTCTGTCGTACTGTTTTCTACTGTGTTGCGTTGTAACGTATTGTATTGTTTTACGTTTTCGTCACAATTCAAATTCTGGCATGAAATGCTGCTTGCTCCTGGCATTCTTGAGGCAGTAACTACACAAAGACTGCGTTTTTTTTCATACTATATCATAAACTGAAATAAGGATGCCTAGGGCAGTGTCCTAACATTGCTTTGCATGACATTTTTTTCCACTGTTTCGTAATGTTTAAGTTTTTCTTTCCTTGCTACCCATCTCGTTCTATTTATCTCTTCTTCTATCCCACACATCACCTATCTTCTCTCTGTGTGTGTGAGAGGAGGAAAGCAGGGAAAGGGGAAGCTGCTGAGGACAGCAGAGGCAAACAATAGAGAGCCTGTGAAGCAGAGAAAGAATGGCAGGGCAAGAAAGAACGAGCGAACGAAAGAACGAACGAACAAAAATGTTTTACAAACTCAAAACTGTGAATGGGGAAAGGTATGTGTGGGCTGGCGGGGCAGGGTGCTGCAGACATTGTTCATATGATGCACATACGTGTTCCTTATAAACATTTCCATTCACCTTTCTCTACAACAAGTTAGTTCATAGGCAAACATTTCTTCCCTCCGTTGTATTGAAAATTCATTTCCCTAAATGATCGTTACACCGTGCGTTGTTTAGACTCAACAAAGAACTCAAAGAAAAATGTGCGTTTTGTTTCAAGAATTTTACATAAATCTGAATACATAGGACACTATAGTCAGAAGTGTTGCTCATTTTCCAATTCATCTTGGGAAAGAAAAACGTACAGTGATAAAAAAAAGAGATCATTTCACCGTATCCTTAAGAGGATCGTTATGTACATTGAACTTAGCTTGAGACAATGCTATACAAAAGAGAGTAACTCAGCACCGTATGTGTACAACTCCTTCTCAAAGATAACATCATATGATCTGTAACACGAATGCCCATCTCAATCTTTAACAGTACCTGGTCATTCTTGAACGAACACGTCTATTAACCTCTGTTTGACACTGTCCTTCAATCCTTTTTACATCACCTATACCTTGTTGCAACCAAGTCGTGTGACAGCCTGTTGTGTCTTCTCTAACTCAGGAAGCCCAGCACAGTGTCTCATTTCTATCCATTTCAAATAACATCCGATGGGTTAGGCAGTCAAGGCAGTCTGTTTCGATCCATCCCGTGGTAACATAAATCAATACCTGATAGTGTTTGTGTTACAAGTTACGAACAAAAGAAATCTACCTACAAAAACATAGACCATGCTGTTTGCTTTCTTTTAAAAGTTTACATTCTAGTAAATGAACTTATTTTTCCAATTTGTTCTAGCCTATCCCTACTCCGGGGTTGTGCAAAGTGACAGGTTACTGGAAACCAGGAGATTTCGAATAAGGGCAGATGTGTGTGTGTGTGTGTGTGTGTGTGTGTGTGTGTGTGTGTGTGTGTGTGTGTGTGTGTGTGTGTGCGTGTGTGCGTATGTGTGTGTGTGTGTGTGTGTGCGTGTGTGTGTGTGTGTGTGTGTGTGTGTGTGTGTGTGTGTGTGTGTGCACGCGTGCACGCGCGTGTGTGTGTGACTTACACATTCACACGAAATCTAATTTGGGCGATATTTCTTTGTTCATCCTATTTCTAATACAAAATAGTCCCCTACGTCCAATACAAAATAGTATCCTTCCCCCAGTACGAAATAGCACTCTTCCCGGAAACATTAAAGTCCATTTAAAGGGTATTTCCCGACACCGTCTATTCCCTTGACATTTGCAGGCTCTTTACTCGTAGACAACTAAATTGACGTGAATCTCGGGTTAAAAGAAGAGAATGACGATGCCACCTCATGAAGTGGCTGATGACTCAAAACGGGAAAATCGAACTCGATTTTAGATGCATTATCTCCTCACAAATAGCGCGATCTTTACACCAGGGGCATCCCTGTCCCTAAATAACTCCCAAAGGGACAAACTGAACTTGCTGACTCTCTTGGAACTAAACCTTTAGACCCATTGTCCATCGTCGTAAATTCTCCACGGTCCGGAATCTCTAGTTCCGATCGCTTTTCCATTCTGTGCATTTTCTGGAGGAGGACGGCTGGCTGTAGTTGGTCACGCCTTAATCCCACACTACTGCAATATTCCACGCGTGGTCAACACCAGCAGCAGGGCGCATGACTTAATCCCCCAGCGGTCCACTTCAAAGGGCTTAAAGGGGGATAAGCGCCCTTTTACTGAAATGACCCTTGGAAGGACTGGGCGGACCAGAGGACTGGGCGAAGGAGTGGATGGTTCAATACCAAGGACGAGTGAGGGATCCAGTATGAGTGCTGGACAAAATGGAAGGGTCGGAGGTGAGTTGCTCTAGAGGGCATCAACCACGATGACCAGCTTGATGACCCACTACCAAACACGGCTTTGACCTTGACCTCGCTAAGTTTTCTCTGATCAGAGAGAGAGAGAGAGAGAGAGAGAGAGAGAGAGAGAGAGAGAGAGAGAGAGAGAGAGAGAGTGGTATAGTTGTCTTGGATACGTTGTTAGAGTGAGTGAGTGTGTGTGTGTGTGTGT
>CM065716.1:58578993-58581493 GCA_033310375.1 Conus canariensis | reverse complement strand
TGTCTAGTTGTGTAATAATTCATAAACAGAGGAAATCTATTTTTAAAAACAATTCTTAGTGAGTACGCCCAAAACAAGCACAAATTACAAGACAAGTGTATTTTGTTTTGTCATTTGTTTGTCTTTGTTTTTGGCGGACCCACCTAGAATTATTTCTAAAATTTGTTTGAATTTCCGCTTGCAGTCACCTCACTTTGAAACAAAGGAAATCTAGCTTGATACTCATTAACGTCATTGTTTTGATGCTTTAAGGAGAGTGCACGCCAGTAAATGACTTTTCAACGTTCTTTAGTCTACCCGTACTACAAACTGCATGTGATAATTGGAGGATAGGGTGCTCTCACGTACACACACACATACACACGCACGCACGCATACACGCACGCACGCACGTACGTTCTCGTGTGCGCGCTCTCACGCACACGCACACACACACACACACACACACACACACACACACACACACACACACACACACACACACACACACACACACAGGCGCGCGCGCGATCGCTCGAGCCTGTGCATGAGGAAAGGGGCACAGAGACTGACATACACACAAAATCAGACAGACACCTAGTTGACTCAAATCATTCTTCCACCTCAAAACGGAAAAAATGTAACAATAAAGTCTTGCAGAAGAAAAAAAACAACAAAGCACGAAAACCCGACGGAATTTTTTTCTCGAAAGTGGCGTCTGTTCATCCTGAGTTAAGTTTAATATTACATGTGCTGCTGAGGGTTTGGTGCCATTTGTAATGTGATTTCAATCTTCACTCGTCCGTCTCTGTCCAAGAAGCATCAGAAATGGATAAATCCCTGAAAATGAAAAGAACGTTTGAGGAATTGGAGGATCTGCTTGTTTTGTCATCAGAACGTCATTCGTAGAAGGATACAAATTGTTAGCAAAGGCTGAATTAGGATTTTTTTGCCCTAGAGTGGAGAACAATGAGGGAAAGGACGACAATGGAAAGAAGGGGGGAAAGGAAATCAGCAGCCATAATAGCAGCAGCAACAGCTGCAGTGGCAGAGAGGAAATCAGCAGCCATAATAGCAGCAGCAACAGCTGCAGTGGCAGAAAGGAAATCAGCAGCCATAATAGCAGCAGCAACAGCTGCAGTGGCAGAAAAGAAAGCAGCAGCCATAATAGCAGCAGCAACAGCAGCAGTGGCAGAAAGGAAATCAGCAGCCATAATAGCAGCAGCAACAGCAGCAGTGGCAGAAAGGAAATCAGCAGCCATAATAGCAGTAGCAACAGCTGCAGTGGCAGAAAGGAAATCAGCAGCCATAATAGCAGCAGCAACAGCTGCAGTGGCAGAAAGGAAATCAGCAGCCATAATAGCAGCAGCAACAGCTGCAGTGGCAGAAAGGAAATCAGCAGCCATAATAGCAGTAGCAACAGCAGCAGTGGCAGCTGCAACATCAGTGGAACACCAGGAACAACAACAAACGATTTGATCCTAACAGACGAGAATTTGGTCTGTCTAGAGAACTATATCTGAGTTGTAGTACTGGTTCATGAATGAACTAGATATAGTATCTTAATAGTCTGTCAAACCTTAGATAAATTCCTGCGAAAAGAAAGCTCAAGACTAGTGTAAAACGGAGGTATCACGTGCAGCTTTCCATTTATGAATGTACAGTATCAATTTAAATAACACAGTTATGCCTTTGACATTAGGGAATAAATCAAACAGCAAAGAAAGAATAAGCCAAAGCCAGTTTGGGAATTATTTGATTCAAAGAACGTATTCCCTAAACGGCCATTGAAGAGGCAATTTCATCTTTCTCGGATATGACAGCATACCACCGAATACTTACAGGACTATGGTTGATAGATTGGTTGATAGATAACCAATCTTCTTCTTCAGAACAATGATGATACCAAGATGGTTCAGACTGGAAGAAACGCTTCAGGTCAGGGCCACCAGAATATAACCAGGTCCATTTTTCTAATGGACAAACGAAGCTGCAGGCACCATCCGTCCATTTCGATCAAGTAAAGAGAGAAGAGCAAATCCCCTCGCAATACCTGTGATTAGACAGAAAATGGTCGTTGCGGGAATGAAGCTGTTTCTACACCCTTGTCTTCTCCCCACGCCCTTCTCGGTTCCCCCTCCCCCCCCCCCCCCCCCCCACAACCCCCATCCCCGACACTTCTCTCTTATCTCCCCTTTCTCGCGACGCTCTATCTCCTCCCGCTCTCCCCCTCTCTTCCATTCCCTCTCCCACTACCTCACTCTTTCTCTCCTGTCTGTAAAGTAGTTGGTGATGGTGACCAGAAACGTCCACTAATGAATGAACGTCTACTGGCCGTGTTTCCATGGAGAAATCCTCTCCTCAGACTGGTCGTCGTTTGCAGGTTAGCGGTAGAGCAAGGGTGAAGGACGGGAGGGAGCAGGAAGGGAAAGGGAAGCCTTGGGGCAAGATCTCTTCTCTGAACTTCGATTTTTTTCAAGTTCTCAGGCCTCGCCCTTTTTTGGATGAATGTTATCAAAAA
>CM065716.1:58521493-58526493 GCA_033310375.1 Conus canariensis | reverse complement strand
CTCAATAAACTAATAAACCTTACAACTAATGATCCACCAAGCCAAACAATCAACCAACCTAATCAATTTATAAACGTTGCAGAGTACAGTCGAAGAAACAAATAACAAGGAAACAAACTACACATTCTTCCCTCCTCCTTTTTCCTCTTTCTACACCCCTTTCTCTTGTCCCCACATACACATTCAACACCTTCCTCCAACTTTCTGCCTCCATCCCTATCCCCCAATCCCCACTCCAGCCTAAAAGCACATTCCAAGATTTTACCTCAGTTTCAAAGTAACAAAAACAAAACAAAGCAGGTAACACCCTAAAAACGAACTTGCAAAAAGCAGTGAAATCTTCTGGCGCCTCGCACACCGCTGTCACCCAGCTCCTGTTACGTGGACAGATCCATTTGCTGCACGATGAGGAGAGGAAAAGGCTTCAGGAAGTGGATAAAACGACCCCCCCAAGGAAATATCGATTTCTCAGAAAAGACTGGAAGACAGATCTGGGAGATTCAGGCCACATTCGAGTGCCGTTCTTTTTGTGCCATGTCCATGTGGTTAGTTCACGTTTGTTGGAGATAAACATCTTGTGCTTTGTGCCAGGTATAGCTTCGAGTGCATGGTTACTACCTCGCATTAGTCATCACTGTAAACGCTTGCTGGACTTAAATCCCTTTAATGTATATCAAAGTAGATAAGAAAAAAGAAGGGGGAAAAGAGAGTGAATACAAATATATAGCGTCCGCAACGATGTCATTGTGTACTAAAACAATGCCCAGAAAAAAGTAGCCAAACAACAGAAAAAAATCAGACAACCTGATTTATGGTGGGGACGGGAAGGGGGGATGAAATGACATAGTGCCAACCAAAGATAAAAAAAAAAAATCAATCAGAAACTCAGCTAAGTTATATATAGCGTTAGGAAGTTACAGCCCTTTACAGAGAGAGAGAGAGAGAGAGAGAGAGAGAGGAGAGGGGGGGGGAGGGAGGGAGAGAGATGAAGACAGGGACAGAAAAAAATTCCCTTAGAACATTAAACGTATAAAAAATAATAACATTACGAATATCCACACACAAACTGCAACAGGTCGAAGTAAAGATCTGGAGGGGTTTTCGCCCACAATCCCCCACCCCGCCCACCCACCCTCATCCCTCCCGCTCACGTCCTTTCTGGGACATTCCACCAGTGAAGTAAAGCCCACAGTTGGGGGGGGGGGGGGGGGGGGAGTGCTGGAATGAAGGCCAAGACAGCTAATAACCTGCTGTTTGTTTCCGCTGAGAGATCGTTACAAACTAAAGAATCTTGCTGGTGACAGCTAGACCTGCTGCTAGGGTGCTGGGAAGAATTCGAGAGACGAGCGAGCTGGAATAGGAAAGCGTGGGAGAGGGGGCGTGGAGTAGGGAGGGAAGGAGACGTGGGAGAGAGGAAGGGAGATCTGGAGACGGGAGAGAGAGGAAGGTGATGGAGTGGCGATATTTGAAAGGAAAGCCGCTGTTTTCTTGTGCTTTTACACTCATTTCTGTTCCGATTGCTTCAGGTCTGTGCTTCGGGTCTCTGTGGTTTTCACATCGTTTATTTGATTATTATGGTGGAAGCAAGTCTGTCTCATCTCTGGCTCCCTAATGATAATCCTCTCTCGCTCTCACTACTCTCTCTCTCTCTCTCTCTCTCTCTCTCTCTCTCTCTCTCTCTCTCTCTCTCTCTCTCTCCATACGGGATGAAAACTCATTAATCAAATGCACATGGGCAGAAAACGTCATAATTTGAAGATGTGAAGAGAAAATAATTAACTAAGAGGAAAAGTCGTGGTGATGCAATGTAAACTGCAAATATTCATGTGTGGACATACGCCATGACAGTTAGAAAAGTTCGCAATCAGATGAAATCGTGACATGTTAACAGAGGGGGGAGAGAGAGAGAAGACAGACAGACAGACAGACAGACAGACAGACAGACAGACAGACAGACAGACAGGCAGGGGCAGAGACAGAGACACAGAGAGAGAGAGAGAACGACCGATGAACAGAGACAAACTGAAATAGAATCTCTAAAGGAAAGACAAACTGCAACAAGACTGATCAGAATCTCCCAGCGTTCCTTCGTCCACGATTTTTTTTTAGTTGTTTGCGGCAAATTCCACCAATGTCCTTGTTGTCTCCAAAGTGAAGACCACCGTGGGTCTTGTGGTGGAATGAAGACCAAAGCAGTTAATAATCCACCGTGCGCTTCCACTGAGGAAGTGGCCCCGAGTCTCTTCAGAAACCTCGCTGTTGACAGCTAGACCTGCTGCTATACTAGGACGCAGGATGGAATCAGGAGAGACAGACGAGCAGGATCAGGAAGGTGTGGGAAGCGGTGAAGGGGGAGAGGAGGGAGGAATAGTAGTTGTTAAGTAGGGGTCTGCGGGAGGAATGGGGGTGGTGGTGAAAAAAAAAAAGCTGTTGTCTGCTTGTGCTTTCGAGTTCTTTTCATTTCTGTTCTGATCGCTTCTGGTCTGCGCTCCGGGTTGATTTGGAGTCTCTGTGTTTTTTTGCGTCATTTATCTTATCACTGTTGAAAGAAAACCTGTTTCCACCCGTATACCCTAATCCTCATGCGTGTGTGTGTGTGTGTGTGTGTGTGTGTGTGTGTGTGTGTGTGTGTGTGTGTGTGTGTGTGTGTGTGTGTGTGTGTGTGTGTGTGTGTGTATGAGTGTGTGTGTGTGTATGTGAGTGTGCGTGCATGCGCGCGCGCGCGTGTGTGAGTGTGTGTGTGTGAGTGTGCGTGTATGCGTGTGTATGTGTGTATGTGTGTACGTGAGTGCATACAAGATGAACAACTAATAGGCAGGCGCACAAGGACAGAACACATAAAATTCTGAACATTAAAATCGAGACCAGCAAAAGTCTTTTTGTATGTCTGGTGAGAGAAAAACATGTTCTGGCACTGCTCACTTGAATCACAAATATTCAATATCTTTTGTGTGGTCATCTGCTATGAGTTTTAAAAATTCACAGTGATCAAATAAAATCAAGAAATGGTAAGTATCAGAAAGAGAGAGAGAGAGAGAGAGAGAGAGAGAGAGAGAGAGAGAGAGAGAGAGACAGACAGACAGACAGACAGACAGACAGACAGACAAACAGACAGTCAGACGGAGAGTAGAAGTCAATCAAAGACCGAAAAACACACCTGCAGAGAGAGAGAGAGAGAAAAGAGAGAGAGAGAGAGAGAGAGAGAGAGAGCGACAGAGACAGACAGTCCAGACAGACAGACAGACAGAGACAGACAGAGAAAGAGACAGACAGACAGACTGAGAAACAGACAGACAAAAAGACGACAGAGAGACGAAGGGAGAGGGAGGGGGGGGAGGGGGCAGAGAGAGAGAGAGCGACGGACAGACAGATAGACAGACAGACAGACAGAGAAGAGGAAGGGAAGACGGGTGGTGGTGGAGAGATAACAGAGATGGTGTGAACGTGTGTGGGAAGGAGGGGTGGGGTAATTCAATAAGCCTCGCTGTATTTTCAAGGTGTGACAGTGTTAGAATATTGATGAGGTTCCAGCTCCTTGGGTCACCTAATTAGGATTGAGATCTGGCAGTGAGGACAAGGCAAAACCCATCATTCATCTGTACAACAAGGAAATGAAGCCGTGGTTCAAACGACGTGGTTCACGTGCTGCTATGTCCACATTTTCTTTTGTCACTAACAGTAAATCAATCAAGAACAGAGACAGTCGCTTCTCTAAGTAATCGATGAAAGGCGCATTACTCCCCACACTAATGCTGTTCTCTCCAAGAACATGTGCAAACAAAAAGTCATACATATTCAACAAGGACGTTTTACCCCAATAACGAAGTTTTAAGCTTCATCATGATCTTCGGGATGACACAGCTGCAACAGCTCAGTAAATGTATAAATGCAAATTAACATTTCATTAAGACTGGCAAAAACCATTTCCCCTTTTGAAGTTTGTCAAACAAAACACTCAGACGAAGATATAGAAATTTAGGTAAACTTAGTCGGTTTTCTTTCACATCCACAAACAGCCAATGTCTTTGTGTGCAAATCTTCTTCAGCAATTTGCATGGTTTTACGTTTGCAAATGTAAGTTAGAGGAAGCATCCACCAAGTCAGGAGAATGTTATTTTGCTAGAGCGACACAGTGCAAAATTACTCGAAGATGTTTGATTCGCATGAACTGGAGTGATATAAGTAAGGAGTGATATAAGCAAGGGCAGTCTTCCATGGATAAGAAGGCAGTGCATATCATATACGTAGGTCTTTGATGTACTGTGTCCTGTACGCATTGTTATATGAATGTTCTATTTTACTCTCTAAAAAAAGGAAAGAAATACGTGGAGCATGTCAATGGAAAAGATGTTCTGTCTGACCTAAAGACAAGACTTGTCTTAGTAGCAATTGATTGTAAATGGAAAACAACAGGACCAGAGACAGGATTGTTTAAGACTTTTTCAGTACCCCCCTCTCTCTCTCTCTTCTCTCTCTCTCTTTCTCTCTCTCTCTCTCTCTCCTCACTCACCCATAAACATGTTTGATAATCTATACATTTCAATAAGCAAAGTGATTTTTGTTAACCCAGAGAAGATAATGTTCTTTACGTCACATATCTGGTTGGGCAAAGAAAAAAAAGCACTTTGAGACAGACAGGCAGACAGATATTCAAAAAGACAGACACACATTTGAAGAAGCGAGCACGAAGACAGGGACAATTCAGAGACATAAACAGGGACAGATGATCTATATTCATCCAGACGTGTTCTAATTCAGTGGTTGTGTCCCTGCTTTTGGGTTGTATTTCCTTTTCTTGTGGTCCCCATTTTGTACACACTGGAAAAAGGATTTCTATTACAACAAATGGAAGACTTCATATTCCGTTAATCCTGTTTACTTACAAGCAAACGACTTAGGCGTTGTTTTTTTACAGGATTGAATTTTCATTTTAATTTGTTCAAAGTTATTGCTTTTGTTGTGGTTATTTATCGCTTCCACACACAACCACAGCCACATTC
>CM065716.1:58501493-58513993 GCA_033310375.1 Conus canariensis | reverse complement strand
TCAGAGACACAGGCATCAACTTGCGATGTGCATTAATTACACACAGATTCCATTGTTTTTCTTCTTGTTCTTTTTCTTCTTCTTGTTCTTAGTCTTGTTGTTGCTGTTGTTGTTTTTTTCTTCTTCTTCTTCTTCTTCTTCTTCTTCTTCTTCTTCTTCTTCTTCTGATGATGATGAGACGTTCCTGCCAATAATGATTAATAACAATAATTTTGGTAGTATCATTATCATTCTCATCTGGAACGGGAACAGTACTTTATAAGAAAGAATATGGGAAAAAGGAAACACATACAACTTACAACAGTGAGTGAAAGAAGGAATGAATTCTGTTTACAATTTCCGTAAGTACAGGAGACCGTAGACATTTAACGTTAACAATAAATTTTACATCAGAATGCTACCATTAGACATAAAAAAAAATGTGGGAGAGGTGGGGATGGGGTAGCTGGACAGAGTATTGAGGAACAAAGGATGACACGCTTCATGAACTAACCACGAAAACGATTTTGTGAACAGTAACATCACTTGGACAGATACATTCATTATTAGGGCAGTATTTAGTCTGTAGTCACTCACTTGAAAGTCTGAAAATTGAACGTGAAAAGGTCTGCAAATCGAATATCTGAGAGGGCCATTTGACGAGGTTTGAAGTTGAATTGGAGCACCTTAAGTTTGGTTTCGTGACAAAAAAACAATTGCCTCTTTTACTAGCTTACCTTGAACCTATCAACAGGGATGATCAAAATTACCGAAGAAGTCGAAGAACGTATAAATAAAAGGAAAAATGAAAGACCCCGCTGGCGTATCAATACAGCCAAATAAGTTAATACACCACGTGCGATCGTACCAGTCAAAAACATCAACCAACCAAAAAGTATACAAACATGAAACGAAAACAACCCAACAAACAAACAATAAAGAAGTAAACTACATTCTCCCCACTCCCTTCGTCCTCTTCTGACACCGCGCCCTCTTTTCCCCACATATATCTTCACCATCTGCCACCAACCTTCTGTCCCCATCCCTATCCCCACTCCAACCTAAAAGCAAATTCCGAGATGACCTCTGTTTAAAATAAGAAAAAACAAACACAAAAGATAATAGCCTTAAAAACGAACGTGAAAGCTTCACAAAAAGCAGTGAAATCTTCTGGCGCCTTGCAGACCGCTGTCACCCAGCTCCTGTTACGTGGACAGATCCATTTGCTGCACGATGAGGAGAGGAAAAGGCTTCAGGAAGTGGATAAAACGACCCCCCCCCCCCCCCCCCCCCAAGGAAATATCGATTTCTCAGACAAGACTGGGAGACAGATCTGGGATATCCAGGCCACATTTGAAGACCGTTCTTTTTCGTCATTTCCGTGTGGTTAGCTCACGTTTGTTTGAGGTCATCTTGTGCTTTTGGTCAGGGGTAGCTTTGAGTGCCTGGATTATACTTTGAGTCGGTCGTCACTTAAACGTTTGGTGTGGAAAGAAGTGAAAACGAATCCATAGCATCCAGAACGATAGCATCGTGTAACAAACAATGCCCAGAGAAGATGTACAATGTACACGAAAAAATCAAACACAAAAGCTAATTAACTACAAAACTGGAAATAAAATCTTAGAAAGCTAACGGAAGCAAAAAAATGGATACAAGTAACAAAAACCAATTAAACCATGAGTTAAGGTATGTAAACTGCTTTCACCTAAACTCTTACAGGTGGGCACAATCATCTGCAGCATAACATATAAATATTTTCGTGACATTATGCCCAGTACTGTTCTAACATCCTATATGGCGTTGAGGCATATCCTTATCTAATATACGTGATTTTCTGGGCAGAGTCTATTTTGGTCAAAAGCTAAAATAGGATCGGACAGACACTGATTTCTCTTCTCATCTTTTTTCCTTTCAGTTCATGTCCTCGGGTGAACAACATTTTTCAAAGATTTTATTATGTCAGGATCTGCCATTGGTTTCTGAATGTATACAGACAGTGTTAGCAGTGAGACAGAGCGACATAGTAAAAAGGATGAGGAGAGACAAAAAAGAAGAGAACAATATACAGAAAGAGAGAGAGAGGAGGTGAGGACAAATAGACAGACAGACAGACAGACAGACAGATAGAGAAGAAACTGAAGGAAGACAGAGACAGACAGAAAGAGATTCTCTCCAAAACAAAAGAAAAAGAAGAACATTTAGGAAATAAAAACAATGACATAACAAGCACCCACAAACAAAGTGCAACAAGGTCGAACTGAAGAATCTTTCGGCGTTTTTTTTCTTTTCCTCACCCCTCCCCTCCCCCCTCCTCCCACAGCTGCCCCCCCCTCCCTACACTCCCATCGGGATTAGGTCCTTTTTAGGGAAAGTCCGCCTCTGAAGTAAAGTCCACAATGGTGGTCGTGTGGAATGGAAGCTAGGACTGCTAACCACCCGCTGTGTGCTTCCGCGGAGGATGTGACCCAAATTCTTGTGAAAAAAACAGAGAATTTTGCCGGTGACAGCTAGACCAGTCACAAGGCTGCTGGCAGGAATCAGCAGAGACAGGCAAGCAGGATCAGGAAGGTGTGGGAGTGTCGGTAGGGAGAAGAGGAGGAGGGAAGAGTAGAAGTGGTAAGAAGTGTGTGCGTGTGGTGTGTGGGGGGGGGGGGGGGGGGGACTAGAGTGGGAGGAGACTCTTTCAAAGCTGCTGTCTTATGCTGTCGAGCTCATTTCATTTCTGTTCTGACTGCTCCAGGTCTGCACTTTGGGATGATTTGGGGTCTGTGTGGTTTTTGCGTCGTTCCTTTTGCGTCATTATCACTCTGTTCCCGTCCTCCCCCCCCCCCCCTCCCCCTAATTTACCTGTCTCTGTTTCTGTTTCTGACTCTGTCTGTCTTTCTGTCTGTCTGCCTGTCTGTCTGTCTGTCTCTCTCTCTGTATGTGTGTGGGTGCGTGCGTGCGTGCGTGTGTGCTTGCGTGCGGGCGCGCGCGCGCGCGCGTGTGTGTGTGTGTGTGTGTGTGTGTGTGTGTGCGTGCATGCGTGTGTGCGTGCGTGCGTGTGTGTGTGTTTGTGTGTGTGTGTGTGTGTGTGTGTGTGTGTGTGTGTGTGTGTGTGTGTGTGTGTGTGTGTGTGTGTGCAGGATGAAAATCCATTAAGCACATGCACGAGGACAGAACGCTTGAAACTTAGGAGCATAAAAACTGGGGGGAAAAGAAGACCTCCTTTATGAGTCTAACCAAGACAGAAAATTGTTCTGGCTTTGTTCATGTGAAACGTAAATAATCATGTGTGGTCCACTGAAATGAGCATCAAGAAACATCATAACCTGTGAGCAAATATGATTGTGAAATAGTAACTAACAGAGACAGAGAGAGAGAGAGAGAGAGAGAGAGAGAGAGAGAGAGAGAGACAGAGACAGAGACAGAGACAGAGAGAGACTGACAGACAGACAGACAGACAGACAGACAGACAGGCAGGCAGGCAGACAGACAGACAGTGAGACAGACAGTGAGACAGAGAGACAGAGACAGATACTGAGAGTCAGAGAGACTGAGAGACGGAGACAGAGAGAAAGAGGCAAAGATACAGAGAGAGAGGGAGGGAGGGAGGGAGAGAGGCAAAGACGGATAGAGGTGGAGGGAGAGAAAGAGAAGAGTGGTGGTATGTGGGAAGGGAAATCAATTAACCTCCCCGTATTTTCAGAGCGTGACAGCGGTAGAATATTGATAAAGATTCAACCCTTTGGTCAAGCAGTTAGGATTGAGATCTCTGGACAAGAGACCATCTTTATATGACCACATGGAAGTGAAGTCGTGCTTCAAATGATCTTATTTTACGGGCTACTCTGTGCGCATATCTTTTGTTCCTTTATCACAGCTGTCCATTTACAGTGGATAACAAACAAGAAAAATGATGTTGTTCCCCACAAGGACTTGAAACCCAAGCTGCTTACGGTACCCATTCACCAAGAACATAATATACAAAGAGATATACATATCAAACAAGAAAACTTTCCCCACCAAAGGAAGTTCTTAGCTTGCCCAAGGACTTTGACATGACAAAAGTACAGCAGCAGCAACTGCAAGAGAAATATGTAAATACCAAACAACATCTATTTAAGACTGGCAAAACCATTTGCCCTTGAAATGTATCGTGCAAGACACTCAGACGAACAGTACTTAGGCAAACCAAGTGGATTTTCTTTCATGTCTATAAACTGAAAGCGCTTTTTTTTGTTCAAATTTTCTATAGATGAATGCATGATTTTACATTCTCACATGTAAGTTAGAGGAAACACCAACTAAATTTGTCAGGGTTTTCTTTTCTTCAGGAAAAAACGTAATGTTAATTTTCAATTGCACAACATTTGCTACATAATCTGGATATGTTTCATTTAATATGAATTGGATTAATACAAGCCAGTGCAACCTCACAAAGATATAACGGCTGTAATTTTCAGACACATAATCTGGTTACACGTGCATCACTCTCTATGAAGGTCTTTAGATGTGCTGGGTTTTATGCGCATCGTTGTGTCCTATTTTCTGGATGCTGTCAAATTCACACACACACACACACACACACACACACACACACACACACCCCACACACACACACACACACACACACACACACACACACACACACACACACACACACACACACACACACACACACACACACACACACCACACACACACACACAACACTGGCTTAAGGCTGTGTCAGACTAGTTGACATAGGCTAGAACACCAAGGCTACATCAAAATGTTGTTATGCTCTGCATAGTTATGCGGGGATTGTCTTCAGTCGTGACAAGCTCCTAGCATAACTTCATTAGGTCTTCAAAATCGCTCGAAGTCGGAGTGTGGCTGCCCACGTGGCGGGGTAATCAAAAACGGTCACACACGTAATGTTCTCATCCCCAGCTGATGCACTTGTAGTTCAAGTAGTTCTGCTGTTTGCATGATCCCTGGAGTCTTTCAGCCAGGGTACGACAACAACAAAATATAGAGATGTGGGAGGATGGGAAGGGAAGGACAGACAGGGAGACTTCACCAGCATTGATCAGGCAAGAAAGCAGCAAAACGGGAGAGTCCTGAACATGTTTTTCTTCGTGACATTATTAACTTACATTGCTAGCTCCATCAGTCTACTGCTTAGAATATAGATCCATGACAGAGAGGCCCAGGTAGAAACCATCATCTGTCTTTATACCACAGTTCCAAAGCCTCTGTGTTTTGATCTTTGTGTCTGTCTCATTTGCACTCTAGGTGCCATATCCAGTTCTGGTTTTCTCAAGGTTGAAACGTAAAACAGCACTGAACATTTCAGACGTATACAATGTTGGTGGATGAAAGAGGAGAAAAGGATAAGCATATATCAGTGAGAGTGCACCTTGACACATGCAAAGACAGACACGCACACACACACACATATATATATACACACACACACCTGCATGCAAACTCTCACACATGCACACTTAACAGCAGAGAGAGAGAAGGGGGGAACACACACACACACACACACACACACACACACACACACACGCGCGCGCGCGCCCCGCGCGCGCACACACACACACACACACACACACACACACACAAAGAGAGAGAGAGAAAGAGAGAGAGAGAGAGAGAGCACCTTCCAGCAGTCATCAGACAAAAAGCGCCAAAATGGGGGAAAGCCCGCATAAACCTGAGGCCCCAAAGTCCAAAACATTAGAAACACAAATGAGGGACAGGCACGCCATGAAGATAGCTGCTTTCGACCCTCTCCACTCTGCTACTTCCTACCCTCTCCTGCACTCCACCCTTCCCACTCCTGCCTCATCTGATTCCTCCACGCAGCATAGGGCCAGCCCGCCAGCTAGGATGATCCTTGTCTGGGGAAAGAGTCTTGGGCAGACTCCTGCCTAATTGGAACCACACAACGGAAAATACCTGTCACCGCCTGTATTCCTACTGACAAGATAATTCCCCTGAGAAGCTGTACCGATGACTCTGGTAGTAATATGGATACCTTAGGCTGCTTCTGCTGATGAGAAAATAGAGAATCAATGTCAGAGTAGGAGGGAAAGCAATCGATTCTAGTGTTCAGATCTATCCACTAGAAGCATTCTGGTTAACAAAGTTGTAATAGTCGTTCGACCAGCAGCAGCAGCTGTGAAAATAGTGGTGGTAGAAGTACTTGATAGCAAGGTAGCAGCAACAGGGATGGATCTTTTCTATAGTGGGGGGGGGGGGGGGGGCGGCGGAGGTTTCCAGTTTCTTTTTAGAGTCCTACAATGACGAACAGATCGTTCAGGAGGACCGATGGAAGAAGAGAAGAAGAGAAGCAGGTGGGGGAGGGAACAGGAGGACCGATGGAAGAAGAGAAAAAGAGAAGCAGGTGGGGGAGGGAGCAGGCGGGGGATCAAATAGGGATACAAGGGGAGTGGGGGAAGGGAGGTAACAGCAGCAACAGCAGTAGTACAAATACTTTTTAGTTACTGGCGACCTTCACGTTCCTTGTGCTGCTGTCATGAATGTTCTCTCTCTGTCTGTCTGTCTGTCTGTCTCTCTCAGCAAATAAGTAGAACCCATTCATTCCCAGTGTGTATTAAATCAAGGGTTAACAGAAAACATTAAATCGCAACATCTCCGTACGTCATCGCACACCGAAGTAATACAGTAACGTTAGAAAGAAAAAACAAACAGAAATTTTAAGACTGACTCGACCATCCACTCAATGAAATGATGATGTTGCATCTTACTGATCTCCTCCACATGCGATGAATGGTATTATTCATATATATATATATATATATATATATATATATATATATATGTAAGTAGAGTTATGTTATTGTTCTTTTACCCCTGCCCCTTGGCAAAAGACCTCTTTGATAATGACAATAAAATATCAAAGTGTCAAAGTCTCTCTCTCTCACTCTCTCTCTCTCACTCTCTCTCTCTCTCTCTCTCTCTCTCTCTCTCTCTCCATCATCACATTCGCCCCCTTATTTTCCTCTCCTTCCCCTTGCCTGTCTCTCTCTCTGTGTCCCTTGTCCCTTTGTTACACACACATGCAACAACAACAAAATCAATATTTCTGTAGGAGTGGTTGATTCTGTTCCGAAAGCCTTTTCTTCTCTCCATCATGTTGCAAATGGTTCTGTCGGCATAAAACGACTCAGCCGACAGCAAATTCTATGACTTCAGAGATTCCATTGGGAATGTAGGCGGATGGAGGCAGGCTTCCACCAGGTTCCCTTTCTCCAACTACCGCTGTTGTTGTTCTGTTAGTTCCTTCGGTTTGTGCTTTGTTTGCTTTTTTTTTTTTTTTTTTTTTTTGGGGGGGGGGGGTGTTATATATTATTTTGTTTGACCTCGTTTGACTTTCAGTTTGCTTTGTCATATGCGCTTGTTTATTGTTGCTATTTGTTTGTTGCTTGTCTGTGTGTGTGTTCTTGCATCGGAACAACTGTGTGTATGTGTGCAAGCACACGTGGATGGGTGTGTAATAGTAGTAGTAATTAGTACCAGTTGTAGAAGTAGTCGTAGTGAGAGAGTAGAAGGGTGATGGTAGTGGTGGTGGTAGTAGTAGTAAGTAGTAGTAGTAGTAGTAGTAGTAGTAGTAGCAGCAGCAGTAGTGGCAGTAGCAGCAGCAGCAGCAGTAGTAACAGTAGCAGTAGTGTTGGGGGTAGTGGTGGTGGTAGTAGTGTAGTAGTAGTCGTGGCGATGGTGGTGGTGGTGGTGGCAGTTGCGTAGTTTTTGTCGTTGTGTTGTTGTATCATCATTCATCATCATCATCATCATCATCATCATCATCATCATCATCATCGTCATATGTGCGTGCGTGCATGCATACGGCGCGCGCGCGCGCGGCGGCGCGTGTGTGTGTGTGTGTGGTGTGTGTGTGTGTGTGTGTGTGTGTGTGTGTGTCCATCTGTCTGTCTGTCTGTGTCTGTTTCTGCGCATGTGCGTTCATGTGGTTATGTGTGGGATAGTGTGTGTGTGTGTGTGTGTGTGTGTGTGTGTGTGTGTGTGTGTGCGTGTGCGTGCGTGTGTGTGGTGTGTGTGTGTGTGTGTGTGTGTGCGGTAGGTGCGCACGTGTGTGTGTGTGTGTGTGTGTGTGTGTGTGTGTGTGTGTGTGTGTGTGTGTGTGTGTGTGTGTGTGTGTACGTGCGTGTGTGTGTTCTGCATGTGTGAAAGAGAGAGATGGGGAGAGACAGAGAGGGGGTTAGAGAAGCAGATCAAAACACAAGATATGTGTAAGGATACGTGCGTGCGTACATGCATGCGAGGCTGCATGCGAGCATGAGTGCATGCGTGCGTGAGTGCGCGCTTGCGCAGCTCACGCCTGCATCTGTGTGTTTGTGTCTGTGTCTGTGTACGTGCGTTCATGTGTGCATGTGCGGAATACAGAATGAAAATAGAAAGAGAGAGAGACAGAGACCGAGACCGAGACAGAGACAGAGACAGCGACCCATGAAAAGATTTTATTCAGATGAAGGCGTAAGCCCCTTACCAATGGGATTTGCACACATAACTAGACAAAGCAAAACAATCCAATGGCATGTGCAAATCAAATAAATCAACCAAAATCCACGAGAGAGAGAAAGAGAGAGAGTGAGAGAGGGAGGGGGGAGACAGACAGACAGACAGACAAGACCGAGACAACAGAAGAGACACAGAGAGACAGAGAGGCTGAGAGAGACAGAGAAACAGACAGAGACATACAGAGAGACCCACAGATACGCATGCGCAAAGAAGATACAAACAATCACCTGACCTATCCATGTTCTCAGTGTGTCAGTGTTAGCATTATCGCCGACTTCAAAAACCCTCAGGTCACGTAATTAAATTAGAATTAAGATTCCTGACAGAGACGAGGTGGTGTAAGCAGCCATCCATCTTTGCTTCAGGGCTATGAAATCACGGGTTGTAATGTCCATGGTTCATGTGATGCTGGCAGTCCGTTTCATTTCGGGCCTGATTTCTGAAGACAGAAAACAGCTGGTCTTGAACGCTCTGGTTGTAAAAAGAAAACGTCTGGCTGCAGGGAAGAGAGAGACAGACAGGAACGAAACGAGCGAGTGAGCGAGAGAGAGAGAGAGAGAGAGAGAGAGAGAGAGAGAGAGAAAGAGAGAGAGAGAGAGAATGAGAGAGAGAGAGGGGAAGAGGGATGGATGCATAGAGACAGACAGGTAGACAGATAGACAGACACAGGCATCAATGTACAATAGCTATGCAGAGACAGAGGCATGTAGATAATAATTATAGCCACAGTGTGTTTTTTTTCTCTTCTTGTTCCTGTTCTTGTTTCTTTTTCTTTTGATGATGATTGTGATGATGGTGATTAACAGCAATAGTGTTGGTATTATTGTTATTATCATTATTATTATTCTAAATCTGCAGCAGGAATAGTCCGCTTTCTTAAGAAGAAGTAGGGGAGGAAAAAGACGACAGAAAGATTCTGCTACTGTTCCATTACATACATATGATGTAGACATTTAAATCAACAGCAATTTTCACATCAGAATGATATCATTTAATTAATAAAAAGGTGGAAGAGGTGGGACTGAGGGGAGCTGGACAGTGTGATGGAAGAAAAATGAGAGAGAGAGAGAGAGGAGAGAGAGAGAGAGAGAGAGAGAGAGAGAGAGAGAGAGAGAGAGAGAGAGCAAATATAAGCATCTCAAGTGATCTGAAGCACTGTTAAGGAAAAAAAAGAACCGGACGTCGTTCATAGCAAATGCACGAGAAACAACTGATAACGAATCTAAAAAGTCATAATCATCAGAATTCCTTGTGTCTCGAGCTGAAACACTTTCATGACAGCAAGCTTTCATTCATTCAGTCAATGTGATATTCTGAACAGTTACATCACTAAAACACATACACTTGTTATTAGCGCGATACTTAAACTTGAAACAAGTCTGCAGATCCAACCATAGTCTGAGACAGCCATTTGATAATTTTGACGGTTTTGAATTTGCATTGGACCACGTGAAAAAAAAAAGTAGTTCAAATATAGTACTGATGCCATTACATGGCAGTTGGTATCTGACAGTTCTACTAGCTTGCCTTTATCCTAACAACACTGACGATGGAAATTACCAGAAAAAAAAATCCAAGAATGTATAAATAAAAGGGAGAAGGACAGAATCCACTGACTGATTAATTTGAAAACCCAACAAGCTAATAAACCCTATAACTAATTATCTGACTGGCCAAAAAGATCAACCACCCGAATAAGTTTACAAATATTAAAATCATACAGTCAAGCAAACAAGCAATACAGAAACAAACTGTATTCTGTCCTCACCCTTCTTTGTCTTCCCCGTCCCATTTTCCTCACACACACCATCACCTCCCACCAACTTTCTGTCCCAATCGTCATTTCCACCCCAACCTAAAAGCAAATTCCAGACTACACCAGTTTGGAAGTAAAGGGTGAAAAAAAAAAGCAAGCAAGCAAAGAAGGTAATATCCCCAAAACGAACCTGAAAGCTTCACAAAAAGCACTGAAATCTTCTGCCGCCTTGCAAAGCGCTGTCACCCAGCTCCTGTTACGTGGACAGATCCATTTGCTGCACGATGAAGAGAGGAAAAGGCTTCAGGAAGTGGATAAAACGACCCCCCAAGGAAATATCGATTTCTGAGACAAGACTGGAAGACAGATCTAGGGTATTCAGGCCACATGCGAAGACCGGTTTTCTTCATCTTTTCCATTTGTTGGATTCACGTTTCGTGGAGGTTATCATCTCGTGTTGTTTGGCAGGGATAACCTTGGGTGTGTAGTTTATAACTGGAACGGGTTATCACAGTCAACGTCTGGTAGACATAAAATTATTTATTGAGAAAAGTCAAAGTAAGTAAGAAAAGAGAGATATAAGTATATTTAATGCATCCAGAACAATGGAATCGTGTAAAGAGCAATGCCCAGAAAAGATATGCAAAACTACCAAAACATCAAACACATAACCTAATTAGCGGGGAAAAGGAGAATGAAAATGAAATACGTTTCTAAACACAAAGACTGACGTACATGAATAATGCAAACCAGAGACAAAAACCAGTCAAAAACCATCAGTCAAGGAATATAAACTGTTGTCACTAAAAAAAAAACCCTTATGTGAGCAGAATTCTATACAGCATGACACACGTACCCAATTTCATGCCACTTTTTTAATGTTTGTTTTCAATCGATATTTATCTATGACACACTGAGGGTTAAAAACACAACGAAATTCACACAGCATGCGCTCTACGTTCAAGCATTCCATGTGGCGTTATAGCTAATCCACATTTATTATGGATGCTTTTCTCGGCATAGTCTATTTGGTCCAAGACTGAAACAACTTAGAACAGACAGTACCCACTGGGATTTGTTCTCGTCTTTTTACCTTTTGTTTCATGTCCTCTGGTAAACGTTTTCAGCATTTATGATGTCAGGATACACCACCAGCTATTATCTGTTTGATATATGGAGGCAGATATCACAGATGGGACAGGGCGACAGAGTAAGAAGGAGGACGTGGAGACAAACCCCAAACCAAGAATACAAGATGCAGAGGTACACACACACACACACACACACACACACACACACACACACACACACACACACACACACACACACACACACACACACACACACACACACACACACACACACACACACACACACACACATATAATATATATATAAAATAATAATATACAGAGAGAGAAGAGAAGAAGAGAGAGAGAGAGAGAGAGAGAAAAGAGAGAGAGAGAGAGAGAACTCAAACTCAAACACATACAGAGAGAGACAGACAGACAGACAGACAGACAGGACAGACAGACAGACAGACAGACAGACAGAATTGAAGATATTCAGAGACAGACAGAAAGAAATGTTCTAAAAGAAAATGAAAATCAAAGGCATGAAAATAATAACCAAACAAACTCTCACACATAAAGTGAATCAAGGTCGATTTGAATTATCACGGCGTCTAACGGCCACGATCCCCCCATTCATCTGTCCACCACCACCACCACATCCACCACCCTTCCCCTACCATAAGCACACCCGCCGTCACACCCCCAACTCGGGTCCTTTTAGAGAAATTCCATCCATCAAGTAAATCCCACAGTGGGGGTAGTGGTGGAATAAAAGCTAATGGTTTGTTGTGTGCTTCCACTGTGGACGCAGCCCCAAGTCTGGTCACATACCAGAGAATCTGCTGGTGACAGGTGGACCTGCAGCTAGTCTGCTGGAAGGAACTGAGGAGACGAGTGAGCGGGATCAGAAAAGTGCGGGAGTAGGGGTGGGGAAGTAGGGAGGAAAGGAGGGGTAGTGGGAGGGAGAAAGGAGGGGGTGGGAGCCAGTGGGGAGGGGGGGAAGGATGGTGGAGGGGGGTGCAATCTTTGAAAACTGCTGTTTTCGTTTGCTGTTACAGTCATTTCTGTTCTTGCTGATTCAGGTTTGTGCTTTGAGTCTCTGCGGTTTTCTATCATTTACTTCATTATTTTGGTGGAAGCAAGTCTGTCTCAAACCT
>CM065716.1:58488993-58493993 GCA_033310375.1 Conus canariensis | reverse complement strand
AAAAGTAGAATCCCTCAAGAAGAAGAAAATAAATACAGACACTAATTCAACGAACAGGCCACACACAAACAGCAACGAGACTGGACTGAATGTCGCATCGTTTCTTCGCCTTAAAGTTTCGCCTTGAAGGTTGTTTAGGCAAAGTCCACCAGTGTCCTTGCTTTCTCCCAAGTTAACACCGCGGTCGCTGTGGTGGTGGAATGAAGACCAAGGCACCTAATAACCCACTGTGTGTTTCCCCTGAGGACGTGGCCCCGAGTCTCTTCAGAAACCAGAGAATCTTGACCGGTGACGCCCAGACCTGCTGCTATACTAGACCGCTGGATGGACTCTCAGGAGAAACAGGCGAGCACGATCGGGAAGACGTGAAAGTGGCGGATGGGGAGAAGGGAGAGAGGGAAGAGTTGTAGTGGTAAGGCGGGGAGGTGGAGGGTAGGGGGTGGGGGGGGCCGCGGCAATGCAAAGGGAGGGGAAGGTGGTTTGAAAGCTGCTGTTTTCTTTTGCTTTCGCGCTCATGTGATTGCTGTTCTGATGGCTTCAGGACTCGCACTTCGGGTTGATTTGAGGTTTCTGTGGGTTTGTTGGGGTTTTTTTTTTTGCGTCATTTGTTTTATCACTCTGGTGGAGGAAAGCTGTTTCCATGCCCACCCCTAATCCCACTCTCCCTCCCCCCTCCCCTCTCTGTCTCTCTTTCTTTCTGTGTGTGTGTGTGTGTCTCTGTGTGTGTGTGTGTGTGTGTGTGTGTGTGTGTGTGTTGTGTGTGTGTGTGGTGTGTGTTGCTGTCTGTCTGTGTGTATGAATGTTTGTGTGCGTGTGTGTTGTGTGTGTGTGTGTTGTGTGAGTGTGTGTGTGTGTGTGTGTGTGTGTGTGTGTGTGTGTCTGTCTGTCTGTCTGTCTGTCTGTCTGTGCAAAGGATGAGAACCCAATAAGCAGCTGCGCAAGACAGAACTCTTCAAAACTCTGAACATAGAAATCGGAGGAAAGTCTTATAAGTCTGACCATGAGAGAAACGCGTTCTGGCATTGCTCACGTGAACACAAATATCATGCGCAGTCACTGCCATGCGTTTTGAAGGTTCGCAATCACTGACCAAAAAAACATCACGAAATGGTAACTGAGAGAGAGAGAGAGAGAGAGAGAGAGAGGAGAGAGAAGAGGGGAAGAGAAGGAGAGAGAGAGCAGACAGACAGACAGACAGACAGTGAGAGACAGATAGACAGACAGAGAGACAGAAACAGAGAGATAGACGGACAAAAACAGATACAGACAGCTACAGACAGACAGATAGACAAAGAGACAGACAGACAATGAGGACTTTAAAGAGAGAGAGAGAGAAGAGAGAGAGAGAGAGAGAGAGAGGATGGGAAAACAGGACAGTTGTGGTTAGCGGAAAGAGGGGTGGAATGTGTGTGGGAAGGAGGGGTGGAACAATTCAATAACCCCCTTATTTTCAAGGTGTGACAGGTGGTGGAATAATTGATGAGCCCATTATTTTCAGTGTGACGGTTGAATATGATGAATTCCACGTCCTTGAGTCAGCTAATTAGGATTGAGATCTCTGGCAGTGAGGACAAGGTCAAACCCACCATTCACCTGTACCACAAGGAAATGAAGCCGTGGTTCAAACGACGTGGTTCACGTGCTGCTATGTGCTCATCTCTCCTTTTTTCCCATCACAACGGTCGATGAACAGAGAATAACAATCAAGCATAGTTACTTTTGCTCGCCAGAGTTACAAAGTGAAAGGTACCCGACTCCAAACTAATGCTGATGATGGTACCCAGTCACACACGTGCAAATAAAAAGCATACAGATCAAAGAACCAAGTTTCCCCCAAACATGGAAGTTCTGAGCATAAGCATGAAGCTCGACCTGACACATGTACACAGCAGCACAAACACAACACAACTTTATTGAAAATTGGTAAAACTTTTTGCTCTGACCTTTGTCATACCAGACGCTCAGACGAACATATACAAATTTAGGCCAGCTTAGTGGGTCCCATTTCACTTCTACAAACAGAAAATGTCTGCGTTTCAATTTGTTAATTGTGTATTTTTGTGTTGCACATGTAAAATAGAGGAAGTGCTGAACAAATCTGTCAGGATAATTATTTTTTCTTCGGACAAAAAGTATAATGTTAGTTTCCAGCTGAGCAACACAGAGCAAAATTAACCGAAGATGTTTGATTTAAAATGAACTAGCTTAATATCAACCAGTGCTACCCCACAAGGATTTCATGTTTGTATTCGTAGCTCTTTGGTCAGATGCGCATCGCTCTTTCAGTCCTTTGGTGTTCTGTATTTCATGTACTTTACGATTTGTTTCTGTTACGTCAAACGCGCGCCCCGCGCGCGCGCGCGCGCACACACACACACACACACACACACACACACACACACACACACACACACACACACACACACACACACACACACACACACACAATCATAAAATCAAGCGTAGAGCAGCCATCTTCATCATCTTCATCCTCTCATCGATCAGCATGAAAAAAAGGGTATTAAATTCTGTAGCTATTCGTGCCCTGCTCTCAGGGTGACCTTTGTTTTCATTTTCATCTCAATGTCAAAGTCCTTGATGAGTTCGTGTTGAGGTCGTAAGTACCGGTGACTTTATGGGGAGAGTCGTTGGATGCACGCGGTGGCACCCGCAAGAGGGCAGTGCTCACTCGACTCAGCAATTACTGTCGTCAGCAGGGGGTTTAGTAGGCGGTGTCCTGCGTGTATTGGATCAGCACTGACACCAATGAACGCACCCAAGTGAGTCGGCGGCAGTGCAGTATCTCCTCTCTGATGGATCACCTCACGACGCCTTGACATTGATTCTTCATGTGGGTTGCCGGTGCCGAGGTTGCTGAGGGACGAGCCTGGGTGACAGAGAGCCAGAACGAGCGGCGTGGAGGGTGATGCCACTGGAGTGGGGTAGAAGATGATACAGCAACAAAGAGACAAACAGGGATCCTCCCAACCCCCAACCCCACCCCCACCCCGCCACCAGTACCATCCTGATAAAGCACAAAGAAACATAGAGACTGTTGTTGTTTTTTTTCCTTCTTTTCTTCCAACCCCCCCCCCCCCCCCCCCCCCTTTTTTTTTTTTTTGTACTTACTTCTTGACTTTATCGCTAACTTGCTTCTCTTTATGACTTGCTTCCAGGCTTATTGTTTGACTGGCTGTCTGACTTTGTGACTGTTCTGGATGGACTTTCAGACTTTCTGACTCACTTTCGTGTCTTATTGATTGATACAGTCTTTCTTATCGTCACGGAAAGGACAACGTGCTGAAAGCAGCTTCACGATCAAGAAAATGAACATCTAAGTCAACAAAACGAATGAACCAACGAACTTAAACCAACATACGATTGTATAATCGACAGAAAAATATGCAAGCAGACAAATCAACGCAGAAACCGATCTTAAAGCTTTCAAATTTATCAATCCCATGAATTCTTCCTATATTTCATGAATAGATGTCAGCCAGGTACGTTTACACCAGATAAACCATATCTGCGACGCAATGCTGAGAGAGAAATACTTCAAAAAGCGGATTGAAACACCCCTAGAAAAGGTCAGGGTTTGTTTTCTTCAAAATAGGAACGAATGGTTTAAGCAAGACATGTCTCACAACCATGTCATTCTTAGCAGCAAAACTACGATTCCTGGATATATATATATATATATATATATATATATTATATATATATATATATATCCAGGAATTTTAATCACGGAGCAAAAAAAATGGGCGATGTGAGCGTTGATGAAATGGAGAGAAGTGGACAAGGACACATGGAGAATGGGTTGGAAAAAAGCAGGAGGGGGAGAGAGTTTGGAGGATGTGGGTTGTTGAGGGTGTTATGGGGCGGGTGTGGGTGTGGAATTAGCGACACGTGCTATATTGTGAGTGATGGGCGTGTGGAGGTTGGGGAGTTGGGTGGGGGCTGAGAGTGAGAATATCTGTGAATTGTTTTCATTAGTTGATGACTGGATAACTGGCTTCATTCTTGTCATTTAAGTCCCCTCAAGAAGACCTGTTACAGGCCAAAATATTGGGAATAATTTATATGAGCCTGTTGTTTTTATCTTCGTTTTATGTGCGTTTATATATATATATATATATATATATATATATATATATATATTGTGTGTGTGTGTGTGTGTGTGTGTGTGTGTGTGTGTGTGTGTGTGTGTTGTGTGTGTGTGTGTGTGTGTGGTGTGTGCGCGCGCGCGCGCGCATGTGTGTGTATGTGTGTGTGTAACAACATCATAGTAGAGGAAAACAAATGTTGATATATTCAATGATCAATCCCTAAGTCTTTTGAAAGACTTTAAAAACGTGAAAGAAAATTTGGTCTTAAAAAAAAAAGCTGGCACCAAAATACAAGAGGAAGAGAGACAAAGCACAGCCAAGTTTGTGGCCAGCCTGCCAGGAACATCACACATTTCTTTGGGAGCACCATGTTTGTTTTCATTACCAAGACGTACCCCTAAAAATGAAAAGAAATGAATGGACGCATGAAAACTACTTAAGCATGTTGTTTTAGCCTAACTCACACACACACACACGTGTTTTGAAGCTTAAGTCCTTCTTTAGTGGGTAGAAGATATGGCTGACAGTGTTGGGGACACTTTAACCGAAGAAAAGTCATCAAGAAAAAAAAAATGTCTGGAACTGTTAGTTTTCAACACATTTCTGTTTGATGTTCTCTTCAGGCTGTCCATGAATGAGTAAAATGTAAATAAACGAAAGAAACATTGGATTTTAAATTGTTTCATGATTCCTTAATGAACGTATTGTGAGGAGAAATGAACATTTTATACGAACTGACAAACACATAAAAGATACAGGAAGAGAGTCCTCCATGAAGTGGTCAGATTTACAGAGTCTCCTGTGGACAGGTTCTGTGTTAGCCTTGAGGAAACTCTAAAGAGCAAATATGCCAAACACGCAAAAAGTGTAAGAATGATTAAAAAAAAAAAA
>CM065716.1:58461493-58483993 GCA_033310375.1 Conus canariensis | reverse complement strand
AAAACTTTGATGCAATGAATGCACAAAGTCAGTAACAGATACCTGACATTTTCAGTCCTCCAGACATGAATGGCCAGTATATGGGATCATTTTTTCCTTCCCAATTACATTTTTGTTAAAGTAGATTAAAAAAAGAAGTAAAACACAACCCAAATATTGCCATGTGCAGCAACTGTACCGATCCATTCACAAAGAAGTCAAATATACAAATAAGAAGTTCAAATGCACACAAATTTTCCTTTGTCTGTTTTCTATCCTCAGTTCTTCCCTTTTAACCTTTTTTTCATTCCCCCCCCCCCCCCCCCCCCTTTTTTTTTTTTTTTTTTTTTTTACTTTTTTTTCCTAAGGAGAAAAAAACAAACATGGATTCATAGAAAACAGCATTCATTCTTCATGGTCATATTACATAAATGGACATTTTCAGATAAAGCCATCACTACTAACTCTCTCATTCGCTCTCTCTCTCTCTGTTCATCAAACTGCCCACATTTTTCGTTCTATCCTGATTCTCACATCGCTTCTTCCAGTGTGTAACCCAGCTAAATCGCATATATGTGCTGTGACAGAACAATGGTGGGCGCGGCTGTATACCAGGAGACCAGAATGAGTGATGAGAGAATGATGCAACTTAAAGAATGAAACTGATAGCTTAAATAGAATACATGAGATCTATTATGACTTTATTTAATGACACAAAAAGCACTGCAATGTCATCGAATAAAGTTTGTTCCAGGTTCCTTGTATCTTTTGGCGTGTCTCTTGAGTGCCTTTCAAATATAAAGGTGGCTTTAGGGTTTTATTCAAGAGCTTAACGAGAAAGTCTAGGAGGAATTTCGCTCTGAAGCTCTTCGTGATGGACCCCGACGAACCACCGACAGCAATATCGGGTAACCGAACAGTAGATTACACCATCTGTTCACAGACGGCTCGAAGAGTCTGGAGACTTAACCATGGGGTATCGGCAAGTCTGGAAGCAGACTTGCTTTCTAACAGCTTGCACGGAGCTCCTTAATGGAAATGGCAGGATTTGTGAAGAAAAGTTTATGTGAAAATAAATATCTACCCAGCGGACAATATTTGCTAACTCAAGCGAAATGAACCTAAGAGCCAACACACACACACACACACACACACACACACACACACACACACACACACACACACACACACACACACACACACACACACACACACACACACACACACACACACACACAACACATGCGCGCGCAGGCATGTACGCATCCACACACCTCTCTCTCTCTCTCTCTCTCTCTCTCTCTCTGCTGTCTGTCTGTCTCTCAGTCTATCTCTCTCTTTCTCTCTCTTTCTCTCTCTCTCTCTCTCTCTCTCTCACACACACACACACACACACACACACACACACACACACACACACACACACACACACACACACACACACACAAACATGCGCGCGCAGGCATGTACGCGTCCACACATAAACTCTCTCTTCTCTCTCTCTCTCTCTCTCTCTCTCTCTCTCTCTCTCTCTCTCTCGCTCTGTCTCCTTCTCTCTCTGCTGTCTCTCTGTCTGTCTCTCTCTCAGTCTCTCTCTCTCTACTCTCTCTCTCTCTCTCCATCACACACACACACACACACACACACACACACACACACACACACACACACACACACACACACACACACACACACACCACCATGTGTCAGATGTGACCGAATCCCATCACTCTTCCGCCTAGAGCTAGCTGCCCATCTACAGCACCCCCCTGGGCACGTCATGAAAGTTCAACGGGGCCAGAGCCCATCTCAAATCACCCGTCTGCCAATTCACAGCTCTCCCAACCGTCTTATCCCTGCTTAGCTCAGAATTTACGAGAGCAATACGAGAAGAAAGCTGGGGGTGGATTCTGTTGTGGTGCTCTTTTAATTTTTTTTTTTTTTTTTTGTTCTTCTCTTTTCTTCCTTTGGCGTTGTCTTTTTTCTTTCTTTCTTTTTTTTTCTTTCCTGTTTCCCTTTTTCCCATCTGTTTTCATTCTTTTGTTGTCCACTTTATTTCCTGTTGGTATTGTCTTACATTAGCTTCTTCCGTAGTTTTACTTTTTTCTCTTCCTTCATCAGCTTTCTCTGTTATTCCCTTTCTTTCTCTCTTTCTTTCTCTCTTTCTTCCTTTCCCTCTTTCTTTTTCTTTTCTTTCTTTGAGTTCAGTCATTTGGACATGCATTCATGCATTTCATTTTTTCATTTACTGAGGTGAATTTATCTTGTACGTACTGATTGGACACAGGCTTTAAAACCTATCTGGAACGTTGTTAGTTCACTGAGAAATTCAGGGGGGGGGGGGGGGGGGATCAAAGTGTTAAGATTTGCCACAAACCATTGCGCAGTGGTTAGCGTCTTGGGCTACAGTCTGTATGATCATGGGTTCCAGTCCCAACAGAAGCAGTCATTTGTGAGATTGTTCAGCCCTGGTCAGCTCTTTCCCGGAATGCAGTGCGCTGTGGGCTAAAATGGGAAGACTTGAAACGCCTAATCGAGCTTTATCAGCATAAGTTTCTGTCTCTAACAATGTTACTCAACTATCCTGACCAACACAGCAGGTGTTGGTATCTGTTGGGCCTGGTTGATGCCAGAATATATCATGAAAGGAGAAATGGAGTGCTGTTGTGTCAGTTAGTCTCGGGGCCGAATGGAACGCCATACTGTCATCTTCATTATACTCATCCTCATTGATACATGCGAAAACGTATACTCTAAAATTCTTTGGCCCATCATACCTTGCGTTCGAGGTGATCTCAGTTACGGTTGCCCCCCCCCCCTCCTCACCCCCCTCCCCCCCCCCCCCCCCAATCCCCGTGTGCATGCCTGTAGTGTGTATGTGTGTGTATGTGCTGAAGTCATCAGTATCGGCAAATTCGTGGGGACTGTCCTTGGGTGGACATTGTGGCACCCTCCAGATCGGAATGCTCCGTCGTGCTTTCTTTATGATTAGGCACCAGAACATTATTTTCTGAAATAAAGTTAAAGTAATTTAGGGACTCCTCGATTCGGATTGGGGGGCAGCGACAGAACCTCTCACAGAAATCGTTTCAGACAGGACACTTCAGTGGGAATGAAGAATTGTCACTCCTGTACAGATGTAACAAAGGATGAAAAGCGTTTTTTGTTTGAGTGTCCTCAATACAACAACACTCGCCCTAATTTTTTTCAAAACTGTTTCACCCCATTCCTGAAAACCAGTATCTGATAGAAGTTTTGACATGTGAAAATGCTAATATTACCCGTCAACTTGCTTGATTCTTGTACAAATGTTTTCAAAATAAGAAAACACAGTCAAGTTGTTGAAGGAAAAGAAAACATCCCCAGTACAAGTTGTTACATGACTGTCTGTGGATGGATTGGAAAACAAGTTTTGTGATATCTTGAATGATACCTTTAAAAATGTATATCAAATCATTCCTTTCAGTATGACTTCTTTTTTGACATGGTTTGTAACGTCACTTTTCCCGTAGCAGAGGCTTTGGTGCCACAAGTTATTAAAATGTTCAATCTTGAGTTCAGGTTCGAGTTGTATGACTAGGTAGTTGATGTTGTTATTGAGAGGCTTAGTTGATGACGTCCTACGTGTCGCCTGGGTGTCTCTGTAGTTTGAACGCTGGAACGAATGGCGTGTGAGTAATGGTACTGACAGGGCACGCAGAGGAGACAGAAGAAAGATGAAATACATGGGAGATCGACTTAAAGGGTTAAAAAGGAAATCAGTCGCTTATTGCAATCACGCTTCCTGCCTACCTCATGTACCTTTCCTAGCTGATGAATGGCGTATCATTCCTCTTCGCTCACTGGCAATGAAGTGAACAGTTTGAAACTTGTTCCCGCATCGTAACACACAGATTCTTTCAAAGGAGCAAAAGCAAAAATGGAAATTGATAGCAGTTCGAGTAATTTCTTTCTCTCACTAGAAAATTATCAACATCGACGTTATTTTTCACAGAAGAGTTCGTTCGTCTTCAATTTAACGTCTATCCACGTTAAGTGATATTAGACAAACACAGAAGAGTGTCGCAACATACTGTACACACTGACTGTTATTTAAGAAAAAAACAACAACAACGAACTGCAAGTAAACAAGTACACAACAGTGAACAAACAAGCAAACTGATAACAAACAAACACACAGACTCCGAGTTCAAAGTAGTAATAAGATGCCATCGATAGTTATAAAAATTCTAATCGCCTGCAGAAACTGTTTGCAGAGAACGTGATCGTCAATGGTTTTATTTATCATATTAATCTTCGCAAAAAAGATTGTTCAGAATCTTATTTCGTGTGGATTGCAAGTGTTTTGCAATCTGTCCTATCAATTCTAACGACAATAACAATGTCCATTGTTTGTTTTGGTAATCCTAGATAAGACATTCAATTCGTTGTGTATTAGAATGAAAAGAGCATTTTTGTTAGTTTGCTTTGCCCAGGGAATTAATCATTGTGAAAATGCTGAATGGGTTGTGCCTTATAGGGGAAGAACATGGCGTTTCAAAGTGAATCGAACTTTATTGTCGTGCATCGTGGGCGGAGTCTACAATATTGACGATATCAAATGAAATTGAAAAAAAAAAGTTATTTTCATCTCTTGAACAAATTAAATCTTTTTGTTAATTGCACCAGGAAGTTGTAGGGCCGTTAACATGTTGGTGTTTTTGAGTTGTTTAATCTCATCCTATGTCGTAAAATGGCCCTTGGCTTTCCCTGGAAGCATCATTTGTTGGGCAGAAGAGCGGGAAGACGGGGGAGGGGAGATACATACAGGTGGTGTTTAGTTAACTGTCTGTTTGTTATGCACCAAACCTATTATCGTCATCTTTCCAGTTGTTTAGCCAGAGAGACGTTCGTGTGAATTACACAGGAACAATGTTTGCGCTGGCTCCTTCAATTGGGCGTATTTGCGTAACAAGACTCCCAAAAAGAAACGGTATTAGTTCCACCAGACAATACAGACGAACAGGTGGAACTAATGCCGTATCTTTATCAGATTTGCTTCATTTTCCGCCCTCAGTCACCTCGTTTTGTGACTAACTTATAGTTTGAGGCTGCTTCGTTGTGAGGAATGTCACACAGCTGAATACCCATGGCAAAATTCCAGGATCGCACAACTGCTAGCTGATGCTCAAGAGTAATCATTGTTATATCGTAGGTGCATTGTGTTGGTAGCTGTGCCATTGGAATTGGTGCCAAAGCAGCAGTCGTTTGGAGTTATGCACATGTGATTGTTTCAACATGGTAACAAAGAATGCCATACTAACGTGTCTTTGTCGAAAAATTTGCTTGACGTCCACATAAGATCTAAGACAAAAGTGGAAGAAAGGCTGCCTTGTACGAGATATGAACAGCAGACCTGGAAATATGTCACTTCCTAGTCGAGTGTTGCTGTCTATCAGGCTACCTTTTCAACCCGACTATTTATGTAGATTACAGCCTGTTGATAATGATGACAATAGTTAGTTTGTATCAGAAACCAACCAAGGAGATACACATGTCGTCATCTTGTTATATGCCTGTCTTCCCAGGGGATCCTATTATTACACTGCCTTCAGACAACAAAACTGATATCATGATTGTGAAAAAAAAAAAGCAAAAACAAAACTCCTGGAGGATACATCCAACAGAGGATAACATGGTTCTCGTTACGATCGCCAGCGACGTTGCATGCAAGGAATACACGAAAGATTAATGGACTTTTTCTCTGTCGCGGAGGTAACAAGCTAGTTGGTGTCGCCGCATCGACTTCCTTCTGATTGATGTCCAAGTCTAACGTTTCATTGCTTCCGCCAAGGAGATTTCTTCTTGCCATCTGCGTCTGTTTGTCTGTTTGTCTGTCTGTCAACAAGCATCATGCAAAAACTACAGAACCGATTTTAGAGGGACTTGGTTAAATTACAGAGTGTTGTTCAAGGACGGATCCATTAAATGTTGGTGCATATCCGATTCTACGAACCCAGATGAAGCAGTGGACCTAAACTCTCTTCAGCACAATGACAATACATCTTCCACTGAACATTAGCTCCTAGCTACCGTTAGCTGTTACTGATAACTGTCTATGAAGTAATACATTTCTATGCAATGTCAATACTTTGTTATGACACAAACGTTGAATTTCGTATCTTATTTGTGTGTGTGTGTGTTGTGTGTTGTGTGTGTGTGTGTGTGTTTTGTGTGTGTGGGGTGTGTGTGTGTGTGTGTGTGTGTGTGTGTGTGTGTGTGTGTGTGTGTGTGTGTGTGTGTGTGTGTGTGTGTGTGTGTTGTTTTGGGGGGGTGTGTGTGTTCCTATCAAAATATACATAAGAAGAAACTCTTTCATTCTGTACTTACTATTACCTCCTTTGGAAAAAAAATAATATTGACTTTACTCACGAATTAAATCAAAAGTCGATCCAGGATCCGTTTGATCTTGCCAGTGGTCTGCTCTCTCCTGGGTCCCCTTCAGGTTTAAATTTGATTTTTTTTTTTACAACAGCTCTATATCAGAAGACTCATCTCATTACTAATACAGTTTTCGTCCTTGTATATCCATTAAACTTTGACGGACCTAAAATCTGCGCAGAGATGCAAATGTGAAGATGGATGATTTGTTCATAAAGAGCATGGTCCCTTTTGAACAGGTCGTATAAAAAAAATGAAAGCATCGTAAATTTCCACAAACGAATTGCAAAGGGAAGCAAACAATTGAAATAAGCGGCATGGTTGGGATCGAATTTTGAACCCCCTTTAACTGCAAACAGTTTGAGAGAGAGAGAGAGAGAGAGAGAGAGAGAGAGAGAGAGAGAGAGAGAGAGAGAGTAAACTAGAAGGACACTGGGAGAGCGCAGACCCCCACAAGGTCAAACATATACTGGATTCACCCTTTGATCCGGATGCAACAAGTGGATCTGCACCAAAATTGAATGGGTTCGTCCTTGGGCTTACATTCTGTTTTTCAGCCACAATTCGTTAAAATCGGTTCACTGATTTTTTGTGCTATTTTGCTGACCAAAAAGCCACAAGTCGCAGACGAGAAGATGGTGATTTTGTGGCAATAGTAACTGAGATGCTTCGGATGCATGATAGCGATCATGTGCGATGTGGTTTTATGGATCAGCACTTTTGGTGTAGCGCTTATGGATTAGTCTGGACAGCATGATGTCTACTTGATGAAACTGAAAGTAAAATAAAGGGTCTTTGAAATCGTCCAAATCAAGGTTACCGGAAACAAAACAAAAAAACTCTCTTTGATATGAGAGAGAGAGACAGACAGACAGACGACTGAGAGAGAGAGAGAGAGAGAAAGAGAGAGAGAGAGAGACTCAAACACAAACAGAGAGGCAGACAGACAGAGACAGAGAGACACAGAGAGAAAAAAGAGAGAGAGGCAGAGAGAGAGACTCAAACAGGGGAGAGAGAGAGAGAGAGAGAGGAGAGAGAGAGAGAAGAGAGCATAGAGACAGACAGACATACCAGAGAAAGAGGGAGAGGGAGAGGAGAGAGAGAGAGAGAGAGAGAGAGAGAGAGAGAGAGAGAGAGAGAGAGAGAGAGATGGACAGACACACCGACAGACATTATAGAGAGACAGACAGACAGGAGACAGACTTAATTCCACCACCAGTAATGTAATCAGACTAAAAAGCTTCACAACAGAAGACGAGAATGTCCCCAGCTACCAAAGCACAAGCCTAGAAACCCGAGCCATCACAACCCAAATGAGGGTAGAGCACGACAGGAAGACAGGAGCTTCCACCCACACCCCTTTCCCTCTTCTCTGCTCCAGCCTCCCCCTTCCCGCTTCTGTCTGTCCTAATTCCCCTGAGCGGCCCAGGAGCAGGTCCAGCTGTGGACTGGCAAGATCCGTGTCTGAGGAGAGAGCTTCAGGCAGGCAGCAGTCTGACTGGAAGCAGACAGGGGAAAATAGCTGTCACCACCTGTACTGCCATTGCACGGATACTGTTTCTGACAAGCTGGGGGACACTGATGGATAATCAGTCCGCCAAGGTTTGTTTCAATGAAAATGAGAGATGAGGGACGTGGGAAGGCAGAGTTTTGTAGGATTCAAACATTGCTGGAAATGGTTTCAGTCAATTATTGAAATCTCTCTCTCTCTCTCTCTCTCTCCTCTCTCTCTCTCTCTCTCTCTCTCTCTCTCTCTGTATATATGTATGCATGTATTTATATATGTATGTATGTATGTATGAAAGTATGCATGTATGTGTGTATGTATACATATGTATGTATTATGTATGCATGAATGTATGTATGTGCGTGCGCGAGCGCGCGCGCGCGCGCGCGCGCGCGTGTATATGTGTGTGTGTGTGAGCGTGTGTGTGCATACATGCATGAGTATGTTCGAATGTGTGTGTGTGTGTGTGTGTGTGTGTGTGTGTGTGTGTGTGTGTGTGTGTGTGTGTGTGTGTGTGTGTGTGTATCTGTGTCTGTGTGTCTGTGTCTGTGTGTCTGTGTGACAGAGACAGAGACAGAGAGAGCGAGACCGACCGACAGACAGACAGACAGACAGACTGATCAAGAAGCAGAGAGGTATACATCATAAGAGACAGACTAACTCAGATAAGGTAAATAAATATCTTCCGCCAGCCGTCATATGAGCAGACCAATATCAGACCAAGACATGGTTCCAGCAGAAAATGGCCCTGGCTACCTGCGCCAGAATCTCAGAAACCCGAGTCATCAGAGCCCGGATGTAATGAGGGCAAAGGTCGACTAGAAGACAGCAGCCTTCTGCTCTTCTCCCTTCTTTCTTCCCAACTCTTCCCTCCACTTTTTCGCTCCTGTCTTTTCTGATTCCTCCCAACAGTTTATGGATGGGTCTAGCAGTCGGCTTTGGTGCCGTTGTCTCAGTAGAGACATTAAAGCAGGCAGCAGTCTGATTTAAACCACTCGACGTAAAAATACCTCTCATCGCCTACATTCCGCCCCACTCCCACAGCACTACTCCCTCCCCCCCTCTCCCCACAGACACACTCTTACCCACCACCCACACATCGGTCCCTTTCACCCGTTTGATAAATTCTCCTTGCTTAGTAGCTGTGGATGGACCGTACTGGATTTTCTGGAGAAATCTTTTAAATTGCAAGCGTATTTCCTTTATTTTTGTTTCTTTTTAACACAGGAAAGGACAGGATAATCTAGTATATATACACGTAAGGCTTTTCGTCGATGTTTGAAAATTCTCTGCATGTCTCTCTGTCTGTCTGTCTGTCTGTCTGTCTGTCTGTCTGTCTGTCTGTCTGTCTGTCTGTCCGTCTGTCTGTCTGTCTCTCTCTCTCTCTCTGTCTCTCTGTCTCTCTGTCTCTGTCTCTGTCTGTCTGTCTGTCTCTCTCTCTCTCTCTCTTTCTCTCTCTCTCTCTCTTTCCTGAGCATGTTCGTGCGCGTGTTTGTGCACGTGACTATTCAACTTTATTTCCGTTTTTAATCTTCGGGGCACAGAAAAAAAAAAAAAAAGAAAAAATATCGATTTCTAAGACTGATCCCAAAGTAGAGTTTGAATGGTAGTTTGTGATGTCCTTCTTAGCAATTATTTCTTCCATCAGCTGTAATGACCTTAACGACTTAATGTAAATATGTCATCATGGTTGTGCATGATGTCACTGAAATCAAATGAAAACTCATACGTGTTTGAGATTGTTTGTTGAGTTAATCTTGTTCTTTAAACTGCTGATGAAACAAATAAAAGAAAGATCTACTCTCAAATCACAATGCCTATAAGATCATTTTCCAACTATTCTCTCTCTCTCTCTCTCTCTCTCTCTCTCTCTCTCTCTCTCCTCTCTCTCTCTCTCTCTCTCTCTCGCATATGAAAAACTGTTAGCACACCAATAGACAACAAACAGAAATTATCTACGTGAGTTTTGAAATTGGGACATAAAGATGATAAGAACAAGAACGCAAACAACAGCAGCGACATCAATGATAAGCACAACAACCTTAGAAACTGGGCGTATGAAGGTGTCCAGAATTTTTGCAAATGAAGAATAAATTTGATAAACGGAACATGGAAAAAAACCATATCTTGAGGATTTTTCAAGCTATCTGTCAAAAGATAAACATCCTTCGAAAAGGCAAAAAAGAAAAGGCAAGATACAATGCTTTTGTCAAAAATAAACATCTACTGAAAAAAAGACAAGACAAGAAAAAAATATGGCACTGTTGTTTGCAAACTTTCACTAACTTCTATTTTGACGAAGAAACAAAATCAATTTTGCTTCCGAGATTGTCATATCGTTCCAAAGATTTTTTTCCTCTCTTCAACATGCAGCGAACGAGTTCTGTTAATCTGAAAGGATCTGACTGACAGCCGTTTCTTGGACTTAAGATGGATTTGAAAGATTTCTGTGGAAGCTTTCAACACGGCTTTCCATAACCTTTTTTTAAATATATTTTTCGCAAATATGTATTAAAACATAAAGCTTACTGAGTCATCTTTATAATGAGGGTCTTTTTTTGTGCAGATTTTCTTCTCCCAGTTCATATGCTTTATGTTCCTGTTTTGGTCTTCAAGTGTGTGTGTGTGTGTGTGTGTGTGTGTGTGTGTGTGTGTGTGTGTGTGTGTGTGTGTGTGTGTGTGTGTGTGTGTGTGTGTGTGTGTGTGTGTGTGTGTGTGTGTGTGTGTGTGTGTGTGTGCGTGTGTGTGAATATGCCTTAGAGAGATGGAGGGAGGGAGAGAAGGAGAGAGAGATTTCTCAGACATTGACCAAGAACCCTCGGGTATACATCCTAGCTTCTTCTGTCTTTTACCATTTTACTGTCTTCATTTCTTTTATATATCAAAAATGCAAAACAAAACAAAAGAGAAAATCCAATAATGTCCATCCCTAGCTTCTAAGAAAGGAGAATCATCCACACTGGAGAGAGATGCCAGGTGTAGGGGGGGAAGAGGAGGGGGAGGGGGCGTAGAATGGGTTAGTGTTGTAAGGGTTAGGGTTGTGTATGGAAGATGACAGGAGTTGTACCTCGAGTGGTTCAAATTAGACTGCTACCTGCCTAAATATCGCTCCTGAAAAAAGGGCATCCTAGTCCTAGACAGCTAAACCTATTCCTAGGCCCCTAGGAGGGAGGAATCGGAAAACGCAGAAGTGAACAGGTGGAGGGTTGAGTTGGGAAGAAGGAAGAGAGACGAGCTGGCAGCTGCTGTCTTCTTGTCGTGCTTTGCTCTAATGGCATCTGGGCTGTCATGGCTGGAGTTTCTGAGAATGGGGTTCAGGTGGCCCGAGTCACTTCCTGCTTGAATCATTTGTCACTCTGTTGGAGGTCTAATCATATTACTGCTGGAGGAAGATACCCATACACCCTATCTGAGTTCGCCTGTCTCTCATGAGATACACGTCCCTGAGTGTCTGTCTGTCTGTCCGTCTGTCCGTCTGTCTGTCTATCGGCCTGTCTCTGTCTCTCTGTTTTTTCTCTCTCTCTCTCTCTCTCTCTCTCTCTCTCTCTCTCTCTCTCCTCGCTCTCTCTCGCTCTCTCTCGCTCCCCGTCTGTCTCTGTCTCTGTCTGTCTGTCTGTCTGTCTGTCTCTCTCTCTCTCTCTCTCTCTCTCTCTCTCTCTCTCTCTCTCTCTCTCCCTCTCTCTGGCTCGCTCGTTTTTTCACATACAATCATCAGTTCCGTGTGAATACTGGTGAGATTGCTAATTTCCGTTGGGTGCTTCCAGTTAGAGTCTGGCCTTCCTGAGTTTCTCCCATGAAGCAGACATCAGCCTAGTTCCCAGCTAGACCTGTTCTGAAGGAGAGCTGGGAACGACAGGATCGGAAGGTGGTGCAGGATGCAACAGAAAAGAGAGAATTGAAGAGCGCATGGTTTGAATCTTCTGTCTTCTTGTCGTGTTTGACCCTAGTTTGTGTTCTGGTGGCTCGAGTTTCTGCACTGGAAAGCTTGCTGGAGTAGGGCCTTTTCCATCTTATGTGTTTTCTTGTCTCATTACATTATTGCTAGCATCTCCATTCTTTGTGTTTCTCTGCCTGTCCCTCATGATATGAATGTTGGTTTTTTTTTCAGCTGACCTCTCTCTCTCTCTCTCTCTCTCTCCTCTCTCTCTCTCTCTCTCTCTCTCTCTCTCTCTCTCTCTCTCTCTCTCTCTCTCTCTCTCTCTCTCCGTTGGCGGACTGATTACCTATCAATGTCTTGTCAGAAACATTATCCGTGCAATGGCAATACAGGTGGTGACAGCTATTTTCCCCTGTCTGCTTCCAGTCAGACTGCTGCCTGCCTGAAGCTCTCCCCTCAGACACGGATCTTGCCAGTCCACAGCTGGACCTGGGCCTGGGCCGCTCAGGGGAATTAGGACAGACAGAAGCGGGAAGGTGCAGACTGGAATGGAGTGGAGTGGAGCAGAGGGAAAGGGCTTGAAAGCTGCAGTCTTCTTCTTGTGCTTTGTCCTCTATCGGGTTCTGATGGCTTGGTTTTCTGGGATTAGGGCTTAGGTGACCCGTCTTCTGTTTTGATGCTTTTAATAATCTGATTATATTACTGCTACACGAACTAGTCAATTTCCCTTTTCTGTGTTGCCTGTCTGTCTGTCTGTCTGTATGTCTGTCTGTCTGTATGTCTCCCTCTCTTCTCTTCTCTCTCTCTCTCTCTCTCTCTCTTCTCTTCTCTCTCTCTCTCTCTCTCTCTCTTCACAGTATTTTTTGTTATCTTGTTATGGATGGTCTCAATGACCAATTACTTCTGTGTTATTTTCATCAATGGGCGTCACTCTGCGCAGACTAATCCGAATATGCTATACTACACGTGCTGAGCCCTAAAGCCACAACGCGCAGGATCCCTACAATGTACAAGAAACAACTGAGATATTATTGCCGCCAAAGAGGCCATCTTTTCAACCGTGTCCATTTGTTTATTATCAGCTAAAATACGCATAAACCAGTGAAACGATTTCAACAAAACATAGATTAATGGAGTGAAGCCCAAAGATGAAACTATTAAAGATCGGTACGGATCGCTGGTGTGTGTCCGGATTAAAAGGCGGATCCAGAATACCTTCAACCTTCGCAAGTGTCCTTCTCGTCTAAACTCGTATTTCTCGTATGCCTTGCCTTTCAAATTTATTGATACTACTTGTTCAAAAAGTACCATGTCCTTTATGGAATAAATCATTCATATCTGAATTCGCATTTCTGCAAAGATTTCAGATCCATCAAATTTTGAAGCAGATACGAGAACACAAACTACACTAGTAATTAATCAAATGATTCTTTGCTTCTGACACAGAGCCATTGTCACATTTCAAATTTGAACTGGAAGGCCACTTGGGAGAGCACAGATTTCTGCCAAGATCTGAAGGATACTGAGTTTTCCATTGAGTCAGTTAATGAGTAAAAACAAAATCATTTTTCAAGCAGGGAAGGTGATAGTAAGTACAAACTAAAAGACTCTCTCTCTCTCTCTCTCTCTCTCTCTCTCTCTCTCTCTCTCTCTCTCTCTTGAGTTGTGTGTGGGGGGGGATGGATGGGGGGGGGGGGGGGGGGCGAGCTCGCGCGTGTTTATTCAATAGGATGTGGAAAATATCAAACGTCAACGTTTATATCACGAGAAAGTATCAATACTCTAAAAAAAAGAAATGTAGTACTTCATAAACAGCTATTAAAGCATGATAGTAATTCTACATGGTTTATGTTCAGTTGAAAACGTGTATACATCTTGTTAAAAAGATTCTGGGTCAACGGCTTGGTTCAGATCTGCAGAATTCGATCCACACCAAATTTGAATTGATTCAACCTTCGGCTTCATTCTGTATTGTCACCTAGTTTCGGTAAATCGGTTCCGTAGGTTTTGTGTGATCTTGCGAAGAGACAGACTAACAAACAAACGGACGCAGGTGAACAGATGAAAATAAAACCTCCTTGGAGGAGGCTATGAGACATGAAACTAGGACATCAATCAGAAGGATGTCCATGCTGCGACACCAGCTATCTTCTTACCTCCCCAAGAATGGAAAGTCCATTAAGCTTTTACGGGTTGCCAGCATGCAACGCTATCGGTGATCGTAACGAGATTCCGGACGGGTGTAGTGAACTGAAGTTATCCTCCATCAGATGCACCTTCGGGAGATTTTCTGTTTATTTGATTGTTTCTTCATAGTCAGGATTAAGACAGCGTAATTATGGGGTCTTCTTGTATGGCAGACATATCACACAAAACCGACATCTATGTTTGCTGGGTCTATTGCTGATATGAATTCATTACCGTCATCATTATTTACAGGCAATGATCTACAAAACTAGTCTGGTGGAAAAGGTGGCCTGATGGATAGTGCGCTGGGCCATGAAGAGCAATGTTCTCAGGTCCGCAGTTCGAGCCCTTTATTAGGCTGGGGGGTTTTCCCTTCATTTTCCATTGCATCTTAAACAATAGACTATGTCCTACTCTTTTGAACGTAACGATATGAAGATCCTAGTTAGCGCACATAAAAGGACCCACGGCAATTAATACATACACAGGAAGAAAAACAAATATATGGATGGTTGTGTACAGTACCAAGGCGTCTTCCCCAGGGGAGACCAATCCGGATTTCACACACAGCAGACGCAGTATTTTACCCTTCTACTCCCATCTCCCTCTGCCCTTCATGTCCCGTCCTTGAGAATATTCCTGTATTACTGGCATGTAATAGTGTTGAGCAGAATACATACTGGTCTGTTTTACTCATTCTTATTTTTCACAGAGTTAAGAGGCTCTATGGTGTATTCCATGCTCTATACCACGCAGCACAAACCATTTTTTATTGAGTGCCAGGATGGAAAACAATCCAAAACGCAAATATTTTTACTGAGGATTTGATGAAGGATTTTGTTCCCAAATCTTCAATCTTATTTCGTTTTGACTTTCTTTGAAGGAAATGAAAAGAAGTCATTTTTTTTTCAATTTGAGTTAAACGTGTTTGTTGCTATGATCTGCTTTAGGTTAGTCTTTAATTTACAGCGCCTGACTTGGTTTTTAGTCTTGATATTTCAACTTGTTTAAAATCCCGTTTCTAACTTGCTTGCAGACCTGATATGCCCTCTGGAAGTGGCTGAGCTATAGCGCCAAAGCATTAAGGGAGCAGATTTGGCATGCATATTTGAACACCCCAACAAGGATAATTGTTATGCCCACGGAGAGAAATCTAGATAGAAAATAGGCAAGGGAAAAGTATGGAACAGGGGCGGTAGTTAATTATTGCATTGAATTGTTCTCCAGTCTAGCGTTCGTTGACTTGCAAAATGAGGAAGGGGTACATCCACAAGATCAATTAGAAATACATTCAGAGTCACTTCCTGGGACTTCATGGCTGTGTTGTGTTACAACTATCCTGTGGGTAAAAAAAAAAAAGAGAGAATATAACTGCAATACACTACATCCATTTCCCTGTTGACAGTGGGAAAGACTACAACTTTGGATTCTCTCTTGAGGGCACATAAGACCGTATGGAGAAAGCTTGGCTGTGTCTGAGTGGCACTGTCTTCATCTGTCCGTGGGCAGGGGTGGTTGGGTCTGTGGGGTGTGCTCGACAGCTGGAGGGTGGTGTTTTTCGCCGGTGGGCTCTGCAGTCATGAAACACGGGCTGGTACACCCATGGGGATGCTACTTTAAGGCTGTTATGAGTTGCATCCTGTAGTCTGATTTACCTCTGTTCAGGAGCAGTTATGTCCCTTGATATCTTAATGGAGTGTCCTGCGCGTGCCTGTACCCATCGTCAACACAGCGCAGGCCTCCAAGGGTGGTACAGGACTGCTCTAAAGGCAGATGAGGACAGTGCTTCTCTGGGTCCTCCCCAGCACCTTCGGGTGTTTCTTTTTCTACATCCATTCTATGGAATTTACATAATTGACAGACAGAAAGGACGACGAGACACTATCGACCATCTTTACATAAAGGGTAAAAAAAGAGAGAATATAATTGCAATACACTACAAACGTTGTATGGAGTTTACATAATTCACAGACAGAAAAGACGACAACACACTATTGACCATCTTTATTTAAAGGAAAGTTATTGTGTGCTGTGTGTACCTTTCGTGTTTCATGTAATTTCAGTCGTGTGTGTGTGTGTGTGTGTGTGTGTTTGTGTGTGTGTGTGTGTGTGTGTGTGTGTGTGTGTGTGTTCAGCTGAAGACTGAAGCAAGCTAAGATAACTACAGACGGTGAGGCTGGGTGGAATACCTAAAAAAAAAAAAGAAGCGTGTAAGACATCTAGTAATGAATTCTCTTCTCTAATCGATTTTAACGGTCACACACATCGCGGATCTCAAAACAAGGTATAAATACAGTTACTTTACTTTCCGTTTTGCAGCACGTTATCTATTTAACATACGCGTTAGAACTATCTGCATTTTGGAGTACTCTATGCTGTCACCACAGCTCATTCAGACGCATTCATTTTTCCTTCTGCTTCGGGGCACTTTTTGCAGTAAACGTAAGCATGGAAGGTTTCTGCTTTTGAGCACTTTATGAGTTTATGTCCGTATCCGTGCCTTCAGCTTTGGAACACTCAACGGTGTTGATCACAGCAGAGCTCTTTTATAGATACTAATTTGTTTTTTTCTACTTTGAGAACTTTGTGCAGATAATGATCATGCCACAGCCTTTTCGGATTCATTTCACGTTAGAGCTCTTTACGCCGTTAGCGGAAGCACCAGAACTCTTTTTGACACGCTTGTCAATCTTTTGCTTCGCTGCGCTTGAAACAGCTAATGTGTGCATCATGGCTCGTTTTTAACTTGCATCCAAGCTTTCGGTGAATTTTTTAAGTGAATGATATTGAATAAAGACAAAAGCCTCTTTTTCTTATTATTGATCGCAGATTGGGTCATTATGTGGGGGATGGTGCAGATGGTTATAGATAACAGAAAAACGGGCAGAGAACGTCGGTAGAAAGGAGAGATCAGAGCATGTTAGGAACAAAAGAACGAAAGAAACAAACTCAAAGTTACAACAACAAAAAAATTGCCGCGCTTGTCAGAAAGATTGAAGCAAAAACAGGGGGCGGTGGAGGGGGAAAAAAAGAAAGAAGAGGACAAACAGGAAAAAAAAAAGAAAGAAAGAGGGATGAAAAGAAAAAAAGAACGGAAGGGAAGAAGAAAGGAATGAAACAAATAAAATGTTTCATGTTTTCTTGCCTGTCTGCCGGCCCGTCCACTTGTTTGTTTGCTCGTTTGTTTTCACGAGCAAGACTATTTCCATATAAATCTCGCCCAGCTGATCAACGTGGAGTTCACGATTCCTCATTGTTTCCTCATCTCATTCTCTTTCGTGGCGTGATTTATTTCTTCATTGGCTTTTTCCCCCTTCTTCTTTTTTTATCGATGTCCTGTTGATTGTTGTTTCTCTTGCCTTTTTTGTTGTATATGTCACATTCTTCTTCTTCTCTTCTCTCACCCTGTCCCAGACCTCATCCGTTTCTGTCTGTCTGTCTGTCTGTCTGTCTGTCTGTCTGTCTGCTGTTTGTCTCTCTCTCTCTCTCTCTCTCTCTTCTACCTTTTACCTTCTGTCTGTCTCTTTGTCTGTCTGTCTGTCTGTCTGTCTCTCTCTCTCTCTCTCTCTCTGTCTCCTCTCTCTCTCTCTCTCTCTCTCTCTCTCTCTCAGCCACTTTAATAGGGGAGGACACACTCCCAGATGTAATGGGGAAAAAAAAGACAGACAGGACATGGCTGTAGTGTTCTGATCCTCTGTCCTTCGCGCAGTATCGATGCAGGGAAACAACAGGTGGCCAGTGATCTCCCATGCGACAAAGGCCGGAGGCTTACAGAGTGGGATGTTTCTGTCTGTCTTTGGAAGACAGGAAGGAAGGAGGAAAGACACTGGCGAAGGGACGGAGAGGAGAAGAAAGGGAAGTGTGATGAGTAAAGATGTATGGAGGGATGCTTCTCTTAAACTGCCAATGGTGTTCGCGTTCACCCTGAACTACGTGTTTTCTATGTAAGTTTTTATTGCTATAAAACTCGGCTGCTCTCAACGACGAAGTCTGCTTTGCAGCGTTCAATCGATGCTACTTTTCCTACTCTTACTATCTAAGCCCTAACCCAGAGCTTTATTCACTAAACAAGTAAAACGACTGTGGTTGTGTTCAGATAGTGGTGTTGTTTGCTTCGCTTGCTTCTTAAGTATTTCCAATGCAGCTTTGCTCTCTGAAAGGAAAGGCGGTAATAGCTACCTTCAGACGCTTCCGCTTTCCTACCTAAGGACATATAGCAAAGCTATACAGCTTCAGCGAAAAAGACAGCAATGGTGCATTCAAGAGAAGGGCTACTTTTTCCTGCTTCTCTAATTCCAGCAGTTCCCACAATGCTGGGATAACTAAGGGAAAAAAGACAGCAGGGTTTGCACTCAGTCTCTGCGACAACTTCCTGACTTTTCTGCGTAAGCACCCACCACTGAGCTTGACTGGATGACTAAGAAAGACTGCAAGTGGCTGTTTGAAATAGTATTACTGAACACTGCTCTTGTTTTCACAGAAATTACAATGAAACTTGTAGCTCTGAACTGGCAAACAACAGTGGCTGCTTTCAGTCAGTTCTACTTGTAGCTACTCTTGTTACCTAAATGGCGTAATCACGAAGATCGCTCAGTTGAAAATAAAGATAGCAGAGGCTGGATTCTGTAAGTGCTACTTTCTCCAATTTTTCGTAAATTGGTATTGACTATGAAGCTTGACTGCGCTACGAGAAAATCAATAATGGAGGAGTATATCCCTAGTTCTCCTACTTAAGGGCTTACAACAAAACTGGGCTGTCTGGATACATTCAGTCAAAATTACTTTTTCCTATTCTTGCAACCTAAGTACTTTCTACAAATCTTGGTCAGCTCAACAGGAAATACAGCAGTGTTTGTATTTGGTCAATACTGCATTTCCCTTCAATTTCTACCTAAGTACTTACTACTAAATTTGGCTTGCTTAACGAGAAAGTTAGCAGTGGTAGCGTTTAGCCTTTGCTGTGTTTCGCTGCTCTTCTTGCCTAAATCGTCCATAAGAAAAATTCTGTATTGAGTGATATTTTTCGTAAGTTGAAGCTTTGATCAAAACAATTCTAAATGATGTTTAACATTATTAACGAATGAACACACATTTATAAAAAGCATACACATCCATGCACTTACGTGCATGGAGACACCATTCTTGTTCCGCACGCCTAATTCACCACTCCTGCCTCTATTCACCACTACCCCGCCTTGGTTATTTGGTTCTTGTTTCTATAGACTAGGTACACACACAAGAGAGAGAGAGAGAGAGAGAGGAGAGAGAGAGAGGAGAGAGAGAGGAGGAGAGGAGGGAGGAAGAGACAGAGAGACGGACAGACAGACAAACAGACAGACATACGGTTTTCAGTCGTTGTCTGAAAACATTCCCTGCGATGTTTAAAATCGTAGATGACCCTAACTTCTCACATCCCTAGCTCGTCATGTCCTTAAAACAACTCTCGGCGGATCACTCATCAATGTCTTAGCTTGTCAAGAGACTTGTCCTACAATAGCAATACATGTGGTGACGGCTTTTTCTGTGGTGTTTCAGTCAGACCGCTGCCTGCGTAAACCTCTTCCCTCAGACAGGGATCTTGCCAGTCAGCGGCTAGACCTATTCCTATGCCGCTCGGGAGAATTAGGAGAGACAGAACCAGGAAGACGGAGGATGGTGTGGCGAAGAGGGAAGGGGGTATGGTTAAAAGCTGCTGTCTTCTTGCCGTGTTTTGTCCTCATTTGGGTTGTGATGGCTCGGGTTTCTGGGCTTGGAGCTTAGGTGGCCGGGGACCCTTCCGACTACAGGCATACTAGTCTGATTATATTACTGATAGTTGAAGTAGTCCATTTCTATGTTATTCGGTCAGACTCTGACAATTCTCTCTCTCTCTCTCTCTCTCTCTCTCTCTCTCTCTCTCTCTCTCTCTCTCTCTCTCTCTCTCTCTCTCTCTCCTGTGCACAGAGGGTTTATTTTTTTGTATTTCATTATCCTGTTTCAGACGATCTCAAAGATGAGACAGCTTCATTTTCACATTCATCAAGAAGGCACCACTGCAGGAAGATGGGGCCAAGTAGGCTACACCATATTGTTTTATTCATCAAGAAGGCACCACTGCAGGAAGATGGGGCCAAGTAGGCTACACCATATTGTCTTATTCATCAAGAAGGCACCACTGCAGGAAGATGGGGCCAAGTAGGCTACACCATATTGTCTTTAGTCATCAAGAAGGCACACTGCAGGAAGATGGGCAAGTAGGCTAACCTTTGTCTTCTGAGTCATGAGCCGGAACGTGCGGTATCCATGACGTGTGGAAGTAGCTTTGTGCTTTGCCTAGAGGTTATCGAGTATTTGTGTTTGTGTGTGAGTTGTTTCTGTCCCAGCAATATGACTGAGACCGTTAACTTGATTAAAGATACTTGATCCAAAAATTGAAAAAAGGTAACTCAAATACAAGAGAGAGAGAGAGAGAGAGAGAGAGAGAGAGAGAGAGAGAGAGAGAGAGAGAGAGAGAGAGGAGAGAGAGAGAGGCATTACCTTTCCCTGCTTTTTTTCTGAAGAAGTCTATGAACAAGTAAAAACTGGAAGCCACAATATTGAGATTAAAACGGGCATCAGAAAGAGAGGATACAAGTTGCCATTTTTGAGAAAACAAAAGTGCGGACTGATTATTTCCGACTGATTATACCCCCCCCCCCCCACCACACACACACACACACACACACCTCACCCCACCCCTTTTTTGAGAAGTATGCCAAGAATGAAAGCCATAACACATTGATGTTTAGAAGCTCACGAATATCATCAGAGGTAGGACAATCTGATTTTACAAACTTGAATGCCTCAACAGGAACGGCATGCTGTATTCTGGAAGATGGAATGTGTCCCAAGGGTATACCCATTTCATTTTTGTGCAGATCGGTGACGTCGATCCGGATTCAAAAGTCGGATCCAGTATGCGATCGACTTTGGTAGATGTCTGCGCTCTCCCAGTATCCTTCCAGTTGAGACTCGTAGGCCTACTCCACCTCTCATCTTTGCATAATGACAGTATCAAACATTGTTCTGTTGATTCATACAAGATGTCCAAAATTCCATCCCTTATCCTGCTCCTTTTTATGATTTGGTTTCCCCAATGTATTTTGACTGAAAATTTGCTGTGCCTGAGATTTTTGTGTCACACCATTTCCATCACAAGGGGTAATCCCGTTTATTGAATTAATCATCCGTGTCTGTACCTGCATCTTTGCACAGATTTTAAGTACTTTGAATTGAATGCGGGTACACAGATGAGACCTGCGTTGGTGATCAATCGAAGGAGTGTTTGCTTCTGCCATAGAGCTACCGTCATAACATTTCAAATTCAAACCAGGAGGCTGTTCAGGAGAGCGCAGATGCTCTGGCAGAGTTGAACGGATCCTGGATAGCCCTTGGAGTCAGTTCGTAAATTAAAACAAAGCTATTTTTTTCTACCAGGGGAGATAATAGTAAGTACAGACGCGCGCGCGCGCGTGCACGTGTGTGTGTGTGTGTGTGTGTGTGTGTGTGTGTGTGTGTGTGTGTGCGTGCGTGCGTGCGTGCGTGCGTGCGTGTGTGTGTGTGTGTGTGTGTGTGTGTGTGTGTGTGTGTGTGTGTGTTAATAGCATGTAGAAAATACAAAATTTCAACGTTCGTATTATGTGAAACTTTTTAATCTTAAACTTGCATCGTTTCATAGAAATGTATTGATATATAACTGTAACTTCACAGGGTTCATGTTGAGAGGAAAATGTGTAGTAACCTTGCCGAAGACATTCTTGTGCGATCGCTTAATTCGTATCCACAGAAAGAGATCTACACCAACGTTTAATACATAGACATTGAGCTGTCTTCCATATTTTGGCCTAGTTCCGCTAAAATTAGTCCAGTAGATTTTGCGTGATACCTGCTGAGAGACAGACAAACAGCCACGGGTGGAAAGAAGAAACTTTCTTGGCGGAGGCAATGAACCATTAAACCTGGACATCAATCAGAAGGAAGTGGATGAGGCGACACCAACTATCCTATTACCTCCCCGAGAATGGAAAGTCCATTAAAGCTTTCGTGTGTTGCTAGCATGTAACATTGTCGTCGATCGTAACGAGATTCTGGACGGGTGTAGTGTGTTGATGTAATCCTCTGTCAGATGTACCTCCAGGCGTTTTTCTTTTCCTTAGGGGTTTTTCTTCCGCAGTCAGGATCCCAGTTCTATCGTCCGAAGGCAGAGTGGTATAGTTTCCCTATAGGCATGTAGTAAAATGATTTCATCTATGTCTGCTTACCCAGTTACTAATACGAACTAACAATTCTTGTCGTCACTATCAGTAGGCTATATAGTCTGTATGAGTAGTCTGTTGGAAAAGATGGCCTGGTGGACAGCACGCTCTTCTAGCGAAGAGAAGCGTTCGAGTCTCACACTGGACAGGGAATGTTTTCTTTTTCTTTTTCTGTTTCTTTCTTTCACCATTTTAAACAGATTGCTATGGAAATCTGAATGCTAGTATTTTCAAATGAGACATTAAACCGGAATTCC
>CM065716.1:58443993-58451493 GCA_033310375.1 Conus canariensis | reverse complement strand
GGGGGGGGGGCTCAATCATTGCCTGAATCCATTTCCTACAACGTTCGAATCCTATACAACTCTGCCTTCTCACGTCGCTCATCCGTCATTTCCTTAAACCAAATCTTGGCGGACTGATTACCCATCCATGTCCCCAGCTTGTCAGAAACAGTATCCGTGCAATGGCAGTACAGGTGGTGACAGCTATTTTCCCCTGTCTGCTTCCAGTCAGACTGCTGCCTGCCTGAAGCTCTCTCCTCAGACACGGATCTTGCCAGTCCACAGCTGGACCTGCTCCTGGGCCGCTCAGGGGAATTAGGACAGACAGAAGCGGGAAGGGGGAGACTGGAGCAGAGAAGAGGGAAAGGGGTGTGGGTGGAAGCTCCTGTCTTCCTATCGTGCTCTACCCTCGTTTGGATTGTGATGACTCGGGTTTCTAGGCTTGTGCTTTGGTAGCTGGGGACATTCTCGTCTTCTGTTGTGAGGCATTTTAGTCTGATTACATTACTGGTGGTGGTAATAGTCTACCTCCTGCCTGTTTGTCTGTCTGTCTGTCAGTTTGTCTGTCTGTCTGTCTGTCTGTTTGTCTCTCTCTGTCTGTCTGTCTGTTCTCTCTCTCTCTCTCTCTCTCTCTGTCTCTCTGTCTCTCTGTGTCTGTCTCTGCCTCTGTCTTTGTCTCTCTCTCTCTCTGCCTCTCTCTCTGTCTGTCTGTCTGTCTGTCTCTGTCTCTGCCTCTGTCTCTGTCTCTCTATGCCTCTCTCTCTCTCTCTGTGTATGTATTTGTCTCCGTCTCGGTCTTGATCTCGATGTCGGTCTCTCTGTGTCTCTCTGTGTCTCCCTCTCTCTCTCTCTCTCTCTCTCTCTCTCTCTCTCTCTCTCTCTCTCTCTCTCTCTCTCTCTCTCTCCAAAGAGCGTTTTTTTCGTGTTATCCATTTTGAACGGTCTCAAAGACCTTTAATATCACTTTTTGTTTCTAGCAGCTGTCACTGTGCACACTAATCCATAAGCGCTACACCAAAAGTGCTAATCCATAAAGCCGCAATGTGCAGAATCCCTATCATATATCGGAAGCAGCTTAGTATCTACTACCTGTTCAAAAGGGACCATGCCGTTTATTCAACAAACCATCCATATTTGCATTCGCATCTCTGCGCGGATTTCAAATCCATCAAAGTTTAATGCAGTTACAACGACTAATACTGCACTGGTGGCAAATGAGTGTTTGCTTTTGATATGGAGCTGTTGTAAAAAAGAAAAACAAATTGAAACCAGAAGGTGACTCAGAAGAACGCAGACCTCCGCCAAGATCGAACGGATCCTGGATCGTCTTTTGATTTAGTTTGTGAATGCGGACAACATTATTTTTCATCCAAAGGAGGTAACAGTAAGTACAGACCGGAAGAGTTCCTTCTCGTGTATATTTTTAATAGGATTATAAGATACGAAATTCAACGTTTATGTTATGGGAAAGTATTAATATTCCATAAAATCATATTACTTCATAGAGTTTTATTAATACGTAACGATAAGTTCGCAAAGTTAATGTTCAGTCGAAGATGTGTCGTCATCTTGCTGAAGAGAGTTGAGGTCCACTGCTTGATCTGGATCCATGCAATTGGATCTGCACCAACATTTTGATGAATCTGTCCTTTAGCCACATTCTGTATTTTAACCAAGTCCCACTAAAATCGGTTCTGTAGTTTTTGCATGATGCTTCCTGACAGACAGACAAACAGACAAAGAGACGCAGATGGCAAGAAAAAATCTCCTTGGCGGAAGCAATGAAACATTAAACTTGGACATCAATCAGAAGGAAGTCGATGCGGCGACACCAACTAGCTTGTTACCTCCGCGAGAGAGAGAGAGAGAGAGAAAAAAAGTCCATTAAGCTTTCGCGTGTTGTTAGCATGCAACATTGCCAGCGACCGTAACGAGATTCGGAACGCGTGTAGTGAGTTGGTGGTATCCTCTGTCAGATGTACCCTCCAGGAGGTTTTTTCTGTCTTTTTTTTCACAATCATTATTCCAATTCTGTCGTCTGAAGGCAGGGTAATAATAGGTTCCCCTGGGAAGTAGGACATATAACTAAGTGACGACATGTGTGTCTCCTTGGTTGGTTTCTGATACAAACTGATCATTGTCATCATTATTAACAGGGTGTATTTAGCATAAGTAGTTGTGCTGAAAAGGTGGTCTGATAGACAGTAACACTCGCCAAGAAAGAGACTTATTCCCAGGTATTCCGTTCAAGTCTCATACAAGGCAGTTTTTCTTTCACTTTTGTTTTAGATCTTAAGGGAAAGTCTGACTGCAATTTTTTCGACAAAGACATTAAACTCACGTCCTGTCTGTGACAGGCATTGTGCGCACGTATTATAAGGCAACTAAAATGTGCACGGGCAAAAAAAAAAAGTGTGTGCTCTGTACTATTGCGACAGGTTCTCCCCAAGGAATTCCAAATGTATAAATAAACAGTAAACCACTCCTCCTCTAATCCTTCCCGTACCCCTGTCCTTCCTCGCATTCCCGCCTCTGGACATACTAATGCATGGGCAGACTACATACTAGTCACACCTATTTTAATCATTCTTTCTTCAAAATGACAAGGAGGTTCCATAGCGCATTCTATGCAACAAAATGCCCATTAATAAACATTTATTCAATGAGTGTTGGGATGCATATGATAATGACACAACTTATTGCATAGACAAACAATTCATTTCAGATGAAAACCTTATTCCTAGATGTTTCCCCTGATATGATTTCCGATGATTTTTATTTCTAAGGACATCTGTACTTTTCATTTGAGCTGAGTTATACGTGGTTGGTGATATACTTCGTTTTAGATTAGTCTTTTAGTTGAAGCATTTTACATGGTTTGAATTTTACACGTGACTGGTGATATACTTCGTTTTAGATCAGTCTTTCAGTTGAAGCATTTCACATGGTTTGGATTTTACACGTGACTGGTGATATACTCTGTTTTCGATCAGTCTTTTAGTCAAAGCTTTTGACAGGGTTTGGACTTTCAGTCACGGAATCTGACCTGTGTAGAGTTTGGTAATTAACTTGCTTCCAGCCGTGATGGGGCCCCCATGGTCGGCTACTGCATACATTACTACTTGATTTGAACTGAACTTCCACATTATCATATGAGCACATCTGGTACACATACCTGAACTATCCCTAGGCGTAATTCTGACACCCAGAGGAGATGAATCTAAACGAAAGTGGAGAAGGAAAGGAGCAGTTAAGTGTACCTTTCTCCTCCCCGAAGATGGAGTATGGCTGCCTTAATGGCGGATGAAAAAACGGTCATACACACACAGGACTCCACTCCCTTTGCTGGGTAGATGGGATTAATACTTGCCTGTCCACATAGGGAGTGTCCGCAGAGCATCAGCCTGCGTACGCAGAAGAAGTATGCCTTTCTTTCAAAATAGTTCTAATCACATTCTTTCTTGCTTTGTTGCTTAATAAGCTGTGAAATTGGGAACGGATAGATCACATATAACATGGACTGGAAGTACATTCAAGAGTATTTCTTGGAAGTACTGTAATATCATGCAACTCAGAAAAAAGGTGTAAATTCAACATAGTACACCTGTTGCTTACAATTTGCATCAGGGTTGCAGAAGGCGCCATCAAATCGACGATCGTCTTTATTGAAAGGTGATGAAGCCGTGCAGTGTGTGCGATGTTCGTGTTCCATGTAATATTCCATCTCAGAGTTGTGCACGTGTTTGTCTTGATGTTGTTGCTGAAGACTGAAACGAGTTGGTGTTACTACAGAGGGCGGATGGTGGCGCTGGGTGAACAGACGAACACAGAAGTGTGTAGGACACCTGACCGATTCTCTCAGCTGATGGATTTCAATAGAACTACACGAAGCCAGCTTCTGCACAGGATATTATTCTACTTCTTCTTCGTCTCTCTTCTTCTTCTTCTTCTTCTTCTTCTTCTTCTTCTTCTGTCTGTCTGTCTGTCTGTCTGTCTGTCGATCTGTCTGTCTGTCTATCTGTCTCTCTCCCTGTCTGTCTGCCTGTCCCTCTCTCTCTCTCTCTCTCTCTCTCTCTCTCTCTCTCTCTCTCTGTGTCCTGTTCCTCTTTCTGTCTGTCTCTGTCTCTCTGCCTGTCTGTCGCTGTCTACCTGTCTGTCTGTCTCTCCCTCCCTCTCTCTGTCTCTGTCTCTGTCTCTTCTCTCTCTCTCTCTCTCTCTCTCTCTCTCTCTCTCTCTCTCTCTTCGTCTCCCTCTCGCTCTCTCTGTGTCCTGTTCCTCTTTCTGATTGTCTCTGTCCTTGTGTCTTTGCCTCTCTGCCTCTCTGTCTCTGTCTTCCTGTCTGTCTGTCCCTCTTTCTCTCTCGCTCTCTCTCAGAGCAGTGGTACAACCTAGTAAGACAGACTGGCCGACGTAACAGAAACCTAATGGATGTGGCAGTTGGTTCCAATATATACACTCCTTCTTGCGGTGTACAGTCAATATCGACCCAGGGGAACAACAGGCGCCTAGCCATCTCCACGGCGACAGAGGTCGGAGACATACAACGTGGGATGGTTCCATCTGTCTTCGGGAGACGGGAAGGAAGGAGGAAAGACGCCGATGAAGAGGAGGGGGAAGGAGGAGGATGAGGGGATGGATGGTGCGCGAGGAGAGAGGATGGACGCGTCCAGCCCACACTGCGTGTTACCAACCTAAGCTTTTGTCACTGCGGAGATGGCTGCTCTGTACAACAGAGACACACGTAGCGCGATCACCTAAAGCTGCTTTTTCCTGTTCTTTCTGCTAAACCCCTTACCCCACCGCTTGATTGGCTTCAATTAAGAAGAACAGCTGTGGTTGTGTTCTATTAGTGCCACTGTTACTGTACTCGGGCTACCTTAGAACTTACTCTGCAGCTTTATTACCTGAAATAGAAAGACAATGATAGTTACGTTCAGCCTCTTCCACTTCTTTTCCTACCTAAGGGCATACAGTGAAGCTTAATTGTTTCAGCAGAAACGACAGCAGTGGTGCCTTTGGGCTGTACTACGTTTTCCTGCTTTTCCCGTTTCAGAACTTTCTACGATTCTTGAATACCCATACGAAACAAAAAACAAAAACTCGAAGAGGCTTCGTCAGTCTGTGCTGCTTATTCCTACACTTACTACCTAAGCACGTGCAGTGGGGCTCGGTTGACTGAACAAGGAAGCCAGCAACGGTTGCTTTCCTTCAGTGCCATTTTTCCTCATCTTGTTACCTAAGATGTTATAAGGAAGCTTTGACTGTCTGAGTCTGAAAGACAGTAGTAGTTGCTTTCAGTCAGTGCTTCCTATTGATACTCTTGTTACCTAAGTGGTGTCACATTCCATATCGATGTGCCACTCACAATGAAACATTCTTTAGAGTGTTGGGACTCGCATGATTTGAGACACAAACATTTTACAGCAGATTCCATGAAAACCTTGTTCAGAGATGTTCCATCTGATGCGATCTTTGAATTCTTGAAAGAGATTAACATCTTTCATGGGATCTGAGATTTTATAGTGGAAAGATTTTTAACAAGGTTTCGGATGGGTTTTTAGATGTATTTTAAAGAATTGTGTGAATGAATGACTTGTGAGTTGATTCTAACGTGGTGACAGCCCTGATATGGCCTTTTGCGGTCGGCTGGGCTATAAGCAACATTACCTTACCAGGTGATCGAGAAAGACAACACAGGTCTTTCTGTTCAGTCAGTGCTACATTTTCCTTCTCTTCCTTCATAAGTACGTACTGCGAATCTTGGCTGTCTGAAGGAGAAATCAGCAAATGGATCACTATATCCCACGTTAATGTTTTCCTGATTCCCTTACATGAGGATGTACAAGAAGGTTTGGGTGGCTGGACGAGAGAGACAGTGACAAATGGATATATCCTGCATCATTGGTTTTCTAGTTTTTCTGCATGAGGACTCACAAATAGCTTGAGTGTCTGAACAAGAAATACTGCAGCGTTTGTGTTCTGTCAGTACAAACTTTTCCTACAGTTATCTTTAAATGCTTGCAACGAGACTTGGCTAGTTAAACAAGAAAGTCAACAGTGGTTGCATTCAGCCACTGCTATGTTTTACTGCTGTTCCTGTCCGAGTAGTTATGGTAAAGTTCAGTTGTCTTAAAGACAAAGTGGTTTTATCTAATAAGTGCTTTTCCTACTTTACCTTCTAGAATTGTTTTTAAAAAGCTTTGCTGTTTGAAGAAGAGAATCAATCGTTACTGTGTTAAACAATCATTATTCCTTCATACCAGACAGACAGAAAGAAAGGTGTATCAATACAGATTCCAAGTCATACGACCCTGTGGAACATAAGACAGAAGAATGACAGAAACATGGAGTAAAGCAAACAAACAACAGCAGGTTTTTAACCCTTTACTGACCATAATTAGTATATAAAAATTTAGTATGACAATCTTCAGAACCGTGTTAAAACAATCACATGCACATTATACCAAACTCATGCTCCTGAAGACTCATTCCTCATGCGCAGTTTGCCAACACGAGACACCTACCACAAAAAAAGGAAATATAATGTGATGTCACAATGACTGATGTTGAGCGTCTGCTGTCAGTCGACGGCGCTGACCAACTGCTCGATCTGGAATGTTACCGTGGGTATTTCACTGTGTGATGTGCCTCATAATGACGAAGCAGCTTCAGCTTCACTGTAAGTTTGCTGCGCCACTTTGGATGCCGTATTTCAGTGGCAGCATTGTTACCCAAATAAGCCTCACTGAAGATGCCACCGCTAACATGGTTCCTACGTAACTGACACGTCTATCTGGCTAAACTGGAAAGATGATGATAATAGGTTTCATGACTCTTGCACAACCTTCAGACAGTTACATAGCCACCACCTGTATGTTCCCTATCCCTCCTCACTCTTCTGCCCAGTAGATAATGCTTCTTGGGAATGCCAAGAGCCATTTTACAACAGTGGTTGAGATGAAACAACTCAGAAACGCAAACATGTTAACGGCCCTGCAACTTCCTGCTGCAGTTAACGAAAAGAATTAATTTCTTCAAGAGGTGAGAATAATAACAGTTTTTTTTTTTTAATTTCTTTTAATCCCAGCAGTCTTCCGCTCATAATGCACTTCAGTTAACTCTCAACAGTTTTGGGGATTTTTACATTTTGCATGAATTTTTCGTAATTTTCGATTCAGTTCGAAACACTATGTTCTTCCTCTACAAAACACAACCCATTCAGCACAATGGTTAATTCTATGGTTCAAAGCAAAATGAAAAATGTCCTTTCCATTCCAATACAACAAACTGAATGTCCTATCAAAGATAGCCAAAACAAACAAGGGACATGGTAAACTATCGAAAGAATTGATAGGACAGATTGCAGAACACTTTTACAATCCACACAAAATAAGATTCTGTAAGATTTTTGCAGAAGATTATGAAAATAAAACCAATGAGAATCACGCTCTCTGAAAGTGTTGAAAACAGTTTCTGCAGGCGATTAGAATGTTTTATAACTTTCAATGACATATCATTACA
>CM065716.1:58426493-58433993 GCA_033310375.1 Conus canariensis | reverse complement strand
TGCAGGTGGCAAGAATGGGATGCTCACGTCAAAAATAGCGATAGATTTACAATGTATCGGACATTTTGTACAGTTGACGATGTCAAACTTTATCTGCAAATGGATTTAGGCAAACACTTGAAGTTAACTATGACCAAATTTCGACTTGGAATTTCAGACATTGCATAACACCGGTATCGCTACTGTAAACATACTGGAATGGATCTGACGCGTCCACTTTGCAATGATGGAAAAGAAGACGAACTGCATTTTGTTTTATGCTGCTGCAAGTTGTCTGGTCTAAGAGCGCAATATATACTAGTTAAATTTTCCAGGGATCCCTGTCAATTTTGGTTGTCTGCCTATGGCATCTCAAAATGAAAGTGTAGTAAGAAATTTCTCAATTTACTTGTTCAAGGCATTTCAATTTCGATCCGTTATGACTTCGTGAATGAAAATTTCATCCAGTCTTTGTGATGTATTATGTAAAATTCACACATTGTTGTTACTTTTTTCATACTCCCTTCATAAGGGGCAATGGCCTTTAAATGAAGTAAACCATCTGAGTTCTGAGTTCTCTCTCTCTCTCTCTCTCTCTCTCTCTCTCTCTCTCTCTCTCTCTCTCTCTCTCTCTCTCCCCCCGTAGGTATATCTTAAAATGTATGCGTTTTTAATATATGGATAAATAGATTAATATCTCTCTCTCTCTCTCTCTCTCTCTCTCTCTCTCTCTCTCTCTCTCCTCTCTCTCTCTCTCTCTCTCTCTCAAGCTGAGAACTATCTCACATCAATTTCTTGTAAGCGTTTTAGAGATGTGTTCGCTCGGTTTCGAACAAGGGCTTTAAAGCAAGAAAAACATGGTTCATGCACGCGGAAAGTGATTTGATGTGTCCACCCTGCTCAAAAGAAATTGAAGACGAGGAGCACTTCGTTTTTAGATGCCCAGAGTATAATAAATTTAGAAATGATTGCTCTGCCTTTAAGTCCTTTTTCGGCCAAACTGAAAACCTCTTTGGTATTTTATCCTCCGAAAATGTAGACATTGTACACTCATTTGCTAAGTTTGTGGCGGAAGCTTTTCGATCTAGAGAAAAAAACTTAATTTGTAGGCTGTGTTTGTAAATCATGATCATGCAATAAGTGGTTTATTGTGATGAGAATATTGTTTGATGAATGGTCTTTTTCTTTTTCTTTATTTTCTAGTTATTAGTATTGTTTAACTGTTTTCCATGTGTACACTTCTTTTGACTCGTATTTCTATTGTTGGCAGAGTTTGGCAACACTAAATTGAAACTGTGCATGCACTCCCTTGGCATAAGGGTTGTTTAACTATTGTCAATAAAGCATTGTCATTGTCATTGTCATTGTCTCTCTCTCTCTCTCTCTCTCTCTCGCCTCTCTCTCTCTTAGTGTGTGTAAGTGTGTTGTGTGTGTGTGTGTGTGTGTGTGTGTGTGTGTGTGTGTGTGTGTGTGTGTGTGTGTGTGTGCACGCGCGCGCACGTTCGTGCGTAAATGAAGCCTGTGCTCACAAACCTACCTGCGCCTGAGCGCTGCGTGCATGCAGGTAGCTGTCTTTTTCTCCCTTTTTTTTTTTTTTTTTTTTTGACGAGAATATTGTGTTTTGTGTGTGCGTGCGTTTATTTCGGCCACATTCATCAGCATTGTCCCTTTAATTACTGGCAGACGGCAGCCATCTATTACCTGAGCCAAATGATAAAAGTGAAAATGCATTTTCGATCAACATTAAAAAAAAAAAATAAAAAAAAAACCACAACGGCTATTACAGAGAGCTGCCAAGCGTATGAAAAAAATCAATAGCAAAAACAAAATAAACAAAACAAAAAGCACACGTGCGTTTCAGGGACTGTTATTACAATCGTGGAGCGCGGGGAGTGGAAAGTGATTGTCATGTTGTGAATCGTCTGGATAAACTGATTCCTGTGATGGTTGCTTCCGACGATGCTCTCTCTCTCTCTCTCTCTCTCTCTCTCTCTCTCTCTCTCTCTCTCTCTCTCTCTCTCTCTCTCTCTGTCAATGCAAATGTTGCACGAAGGTTTTCGCTTTCTATTGACATAGTTTTTTTTGTGTTTTGTTTTGTTTACCATGATGTCTGCAGAGATATTGTTGTACCCTCATCAAAGAAAAGCCAACTGTTGCTTACTCTCTGTCTTTCCCCTCTCTCTCTCTCTCTCTCTCTCTCTCTCTCTCTCTCTCTCTCTCTCTCTCTCTCTCTCTCTCTCTCTCTCTCCCCCCGTAGGTATATCTTAAAATGTATGCGTTTTTAATATATGGATAAATAGATTAATATTCTCTCTCTCTCTCTCTCTCTCTCTCTCTCTCTCTCTCTCTCTCTCTCTCTCTCTCTCTCTCTCTCAAGCTGAGAACTATCTCACATCAATTTCTTGTAAGCGTTTTAGAGATGTGTTCGCTCGGTTTCGAACAAGGGCTTTAAAGCAAGAAAAACATGGTTCATGCACGCGGAAAGTGATTTGATGTGTCCACCCTGCTCAAAAGAAATTGAAGACGAGGAGCACTTCGTTTTTAGATGCCCAGAGTATAATAAATTTAGAAATGATTGCTCTGCCTTTAAGTCCTTTTTCGGCCAAACTGAAAACCTCTTTGGTATTTTATCCTCCGAAAATGTAGACATTGTACACTCATTTGCTAAGTTTGTGGCGGAAGCTTTTCGATCTAGAGAAAAAAACTTAATTTGTAGGCTGTGTTTGTAAATCATGATCATGCAATAAGTGGTTTATTGTGATGAGAATATTGTTTGATGAATGGTCTTTTTCTTTTTCTTTTCTTTATTTTCTAGTTATTAGTATTGTTTAACTGTTTTCCATGTGTACACTTCTTTTGACTCGTATTTCTATTGTTGGCAGAGTTTGGCAACACTAAATTGAAACTGCGCATGCACTCCCTTGGCATAAGGGTTGTTTAACTATTGTCAATAAAGCATTGTCATTGTCATTGTCATTGTCTCTCTCTCTCTCTCTCTCTCTCTCTCTCTCTCCTCTCTCTCTCTCTCTCGCTCTCTCTCTCTCTCTTAGTGTGTGTAAGTGTGTGTGTGTGTGTGTGTGTGTGTGTGTGTGTGTGTGTGTGTGTGTGTGTGTGTGTGTGTGCACGCGCGCGCACGTTCGTGCGTAAATGAAGCCTGTGCTCACAAACCTACCTGCGCCTGAGCGCTGCGTGCATGCAGGTAGCTGTCTTTTTCTCCCTTTTTTTTTTTTTTTTTTTTTGACGAGAATATTGTGTTTTGTGTGTGCGTGCGTTTATTTCGGCCACATTCATCAGCATTGTCCCTTTAATTACTGGCAGACGGCAGCCATCTATTACCTGAGCCAAATGATAAAAGTGAAAATGCATTTTCGATCAACATTAAAAAAAAAAATAAAAAAAAAAACCACAACGGCTATTTTTCTGTAAATAACACAAAAAACTTCTCCTTTCTTCACTGGAATATAAACGGTTTATCCTCTAAATTGCATGATAAAGATTTTGTTTCGTTTGTTAGTTCTTTTGATTTTATATGCCTGGCTGAAACCTTTATGGAAGATTTCCAATCGTCTGTGTTTGCTGGTTTTGAAAAATTTTGTAAACCAGCTATGAAACTGACTACTCGTGGAAGGCGATCTGGGGGGTTAATATGTCTTGTTAAAAAAGAGTTTTGTTCACTCATTAAGTCACTGGGAATTAAGTCTGATACTTTTTGCGCTTTTGTTGTTGATAAATATATGTTGGGTACAATAAAAGATGTTTTGTATGTATGTGCATATGTACCACCAGAGGGTTCACCATAGTATCGTTTTGTTGATTCTGATAATGGTATTGCTTTACTTGAAGACTTTGTATGTGACTGCTTGCTCTCTATTGGTGATGTTTATATTTTGCTAAGTGGTGATATGAATGGTCGTATTTCCAATATTTCTCAAGATTTAGAAGAAAGTGTTTTCCCTTTTGAAAATCAATGTTTGAGTGGCCCATCGCATGTGAGCAGGAATTCAGAAGACAATGTGTTAAATAATTATGGTAAGATGTTGCTAAATATGTGCACTGCATTTGATCTGTGCATTTTGAATGGTTTGTGTAAGGGCGACCTCAAAGGTTGCTACACATACATTTCTGAAAGTGGTAATAGTGTGAATGATTATTTTTTAATGTCGCGTGATATGTTTGCAACATACTTTAATGATTGTAAGTTATGTGTAGATGAACGGATTGATTCTGATCACATGCCTTTGGTTCTGCGCACTAGCTTTCACAGCGAAAACCTGGACAATGTAAGAGAAAGTGATGCTATTAGTTGGCTTGAAAAGTATGTTTGGAATGAAGCTTATGTTGACTTGTTGTGTAATGCAATGGATTCACCAGAATTTCAACAAAGGATGCACATGGCAGTCAGTCTCATTGAAGTTAATATAAATGAAGCTTTACATGTTTTTAATGATTGTTTAAAAGTTGCCGCTGACTGTATGAAGAGGAAGATTAAGGTAAATGCGAAAGAAGCTGGCGATGATTGGTATGATAAAGAATGTCTTTTAAGTAAAAGAAATGCACGTAAATTGTTAACTAAATATCGTCGAACTTTATCTGTACCTGATCATGTTGAATACTGTAATGCCAGACGCGACTATAAACATCTTTTGAAGAAAAAACAAAAGGTATTTAACAGAACAATGGTAGAGAAATTAGTTTCCTCTGTTAGTAGCCAGAAAGAGTTTTGGGAAACAATGCGGAAAATTCGAAAAAAAAGAACCCAGCCTCAAAATGATATTAGTTTGGACAATTGGTTTCATCATTTTAAGGAACTGCTTGAAAGAAATGATAGTACTGATAGTGGTGTAGGGCAGGTAGACGGAAGTGATGAAGATGATGATAATTATAATAATATAAACCGCCCTATATCGAAAGAAGAAATCATTTTGGCCTTACGTAAATTGAGGAATCGAAAAGCTGCAGGCCCAGATGGGATCATTAGTGAAATAATTAAAACTGCTTGTAAATCTGATTTGGTGATGAACTTTTTAGCAAAATTTATGAATACTCTATTTGATAAAGGTGTGTTTCCTGAAAGTTGGGCTGAATCGATTGTTCTCCCATTATATAAAAAAGGTGACGCTAACAACCCAAACAACTATAGAGGAATTTCGCTGTGTAACATTAGTAGTAAATTATATAGTGCTATCATTGACAGAAGACTTCAGGAATGGGTCGAAGAGAACAATATTACAGGCGAATATCAAGCTGGATTTAAACGGAATTATTCAACTATAGATCACATGTTTACTTTGATGGCCTTTGTTCAAAAACAGTTCTGTCTAAACCGAAAATTATATGTAGCTTTTATTGATTTTGAAAAAGCGTTTGACTCTTTCAACAGAAGTATATTATGGCCAATCCTGAGGAAGCATGGAATCCGAGGTAAATTATATAGATGTATTTTGAGCATGTATAATTCTGTGAAGGCGAGAGTGAGATGCGGATCATCCCTAACAGACTACATAAACTGCACATTGGGAGTCAAACAAGGGGATGTCTGTAGTCCCGTTCTTTTTTCTCTATTTATTAACGAATTAACTTTAGAAGTAATACATAACGGTAGGCACGGAGCTCACTTTTTACATGATGCTTTGGAGATATTTATTCTCCTGTTAGCTGATGACGTTGTATTGATATCAGAAACAATAGTTGGTCTGCAAAATCAGTTAAATAGTTTAGAAAGAGCTACTGAATCTCTCCAGTTGAAGGTAAACATGGCAAAAAGTAATATTATAGTGTTTAGGAAAGGTGGATATCTTGCTGCACGGGAAAAATGGATGTATAATGGAATTGCTATGCCAGTGGTGAACGCTTATAAGTACTTGGGTATACATTTCTCAACCCGTTTAAGTTTCAGATTTGCCTGCAATGACCTTATAAGCAGAGCTAAACAATGTTTACTTTGTATCCTAAAGAAACTGCGTATGCTCGATAATGAGTCTTTGACATTGTTTTTATTGTTATTCGATTCTCAGATTCAACCAATGGTACAGTACGGGGCTGAGTTATGGGGCCTCGAAGTTGCCTCTATACAAATTGAAAAGATTCATTTGTACGCATTAAAAAAGTTTCTCGGTGTTTCACTACAAACACCAAATGACCTGGTCTATGGGGAGACTAACAGATATCCAATTCATTTACTTTCGGTGGTTAGATGCATTCGTTACTGGCTTAAGGTAACTCGAATGCCCCCAGAAAGATTACCTCACAAAGCGTACAAAATGTTAGTTCAGCTAGACGCTAGGGGTAAGAGTAATTGGGCTACTAAAGTTAGGTTGAAACTGTACGAATTTGGTTTTGGTGTTGTGTGGGAGAATCAGGGTGTAGATGACATACATAGTTTTATTCGCGTGTTTCGGCAAAGGTTAATCGATTGTAACTGGCAAAGATGGAATTCCCATGTTGAAGACAGTCACCGGTTTGATATTTACAGATTGTTAAATCCTTCACATTGTATTCCAAGGTACTTATCAATGCAGATTAACAGACATATTAAATATATTGTCACAAAATTCAGGTTTGGTGTATCGGATATCTGTGTACATTCTAACCGTTACAGGCCTTTGAATGATCGTAATTTTACATGTCCACTCTGTTACGAAGATGATGAAAATGAAATTCATTTTGTTCTCACTTGTTCTAAACTACAAGCTGTTCGACAGCAATTAATCCCATCTAAGTACTTAAGAAAACCTTGTTTCTTCACACTGATTATGTTAATGGCATCACTGAATGAAAACACAATTAAACAGTTCGCTTTGTATTTGTATAAGGCATTTAGAATGCGAAATGATATGTTAAGACCATAAATTATGTGCTAAGCTAGTTAAATGAATTGACCTGCGTGGTATGATATGTATTTACCCCCTTCGAAGGGGCTATGGCCTTTACGAATAAAAAAACGTCTACGTCTACGTCTCTCTCTCTCTCTCTCTCTCTCTCTCTCTCTCTCTCTCTCTCTCTCTGTCAATGCAAATGTTGCACGAAGGTTTTCGCTTTCTATTGACATAGTTTTTTTTTTTGTTTTGTTTTGTTTACCATGATGTCTGCAGAGATATTGTTGTACCCTCATCAAAGAAAAGCCAACTGTTGCTTACTCTCTGTCTTTCCCCTCTCTTTCTCTCTCTCTCTCTCTCTCTCTCTCTCTCTCTCTCTCTCTCTCTCTCTCTCTCTCTCTCAAGCACTGTAAAACACTCATTTACACACATGCATGTGTGGGTGCTCGCATGTGTATGTGTGTGCATGTGTTTGTGTGCGTCTATGTGCATATGTGTGTGTATTTGTGTTTGCGTGGATGTGTGGCCATGTGCATGTTTGTATGTATGTTTGTATGCGTGAATGTGTGCATGTGTGTGTATTTGTGTGTGCATTTGTGTGTGTTTGTGTGTCTTATTGTATGTGAGTGTGTTTGTGTGTGCTTGAGTGTGTGTGCGTGTGTGTGTGTGTTTGTGTGTGCGTGCGTGCGTGTGTGTATGTGTGTGT
>CM065716.1:58418993-58421493 GCA_033310375.1 Conus canariensis | reverse complement strand
AAAAAAACTTTATCATCCTAGAGAACCGTCGCCAGTGTGTGTATGTAGGGATGGGTGGGCAAGGTGGGGGGGGGGGGGGGGGGGGGGGGGAGCTTGGATGGGGCTGAGGGAGTTATGAATAGCAAGTATCATTACAGAAATAGTGACTGTTGCAGCTTTCACGCGGAAAGTTCTGCTGAAATACTACAATAATGACTCCAAAACATTCATTATAACCCTCAGATGATGACTTGTAAGTGTAGGTTATTTTCACTGGTTAAGGCTGTCAAGGCAGACAACGAGGCCAAATAAAGGAAACTTCATAGTCTGCGAGCAGCGGAAACGGTTATTGTTAAACGTGATTCCGGCCTTCGGATTTCTCCCGTTTGTAAACCAGTCTTTTTCAAGACTCTCCGTTCGGGCAATGAAAGCAAAACACAAGCACAGATGTCAGATCGACTTGAAACCACGAATCATCATATGTCTCTTTGCATGTAGATGGTGACCTCAACGTTCTGTTACCCACACCAAGGCCTGTCGAGGTTAAGGGAGCCTGTGTGTGCTGGCAGGCAGTCAATGCCGTTGTTACGCCAAAGGAAGTTCGATTTTGCAAGTTCTCTGGCGGGCTGTTCCTTGTTCGGCTCTTCTCGCGAACGGAGTCTTCAGGTCGCTCAATCTGGACATCGTTATTGTTTAACTCAAACAAGAGAGCAGCAGCGAGATTCTATATCTCCTACAGGGTATTTTCTTGTCTGGAGCTGGAACCCCCTATCTTAGCTTCCTTCAAGGCGGTCCGTCTTTATGCTGCAGTGTTGGCCGACTGGTCTCACAGGCATCCGACTCGATGGCGGACCCAGGAATGACAAGTCACGAAACCACTGAGTGCCCGACTCGCTGCTATCACTTATAAAATCTGTAGGCACACTGGCCCTCACCAAGATGCCATAATAAGTGGAAAGCTCATAATCAGTAACCCGCTGCCGTACCACCCCATACCGCCAGGGGATGTCGTGTGTGGGGTAGGAAGAGACTCTAAGAAGAGCTTGACAGCAGAAGGTCTTCAGAGAAGAGTCCCTCTTTATACAAGTAATTCGGCCGTGACCTCCTTACACGTTAGACGGGCCAGGCCGCATCCAGGTCATGACTCCCAGATGCCCTTCTGCTGTCAACTTTTTCTTTTTCTTTTTCTTGGCGCTGCTGGGATTCGACCCCGCAACTTTTGGGCGTCTCAAGGCGTGCCTTTTTTTTTTTTTTTTTTTTTTTTTTCCTTCTTTAGACGAATGTCGATCCCACGTCGTCGTCGGATGTATGTTCTAAACTTTACAATTTAAGCCTTACAAAGTTCGCCTTTGTTCCTGATGATCTCTGGACGGTTCATCCATTTCGGAAGGTGAGAAAAGCCAACCATCACTCACAAGACGATAAGTGAATCTGCATCGCCCCATCGTCGATCTGTCACGTGGACGTCCATCACTGCGAGGTGCCACCGTATAGTCTGGACTGCTGAGCAAAATTTTCATGCGTCGCAATAAATGATTTTGTAGAGTTTAGGTCTGAGCGCTATACAGGACCCCAAAAGCAAGAAAATGAATGGCTATATAATTCAACATGATTAGTGATGAGTAATAATTGCCGTTTTCTTGACAAGACATTATTATTTCCATTGGGAAAATGGTGTGTTGTTCTTTTTTTTCTTTTTCTTTTTTTTCTTTTGAGTCCAGTATGATCCCATAGTTTCGGGCTCAGAAAGATGACTGGCTGGGAAGGGAAGGGAGAGGGGAAGGGAACTCTGGTTGTCCGCTGAGGGCTTGTCACAAACTATCCTGAGGAAGTACGTGGTTACGACAAACACCTCTACCCTGTGGAGCATAACTGGGGACAGAAAAAAGGAATTGACTTTGACGAGATGACAGCCCTGTAATGACTCCCCGTGGTCGGCTGGGCTATAAACAACTTGAACTGGATTGAGTGGGGACAGATAACCTGTGGAGATTCCTAGATCTCCCCATCTTCCGTCTCGTCACCCACTGGAATGCATACTGGAATGGGACGACGTTGACGACAACGGTGACGACGATGATGATGATGACGACGACGACGACGATGATGATGATGATGATGATGATGATGATGATGATGATGATGATGATGATGATGATAATAACAATAATAGTAATAATAATAATTGGTGTCTATATAGCACACAATCTTCAAGAGTAAATGGACCTCTTTGCGCTTTACATAAAGTAATATAGGGAAAATATGTATGCATGTCTTCAAAAACAATATTTCACAGCCATCCATGCTAACATAAAAGAGCAGAAAAGAATTTATCCCAATTCCAAGGAAACATTCAGTCCACGTATTCTATCCAGCAACTACTTTCACAAACACTCCATAACAGTCAACCACATTTCTCTTCACAAAAACGTTGGCACAAGTAAAACCCAAAAGAAAAAGATTTCCAAGCAGAGAAAATTCCAAATGTCATAAAGCTTGTGAGATTTTTTAATGCTCTTTC